>CM068584.1:53891690-54540241 GCA_035048485.1 Pteria penguin | reverse complement strand
CCCATTACAAAGTTTCAGTGATTTACGAGTTCTAGTTTTTCTAGGAGTCTTCCTCAAAACACAACTTAAGTAAAATTTAAGTTATTTTTAAGAACTCGTTGAGGTACCATATACAATAAAATCAACTTCCGGTTATAACTGCAATTTTTAATTGGATATGGCATCTGAAAGCTGTGCCCGCCAAACCGGATGTTCCCCCGTAAACCCCTCGGTCTTTACACATTCCTTTAAATATGGCGGAATATGCATGCTGCAATCCGTTTTCGCTATTGGTGAGAAATAATTCATGAAGGATTTATTTAATATTTAAGATGTGAAACGTTATTAAGGCTAGTTGTAACAATTACTACAAGTGAAGATTATCTATTGCGCGTTTTAATGCGTTAAATTCCGGAGTGGGGGGGGGGGGGGGGTAGGGGGTATATCCTACATGTGTTTTACTTACGAATCCTAATAAATTCATATATCATTCTCAAACACCTCATTGGCTTCAATCATTGACTTTGTATTATTTCCCCTTTACTACTTAAATTATACCTGATAGAGAAGAGTGGGGGGGGGGGGGGGGGGCAAATTCTCATCTACATGGCAGTAAGGGTAAAAAAGTTAATTATCACAGTTTCGTATGATAAATTCTTGTCAGTCCATCTAGGACCTATAATTTAAAGGATTGGACATGGGGGAACCCGTCTTCCAACATGTATCATCACACTCATGGGCATCGAAACACCCCCCTTTTTTTTTTTCGGTGTTGTTTTTTAATAATGTTTAAGAGTAATATGACTATAAGACCCCGTACACCTCCCCTCTCAACACCACCACATACACTTATTTCCTCTCCCTCTCCATACCTTCCCCTTCCTGCTCAACCCTCACACTCCTCCCCCACATTTAGTTATATAATATTGGATAATGATAATTTAGCTATAACCGCTGTATGGACAGTCCTGTGCATGTTGCTTTATTTGAATATGAATTAAACAATGTGATTGAATATTATTCCTAGAACCACAGATCCAATAGAATAGACAGTAAACATACATAAATTTCACACAATTACTTTCCATAAGCTAACTTGCTTACTGATGGTTATTGCATTCTACATTTACATTTGTCTACTGAATTATTAATGACATATTGTGCTAGTTCTGTAAAAAATGTGTGTGTGTGTGTTTGTATGTTTCCAACCACAAAAAAAAAAATATATATATATATATATATATATAGTTTCATGTGAATTTTTCCTAAAACCAATTTCTCTTCCCGTGATTATAAAAGTCTTTCATTGTAAATATCGTTATGCTAATTCGCAATTAATTTAGATTGTGATTGTATATCAAAACAATTAATGTATCTTCTTTAAAACTTAAACAAAATAATGTCTCCTATGCTTGGATTCAGAAATGACCTTGTCCTGTTATTTCTCAATTTAACCAAATATATTACATTATTTTCTTTTCAGATTACTCTAAACTTTTCTTCTGTAAAACAGTAATGTTTACAGAAAACTTTTGGTAGCACTGCCAGAAATTTCATTGGCATGATTCATCGTAGGTGACTTGTTAGGATACACTTTTTCAGCTGTTATTTAATATTTGGGAATTTTCCCAAATAAGATACGAAGTTATTTTCACAATATTTTTATGCAACAAAATTGCAAGCCATGTTTTTCTAAGAAATAAAAAAAATGAAAATGACATGGTACGCTTTTTGTAAATACATGTATATCTATACATCCATGAACATGTTATTTGAATTTGTAATTGAGTAGGGTTTTCCGACTGCCTTCCAGTCCTCATGACGACTCTTGACCAGAAAAGACACAAGCAAGTATTGTTATTTCATAGAATAATAAATTTTTTATTCATCATCCTTTTTTGAAAATGAATTTTTGGGGTGGGGTGGGTTTACCATTTAAAAAATTCGGCAAAAATATTTATAAAATACTTGGATACAACCGTAAAGTTCAGGTAGTACTGTTATTTTTCATATGAAGATGAATTCGTTCAATCTCCTGTTTCTGTATTTTAGATACTGGCAATTTTAACACAAAATTCCCTAAAAACATAAATAAATTAGTCCTTCATCTGAATATCCTTGATTCACAATTTTTACAGTGATTCGAATACAATATTTTTAGTACTTGTAGCCTTGGTTTTTAATTTCCAGGAGTGTACTCTTATACTTATTTATTTGTTTGATATTATTTTTACTTGCCATTCCAACTTTCACCACAGAATCTTTATTAATTTAAAAATGAATTCAGTGAATCACTTGTATTCTATTTATCCATGATTTTATTTTACAGCTACTGTGCACCGTGGAAGATTATACAAACTTCAAATCAAAGACAAATGCAGAGTTACCTAATATTTGTCTTAGTGTTTGGAGTAATATTTGTAATATGACATTCCAAGACATTAAAATAAAATGTCCACCAAGTATTGAATAGTGAAAATTTCTTCATAACAAAGCTGAAAGTTCTAAACTGCACAGAAATTCAACATATTATGAGTTATCTTTGTCCTGAAACATGTTAATTGTTAAATAATTAAACTTATTTTTCAAAATCAGATACATCTAATACTTTAAACCATCGACAATGCCAGTCTGGTTAGTATGCATTAAATGTTTAACTACAAATTTTTCTTCGTTCCTGTGAGTGAGAAAGTGATTTACACATGTCGATTTTCCATTGCATTTTTTTTTATTTCGTGTTTGTAATTTACATGTCTTGTTATTGTATATGTTATTTACTTATTATTGTTATATAATTTGTTGTTTATATACAGTTCGAATGAACAATTTGAAGTTTTTCATGAAATAAGAAAGTTTGTTTATCTTTCCCATGATCCTTTACTTATACGTTAATTGTTTTTCATTCAGAAATATGACTTGCAGATGCATGTTTTGATGTACATGTATATAAACTCCTATTAAAGGATTGCTTGCACAGATACTCCCCGATATAAAAATACTTCGAGGAGATTTTATTCTTTATTTTGTGTATAAATGTGGTACATCCCCTCTTTTTATTATGTCATACGCATCCATTAATAAATGAATTTGTTTCATCTTAACAATAAACTAATATAATTTTAAATTTTCAAACTTGTTAGTTAATAAAAGTTAAGATGTCATTGAAAAATAAAATTCAGAGGTCCTAACTGAAGAATCACATCAATTTTCAGCCACAAGTTTTTTCTAACTTCTTCAATTAGAGCGACAAGGTAATTACCTTCAAAAACTTTGGTTCTGGCTAGAAGAGTGGTTTTGGGAGATGGACAATTGTCCTATTCCGGAGCAATAAGCTTTGGGCAGTTGCAAACAGAAGAGTTTCATGGACATTTAAACTTTATGTGTAGTAATTTTGACTTCTTCCAAACAATGTTTCAAGAGCCTGGGATGGATTTTTCAACAAGAAATTAAAATACATTGGCACAAGGTGGATCATATGCTGGAGAAGAATCTAACAGCATTATCACGAGCATTAAATATAAATATTCGAGTAACTTTTGGTGGGAATAATGAAAACACCCAAGTATTTACAATGGATCATTCTCCAAATAATGATCCATCAAATGCCGAGTTGACAATTCATATTGCATATTCATCCCTAGGCGGTGGACATTATGATGCTGTTGTTGAAAGTTCTGAACCGATGAACGATATTCCTGTAATCAGAAATCAACATCATGTATCGAGTACAAGGCTGGACTTCAAGGAGACAGATCACTCAAAAAATTGTTTTACACACAAATCAAGTATTGATGTTCTTATACAAAGCCCAAGCTGTTGTACTGTGTGTGGAGTCATTAATGAAGTTCATTATCATCGCTTTCATCTGCCATAAATCATATATAGTGTTTGGTTTTGTTGTTTTAGGTCACACCACGAATATTTCCCGTATATGGTGACGGCAGGAGTCCAGCGCGATACCACTACGCCACGCCGGTTTCATGACGAATATGAAGGCATAACGTGTTATGGTTAAAAAGTTACATTGAAGTAGGTCAAAGGTCACATGATAAAAAAAAAATTCTGGTACCAACGCGAAGGCATTGCAATAAGGGAAACACATGCCAAATATGAAGGCCCTGCGTCTTACGGTTAAAAAATTATGACCAAGGTTAATGTTTTTGTGACAGACTAATGAGATTTATCGTCCCCATGCTTTTGCGAAAGGCGGGGGACGGTAGCCAGTTTGTGCAATCACATTCTGAGAACAGCTAAGTAAAACATTTAACTATGTTTTTTTGCATTAAACACTTTCAAAGGAGAGAAAATCTGTAAAGACTTGGGATAATAATCAGTGACGCTTAATGGAAGATAAAGATATGTTTTAGACATTAAATTTGTATGGAGAAACAAATATGAAGCGTATACGAGTCCTTCATTTGAAAACATTACCTCAAACAAAGATGAGAAAGACCTCGTCAAGGGAAATAAGTGTGAACCGAGTGTGGGGCGGATAGCCACGACTAAACCTTATCTGGCTCGCTAAATATACCTGTTGATAACGCAACATTGCGGATCTTCCCCCAAAAGACGCTATACGTACGTAACCGGGATTTTTTTTTATACACACGCATGTAAAGCGACATGAATACCGCTACAAAAAGTATGTGTATTACAAGAGGGGACGTCATGTACGATATAGAGATAAACTATAATCATAGAGAATGATTATTTTGAAAATTTAAACACTTTTTAAAAAAGGCTAAAGACTTGATACTCTGTCGGTGGAGGAAATCTCATCGAAGTTATTAAAACACAAGCAGTCTAAAACAGATGAACCAACGAGGAAAATAAAACCTGGGACAGACGAACAAAACGGTAACGTGACCAATTAGCACCGGCAGATGCGAAGAGGATACGGGCAGCATGAAAAATAGTCCTGGCTCCAGCCAAACGTTTACTTCATACTAACATCAGACTCGACAAATGATTGATTGATTGATTTTTGTTTAACGTCACACCACGAATATTTCATGTAAATGGTGACGGTATCTGCCTGATGCGGGGCATACAAATTTTGACCTTTGCGACGGACCCACCCGAATTAGTGAGGAATCTTTAACGTGCCATGCATACCACGACACGGGACCTAGGTTTTTACTGTCTCATCGGAAAGACATATTCCAAGTGAGATCTCGCGAGAGATAACATTTAACTACATTCTCGTTCGAGTCGCCGACCAGGGTGGCACACTTTTTGTCCAGCTCCTCGGAACCATCGACCACGTGTGGAAGGGTAGACCCACCGCTTTGGTAAATATATTTTATTTATTGTAGAATTCGTAGCATTTTATTTATGTGAAATGTTCTGCTACGTTTGAGTGTTGGGGAAATTTTTGTTTGAATTTTGATTGATTATTTCCCCGGTAGTTTCACCATTGGCGGTGGAGCGAGCTTTGGAAGTTCACTTGTCTTGGAGAAGTTTTGGTGCTGGTTTCATGAGAAACCGTATGTGGTTAATTTGAGCCACCAGAGACTGATTTTTAGGCATCTTGTATTTGTTTATGGTCGCTAGTTAGGGCCTTAGCCCGGCTTTGGCACGTTGGCGCGACCGCCATCGCCGTGTTGAATGTGGTACTGTATTGTAGTAGCCTGCAGGTTACATCCACTGGCTATGTAGATAGGATAGTTCGGCCTAGGGCTGCGCGGTGCTTCGAAAATATCGGTGCTTCGAGGTTCACTTTGGTCGATTCGGTTTTCGATTCAGGAATTCCGGAAATTGGTTCGGTTCGGGTTCGTACTTTTACATTGCGCATTCACGTGTCCTAAACAATGGCCGCCGGTGTTGCAGCGAAGGGAAAAAGTTCCCAAGTATGGGATTACTTTGAATTCCTTTTAAAAGACGGAAAAGTTGATAAAACAACAACAGTGTGCAATATTTGTTCGACCACCTTCGTCTATAAAACAGGGTCGACAAGCTCAATGAGCACCCACCTAAAACGTAAACATAATGTGTCCGTTTCGTCGGCGGGCGTCCCTAGCGACCGTGATCAAATCGAGCGAAGTATCTACCAAAAAAACTATAGGGCAAGCTGGGCAACTTAAACTTTCTGATGCTTTTGCAAAAATGTCTGTTTTCCCAACGTCCTCCCCTCGACATATCAATATAACCAGATCAATTGCTGTTTTCTTGGCCAAGGACATGAGACCTTACAGTGTTGTAGATAATGAGGGATTTAAAGCGATGGTAAGAGAACTTGAACCACGTTACAAAATTCCCAGTCGAAAGCATTTTTCAGACAATGTCATTCCCAAACTTTATGAGGAAACTCGGACTAAAGGTGTTGCAAATTTGAAGCAAGCACCCTTCCTGGCTCTCACTACTGACTCATGGACTTCACGAGCTACCCAGTCTTTTAACACCGTAACTGCCCACTTTTTGCAGAATTGGGAAGTAAGATCTTATGTACTTCAGACACGGAATATGGCGGAGTCCCATACAGGAGAAAATTTGTCAGAAATGCTACTGAAAACTGTAAGTGAATGGGACTTAAAACGTGACAACAAGATGCCCTCCTTAACCACTGACAATGCATCCAATATCATGAATGCTGGAAAGATCGCAGGCTTCGATCCCCATGTAAGATGTGTTGCACATACACTTAATCTGGCTACTCAGCGTGGGCTTCAGGTTTCACAAATGGATCGGTTTTTGGGACAGATTAGAAGAGTCGTAACATTTTTTCATAAGAGCACAACTGCAATGGCGATACTACAAAACAAGCAGGCCATCTTAGAACTGCCCCAACACAAGCTTATTCAGGATGTGCCTACACGTTGGAACTCAACCTTTGATATGATTACCAGATTTATAGAACAAAATACTGCGATCGAAGCTACTCTGCAAATGAAAGATCTCAAGAAAAATCGCTAGGGATGTCTACACGCTCACCGACGACGATATGGCAAATGCAGAAGCAATTGTCAAAATACTTGAACCTATTGAAAACGGCTACGACACTGCTGTGTAGTGAGAGGTCACCAACAGTATCCCTCATCCACCCTCTTAAGGAGATGATGCTGAGACAATTAAGTGTGAAAGAAATGATAGTAAACTTGGTCAGATCTGTGAAGGAAGCAATCATCAAAGACCTAAAGCCAAGGAATAATCAAATGCTTTGATTTTCCATATTTCAACTTCCTTCCATGACAAATATAGCCCATAATAGTTATTTTAAATTTTTAATGCACTGCTTTGATTTCTATAGCATCAGATTACCATGGTACATTTGGTGTATCAAATAATTCATATGTAATCCCAATAAACAATCATCAAATTGACATCAAGCATAAAACATTTCATTTAATATCAATCATTTCATCAACATTTCATTATTTATTATTTAATGCAACATTTTAATTCTGCTTTAATATGTTATTTAGATACACTGAACAGAGCACACTGCAGTTCCTTCTTGAGAGTTCTCATCCCTGAAATTAAAAGCAGCCTCAGTCAGCCTTGACGTAAGTAAAAACACATAGGAAGTATAACAAGTGATAAAAGGCATACAAGAAAAAATATTTAAAATTTAAATGTGCACATAAACATGTGTATTGTACAAGTATGTTAATTTAAAATATAATTATCTGATCTGGATAACTAAAAATCAATTAAGGTATTATAAACTTTCACAAATAATGGTATAGCTGGACAGTGTAATGTTGATTTTTTTCTGCAGCCTGTCAATGTGTAGGTGGAACCTGAAGACGGGGAAATAGACCCACCACTGCCTCAGTTGCCAGGGAACCAGCGGCCGAGTCTACCGATGGTCCTGCAGAGCCTTCTACAAGCTCATCTGGTGCCAGTACAGATAGGCAGCCAACACCGCCAATAGTGGACGATTCCGTCTCTGAGCAAACAGTGACACCTGCAAAAAGAAGAAGTCTGCCATTTCTGATTCTGTTCGGAGAAGTGTTTGTGAACAAAAGTTGAGCCTGCAAAATCTGTTGAAGTGAGAGTTGACCAGTAACTTGTATGTTACAAATCTGAAGGAAACATATCACTCGACTCGGATCCACTCGCATGGTGGAAGTCCAACCAGGAGAAATATCCAATACTTTCAAAACTTCCTAAAACATACCTGTGCATTCCTGCAACTTCTGTTGCAAGTGAGCGTATTTTCTCCACTGCAGGCGATGTTGTTACGGCACAAAGGTCATGTCTGTCTGCTGATCAAGTAGATATGCTGATTTTTCTTAAAAAGAACTACAAAATCTAACAGAATTGAGAGTATACTGACACCACTGAACTTTAATCTAGTCACTGTAACCTAGTCATGTTTTGCATTCATTGCATTGTTTTGCTTTAATTTTTTGTTAAACCTTAAGTAAAGGTAATATATGCCTCTTTCTATTTCTTAGTATTTGATACAAAGTGAACCGATTCGAAAAAAAAATCGAAATCGTAGGGTGTGTGAATCGAACCGAACCGTGTAATTCCTGAACCGTTCCAGCCCTAGTTCGGCCAGGGACATATCTATATAACTCCTTGGTTTGTTGATGTTTGTAGAAAATGTCTGTTTCACTGTTTCACTTCGTGTAATTTAGAGTTGTCCGCTTTGTATGTGTACTGAAGGGTTTGCGTATGACGTCACCTGTTTGTGTTGTACACAACAAATGGCAGTGTGCCAAGCGCAGGCATTTTATTGAAAGTTTATCTTCTTATTTTAGGAGATGGTAGTCGTGCTGAAAAAGAGACATTCTCTTCATGGCAAGAATTTACTTCCCCTAATCATGAGATTTAGGGAAACTGACATCGATAATTTTGATGATGACTTGGCTCGACTAAAGGAAAAGCATAGCTTAGACAGGTACACATTAGAGGAACTTGAGGCCGAGTTTCAACTGCTGTGTGGAGAAAAGGCAGGTGACATATGTTTCATTTAGCTGCAAAGCCCAGAAGTAAGGAATCGATCATGGTTCTTATGAATATTGCAATCCATCTAGCCAACGAGATAGGAGCTCCAGCTCCGAGGGCGATGTCATTACAAGCAGTACATCTAAACGCATCTGGCAAAAGGTCTGCAACAGCAACTGCGTCTCCTTCAGCTTTGACCAGTGCAGTAGCTTCAGCATGTTCAGGTGGACCATCAGATACTGGTACATGTACAGATAAAGGTAAATTCATTATGCATGTGCATGTTGTTTGTAATTATATCAGATTGTACAATATATATATAAAAAAAGGTGTCCTATGGTTATCGGTCTGTCCATCCGTCTGTGCGTGCGTCTATCCAGTTAAAATATGTTAAGTCTATTATGGTTGCCTGTAGACCATTTGTAATGGTTACCATCACACCGATATCTACGTTGTTGGTCATATCATAATCATTAGTTATTTTAAATTTTATTTGTTATGCAGGTGCAATATAGTAAAACATATGACTTTGTACCTCTGTAGTATACCTCTAATAAATCAGTGATTAAGGGGTATGTGTAAAATATTGTGTGGCAGGAATCTTGACATTTTATCTGGGATCCCAAAGTCGCCACTGATCATGACAATGGAGACTCTGATAAATACATGCTTTAATAATTTTCTATAAATGTTGTGACTGTAACCATGGTAACATTGCTATATGATTTTATGATTATTTATTGCATAATACATGTATGCTTATACATGTAATTATAGTAATGTTGGAGATACATGGTGCAAATATCATAATTCATAATATTGTTCTATAAAAAATAATACAACAAAATTTTATTTTCTGTATTCTGGTGACTTAGACTACATGTGGCATGGGTAATTTTATATAACGTTATTTTATAGTGATATCCTCTTAGAATGATTTACGTTATTGTAGATGTACAGCATGGCCCTCATCTTGCTGGTACAGAAGACAGGATGCAGGCTGTCGAGAAGGCCATTCAGGATCTTAAAGCGGCGAAAGGGACACAGGTAGAAGAAGCAATCAGGCAAATTAACGTTTTGGCTGGCTGTCCCAAGCTGACATCTCCTGCTGTTATTATCGCAGCTGTCGAATCTCTTGTTGATGTAGCAACTCGCACGTCACATGAAGATTTAGAGTATTATTGTAAAGCTTTGCAAGCTTGTCGTAGGTTTGAAGCTAGTCCTGATTTGTGTAGCTTATGTTTACGTTTATTTGGTTCACGAGAGGACAAGAAAATTTCTACAGCATAGCAGAACGGTCAAAACAGCAAAAATACGAGGAACCAAAAGAAAATAATCCTCAGGGTTCTGGGAATTTACATGTTGCTAGTAACAATCAGGAGATTCCCCAATACCCATTCTGGCCCCAGATGTGGACGCCACCTAGTGCACAGAATTTTCCTCCAAATATGCACTACTTTAGACCTTATCCTTTTATGGGAGGACCAATGGGTAATGGCATGGGAAGGCCAAGGATGGGGGGGGGGGGTATGTTACTATTGTAAAAGGAAAGGTCATTTTGTCGCTAAATGTCCTAAATTGAATGATACGAAAGAAAAGTAAATATTTTGATTGTTAGGTACACATATTTTGTTACCTGAGGGGATATGTGCGTGTAATATGTTTAATGCATAGAAAGTACTATGCTGTGAACTTAGGTTTATAAATTGTCTTTGTTGTATGTAATCCTGAATCTTTGTAATGTTGGGGCTACTCTCTCTTTGACCTATAGGGATCAAACCCTAAGTGGTATTTATATCACGCAGGTCAAGGTCAGGGTTGCCTTTCACTCTGTGGTTTTCTTTACAGGATTTTAATTCTGGCTTTTCCGTCCCGGTGTGGGAATTGAAGACTGGATTTGATCCAACGAAGATTGGAATTCTTGAAAAATCTCATTCGATGGTAAACCACAGAGGGGAGGCAACTCAGACTTTGACCTCCTTTCCCTCTGGTGAAGATGTTTTAAAATTGAATAGTGGTTGTGTATTTCAACTTGATAAACTTGCACTGTATAATCCAGAGGAATTTCGACCTGGGGGAATACATAAGTGTATATCTGAGTGGGAAAAAATTTGCCCTCCTGAGGAATCCTACATTTTGGATTGGCTTAGGGAAGGTATAGATGTGACTAAGTATTTTACTCAATTTAAAGGCAACTTTAAAGGGAAGGCATACAATTCAGAAAATCCACCCAATGCGATTTTTCAAAATGCTCTGGTTTGTGAGAAATTCCCAGATTTTATTCTGGATACTTTAGAAACAAGGGTCAAAAATGGTTCACTTGGAGTATGGGGGAAAGTAGGAGAATGTGTCCCACCAAAACTGGTAATGCCCCTTAAGATTGAGCCATCAAAACCCAGATTATGTCATGACGAAAGATTTCTGAACTTGTGGATCAAAGACTTCCCGTTTAAAGTTGATACATTGAGAGAAATTCCTCGTTTAGTTGAAAAGGACAGTTACATGACTAAGATTGACGATAAGTCAGGATATGATCATGTTTTATTGAAGGAGTCTATCCAGACTTACTTTGGTATACAGTTTGGGGGTTGGTATCTTGTATACACAGCTCTACCCTTTGGGTTCAAGACTAGTGCGTATATATATCAGACACTAGGTATGGTAGCAACAGGTTACTGTAGGTCATTAGGAGTCCCAATGTTGCAGTATATTGATGACCGTTGTGTTGGGGAGGTGGATGTCAAGGTTTCTGAATCAGATTTTGCTAGGGCAGAGAGGGCTATTTACGCTGTTTGTCAAATCCTCTCTCGTTTGGGATATTGTTTTGGCCTGGCAAAATGTAATTTTATTTCATTCGGTTTTCACTTACCACCTGATTAACTAATAGGATTTTAATCTCCGTACTATAGGCTAAACTCGCATATTTAAAACGCTTTACTGACCCATACTAATCCTGGTCACCTATGCGCTTAGATTACCTTCACTCACCAGTTTATTTTTCTGCGTCGAACGGGCTACACGCAAAAATTTTATCGGCATACTTTGTCGTTATTTTTGGTTTTCGTATTCTATATGAAGCTATAGTTGGTCTAAAGGGTTAAGCTATGTCTGATAAGGAACAAAGTAGAGGATATGAAGACTCTGATATGTCAATGTCTACGACGAGTGTCACTAGTCAGAGGAAACGAGGGAAACGGAAGTTAGCCATTGAAGCTCTAAATGAACGCATTTTTAAACAGGACGAACGTTTTGCATCAGTGGAAAGCAAAATGGACAGTTTATTGAACATTCTTTCACGTTCTTGTGATTCAGGGGTGTCTGCACCGCCAAATAATCACGAAGACGACACTTTGGGTGAGCCTCGTACATGTTCACGCACACGTCCCTTCCCAAATGTCGATAATGGCGATTCATATCGGAATTCGGACGTTGTCTCTATCAGAGTGGGTGACTTGGAGAAAAGACATGCAAACTTTTCTGAGGGCAGACAATCCTTTTCGGGAAGTGATAAGTCTGCGGGGACTCACAATTCAATGTCTATAATGGAGGAGGAAAATGAACGTTTTAGTAGGTATATTTCTTCAAAACCCGTTGATTCCAATCATAACTTAGTGGATATTTTTGGGGTTGATGCTCAGGCTGCTAAATCAAAATCCGATGATGGTTTATGTCTCGATGAGAGTCAAAAGAAGGTACTTGCTGACTCATGGCATTCAGTAAATCCATCAAAAGCTTAGCTCTTATAGAGAGAGTTACAGGGCTTCTTTTCCGGTTCAGGAGGAAAGTATGAACATTTTACAAGTTCCCACTTTGGATGATACAGTGGAATCACTGTTAGTTAAAAAACATGGTCATAAAGCTGCTTTCGGTAGTTCGCCGTCCCTTTACAATCGTCAACTTAGATCCATTGAAAAGATTGGTTTTCAAGGTCAATCAGCAGCCAGGATGGGAGTTATTATGACATGTTATACTCAAAAAGCTTTGGGTATTTTGCTTGAAAATTTGCAAAGTGAAACTCCTAATATTGACCGGGCAATTCAAACAACAAGGGATGTGTTTGCCATGACTACTAAGTCATTGGACCAAGTTGCTAGAGCTGGAGCTTTTCATCATATTTGCCGTCGAAAAGCAGCAATTTATGATACAGGGCTTGATGAATATAAGGACTATTCTTCAACGGTTATGGCTTTACCTTTAACCAGTGAAGGCGTGTTTGGTAGTTAATTTGACGATAAACTTAAGTCTAAACAAGAAAGGTTTAAACAAATAGCAGAAGTCCTTCCAGAGTTGGACAGTTCTAACCGTAATACAAAGTCTTTTACAGGGAAAAGGAAAACTGCTCCTTCCAGTTTCAGTAATGACAAGAGGAGACGATTTTCCAATGAACGGCTGAGGAATTCTGGCTACTCTGGTGGTTATAGTTCGGGCAGATCAAACTGGGCGTCTGGTACTAATGGTAGAGGACGTGGTTCATACCGGGGCCGAAGTGCTACAGTAATTTCTTTTCGTACACAAACGAAAAGTTCCTGACTCAACAGAAATTATGCTAGAGTGTCCCTGATACCTGTAGGAGGTCGACTGAAAAATTTTGTGAATCGTTGGGAAAAAAATTTCAAAAAACAGTTGGGTGTTACAAACACTAAAAGGTCTAAGGTTCGAATTCAAAGAATATCCCAAGCCAACAGGGATAAGGCAAACATATGTTTCTGTTCAAAATCTAGAAATTTACTCTACAGAGGTTCAAAATTTGTTAGAAAAAGGTGCTATATTTCCTGTGCCTTCTGTAGAAAAACATCAAGGTTTTTACAGTACACTGTTTTTAGTAAAAAAGAAAACAGGCGAATTAAGACCAGTGATAAATCTCAAACCGCTCAACAGTTACCTTGTAAAACGTCATTTCAAGATGGACACTCTAGCAAAAGTTCTAAATCTAGTTCACGAGAACGATTGGGCAATTTCTCTCGATCTGAAGGATGCTTATTTTCATATCCCAATACATCATGCACATCATAAGTATCTAAGATTTTGCATCCTAGGTCAATGTTTTCAGTTTCAAGCAATGTGTTTTGGACCCACTCAAGCGCCTCGAGTGTTTACAAAGATCATATCAGTAGTAGCAGCACACCTTCGTATGCACAACATACGTCCGGTAGCTTATTTAGACGATTGGCTAGTTGTAAACAGTTTAAAACATCAGCTAGTTCAAGATCGAGAGAAAGTGTTAAATCTTCTCATTCATCTAGGTTTCATTGTCAATGTCAAGAAATCACAATTAGTACCATGTCAAGAAATAGTCTATCTGGGCAGTTTGTTCAAACTCAATCTAGGTCAAGTTTGTCCAACAAAAGATCCAATTCAGTCATTAGTAGAGGCACATTGACTATAGGTCAGACCGCCTCTGCGCTGCAGTTCCTTCGTGTTCTAGGAATCATGGCATCATGTATAGAGCTAATCCCTTATGCTCGTCTTCGAATGAGACCAATACAAATACATTTGTTACATTTTTGGAAGCCAACATCAGGAAATCTGGAATGTCAGGTTCCTATTACTCAACACCTGAAGGAACATTTGCATTGGTGGTTTCAGCCAGTAAACACGCTGAAGGGCAGGTCTTTGCACCAGTGGTGTGCAACAAAGATTCTCACAACAGATGCTTCCAAGATGGGCTATGGAGCACATCTGGAAGGTCAGTTTTGTCAGGGAACTTGGTTGAAAAAGGAGTCCAGTCAACATATCAATGTGTTGGAAATGGTAGCAGTACACAGGGCTTTAGTTCATTTTTTACCATTGTTGAAAAATCAAAAGGTCTTAGTTCGTTCAGACAATGTGACGGTAGTTCAGTATCTGAACAAGCAAGGAGGAACACGGTCCCCGAACTTATGTTTCAGAGTTTGGAATCTGTTCCTTTTTGCCATAGAGAATCAGATCGAATTGAGAGCAGCGCATATAGCCGGAAAATTGAACATTTTGGCCGATCATTTGTCTCGGAAGATAATTCGAAATTCAGAATGGTCATTAAACAATCAAGTGATAAATCAGATCTTTGCCCTGTGGAACAAACCACTGATCGACCTTTTTGCATCACCTCCAAATCACAAGACAACAGTGTTTTGCACATGGTTTCCAAGTCACAGGGCTTTAGCAATCGATGCACTGTCAATCCCGTAGGAGGGAATGTTCGCTTATGCATTTCCCCCAATAGGACTGATTCCGAAGGTTCTAGAACACATGGCACAGTTCAATTGCCAGTTGATTCTGATAGTTCCGTTATGGCCACGTCGTCACTGGTACACAAAAATTCTTCAGTTAGTGATAGATTTTCCAAGAAGTCTTCCAATAAAAGAAGATCTTCTAAGTCAGCCAAACACAAAGATCTACCATCCAAATCCCGAAATTCTGAAATTATCGGCATGGCTGCTCTCAACTCGAATTTCAAGTCGGCAGGATTTTCTAAAAAGGTTAGAAAATTATTGGCTGCTTCATGGAGAAAAGGGACCAAGAAAGACTATTGTTACAAGTTTAGAAAGTTCAATAGTTGGTGTGTTGAACGGCAAAAAGATCCCTATTCTGCCTCTCTAAATGACTGTGCAGAATTTCTTACATTTCTGTTTGATGAAGGTTTACAATACCGAACTATTGCTGGGTATCGCTCTATGTTATCATCAGTACTTCAACCTTTAGACAAAGTTCCTGTGGGTCAGCATCCTTATATCATAAGGTTGTTGAAGGGAGTTTTTAATTCACGACCTCCCAAGGTCAAATTACTTCCTGACTGGGACCTTCAGAAAGTTCTTAACATCCTTAAGAAGTCCCCTTTTGAACCACTGAAATATACGTCACTAAAACATTTAACGTACAAGATTTTTTTTCTTGTAGCTATCACAACACTCAGAAGGTGCTCAGACCTCCAGGCATTGAGGTTAGGTAAGGACTCGGTTACAGTTACGAGTAGAGGTCTATTTTTCGTAAGACAAGGACTTTCAAAACAGGACCGACCAAATTATTTCGGAAGCAAGATATTTGTTCCTACTTTTGAAGAGAAGAAACTAGACCCAAAAAGGACACTGGCAGAATACTTAAAAAGAACAGATAAGTTTCGTAAGAACTCTGATGGCAGTGAGAAGTTGCAGCTTTTCTTAGGAATCAATAAACCATATAAACCAGTTACCAAACAAACTATTTCTAGATGGATAGTCCAGACCATTCAAATGGCTTATGATACAAATAAGAATGTAAAGGCACACTCAACACGGTCCATCATGGGCCCCTTTTAAAGGGGCCAGTATGCAATCAATTTTAGAGACAGCAGACTGTGCTCATGAGACAACGTTCGCAAAATTTTATCTAAAAAATGTGGAGTCGGCAGTAGTATTGAGATAATGTGATTCAGTCTTTTGAAATAGATATCTGTTTGTAGACTGCATATGTTGTATTATAGGGTTATGGTTTTTAAGTTTTACAGTATTGAAAAGTATTCAAGTTTATTTTCTGCGAGTTCCGTGGAGTAGTTTGTTTTTCAGAATTTTGTATTGAATTAAGATGCAAATCTCGCACATTGGACTGAAAATACGATATTGGTTGTTCAGTGATGATGATCAAGGTTTTCATTATGATTGTGTTAGTGATTTTGTACAGATAGAGGGATATTCACATGGTTTTTGTATATAGTGTTCATATCTTCATGTATATTTAATGGGATATGATGATTTATCATTTAAATGGATTTTATTTGGGGGATACTCTTCATGTGGAGATTGAAGATAATGAACCCACCACCAGCCTTCGTTATTGAGGTAAGGCTTTGTAATCTATCCTATTAGTTAATCAGGTGGTAAGTGAAAACCGAATGAAATAAAATTGAAAATTTGATTTTCAAGTTATAATTTTATGAAAGAGGTTTTCACTTACCACCTACAACCCACCCTTCCTCCCCACGTATTATTATACGGTATTTCTAGAAAAATAAACTGGTGAGTGAAGGTAATCTAAGCGCTTAGGTGACCAGGATTAGTATGGGTCAGTAAAGCGTTTTAAATATGCGAGTTTAGCCTATAGTACGGAGATTAAAATCCTATTAGTTAATCAGGTGGTAAGTGAAAACCTCTTTCATAAAATTATAACTTGAAAATCAAATTTTCAATTTTATTCCCAGTCAGACATTAGAATATTTAGGTATGATTATCGACTCGTGCAAGCAAGCCTTTGTTTTAACAAAACGAAAGATAGTGGCATTTGCAGATACTACCATCTCCCTGCGTAGATGTTAGGAGTTTACAAAGGTTTTCTGGCAAGTGTATTTCTTTTGTATTGGCGGTACCAGCAGCAAAATTGTACACTATTGAGGTGAACAGGTGTATCTCAAAAGGTCTGAAATGCAGTCGACTTGTTCAGATTGATACTTTTTTGAGAGCAGAATTGGAACACTGGAAGTTTCTTGATACTTGGGAAGGAAGCATGCCCTGGAGGGAGGAACGTCATCTCCAACTGGTTCTGGCAACCGATGCCTCGGAATATAAGTGGGGGGGGGGGGGGCATTTGTTTTGGGAAAAGAAAGCAATGTAAAAATTGGGGATTTTGGGGAAAAGGACGATATACGTCGTATTCATATTAAGGAAGCCCACGTTGTTAAAGCTTTGACATCTATGGAGGATGTGATAAAGAATCACAGAGTGGATGTTTTTGTGGACAATAAAGCTGTGGTGTCGGTGTGGGAGCCTCAGGGTAGGAAGGAACCATCTCTGAATAGGGTGGTCAAAGATCTTTATAAGGTCACTTTCAGGAATAATGTCGATCTGCATTTAGTCTATATTCCTTCCAAAGAGAATCTAGCAGATGAGCCCTCAAGGTCATTATCTAAAGCTGATAGCACTCTCTCTATGGAAGCTTGGGGTATTGTAGAGCAAAGGTACGGGCCACATTCTGTAGATCTCATGGCCTTAGACTCCAATGCTATGCGGACCAAAAATGGCAAAGTACGTCGACACTACCCCTTTTCCTACTCCAGAATCCTCGGGGATAAATTTGTTTTCACAGTGTGTTGAAGAAGAGAAGAATCCTTATGTTTTCCCCCATTTACCATGGTTTTGCCTGTACTGTCATATCTACAATCTAGAGGGGTGAAAGCCTGTTCTATGGTGGTACCTTTACTACATCCAAGACCTGTCTGGTGGCCAGTTCTACTTTCTCACACGGTTTCATCGGTCAGACTGGGAAACACAGGGCATAATAATATTATGTTGATGCCCAGCAGGAAAGGTTATGTGGAAGACATTTTAAAATGGCCTTTATCAGTTTTTTAGATTAAATTTTAATTAATTCCAGGATGGTGACCAGGAATGGAGTGAACATTTGGGAATTGAAGAGAGACCGAGATATTTGGATAGTCTTGTTTCAACATCAAAATATGAAAAACAGAAACGAACACTGGAATCAAATTGTTCGTCTTTCCTTAGGAACAGTGGCAGGTATTTGTGTGATTCTACCCCCGAAGACGTTAGAAGGTTTTTAGTTTCCAAAGATAAGGGGGGTAAAACAATTATTCATTCAATTCATTGTATAAATATGGGAACACAGGAGAAGAATTGTTCATGTCCTCGTCGCCTTGCAGTAGGAACTGTGAAATCTCTTCTTGGTAAACTTCTTGCGATCTTTGAAGGCTGTGGGAAAAGGGGACCTTGGCAAGGAATTGGCCCATACAATCGAGGGAATCCTGTAGATAGTGAAGAAGTTACACAGTATGTAAAAGCCATACAAAAAGAGCAATCTTTAGCTCACGCGGAGGTTAAACAGGCCATCCCTATGTTTATTGATAAACTGACAAAAATATCGCATCATATTTTGTCTGTTCTGAACACAGGTACACTGAAGTCTGTAGACTTATTTATTGGACCAAGGGACAGAGCATTTTTCCTACTTCAGTATTTTGCTGGGTATAGAGCAGGAGATTTAGGTAGAGTAGTTGCTCAGGAAATTAAAAGACTTCCAAAAGACGAGGGTTTGTTATTCAAACATAGGGTTGGGAAAACTCTCTAATAGGAAAGCTAATGTATTTGCTATTAAGAGAGTCGTGGATATTGACGAGGGAGAAACCCCTCATAGTCTGAGACGGGGGTGTGCTATTTCTCTCTCGTTGTCGGGATCATCATCTCAGGCTTAGATTATGAATCATATTGGTTGGTTCTCAGAGTCCAGTTTAAGACGCTATAATGAATTAC
The DNA here is from genome assembly GCA_035048485.1 of Pteria penguin. Lineage (NCBI taxonomy): Eukaryota > Metazoa > Mollusca > Bivalvia > Pterioida > Pteriidae > Pteria > Pteria penguin. The sequence continues at coordinate 54,521,153 of CM068584.1, read as the reverse complement.
CAAATATCTTGGAAACGGATATTGTGTTTAACTTAGTTTCATCAACTGCTGGAAATCTGTATAGTTCTTTAAATTGCACCAAAATTCTCCCTAAAGCATTTTAAGAGATCGAGTGTAACATTGGCAGTTTATTGCATGTATGTAACTATGTTGTTTTCTTAATTTGATGAATGATAGATAATAATTACAGATACAGTTAAACCTGTCATAAGTGACTCCTCAAGGGATGAACGAAATACGGTCACATAAGACAGGTGGTCTTTGAATACAGGTTTAATTTACCATAAAATATTGAAATGGGATGAGGAAAACATGGCCTTAATACAGGGAGTCTTTATATAGAGGTGGTTGCTAAGACAGGTTTGACTGCATTGTATTTACTAATTTGAACTATGATATGGTTTGTGAAGGGACATTACAGATGAGTGATGAATGGACTGCTGTGTAAAATATAGCTGATACATGTATTCTGCTATCATGTTTATAGATAAAATGAAGTATCTGTGTAGGAATAAATATGTAACTATTTTCAAGTGTATTTATTTAATATGGACTTATACAGAATTGATAGAATTTGTAAGATCATGCAGACAAGGTTGACATGATTGGATTGCAAGGTTCAACCCTCCTATATGTACTGGTGATATCTCACAATTATGTGTTGATCTTGACCTATTAGTAGATGACAGATATTTTGATACTACCGGTATACCAGATCTGTGTGACCCATTTTTACAGTTGGTTGATTTATTTTGCAATTCGATTATGTCAACTATAGCATCGTATAGCTCTTGTATTTTGTTGTTTGTGCATTGTGAGATACAAGGAGCAAGGGAGCATTTAAAATAACAGGAGAGAGGATTTCTGAATAAAGTTCATGTACTTGGATGCCACAAAATATGTGACAGCATGGATTGAAACATCGTTTGGAGAATTAAGTATTGGGATGTTGTTAATTAAGATGCTTTAATCTTGGTGATTGAAGCTGTTTAAATTACAATCTGGCATTTGTTGCTGTGTTCAGTGATTTCCTGTGTCAGAATGAATATTCTGTGTGCATTTCAAGAAATTAGTAATGGGATGGTGAGGATTGGGTGGTATGGTTTTAATGTTGAATGCATGAATATGCAGTGCAACATTTAATTTGTCTGCTATCTCACCCAATACTTAATTATGACAAATGTTGAACGAGTGAGAGATTGCTTGGAGTATATTTATATTCAAAGTGAGATCTCGCGAGAGATAACATTTAACTTCATTCTCGTTCGAGTCGCCGAGGAGGAGGTACAGTTTGTTTGTCCATTAGAGCTTGTTATGGTGTGCATGGTTTGGCATGATAAAAAAAAAAAAAAAAAAGGTATAGAATCGCAATTCCACTCATTGGCATTTGTCTGCTATCTCACCCAATACTTAATTATGACAAATGTTGAACGAGTGAGAGATTGCTTGGAATATATTTATTAGCATATTGCATTGCCAAACTAAAGATTCCTGATATATTATATGGAATCTTGTGTCAGCTTACCTGGGGCTCGCTATATGCATAACCTAACATCAGATTCCCGGCACAGTGTTTGAAAGCCCATCTAAACTTACAAGTGCTTTCAAACATGGAATCTCATGTCACCCATTGTAGTTATACTATCCTGTATTGACCCACCTCAGATTCCAGACATAGAACATGGAATCTCATGTCACCCAATGTAGTAATGTCATGCTGTATTGACTGACATCAGATTCCTCACAGAGCATGGAATCTCACGTCACCCAATGTAGTAATGTCATGCTGTATTGACTGACATTAGATTCCTGACAGAGCATGGAATCTCATGTCATCCAATGTAGTAATGTTATGCTGTATTGACTGACATCAGATTCCCCACACCCCCTCTTCAGATGACAGGCAGCTGACAACTCTGGATTCACCACACTAAATGCGTCTGTTTGCACACACAGTGCCCCCCCCCCCCCATAACAAAGTAAATTAAATGCCGCGAGTGATTTGGTTTGGTTTATAGCAAGAGGAGAGTGTGTAGTGCAATAACTACATAATGTGTGGGTATGGTGCTCCAGTTGCCTGGAACTGTGCTCCAAGGAAACTAAAGTTGGACACCCCTGGTACATTAACTATTCCAATATGGATTAAAACGCGACATCTCGCCCCGATTGGGATATGGACATGTATCCGGATTACAATCTACCGAATTGGTTTTTTCTTTTATACAAAATTGCTGCACAGAAACTGTGACGTCACGCATAAGATTCCTTCCATCTAGTCGATGCCGAAACAGAGAGTCAGTTACTTTGCTATTACTGTGATGTGCACACGCTGTATTATCCTTAGACTTTATTGTTTTAACATGTTGAAAATATTGTGACAAAATGTAAAATAAATTATAGAAACGCAACGATTCATAAGCAGAAACCGCTACATAATGTTTTAAATGCCTACGTACCTCCTGTTGCTTTGTGTAATCACAAGTGAAGATTCAAAATCATTATCATGTGTGTATTTAGAGTTTGTATCATTGTTACCCGAGTTGATGATTTTGGGGCTAATGCAAATACATCCAGGTGTCGCTAACAGTTTCAGGTCAAAGGCTACTTGTGGGAATTGGGAAAATATGCTATCGATCACGTTAAATACGGTATTACTCTTATGTACAATCGTTATAATTGTGATTACAACTCGTGTATAAGATATACCAGTGTTCTACATGCATTTACTACACGTACATCCTGCTGTGATAATATTTGTATAACTGAACTCCCCATACGTCCCTCTCTTTGTTTGACGAGGAAGGTAATTTACTTTAAAGGAGCATACTTTGTTTTTGATATTTAGTTGGTAAGGCACGTCGTTTAGATATACCATTATGGCACACACTGCTGATGCAGATTACAGATAAAAAGAAACAATTGGAAGTAAGAGTCCATTTACTGCAGTTGACTGATCATCGCCATGCAAGGCCGTAGGAACCCGTGGCTTTGACCCCGCACCCCCTTTTTTTTCTCGGCCGATAGTAGGTTGTCTAATTTACTTTTTTCATTAATTGTCCTTTACAGCCAATAGATTTACAGTCTTAAAAATTGTATTGCAGCAGTTCGGAATTTATATTTACTACAAGTTACTTTTATCACGCAAAAGTAAGCACAATTTCCCGTCCCCCCCCCCCTCCCGTGCCCTTTCATGTCAAAATGACATCGTGTAAGTAGATATATATGAGGATATTTAATCCACGATCTGGTGCATCACACCACTTTGTACTGTATAGAAATAAGAAAGGTCATTCTAGAGCGAAAACTTAATTACAAGAGTTACAACGCCTTTGTGATTGTGGTTGGTGATGCCCATGGAATGGACTCCTTTAATGACAGAATTGCAGTTCCAAAAAGGATATAGACCAAAAAAAAATTTAATTAATTTAAATAATCTGTGTATCTTGTCTTGTAAACCCTTGCAAACAGAAGTGGCGGCAGAAATGTTGCTCCTCGTTAGTTTTAGATTTGCTAAAAAAAAAATTTAATGAGACCTTTAATGTTTAGAAAGGCAAGATACATTCGCATGATGCTTCGATTAGTTGATTTTTGGGAATATGTCGTCATTTACGATTCCGAAAACATTAATAGAAATATTGTTACTCCTTTCAAATTTTGAAATAACAAATATGAAAGTGAGCAATACCTAACGCATCTAATTCATGCTCAATTTTTGAGAGTAATTAACTACACGCTCGCGCATGTTGTCATCAGCTGGATGAAGAGAGGCCAGACAAACCATACAACACATGTCTGATCCATATTCATAATGTATAAAATACCATTATGAAAGGTTAAAGAGTTGGTATGTAAGAACCACCCAAAGGTCGTTTCACTATTTGTCTCTTTTCTACCTCTACTTGTACACATAAATACCATTTCAAAATTTTTTCAGTTCTATACGCCTTTGATGTAAATGTTCCATTATTTCTGTCATGTTTCCAAAACTGTTAATAAACCATTTTCATCTTCACTGTTTGGATAAAACTTTCTTACATTGACAAACCATTTGTAGCGTGACCTTTTTATCCCTTTAGAAGCCGGCGTGGCCTAGTGGTATCGCGTCGGACTCCTGATCGGGAGGCCGGGGTTCGATTCCCGCTCTGGTCATGCCGGTGTCATGTCTTTCGGATGAGACAGTAAAAACCGAGGCCCCGTGTCGTGGTATGCATGGCACGTTAAAGATCCCTCACTGCTTCGGGTGGGTCCGTTGCAAAGGTCAAAATTTGTATGCCCCGCATCAGGCAGATGCCGTCACCATATACGTGAAATATTCGTGGTGTGACGTAAAACAATAATCAATCAATCAATCATTTTATCCCTTTAGATACTTCATGTACGAATTACCTCCTGCGCATTTAACGCGCGCCTTTAATCCAGTTAATTGGTAGCGTAATCACTTTCACAAACTACTCCCAGACGATTATCGTCCGTTGAATGTCCCCAGAAAATTCAATGTAAATCTCTTGGTGGAAATAAGAGTAGTAGGGAGTGAGGATTTATAATCAAAGGGCTGCTGCATGCAGCATTCTGTGCTATATAGAACAAAGAAGGATCAATCATACGTGAAACCTGAAATACAAGAGTTACCTTCTCTTACTTGAAAAAGACTTGTGCCAAGCTAATGAACCAATCAGAATTCAAAATGATTGACAGGTCACGTAACACAAAGAAAAGGTGAAGCGTTCCCAAAGAATATTCGAGAGAAAAAAGGGGAGGTGTTGTTCTAAAATATTCGATTGGGTCCAGGATACATAGATATTGATTAGAACCGAATGTTTTGAGAATTATAAGTGAATATTTCTGAGATGAAAGGGAAAGACTTTAAGCGGACATTGTAAGTAATAAATATATAAGATTGATAGGGGAAGTTAATTAAATTTTTTTGAACTTGAAAGGTACAGATGGACAGGCAAGACTAATTTATATAAAGAAATCGACGTTTTAGCAATACGACTGAGACAGGTGCGTTAAGACAAAGGGGACTCGTAATACTTTTGTAAAAATCGATAAACGAGATGCAAATGAGCTAAATGTGAGCTAGAAGGGGTGACAAGGACGAAGGCAGGTGTGTCGTAATGTATTAAAATCGATAATTGCGATGTAAAAGAATATATCCAATGTACAGATCTTTTGAATGAAGATGTTTCAAGAAAGTACATATTGAAAAAAAAAAAGATGCGGGGACGTCTTTCATTTAATGAAGCGTATAACTTGCAATCCTTCCGATTTAATTACGTTTTGTATGGGTTTACAAGAATCTTCCTCGACACAATGAAATAAGTTCATTCACAAACACTTTAGTAACAAGGTAACCTCGAGCAGTTATTTAATTAAACAAATATTCCATACGTTTTATTGCTCGAGTGAACAAATTTACTAGCAATGTACTGTATAAAAGCAGAATGACAAGTGATTATCAGGTTGAAAATACCAAACCTTTGTTGGCATAGAATAAGATATCTGTGATAAACTCCTACGATGTTCATACAAAGGCATCCTGTTAAAATCTCGAACAAGGAAACGCATATACTGATGAATACGTTATATTTTAGACCCAATCATTACGAGTTTGACCATTTATTTTCGTATATCATAACACTGTCGTCGGACTGAGTCTTTCTTCATACAAACAACTATATTATTATTTCTTCCTCGAGTTTCTCATATTGTGGTGTGTATGTATTCCACGAAGGACATATTATTTCATTGTATACGATCATCATCTCTCTCTTTGTTTCCATTGACACCACTGGAACATTTTACGTTGCGGGAAACTCCCACCAATAAACTATAAGACTACAAAGATTTAACAATTTATTGCAGAATGAACATATTAATATATATCCTCATCCTCATTTCATCTTCAGCTTTTCTAAAAATAGGTATATTATATCAATTTACAGTATAGACGACCAAGGGGTCTGGGCCCCCGCATGTATACATTTTACATTACATAGACCTATCTCCTCGATAAAGGAGCGTTCAAGTCCGGGTTTGTGTTTCTATTAAAAGAAACCAACCCGTGTGTTCCAGATGGAGTCGTGATAACGCACAACTGCTTGGTGATTGGTCTAAATGTTGTTTTGAAATGCGTTGCTATGACACTGATATTGACCATAATTAGAACTACATTACGCAAAATCTACATTCGAACAAAGAAAGTCGACAAGATGGGACATCTTTGCGAGATCTGCGGAGTTTTATTTACAAGACAAAGTAGCCTATCCCAACACACTGCATCTGTACATAAACAGGAAAGATACGCTTGTAAATTGTGTGAAAAGAAATTTACTCGAAGACAGAAAGCACGACAGCACGCAAACATGTTACAAAGACGTTACTGAATCGAGAATGAAAGTCAACATTCCTCTTTCAAACAAGGTAATCTTTATTCAAAATATTATGTCTAAATGCAGTGAACGGCTTCAAACCAATTATCAATAAAATTTTCTATCATCAATCGAGTAATACCCCTTTTCAACCCAATTGAACAACAGCCCGATGACATGTTAGGATCAATCAGTTGACATGCTAGGATACATCGTATAATGACTTACCTTTGGACTTAAGATCAACCGTCCTTGCTCGAGGAGCTTTATTCGCTCCTCTAACTCTTGTAGTTTGTTTTCTACACGCAGCATCACAATTTGATGCTGCATGTTGGCTTCTTCAATGACGCCTTTACAATATTTGGTGGGCGTTGCCCACGGAATGGTGTCCTGTAATGGAAGAATGGTGATTTGTAAAAGATTTACAAAAATAATAAACATTTTCTTTTCATTTTCAAAAACAAATTTGTGTTTAAATATGTTTCCATATTACAAATCTGAGTATTTGACGAGAAATGATTAATTGCATTTATAGTTGTTTGGTTTGATGATCAGATACTCAAAACGAACACGTCTTGTACAATTTGAAAACTTAATCTGCATGATGAATGGTATACCACTTTTAAAAACTTGAAACATTAATATCTATGATTATCTCAATTTAGAATAATTGTTTTCTTTTCCTTTGACATTTTTTTTTAAAAACACATAATTGAATATAATTTAAGAAATGGATGCTATACACAAAACATAATAAATATAGACAAATATACTTACCCCGGATATGTCTGATACCGGGGACACCTCCCTCTCTCCGCTTTGAAAAAGCCTTATGCGCAGATTCAATAGGTTCTGTAATGTAAACAGTAAATCATAGATAAATGGAAAACGAAAAGTCACTGGTTCAATGGTATGACAGAAGCCACCACGGAAATATACAATGCATACATGTAAGGGACGAGATGAGCAAAACACATAAAACATCACAAAATATTTGATTAAAGTACTGTTACTAAATACTGTTACTGTTTACTATCAATAAAGACTTTATTGTAATAAGTACCAGAAAATGAAAAATGAATATAAAAAGGATGATCCGTCTCCAATTGCAAGACCTTCGTGGATTCCGTCACCTCAGAATTCACCTACATCTATGGTGGAACCATCTTTCGATGATGATTCTGAAGAAAATACGAATAATCATAATTTTATCAGAGACAGACTTTTTCTGATGAGAGTAGTTTAAATATAGCTGTCAATGTAAGAATTTTTATCCACATGCTACTGATGAAGAAGATATCTTGACATTATAAAAAGAGAGGTAATAGATCATTTACGTCAAAGACAAATTGTATTTAGAAATTTAAAATGGTATTTATGTATTCAATGTAGAACTTGAAAAAGAAAGAAATGGAGGAATGGTACAAGCATATCCTCATTTCCGTAGTAAAACTTATCAATTATAATCTTCTGAGTAATTGTCAGAACATAACATAAATGAAGCATTTCAGAAAATGTTCGCCTCATTCGAAGAGTTTATAAGAGAAGGTTCCAATTATGTAATAAAAAATAATCAAGTTAGAAGTAAGTACAGTTCCTTGCTCACCATTGGGTGGTTCTTCATATATACAAACCCCTTTAGGCTTTCATAACGGTGTATTGAATATTATGAATACAGATCAGAAATGCGTTTTATGGTGTGTTTTGGCATCTCATCCAGTCGAAGATCAGGCCGAGCTTGTTTTCAATTATGAGCAATATGAATGTGAGTTAGATATGACAGGTATTAATTTTCCCGTCACTTTAGCAGATATATCAAAATTTGAAAATAAAGAACAACATCTCAGTAAATGTATTTAGTGTTGAAGATAAAGATATTTTTCCTTTATATAACACTACAATCAAAGAATAAAATCTTTTATATCTTACCAATGAGGACGGATCTCATTATTCACTCATTACCAATTTGAATTACTTTTTAGCACGAACAAAATCTAAACAAAAACATTTCTTTTGACACTTCTGTTTGCAAGGATTTACACGAAAAGATATTTTAGATAATCATATAATATATTGTTCAATATCCACCATAATCTGACAGTATCTTAGAATTCAAGAATTATGAGAAGAATTTTCCTGTTCCATTTTCCATTATAGCGGATGCAGAATGTTTCGCTCAACAGATACACACCTGTTTGCTTAACCCAAAACAATCTAGTACAACTGATAAGATAAAATTTGAAGCATTTTCTTTCGGATATCAGGTTGTTTGTATTGATGATATATACACCAAACCGCCAGTAATCTATCGAGGTCCTAATGCTGCTAAAACATTTTTAAATAGTCTATTAGAAGAAGAAACATACATTAAAAATATTTTATAAAACATTCAACCTTTGAAAATGACCATTCAAAAATAAAATGGTTTTCAAAATTCTAAGTCTTTTCATATCTGTGAAATCCCTTTCACTTCAAAATCTATAAAAGTCAGAGATCATTGTCTTCTTACGGGAAAATATAGAGGTGCTAGCTGTCAACACTGCAATCTCAATTTTAAATACCCATCATTCATACCAGTTGTCTTACATGATTTAAAAAATTTTGATAGTCACCTAATTGCTCAGAGCTTGGGATTATTCAAAGAACAGAATATTAAATGCATTCCGCAAAATATGGAAAAATATGTAAGTTTAAGTTTGGGAAATTTAAGGTTCATTGATTCTTTTCAATTTATGTCGCAAAGTTTAGAAAAACTGACAAAATTTAGCAACTGAAGGTTGAACAAAATTCAAACATTTTGCTAGAGAGTTAACCAATGAAAGTCAAGCTTGCATGCTTTTTCGTAAAAATGTATACCCATGTGAAAATGTTATAGATGAAAGTCGATTTTTAGAAACATCACTGCCTCCTAAATCTGCTTTTTATAGTCAATTAAGTCAATCTCGTATATCAGATTCGGATTATGAATTTGCTCGACATGTTTGGAAAGAAATGAATATACAAAATTTAGGTGAATACCATGACTTATATTTAAAAACGGATGTGCTTCTGTTGGCTGATGTTTTTGAAAATTTTAGAAGCATGTGTCTAAAAAATTAAGGACTAGATTGTTTACATTTTTATACTAGTCCAGGTTTAGCATGGAATGCAGCTCTTAAAATGACAAAAATAAAGCTTGATCTTATTACTGATCCTGATATGCATCTTTTCTTTGAAAGTGCAGTTCGTGGAGGTGTGTCCATGATTTCCAAAAATATTCAAAAGCTAATAATCCATATATTCCTGAAACTTATGATGAAACAAAACCTAATAAATATATCTTATATACTGATTGCAATAATTGTACGGTAAAGCAATGATGGAACCTTTATCCACAGGTTTTTTTTTCGATGGATGGATGATGTAGAACATTTTAATGTTAAAACCATTCTTACAAATAGTGAAACAGGTTACATATTAGAAGTAGATTTAGAATACCCAGATGAGATACATGATATGCATTATCCATTGGCTCCCGAAAGCGCATCTGTTAGTGATGAAAAACTGTCAGATCATAGCAAACTTTTGTGGAAAAAACTTAATGTTAGTAATAAACACACAAATGAAAAGTTACATGGAGAATCAAAACAAATAAGAACAAATAAGTTAATACCTAATTTTAAGACAAAAGAGAAATATATCTTGCACTATAGAAACTTGCAATTATGTCTTGATTTAGGAATGAAGGTAACAAAAGTCAACAGAATTCTAGAATTTCAACAAACAAATTGGTTGAAAACTTACATCGATTTTAATAGCCAAAAACGAAAGGCAGCTAAAATGAATTTGAAAAAGATTCCTCCAAGTCGATGAACAATGCAGTGTTTGGTAAAACGATGGAATGAGTTCGTAATAGAAAAGATATTTAATTAATTCATACTGAAAAGAAACGTAAGATGTATGTAGCCAAACCTTCCTTTCAACGATTTATAATTTTTAATGAAAACTTAGTAGGTGTAGAAAATTCTAGAGTGAAATTATTGTTAAACAAACATATATATGTCGGTCAAGTCATCAAAGAATTTGTAGGGTTAAGAAGTAAAATGTATTATTTCTGATATGGTAATAAATCAAAACAAGTAGCTAAAGGAATAGCAAGAGCTACAATAAAAAATAATTTACATCATGAAATGTACAAGGAATGTCTTTTTGACAAAACATTCAAAATGTGTCAGATGAATTGTATAAGAAGTGATAAACATGTAATGCATGTTAAAACTATTAACAAATTAGGACTTAGTGCATTCGATGATAAACGTTTTGTGCTTGATAACGGTTTTGATACACTGGCCTTTGGTCACTATATAATAGGTTTTCTACAACAATGATACAGACTTTGATGATTTATTGTAAATAATATATTAAGTCCTCGATGTATTACAATTATAATTTTTGTTTTCTCACAAATGTATATTATGAAAATAGTATCATATTTGTAAATTACACTATATATATCTATACATGATAATGAATACATGATAATAAAATGTTAACTCTATGCCATTCTTGTATTGATTTCTATAAAGCATTTCAAAATAAATGAAGCTTGTGTTTTACTATATAAATCCGTCAACCCCCCCCCCCCCCCCCAAAAAAAAAGGAGGATTGCCAGATGCACATTCATCATGAAGCAACACCTGTTTTATACTATCAATGGTTGTTATATAGTAAAACCTCTTCCTAAAAGCTCTATATCCCCCACCCCCTTTCAAAAATGTTATTATCTAGGATAGACTGTTATTTGAGCTAGTCCACAATAACGAAGGTATTTATGTCTTTGTCTTCTATGTTCGTTAACCCTCTGTTGTATTTTACATCTAAAAAAGTTTTTAAATTTATGGTAACTTTGAAATTCAAAAGATACAAACTTTAAATCTGTTCTTTTATGAAAATTAAATAAATCTAAACGAAATAATTGATTCATAATATTTTTATACAAATCATTATAGTAAATATGTAATTGATACAAAAAGGGACAAAATTTCATCGCGCTTACTTTATCAATTTCTTGAAAAGGATCGATTTTCATTTGAAATGCCAATCTCAATTCTACATATGAAATGAAGTTACTTACAAAATGCTTGTCTACTTGTAGTTCATTACAGATAAAAAAGTTACTAATAATTCGAAAGGAATGGTTCTTTTCTTCAATACATTGAATAATGTCAGAGATGTTTTGTATGGAACATAAAAACTGGACATCAATACTTTTCTCATTGTGTTTATTTAACATTTTTAATGTTTCTGATGATTCAAACAGAGCTTCTGGAATGAGAAATAAAACTTCATTAACTCTGAAATACATACTGTTTTAAGAAATCAATCGTCCCAAACAATAGGCTGGTTAAAAAACACCCAAGGTTGCTGTTGTTGCTGCTGCTGTAGAGGTTGCGGTTGTTGCTGTCGAGGTTGCTGCTGCTGTTGTTGTGCCTATTGGTGTAAATAATAAAAAAAGTTATCACTCAGAAATAAAAAGTAGTAAGAAATAACTTCGTAAAACAAAAATAATAAACTTACAGAGTTCAATAAATGCAAATGCTGTTTAAGCATCGGAATGATGCACATCATCTCCTCGAAATGATTAAAGGGAAGGCTTATGTTTTTCCCTTTTCTGTTTAGGTGCGCATAAATTGTATCATTTCCATCAAACTTGTTGACGGTTAGGTTAAAAGCATCTGCAACACACACATTTAATTTCAGCTTTCCGTTGAATTCTTTCATTTCTACATCAAATTTGTGAGTTGCCATTTTTTCTCAACAATTTTTCCCGGCAAAATGTTAAGTGTGGTATAAGTTGATAGAGAGCACCAATTTATAGCATGACTGAGATAAACTGAAATAACGATTATACACGAAATTAAGTTTTCTCATTGGCTACATCCTTAAAGTGGGATGTGTCTATGACGTAGCATTGCTTCTCATTGGCGTATTTCATAAAAGTCGAGGCGTATCAATCTTTAGTAAAAAAAAAGATTGCACCACACCTATACAGGATTTCTGAAGTATTCAAGATTCTATGTCATGTCCAAAAAAACTGTGCCACCTCTAAACACTGTTTCACCTTCAAACACTGTTGGGTATATTCCCTTCAATAATAAAGAAAACTATGCAACCCAATCAAACACCGCACTCTTTAAATTTTATAATCGGACAATCCGAATGGTACAGCGATAATGACAATCAGTATAATACTAATAATCTTATCTAGAAATGAATAAGTGTGAGTATATATTAGTACGAGCTCTCTTTAATTCCGTAAGTACACATTTCTATATAATATAAAATAAATCTTTATCTATTCTATTTAATATAAAATAAATCTTTATCTATTCTATATAAAAATAAAGTTGAGATAATTATTCATATGCATAGATTATCTTTTTGTTTAAAGGATACGGATGTTTTTGTTTTGTTTTTGTTTTTGTTTTTTTTTTTCAATTTTTATAATAGTGAATTTTTTGCGAGTTGGCTTAAAGTATTACGCGGCAAAACTACCTAAAGCAGACTACTTTTTCTTCAACCACAGATCTTGAGAGCGTATTTGCAATCATGAGGGTTATTGTGTTTATTGCGTTATTGTCCTATGGATATAGCTTAGATCTACACAGAAATGGATGTTACTGGACATCATTGACAGATTCATCATGGTTGTGCTCAGTTGATGATGATTGCCTCGTTCATTTAACAGACATGGTGTCTTGGATGACAGTAGTTATTGAGGTGCCACCAGCTAGGTGTACAGCACTTGAAGTCGTAATTGACAAGAGTATGTCACATGCAAGAGTCATAATCCATAACTTTTGCAATGCAAAAGTGACTAATCAAGGGATTCGCAACATCATTGAGACCTGTATATCTAATGACGGTAAGACAAATAGATCCTAGAGTCAATTTATAACCAATGTCATAAATAAAAAGCTGAAAAAAAATGATTTTTTTTTATATCTTTACGATTGCATTCATACAACAATGCAAGTTTCTATTTTTTATTTTTGTAGAAACGTCTCAGTCTCAGCAATCTACATCACAGACATCGACATCACCATCTTCATTGATATCACCTACATCGACATCACCATCTTCACCTACATCGACATCACCATTTTCACCTGCATCACCATCACCACAACCTCAGTCATCAACATCATTGAGTAATATAATATGGATGGTCATTGGCGTCATAGCAGGTATCCTTTTATTTTAATTTCTATCAATCACTTTACATTTAAAATTTCGCTAGAAATTAAGGTGTATTTATAACAGCAAATCAAAATGACCTTTTGAATAGATTACAATACAAATCAATGACGTTTGTGTCATTTGACTGAATTTTTATTCTATTTTATATTGAAGTAGGTATGATAGATAAATAGTCACTACATCCTTAATGATATAGCATTTTTTTTCAGGTGTTTCTAGTGTTATCAGTTTAACATACCAGGTATACCGTTTTGTAAAAAAGTGTAGAAAGAAAACAGTCCTGAGACCATATTATATTAAAAGAGATAGACTGGAGGGTTTTGAAGAAATATCTCTTCTTCCAGTAAGAATTTTTTTCTTTCTTTTACAGTTGCATGTCTAGTAATAATGGCTGTATTGTTGTTAATAGGTAAATTATTTTCTTTTACAGTTGCATGTCTAGTAATAATGGCTGTATTGTTGTTAATAGGTAAATTATTTACTTTTTATAGTTTTTCTTCGGGGTCACTTTAGACAGTTGAGAGGTTTGTTGATAGAAGTTATTATAATGTATTTACAACAACCCGAACCACAACCTGAACTACAATTGCAACCACAACCTGAACCACAACTGCAACCACAACCTGAACCACTACCACAACTACAACCCAGACCTCAACCACGACTCAGACCTCAACCACAACTCAGACCACACACTTATAACTTGAGACCAAGAAAGTAAAAGGTATTAACATAGTAATATAATCACATAATGTATGTTTATGAAACATGTATTACTTGCATTATTCTTACCTTGGGATGTGATGATTATTTTATCAACAGTACATTACTTGCATTATTCTTACCTTGGGATGTGACGATTATTTTATCAACAGTACATTGGTTTTTTTTTCTCTTTTCATAAGGTCACAGATGTAAAAAAAAAACAGAAACACCAGTGAATACCACATTAGATCTAAATTCCTTAAATGATGGTGATGAAGAAGAAGTCATATATATCCGTGAGCTGTAATTAATTAATTTTTTTGGTTTGTCTGTCTATAAACAAATACTTTTGGTTTTTCTGTTTAGAAAATCCATAAAGATCATATTTCAAAAGTAGTAATTTCCATTGTTAATCAATTTTTTCATATACATTATGTATCTAAGTAAGAATTACCTTCCTTTCTATGTGAGTATACATTAGACTTAAGAATTGTTAATTATATCTATTACTTTTAAGTGTTATATTCTTTAGTTTATGGTTATAGTGGTGGTTTTCTAATACCGTGCAGTCAATAATATGACTAGTGTAACACTCTCAAGTATCATTATATCTATAATATTAGTTCAGAAAATTTCTATAGCATCCTATATACAATATTCTAAGGCACTCTATATTTCATACTCTAAGGTGTTGCACAATATCTACCTTATTAATTACATCTATTACATGTAATACTGATAAGTGTGGTTGTAGTTCTCTGTTCAAGTGCAGTCAGTAATACATGTGGTGCTCCTAAGCGTTATAACTTATACTCTTCAGTCAATGATTATGGTGGTGGAGATGGTGGTAGTACTCTGTTACAACACAATTAATAATATGTGTGGTACTCTTAAATATCATTATATCTATCTCATTATTAATTATCTATTACATGTATAACACACATTACTCATTATTTACAAATCTCTTTCATACCCATTCCTTACCTTAAACAAGCACCTGGAACACGCTTTTAAAATCTCCGGCATTCATTTTCTTATCTGCAACCTCATTCCAGATTCTCACGTCTATGATAAGTTCAGTAGTGCTTAGTCTTGTAAACGTCACACACATTTTAATTTTGTTTTCTTGATTCACATCTTTAGCGAATAAAAGTTTTAATTCATCATCATACAGTTCGTATGGTATGTGTTTATCTATACGTTCAGTAAAACATTCCAAACAAATAAATAAACTAATAGCCTTTGCCTTTCTTACGATAGAGATATTTCTTTGGAATGAAAAATCATTTATACATTCACATACATCAGAGATGTCAATTGAATTATTAACTTTCTCTAAATTGAAAGAACAATTCATTGTGAATGATTCTGAATGATTCACTGTTCAATTCACAAGTGAGTGTGAAAAGGGCGTGTAATGGGTGTTTTTATACCCAACAGTTGCTGACTCAGGCGTGATGTAGAAGATCAATATCTATGTAGGTTAATAAACTTTCAGTATTTGAAAGTATATTCAAATCTGGAGTATTTTTTTTTTAGGTTTGTACTGTACTGTAGCTTTGTTCAAGTCCAAGACAAAAATTGAATGTTATCTATTTCGGATACATTAATAGGTTATATTGATAAATTATTTCAGAAGGTAAATAAACTTATTATTGTCTATATATTTACATCATTTAGGGTCGGGTGAATTAGATTAAAAAAAACTTAAATAACTCGAACCACATTTCTACTTACTCTACTGCGCTCCATGTTTATTATGTACTGCGTTTTAACCTACTCTAAAACTAGTAAGCGGACTTCAAATACGTTTGAAGAACCTTGTACTATCTATAATCAAAAGACATAAGTTATAATATAGACAATTACATTCAATTACACTTTGTATTTATATTTGTATAAAAAAATCAATTTAATATGTTGTCATTTATCGAAATAAGACTAGTATACATTTCATCTCCCGTTTACTACTTTTAGTATACTCTCATGATATCACGTGATTAAAACATGTTCTAATTTTCGTAAGACCATTGTCAATACTCATAAATAATAGTTTCATAGTGAACATCTGTTGTAATGAAAAATACATGTATGTAAATTCTATTATATCGCGGTAAAAATCCCACCACACGTAGTATCAACACAGGTAATACAACCCCCCCCCCCCTTTCCACGCATACTTATTGTAATCCTTTCGTTAAGTTGTTTTATATTTATACACAAGGAGTGTACATTGATTTTATGTGATACAGATAAATATTTCTTAAAAATAATAAAAAATGATGAAAATAAATGGTTAAAATTGCCATTAAGAAGTTTCATTTATGTTAAAAACTGTCTTGTATTGTCCTGAAGGCATCCTGTTCAGACATGAAAAAGTACTTTGTAACAAAACTACCCTGTTTAGACATGGAAGCTTTGAATTAATTAAACTTGTGGAAATGGTAAATTGTGAAACAACTTTTAAGATCACCTAATTCATGAGGAACGCAGACATAGAAAGGTAGATTGCTAAACAACCTCTTTAAAGAGGGTAGCAAAAGTAATTAAGATTGAAATGTGAGAAGCTGTGCGTATAGCAAAACGTATGTTTTAACAGGACTTGTGTCTTTATCTTGTCATATTCATAGACGGATATGGTATAAAAAAAACAGGAAACCTCGAACTTTGGCGTAAACAAAGGCTAACGGACGATGTTTCCTGCAGGGTCTTCCGAGGTCACCATTGTTTTTCCTGTTTTTTCCCAGAAGCGATGAGAGACAGTGATATTCTTCTTCTTCTAGAATGTCATTTGTAAAATAGGCATCAAGCATCTCTTTCACAGTCATAGTTTCAAAATCACAAACTCGTAGTATTCTTTTTTTCAAGTTATTCGATAAGAGAACTTTGAATATTCCTTCTGTTGCATGTGGACTGTCCATCTGAAAATTTTAAAACATACGAGTTCCTATCTCACCTTCGTACCTTTCATATACATGTATATTTTTACCTAGAATCTACAGCTAAGACGAAACGGGAAACACACTTAATAGATTACATATGTAATAAGAAATATCAAATCAAACATTGTACATGTATTCTGTTTGGCATGATCCTGTTTACTAACCTTCTTGTAGTTGAAATCTAGATGTCAAGACATCAGTTTTCTCCTTTGCTCATCTAAAAATAGAACTTTAATGTAAATATATCACAAAACTTCTCCGATGCCTTATTGCTCACATTTAAATCAAGCTGATTAGTTTTGTAATATCAACTATAGTAGATAAGCTAGCAGCTTTATCCATGTATATAATTACAAACATAGGACAATCAATGAAAAAAATAGCTCACTCTGAAGGCAGCAGTTAATTTTCAATTGCAGGAAATTGCACTTACAACATGGAATACGACTTAAAATATGTAGTATAATAGTCAGCTCACGTTCAGATTTGTCAACAGGTCGCACAGATAGGACACAGACCAATTAAATTTGTCCAATACAGAGCTACCTCAAACAAGTCGCTGAAGTAGGTCAGATATGGCATCCCAAGCGTGGGTCCGTTTATAATATATAGAGAGATTAATTCGATGTTGTTATAAAATGGTCTTACTTGCTTGATGTTGCATATCTGATGTCAATATGTCAATTCTTTGCCCTGTAAGGAGTATATAATTACATTGGTGAACTATGAAAAGAAAAATCCTGAATAAAATGGGAACTGAATTATTAATGGATCGATATCCCGAATTACGTCCCGCGATGCCGCTCTTCGGTTTGCTGGGTAGTTCGGTGACGTTTACATTCGCAGCAACGCGCGGGTTGAGAGAGAAAATCGATGAGGAAAAAGCCGATGACATCCAAGTGTATGGTAATAAAAAGTGATGCAATAATTATAGAACAACTAAGGACCAGTACAATTACATTTTAATTAAACGATTCTTTCAGTATAGGCGCTCTAGCATTTGTAAAGGTGATATAAACTCGAGGTAAACAAACTGACAGTATAGTCTATAGATCTACGACTACGGTATATAAGTATATCCCGTTACGAATTTTTGAAGTAACTGACAGCTATTAAGCTATTATCTCAACCTGTGTGTACAGAGCCTGTGATTTATGTATGTATAAACGAACAGCTTGGAGATTTATATTTTCTCCAGTTGACTCGTTAAAAATAGGACATTGGTAGAACCCGGTGAGGAAGGGGGAGGGGGGAGGGTGTATATAACCATAGCTTTTTTAACAACATTAAACATCATTTTTGGTTACAAACCCTTTCTTTTGCAAATGAGGGCCATAATTGGATTAAAGACCCCCACCCTTTTAGGCCTTTAAAAATCGCTAGATCTGCCAGGGGGTTCCCTTTCTTGAGGCACATAATAGATTTATATGTTAACCAGACGTCATCATATGTCAGAATGTGTCCTTAAAATTCCTTGCCTAATTTAATTTCAGAATTCAGGATGGGTGGTGGAAAACGGTACTGTGTCTTATGCTCACACTATCGGGGACAAATAACGGAAAACAATGTTAAAATAACTCTACACAGAATTCCAGCTGGTTCAACTGCTTCTGAAGTAAAACGAGGAGAGTTGGATCCCAAAAATATCATTTATTCTGATTCTTTATCGTGTCTTCAGGCTATTAAATATTTCAATACCAATAATCTATATGTTCTGAATATTTTAAAGAAAGTTTATTCTCTGTTGACAAATAATTTGGAGGTTGTATTTTGTTGGGTTCCGGGACATATGGGTTTGGTTGGTAATGTTAGAGCTGATAACGTAGCAAAAGAAGCTGTATGTAGATCTAATACTGTGGGTAAAATTCCATATACTGACTTTAAATCTTCGATTTTAAATTATATTGAGAATTTGAGACAAGACGCTTGGAATCATGAAGTGAACAATAAACTGCATGATTTCAATGTAAAGATGATGGATAAATCCAAACCACAAGTCCAAAAATCATGAAACCATAGGACATACAAAATCAGTGAAAATGAAAAACAAATGGAAAATAACAAAATATGTCTACTTGAAGAGCATATGTGAACTCCTGTGATGGAGCGAGATCAGGTGCCCGGGGAGAGTGAGCATCTCCTGCTTGCTAGCAACACCCGAAAGATAGCAACACCCGAAAGAGTCAAATCGTGTGAATTCCATATGTATCTATATATGGAGAAGTCGAAGTAGGTAACCTTCTAGTATAGAAGGTGTCAAATCTGTGTAAAGTGATCGGAATCGGTCTCAGTCCAGAATATCATTTAAAAGTCTGGATAACGAGATATCATATGGAGTAATAAGAGTCTCGTAACGACCGTAGAACTTCCTCAGTGACGATGCTAGTCTAGCACATATATAACCCTGGTTGAGCAGCTTAACTGAAAGTCGCCTAGCCCTCAGAACAAAGTCATTGTAATCTGAACATGCTCTGGAATAACGTATTAACTGAGATATGAATACGCCGTATGCGGGCGATGATGGAATGTTGCTACTTATGAAAGGAAAGTTTGTGATAGCGAAATTGAAATCGTCACGTTTGTCATAGAGTGAGGTGTTCAATTGACCATTAATGTCGAAAGACAACATAATATCTAAATACGAAGTAGAATTACTAGTTTCTGTGGTTTCTTTGACCTCCAGTTCACTTGGATAGATGATGCTAAGGTAATCCGCGAATGAAGAATCCGCGAATGAAGGATTATTAATTGAAAGCAGCCAATTTTTAAAAATAAACTACGTTGTTATCATAGTAATCGTCGAGATGAAGTTGTTACTTATAGACTCCGCATTGGACACTCCTGGATAACTCATTCTTACCTTTTAAAGGAAGAGCCTCCTCCAGAGTGTGTCCCTTGCGGATGTCTATTAAGTATTAAACATGTATTATTAGAATGTGCAGACACTGCACACATTAGAAATAACTATTATACTGTAAAAAGTATGAGTGAGTTATTTGAAAATGTCAGTATTTGGAAAGTTCTTGGATTTTTAAAAGAAGTTGACATATATAGCAAGATATAATATGTTTTAATTGTGTATACATATACATTTTCCTAGTATCATTTATATGTAGATACGATATACAGTGAGAGCTGGTCTTTCGTAGATATTTTTAATTGTTCTTTTTAATGTGATTCGATTTGTGTTAACTTGTGACCGTCGCCATATAGGTGGAATATTCCCGGTGCGACGTAAAACAATAATCTATCTATCTGATTACGGATGCCCCGTACCATATATTCATAAAACTCAAGATATGCATTATTATAAATTGACAACACATGTTCACAGACACCCCATCGTTTCCTTCCTATCCCTTTAAACACCAAGTCATGTTAAATTAAATTATCATAGTTTATGACCCCAAATCCCCCTTCCCCACCCATCAACAGACAAACAGAATCCAAATGGATACAATATTCTACAGCAATACATACCAGTCTCTCGTTAAATTACTTGTAGAGTTGATTTCAAGTTATCCATCCGCTGGCGTGTAAGTACAGCCTTTATGGTATATATATAGACATGCTTTTTACAGTTTATCTAGATTTACACCGAACACTGTTTCAACAGTATTCAGTATAAAAAGAAATCACATCAACAATACAACAGCATGACTCGGATCGATCCCAGAAGAGGCAAAGGTATTCAATATAGGTAAAACATGTACTTGTCATGCCCATGCATTGCCATTCGTTAAAATATTGGAATTAATAGGGGAGGAAAAGTAGGATGGAGATTTTCCCTGTTATGTAAACAAGCAGTGCTTCGACATTGTTCGATATTTCCTTATCTAATTATAGTCATTACATCCTTGGAGTTGAACATCCAAATAAACTTATGTACATACTACATAGAACATTGTACTGTAGGTTAAAGTTCGGTTCGTCCACTTACGAATTTCTGCTCGATACTCTCTAAATTCCTAAAAAAAATTAATAATAATCATACAGTATGAATACAGGTAAAGCATAAAAATATGTGTTTAAAAGGGAATACTGAATAAATTCATTTACATACGGATTTGTTTAAGATATTCATGGAAAAAGAAGCCAGTATGTCATGTGCAGAAAAAAACACTTTGAGTCCTATTCTTATCTCAATAATTGATACTGTTTTCCAAATGATAGGGTAGAAGAAAGTAGCAGTAATACTCGTTGTAGCAAATGCGGCAAGTGGGAACATCAAACTGGTGCAGATTCCTCCTCTTCATTGTTGCCTTTCGACAGTTTCTCTGTGTGTAGCATTTCATTATCCACCGAATCCAAGTTTATATACCCTGTAAGTTTTCCAGCGAATTTAACATAAACCAAGTCTAACTTCACATGAATTTCAACAAAGAGAATTCCAACGTTTGATTTCCATGGCTCAAGGCTATGAATTATGTTCTCTTTGGCAACCATTTCGCACAACTGTTCAACAGAATGTTCATGAAATCCTAGTGCATTGGTAAAATGACTGTAATCACATACAGCTTGAATACTAGGGAGATTAATGAATGCCGAGTAACGTGGTTCTTCATATGCTGCGCTAGACTTACGACTCAAGTATAGGCACCAACAATAATCATTGGATGCCATCTCATTCCATTTGGTGACTTCGCACAGTATAGGCACTAGCAATAATCGTTGGATGCCATCTCATTCCATTTGGTGACTTCGCACAGTATAGGCACCAGCAATAATCATTGGATGCCATCTCATTCCATTTGGTGACTTCGCACAGTTTAATTTAAGCTGTTCCTCCCAAAATAAGCGCTGAACAAAGGTTGCATCTAGTATGCCTCACGCATCTGTCTCGCACATGTTCATGTTTTATTGTATTTCCTTACTGACACCCTGTCTAAGCACCACACTTTTATAAGTATGTATTTTTCACAAACTCTTTGACAAATCTTGTGGACCGTTTACTATTTATTGTATCTGAAAAAGGACCCATCTTTACATACAAACTTATCCGCTGTTCAGATCTAAAACCTGTGAAATCACTGATTAATGCTGTAAACTTCAGAAGATATTATGACCCTGCTATTCAACACAGAAATCTCTTATCAAACTCTGCAGCTTCATGGTGATGGAACGTCTCGAGACAACCAAGAAAATACACCTCCCAGGGTCCCTCTCAGCAGCCCAACTCAGGAACTCAACCACGAAGGAAGATCTCAGAAGAGTCCTACATCTTTAAAAGAATCATAAAAGGAAGACTCAGGAGTGGATATAAAGAGTTTGGAATTGAGTGGGAAAATGGAGAAAGGACTTGGGAGCATGACTCCGTATTTAATGACGAAATGTTAAAAGATATCAACAGAGAATATACAAACAGAGGAACAAAAAGATAATATGCCAAAGGAAAATTAATATCATCATGCTTTTTACAGCCATTTGTTTATTCATTTCCTGTATTTTCTCCTCTCTATCAGTTTTCCTATCTAACTGTAAGGCTGACCTTCCATATTTAACAAATATTCATAAGAACCCCTCCCCCGCTCGTTTTTGTGTGTGTGTAAGTATTAAGAAAGACTTACATTTTATATATACAATAATAGTATATTAATACAGTGTTTTTTACATCACTTGGTTGACAAGGTGTTATATCGCATAATGTTCAAGTCCTCAATGAGCAATGAAGTTAATACATCCTTTGTTCTGATTGTGGTTTGATAGACTGATCAATATCTCCAAATTATTTGATATATATGTGTTGCTTTTAGTGCTATTGATAACATGTGACGACATGTTATCATACTGACTACCTATCATCTCTATTTTCTTATTTGGCTTTTTGTATCGTTGTAGGTCACCTTAAACTAAAAACAGAACAGCTGTATTTATTTATAACCTTCATCTTGCTTGTGTGCATCACCATCATCACATCCTTAGTGACAACCAAAACCAATTTTGTTCAAAATGGTTACACCTATGGCACCATATTTAAAAAAAAGAATCCAAACTAATCCACTCCAGGGAAATTTGGATCCACACCTTTCAAATACGTTTACCTACATATGGGAAGACATTCCAAGGAAGTCATCATAATGTAAAATGATGAATCATACCATTGATTATATTCAATCTATACGTATTGAAACTATGAATTTTATAAATCATACTGTCAGGTCTATTCATACTTTAGTACCTCAGACTTCATTAGTGTTCTTAAAACCAGTAGAGTATCGAGGGCACCTTTTGTTGGACATTTATTTGGTGGGTTATTTGGTATGGCCACCATCGATGATGTTAATATTCTGGCAAAGTGTATTAATGCACTTACTAGGTCAACTATCACAGTAATTAACACTTCTCACCTTTCATGAAGGTGATGGATAAACAGACTAGTAAAATGTTGCGAGGAATTAAATCTAATTACAACCAAATAACCAGATTAACTGTACTTTTAGTAACAGTTTCTCAAACCTTGAAGGGTCTTTTGCTAACATATCTACCCTTCTCGCAGATCAGGTACATAGAAGCAGTTCTCTTGTAAATACTCTCACTAATTTGCAAAATGCAATTCAAAGTTTAGTCGAGGGTCAAATTACACCTTTGTTAATTCCAGAATTTCTCTTGGAATATACCATTCAACATTCAAAAAGCTTTTAGCTAAACTTTATAGTAAATTTTTCTTAATAAACATCCAGCTCTGTATTACAGAGAGGCTGACTTTATGTATGCTTGTCATGGATCGCTACATCACTGTCAAATTCCTTATTTCATCTCATAAAGATCCACTCACTCTACATAAACTTATTTCCTTACCTGTACCTATTAATAACACAGCATATGAAACTATGCCTGCAACTCAGTTGTTAGATACACCTGACTCGTGCACTAGCAAAACATAAAGATTACTTTGTGACGTCTAGTGAGAAAGTGATGACTTAGTGCACAGAAACAATTTCAGCAATTACATGTATTTCAAACGGACCACTTACTATTGCATGGAAACCAAATTGTTTTATGGCATTATTCATGAATAACAAAAGTCAAATTAAACAACTATGCAATTTTCGCTTTATACCAAATTTGATCAGTTCAAAGATGATTGAATTAAGCCCTACATCAGTTTTGCTATACAATATTCAAACAGTAACCATAGATCGTAAAACATATCAAAAGGTATCTAATGATAAAATTCGTTACTGTTCACTCCAAGATTACTGGATTGTCAAAAACATACTACAAATGTATCTATCACATATCCTCTTAATTTAGCTCTTTTACATGAATTTTTCAATAATTCAAAATTAGTTTCCACTTTTGGTGATAAAACTTTTCAAGATCCAGTGAAAGCTTTTGTACCAGAAATGAGAATTTAGAATCATTCATTTTCTCAAGTTTTAGTTGATGACAGAGTTTATCATTTGAGTTTAAGGAAATTGGCTGCAGTTGCTAAACAATACAAAATAGCATTTATGTTTTCCATGAATTGCCCAGACTTGTCAAATTAATACAATGACACATATAGACGAATATTATTATTTATTAAATGATGAAAACTAATTCTAAATATCAACAAGATATTCGGGATCACAAACCAAGTATAAAGTTCAACTGTTCATGACAAAAATTGTGATCCCCTATGACTAGACAATACATTAATAAAATCCATGACTAGGATATCCATGGGTGGTGTACATAAAAATGATGCATACCTAGAAAAGATACAAAACATGGACAATACAAATTTGTTATGTAAGCAGAGTAGCAATAACAAACATAAGTATAAAGATTAACCAATATAAGCAATATTATATACTGGACCAAATAGGTGAATGGGGCGGGAGGAGGGTATTTACAACAATTTTCTCGGTATAAAAAACGCATCTTGGCACAAAGGCATATAAACAAAGAGTGATCTATTTCTGTAACCTAGATTCTGATTGGCTGATAAGTTCTATGCAGCCGTGTTTCATTGGATGACGGTTCAACTAATTATTGTGCATGTAAGCGTTAAAACAACTTATTTGATTGGTTCGCTAAAGAAAGAGGCGCTTAATTTGAATTACGATATAAATGTCCTAACGTACAAGATTGAAATAGATACATTCATTAAAACATAAATGATATTATCTGCAATAATTCTATTTTATGTTTTCCATGAATTGCCCAGACTTGTCAAATTAATACAATGACACATATAGACGAATATTATCATTTATTAAATGATGAAAACTAATTCTAAATATCAACAAGATATTGGGGATCACAAACCAAGTATAAAGTTCAACTGTTCATGACAAAAATTGTGATCCCCTATGACTAGACAATACGTGAATAAAATCCATGACTAGGATATCCATGGATGGTGTAAATAAAAATGATGCCAAAAATCCTTCAGAATGAAGGATTTACGTCACACAGGAATAGACGTAAGAACTATTATGCATCCATTTGTTGAATTGAGGGATATGTAGATCCCTACACTAGTACATGTCGTATAAAACAATGAAAACAATCTAGAGACAGAAAATATCTCATAAAACAATCCCAGTCAAAACACCACAAAGTGAGACAAATGAAATTCAACAAAATAAAGTGAAAGTTACATGAAAAATCCGGTAAAATTAAGGCATGTACATGATGCACTTAGCTTAACATGCATATGTATGAGAATTGAAAATTGTGAGATATAATTCCCATCAAATAAAACCTACAACTGCAATATTGTAAGTTCTTACAAGTTTAAATGCAAATTAAAACATAAATTCATGCTTATATAGCATAAGTAACTAACACAACGATTTTGTATTCAAATGAAATACTATACATGCACGTGTGATGTCGAATACACAATGTCTTATTGCAGAAATTGATACGATCCTTAAACATGTTAAACACATGGTCCGACACTTGAGTCTGTAATATGTAGCGGAACGCTAAACACACCTATCGTTCTTGTAACACATAATCTAACGTTGAAGTCGGCACAGGGGTATTAGTAACAAATTGAGATTGGATAAAGTGAGGAGACAACCCGCATTGTGTAGTGGAACACTAAACACATTTATCAACCTTGTAACCCATGATTTAATGGTAATGTAAGCACAGGGGTGTTTATTATAGCAAGGAAAAATTTGACAAAATTCATGCTGTGTAGCAAACTACTAGACACATGATGTCAGGGGTAGTTAGATGTTGAAAGATTTTATTCGAATATATTTACGCAAGGCATTGGATTTCCACCTCCCCAGTTTCTGAATACAATTCTCAGATAACCCAATTGATGCAGCATGCGTGGCTGCTCCTATACGGAAACTATGTCCCTTATATAAGGATGGATTCAAACCAATGAATGAGATTGCAGATTTTAAACGGTGGGTAACGAAATGATACGACACTGGTTGACCACTCATAAACTGAAAAAGTGGGCTCGTAGTATGTGGGAATGATTGGGTGTATATATGTAAAGCTTGAACTGGACAGAACATTGATTGGCTGCAGCTGAAATTCAAAATAAACGGAGAATGATCTGAGTTGGTTTTGCAGTGGTTCATCACAATTGTGACACCCTGTACTTTCAGTTCTTGGTCTGAGAAATGGAAAGTGATATCAGAACGTTGAATGACTTTAGTTTGATTAGATTTAATGGCTAACTCCCCAGTTCTCATCATACCTTGAAATGCTATAAGGAAAAAGGCTTTTAATAATATTCTGTTGTGATATAAGGGTTCAATATGATCCAGAGCCAAGATAATCTTCCGCAATATGTCTAAAGTAATAGGAAGTCTAGCATCTTGTGTGCGTGCTAGGGAATAGCAACCCTTTAATAATTTCTTTGGTAAAAATTTTTCAGTGAGGTCTGTAAGGCCACAAACTTTATGCACATAACCTAGGGCGGGTATATGTGATGATATAGAGCTTGGTGCATAACTTACAGAAAACAAATGGCCAATGAAATTACAAAGATCAACTAATGGTATTGGAATAGATAAGACATTACGATTAGTGTTTGTCCATTCTATAAATAGCTGCCAGCTTCTTCGGTAGGCTATCTTTGAGGAAGGGGAAAGGGATGCCTGTAGTAGTTGTGATGTTGAAGAGTTTAGACTTGTAATAATTCCAAAGGAACTTGAGTCTGAAGTGGTGCCAGGGTTGGGGCTATATGAAAAGCTTCCTGAAATTGGAAATGAGACAATTTGTCAGCCAAAGTATTATATTTCCCAGCTATATGTTTAGCTCTGAATAATACATTGAATTTAATAGAACACAGCACCAAGCGTCTGATGAGTTTCATAAGGGTTGAATCTTTCGAAGATTTTTTATTTCTGATTTCCACCACAGCATTGTTGTCAGACATAAATAATATCTTTTTGTTTCCTAATTCTAAACCCCATATTTCCAAGGACAAAACAATTGGGAAAAGTTCTTTTATGGCTATTTCGTGTTCTTCCAGGCTGGTTGGCCATGGTAGAGCAAACCATTTGTTTCCAAAAATAGCAGCAAAACCCATTGAACCCGACGCATCAGTAAATAATGTAATCTGCTCCGATGTTAACCATTTTTGTGAGAGAAAAACATATTTTCCATTAAATTGATCTATGAATGTTTTCCACATTTTTATATCCTCACGTGCTTCCCCATTGAGGCGTATGAAATGGAATGGTTTTGATACCCCACAGGTCAAGTTAATGAGACGTCTGAGGAATGCCCTCCCAGGTACAACAATCGAACAGGCAAAATTGAGAAGACCAATGAGGGATTGAAGTTCACGAAGTGTTACTTTCCTTTTTCTTCAAATTCTGTAAGTTTCGACCGTATTTTTATTATTTTATCTTGCGGAAGGCGACATTCAAGTTTTAACGTATCCACCTCTATGCCATATATGGTGAGACATGTGGTAGGGAGAACTGTTTTTTCCATTTTAATTGGAACATTAATTCTTTTACATAGAAACAGGAAATTTGTCAGGTCATCTTTGCATTTCGAAGATGCTGTAGGACCTATGAAAAAGAAGTCATCAAGAATGTGTGACATACCGGCAGCATTAAACTTTTTACACATAACCCATTGTAAGGCAATACTGAATTGCTCGAATATTTGGCATGAGCTACTAGCTCCCATAGGTAGACACTTATCATAATAAAATTGATTGTTCCAGGAAAAGCCCAGTAAATGGTAATCATCGGGATGGATGGGAATTATACGAAAGGCATCCTGAATGTCCGATTTTGCCATTAAGCTACCCTTGCCAAATTTCTGAACCAGTTTTACGATTTGATCTATGGAGTCGTACTGGACTTTTGAATTTTAGGGGGGAATGTTTGAATTGACAGAGTGGTCACGTGGGTAGGAAATGTCATGAATTATCCTAAACTTACCAAACTCTGCTTTCGGTACAACCCCCAAAGGAGAGGATATAAAGTTCGCAAATGGAGGAGTTTTGAAAGGACCTGCTGTTCTACCTTTTAATTTACCTTCCATAATAAAATTATCAATAACTTCGGGGTGAGCATGAGTACTTTTGTGATTTTTTGCAATGGTTTAAATGGGAAAGGATGTACACCCTAAACGGAAACCAGCTGTAAAACCTGTAGTTAATTGTTTCTTTTGGATTGCGTCGTAGCCTGACAAACATTCTACCAAATTACTTATCCTTATTGGTGTGGGGGGGGGTCCCTGGGTTGGTTTTATTGGCAACTTACTGAGGGCCTCTCTACATTTGTGTCTTGGGTGGGACCCACGGCAGTGCTGGCAGATGTGCAAGTACTGACAAGGGGATGTTTTACATTTCCCACCCTTGCTGTATGCATAGCATAATTTTTGTTGTTTGGGGGGATTGTTCCGAAAGGAATCATTATTTTGTCTCCCAGTCGCACGTGTGGTAGAAATTGCCCTCAGCCGTAACTCTTCCGCTGGCTTTTGCCATGGCAGCTGATGTGCTTGACGTAGACGTCTAAAATTTTCGTCATATTGCCTCCAAGCATTATCATTATGCATTCTTTGCATTTCCCTGACAAAACTACAATATTTCAAAAGTTGTGGAGCTTGAAGGGGATATTTCTCCAGATAGATGCATATATATACATAAAATGCATCTGTCCATTGGCTAATTGTTAATGGGAGGCGTTTCTGGTTTTGATTAAGATTAATCACCCCAGCCGAAATTGTGATAGAAACAGGGTCTTCTGACTGACTGTTGAGTAAAACTCTGAGATCAGTGAACTCGCTGTCCCATATTTTCTGCTTAGTTTTGATACTAACTCCCGCCCCTAATGGGATTCCCTCTGTTAGGTCTATAACATTAACCTGGCTCGATATACCAGTAGCCCTTGACCCCTGTGCCGACTCACCTGTAAAATTGAATCTAATAAATTAACCACAGATGACTGAATTGTAGGTTCCTCGCGACTTGCGGTAGGCATCTGATCGTTAATTGTTAACGGCAAGTCAACTTCGGAGGTTGATGGCCCTGGTGCCGGAGTGACCAGAGATTGTTTCTTTCTTTCCTGTAGCCTGTCCATGGCTTCTGCCACCCTGTCATGATCTATGGCAGGCTGAATGTCTGACATAACATCATTTACCGGTACACTTGTTAATGCCGGTGACTTAGAGGCGGATCTCGATCTCTTCCTCCCTTTGGGTGGCTGTGTGGGAGAACCCTCTTTGTTGCTCGTTTTCCGTCTTGGCATTTTTCCTACAAATAGGGTTACAACAATTTGATGATATAGATAAACATACCTGTACCATAGTTTACCCGGTGTGGTGGTACAACTGTTTATAAAGTAAACATGAGAGCACCACACACAGAATACTGGTAGTAAATATAATACATGTACTTTACACGTACATGTACTTTAGTATCATAGATGTTCACAGAACAAACATTTTCATGTGGCATAGCAGTTTACTGACTATACATAGTATAGTACTAGAGCTGTTCACAGAACAACCATTTTGATATGACACACCACTTCTCTGACTATATATAGTATCATGTAGTAGTAAGTACTAAAACTGCTCACAGAACAGTGCTAGAGTTGTTCACAGAACAACCATTTTGATGTGACACAGAAATTTACTGACTATACACAGTATAGTACTAGTTAGAGTTGTTCACAGAACAACCATTTTGACGTGACACGGAAATTTACTGACTATACACAGTATAGTACTAGAGTTGTTCACAGAACAACCATTTTGACGTGACACAGCAATTTACTGACTATACACAGTATAGTACTAGAGACAAAAGGAGTAGAGTTGTTCACAGAACAACCATTTTGATATGACACAGCATATTACTGACTATACACAGTATAGTGCTAGAGATTGATCACAGAACAACCATGGTGATGAGGCATTGTACATTGTACATACTATACAAAAATAATACATACACACAGCTCTGTAGCTGTTCATCTTGAGAAAGCAAACCTCTTTTTAAGCCCACATGATGTTACATGTAATGATGCGGCATCTGTACAGTATTGGGGTGTTAAACTTAACATCACAAATACTGAGTCAGTTGAACTTACATTTAATTATCAGGATGATAGACAGATATACATAGGAAGCCATATATTGTATGCTTAAAGTTATCCATATTTATATTGCATTTATGCATTTTGTATAGATCTACATCCTGGAAAGAGAACAGCATTATGCAAGTTATTTATCATACATGTTTGCATAAACAACTGTGTGTATGTATATATGGGGTTATTTTCCTTAATACTATTATGGATTATGCATTGTTTTAACCCATGTAAGTTACATAAGCTTGCACGATGCATATTTGAACTGATTCAAATCATACCATCTGGTTTAGGTGCATTTATAATAAGTTGCCTCCAATCATAAGACAGACTAAGCTGTTGTGATTTAAAATTAAAGGCCCTAACTATCATACTGGCCTTAATTTAGCTGAATGCACCAGCACTGCACTCCTAATGCTCCTCCAGTATTTATACATAGGCGATGATGGATTCAAGTTGCTACGAGACTGCGGATTGTGTAGATGTACCCCATCTCGGCCCAGGTGTGATAAATCCCTCCAGAATCCTCTGTGTTTCCAGAAAATGTCTGTAGCGGATTTACAGCGTGATTCTAATTCAATGTTTATTTGGATAACACACTGGTTATAATTCTCCGACACAACTCTGGTACTGCGCCTGACGAGTTGACCTATAATTACGGTACGGACTCCACAGCCAAATCGCAAATATTGTGCGAAGCTTAGAATGCTTCTCACAATGGTACTGTTTGACTTGCGTTCGATATCATTTCCTCCAATCTGAATAAAACAAATGTCTGGAATTCCGTCAAAACAGACCGGTATCGATGTCAGTTTATCTACTTTTAATCCGCCTTTCGCGAGTACAGATACACTGATCTTGTCTCTATCTAACCTCCAGTTTACTAAATTAGAGGAAGTACTCATGTATTCCTTTAACCTACGAATATAGGAATGTCCCAATAACTTTACAGTAATAAGTCTCTGATTTGGATCCACCGATGCCATGATGTAAACACGGAGCGGAAACTGGGTCAACGACCGCGTCCCCTCCGCTCACAAACACAAACAGTTGATGTTTAAATCAACTTTACGCACAGATACGCAATACACTTACTTATAATGCAGATTGCTCCCAACAAAGTTTCCTAGTAAACGTACATCAACTGATAATGAAGATCACTGGATTTTAGGCATTATTTACAACAATTTTCTCAGTATAAAAAAACGCATCTTGGCACAAAGGCATATAAACAAAGAGTGATCTATTTCTGTAACCTAGATTCTGATTGGCTGATAAGTTCTATGCAGCCGTGTTTCATTGGATGACGGTTAAACCAATTATTGTGCATGTAAGCGTTAAAACAAATTATTTGATTGGTTTGCTAAAGAAAAGAGGCGCTTAATTTGAATTACGATATAAATGTCCTAACGTACAAGATTGAAATAGATACATTCATTAAAACATAAATGGTGTTATCTGCAATAATTCTATTTTATGTAAATTAAGCTATGTACACAAGTTCATATTCCCGATTCATACCACTAAGAAACTAGAGTTACTAGTCGCGGCGCAAACGGAGGAAATTGCAACTATTACTACAACTTCCCGGAATGCGTTTTTTTTTGCCTAAAAAGTCGTGTAATACCTGTAACTAACATCACTCGATCCATATCTGCCAAAAAAAAAAAAACTTAAAAAAAACCTGGTCAATCCGGTAACTTTTTTGGTCAATCCGGTAATTCCGCAGTCAATCCGGTAAGTAGTGTAACCGTTCAAAATTATATCTTTTGCTTAATAATAATTCGTCTGTACGGTTGAGACGTATGTTTTGCGTTTCCATGGATGCCTTCGCCGGGATAAGTGCCAATGTATTCAATGATTTCCAATGGAGACAAGAATTTTCAAATTCTGCTAAATTTTCAAACCAACTGACACGTCTTTGATAGTTGTTGTCTTTTGCGAGTTTTTAATCGTATCGTTTTAATTTGATAACTGATTTGGAGTCTGGCTGAAGTTCTAAAGGTATCATTTGCTTTCTAACTTCTCGACAAAAAAAAAAAACATTATTCTGTTTGAAAATTGTTACCAGAGACCCAGTTTCGGATTTAATGTAATCTGTTGTTTGAAGGGAATTTGTTTATTTCTCTACCAAACCCCACAATCATAAACAAAACTCTTAGGTTGCTTGTGTTCTGTTTGTGCATTTGCTTGATTGTTTGTAACAAAGTATACGTTTTCCTTTGTGCCATCCGGAATAGTGTGGTGCGTCTGAATGATCTTGACATGCAATGTGCAACAGTGTCTGTACTCAAAAATCCACTTTCTAAGCCGTTTATGGTGGGATTTCTATATGGTTCGTCATCAGCGTCTGATTTTGTATGAGATGCAAATTCTGTTTCTGTTTTGTTTTCGTGTGCAGGAATAGATGCATTGTGTGTATGTTCAGTGAAAAGTTTTGGTCCGATGTCTGTCGATGATAGTGGTTCGTCAGTGTGTGAAAAGTCCACGTCAGTCTGTCCGACGTCTGTCCATGACAGTGATTCCTCAATGTGTGAGTTGCAAGTATCGTTGATTGGCACGTCAGGTGTTCGTCTGTTGGCAATTGAGAGTGCAGGAAACTCGGTTTCATCAGAAATGTTTAAAACATTGTTTCTCAGACTTACTTGAAAGCAAAAAAGACATATTGATTTGAGACTTAATACATGTAATTTAAAATCTAGCTCTTGTATATCACAATTGAACATTATAGATACTAGTTTCAATTTTATTATTTTAATATCTAGATATTCCTACCAGAGCTCCATTTTCTATCCTAGCAAAGGAAACCAATCCCTTAAAATACATCCTGAGATCCTGATTCACTAAAGGTATTAAAGCCTTTATGTGTCTGATAACTGTTGAATTGGGTTCTGGAAAAAATAGATCGGATACATTAATGAATCGAGAAGCACTGATAAAGCACCGGTGACACTTACATGTTTAATTTTAAAGCCACACCTTCCAACAAATTTCAGCCTTAACATTACTATTTCTTCGATCTCGATTCCATTAATTACAAATGGGGAAAATGTTTTAATAATATGTATATCCGGCTACATGTGTATTTACCAGAAGTTTCCATAATTGTAGATACGCAGTAACGTTAAGGTACTCCACGACGTCATTGACATTATATAGTCTGTATTGGAAACCGCATAAGAAATAGAATACATTATTTCTGCAAAAATGGTAAAAATGCAAATTGTTTAAAAAGTTTACTTTTTCATACATTTACATTTTATCCCTAGTTGTTTGCAATCACGTGAATGCTATATATAGCATATGTAGTATTAACAACAAACATTCAACAAGTGCAAGGTACATTGCCCAATTTGGTAATAAAATTTTGTTGTAAATAATAAATGGAAATCTATCAATAATATTTATAGCTGTGCCCAACTTCTTAGAGGCGTAACTGTGTATAAATACTGTGATGGAATTGTTGAATGGTGTAGTCTTATAAGACATTGTCTAATTAAATTGAAATTCTGATAGTATTTTATAATCTAAAACTTAGGCCCAGCAAAACGCATTTCAAGCAGATATAGAACAGTCTTTATGTGAAATTACACAACAGAGTTGAGGAAAAGGTTGCACTACAGCGTTTGTCTTGGCATTTTGATTGTTGCAGAGTCTACCGCTTCATATAATGCACTGAGCCATAGTGACGTCACAATGACGTCATGTTGTTTTGGCGGGTTTTCTGCAACATTATATAATTGTGTATTGCCCTAACACAACTGCGAATTGATTGCAAAAAGCCTTGGATTATTGACTAAGTAGGCATGCCAGTCTGGCATAAAGCGATATTCTTTCAAAGAATCACTTCAGTATCATACTTTTAAATTGAGAATAAAAAGTTTCAATACTTTCTTTCATTCCTTGCGGAATGTTTTAATTGTATTGACGTGTGGAAAGTTGAATACAGGGGAATAAAATACTGAAATGAAGTATAAGAAGTGTTCTAATATCGGTATCAAGTAAAAATTAGTAAAAAAAATTAATTAGATTTTTGAAATCGTTCCTGGAAAAGATATACATACTGCAATCCCCATTTTCATCTCACAATCCCCACCTTTGTTTAACAAAGAAACGTATGAAACAACGATTTTTGGTACATCATGCATGTTGCATATATATTATTGTAGATTTTGTTGCCTTCCGTCATACGTTACGCCTTTTTATGTGTTTCTTTTCTTTTCAGTATGTATGTACACGATTCAACTATAAAGTACTTGGTTGATTTCGAAATTCCTAGTTGGACCTCTATTTGATTCGGCATTTCATTACATATCTTGAACGATAATAAATACTAGTATGTTATACTTAAAAAGGCTCATGTCTTAGGTAAATATATGAAATAATTGATAATATACAAGGCAAACATCGAAAATACTGAACACTATTGACAGAAACATATCTCCATACATTGACACTGAATGAAATTTCATGTCAAAGAATTAGTTATGCATGTAACAGTGTGTGTATATGGTCAGTCGACCAACACGTAAGATTGCGTGTCTGAGAATTCACAACAGGAGGCTGCCATTGATTGTGAATGAATCATTGAGATTTATTTTGACTGAAGTGACAAAACGAATAAACACATTTGAGTAAAGTGACAAAACGAATAAACACATGTTACATATTTTCCCTTTTACAAGTCCAAATGTCTGGAGTCCATAAGAATATGTATACTAGTTTAAGATTATAGAATGTTTCTCGAAGTCCACAGATTTTTTTTTTCTTTTAAATAACGATGAATGAATAACAATTAATAAAACCCAAAATGAGCTCTTGCTCAATTTTAGTGAGCCAAGGGATTATTGTGCCCTTTTAACACGACTCGCTATTAAATCATAGAAAATGCACAACATGAACTAACTAAACTATAAGTGAGCTAAGGGATTATTATGCCCTTGTAACACAACTCACTGATCTAATTTTTTTTTTAAACTATGAACACTTGACTAGAAACACTTTGGACTAGCTTTGACGCATCACTTTACATGGTCCTTGAATCTGCAAGGGGTTTTGATCTCGCGGCCTGACCGTGTGGTCACACTTTCATGATTAGTACCCGGTGGCAGTGGCGGTTGACACTGCGGTTCACGATTGGCGTTGTCTTCCGGTACATGTATAAACTCTTCCGGCCAATAATTTTCCTCGGTATGACAACTGAGTCGTAACTGTCGTCTGTTTCGACGGTACACCTGCCCGTTAGATTGCACTTCGTAGGAACGATTCGGTAACAATTTCGTTACGGTTCCTTTCCTCCATTCTTCGGATTGGCCAATACCTGTCGACGGTGCTATGCGAACGGTGTCATAGAGTTTTAGCGGTTTCAGGTCTCGAGCGCTGCGATTGTAATAATGCGCTTGTTTCTGTTTCAAGTCGGATATTTGTTTTCCTTGCGAATTTTGATCGTACACTTTCGGTTTCAGAAAACTTGACTTTGTCGGTAGAAGTATTCTGGTTCTTCTGTTCATAAGGCTTTGTGATGGACTCGTGTCCATACCTTGAGTCGGGGTATTCCAAAAGTCCAGTAAGGCTAAATATGGATCGGCGTTAGCCTTTACTGCGCGTTTCATCAGTCTTTTCGCCATTTTTACGGCTTGCTCAGCCTTGCCATTGCTTTGAGGGTAGGTAGGTGAGCTTGTTACGTGTTTGAATTCCCATGTCTTGCAGAATTCGGAGAAACTGTCGGAGCTGAACTGAGGTCCATTGTCCGAGACCAGAACATCCGGTATGCCGTATCTAGCGAAATGAACACGCAATTTCGAGACGACGGTGGCGGAAGTTGCACGGTTAAGGCGATCAATTTCCCAGAAGTTGGAAAAATAATCCACGGTCACAAGGTAGTCCTTCCCGTTTAGTGAGAATAAGTCGCACGCAATCTTCGCCCAAGGTCTGTTTGGTACGTCATGCGAAATTAAGGTCTCTTTACACGGTTTATCATCCAGTGATCGGCAGATACCGCATCCACTGATGAAATCCTTCGCTTCGGCGTTCATGCCTGGCCAATATAGGATTTCTCGGGCTCGACGTAGACATCCTTCGGTACCGATATGCGACCAATGGATTTTGCGCAACATGTCCTGTCGCATGCTGGCTGGTATAACAACTCGGTCTCCGCGGAAGATGATTACATCTTGAACAACTAGTTCATCGCGGATGTTAAAGTACGGCTTTGCTACGGTCGGAACTTCATTTACAGAGTTCGGCCATCCGTTGAGAATAACTCGAGTGAGTTCCTTTAGAGACTCATCCTTCTGGGTCTCATCTGTGATCTCATGTAGACGTTCTTCAGTCATGGGGAGTAACTGAGTGAGATGCACAGTTTCTTCAGGTAATGCACTAGTTCTATCATCATTGTTCAGATAGGCTTTACTGAGCGTGTCGGCTAAAAACATTAGTTTTCCTGGGTGGTATTCTAGATGAAGTGAGTATTTCTGAAGACGGAGAAGTAATCTTTGTAGTCTTTTTGGTGCGACATGTAGAGGCTTTTTAAGAATTATCTCTAGCGGTTTGTGGTCACTTTGTACTTTTACGTCGCGGCCATATGTGTATTGGTGGAACTTCTCCAGTCCAAATACCACTGCTACGAGCTCTTTCTCTATTTGCGCGTATCGAGTTTCAGCATCGGTAAGCGCACGGCTTGCGAAAGCTATCGGTCTTCCTTCCTGTAGAATCGCTGCTCCCAAGCCAGTTTCTGAGGAGTCACATTGTAAGGTTAGCTCCTTACTCGGGTCGTAGTAGCTCAGTACCGGTTCAGACGTGACAAGTCGTTTGATTTCATCAACGGCTCGATCATGAGTTTCATGCCAGCTCCAGGCATTTTCTTTCAGAATGAGTTTCCTTAGTGGCTCACAGAGATCGCTTAAGCTGGGTAAGAATTTGCTCAGATAGTTCACAAAGCCTAAGAATCTGCGGACACCGGCTAAATCAGTCGGATTAGGCATTTCTTTTACTGCCTTAACCTTCTCTGGATCGGGCTTAAGTCCTTCAGCAGTGATCAGATGTCCGATGAATCTGACTTCCTTCTCGCGGAGTCTAAGCTTTTCTTTGTTTAGTACGAGTCCTCCTTCACGACATCGTTTTATCAATGCTTTCAATTTCTCATCGTGATCCAGAACAGCTTCTTCTTCCGTCTCACCTTCTCCATAGACGAGTATGTCATCAATGACACTAGTCACGCCAGGTAGTCCTTCTACGGCTTGATCTTGGCGTCTCTGGTACTCCTCTGGAGCAGTCGATATTCCGAATGGCATCCTGCACCACCTGTAGCGGCCATACGGTGTGTTGAAGGTGGTAAGAAGCGAGCTCTCTTTGTCCAACTCGACGTGCCAGAATCCATTCTGTGCGTCCAGCACGCTGAACACTTTAGCACGAGATAAGTTCGGCAGAACGTCGTCAATGGTTGGCAACGGATAGTGACTCCTTTTGAGCGCTCTATTTAAGTCCTTCGGGTCAATGCATATACGAACTTTCTTCGGTTTGACTACCATGAGGCAGCTCGACACCCATGGTGTAGGTTCAGTTACCGGAGCTATAATGTTCAATGACTCAAGGCGGCTCAGCTCTTTCTTTAAAAGAGGCTTCAAAGCGATTGGTACCCTCCTCGGTGGATGTACCACAGGCTCCACATTTTCGTCAATGACAAGTTGGTATTTTCCTTCGAAACGTCCCACACCTTCGAAGACATCTGGGTAGTCAGCCATAAGTTGCTCCTTAGCAATTGGCATGTACTGACCTACAGACAGAATGTTTTCTTCCTTCCATTCTAGAAGTCGCATATCTTGTAATGTGCGATTCCCTAACAGAGGAATACAGTTCTCGTTGATTACGATGAACTCGGTTGCGTAAGTAACACCATTTTTCGGATTCGCGACATCTACTTGTACCTTGCCTTTCGGTTTCATGGTAGAACCATTGTACATTTTCAAGTCATTTGTCGGCTTGGGTGACGGCATGTTACCTAAGAGTTTACTCGGTATTATGTTGCAAGTCGCACAGGTGTCCAACTGGAACTTGACGTCCTGTCCTTGTATCAGCATTGTTGCATAAACTTTGTTTGATACGACATGAGCACTGTGCTGCTCTTCTGGTGACATCACGTTATATGTGTAGTAGTCGTCATCACTGTCGTCAGTGATATCAGCGAGCTCGAGTTTATTTACTACTTTCTTTTGACCCTTCGGCTGTGGCTGTGAAGATTTATGTTTCGGAAACGACTTCTTTTTCAGGCTTTCGCACATTGACTGAAAGTGATTGAAGTTGTGACATTTATTACACTCCTTGCCATATGCAGGACAACAGTCTTTCTTAAATTGGTGAGTTTTGCCGCAGAACTTACAGACTTTGCCCGTTATCCCTCCTGTAGCAGGCTTATGCTTAGAACCTTTCGCTTTAGTAACCTTGTTTACCTTGGTTTTGCTACACGCAGAGGCACCACCATCCAGAATACTTATGCCTTGCTTTGTTATCTCAGATGCACGACAAATGTCGACACACTTATCGAGTGTAAGGTCGGGAGTTCTGAGAAGTCGTTCACGCAAAGTGGAGTCCAAAAGTCCACACACAACTCGATCACGTACTAATGAGTCGACAAGATCACCATATTTGCACTTCGCAGCTAATGTTCTTGTGTCCGTGATAAAAGTTTCGATAGTTTCTCCCGGCTCCTGCTTTCTCATGTTGAAACGGGTGCTACTAAATGAAGTCCGGAGAAGTCCGGAAAAGTCCGGAAGAAAAGTACAGGGGGTGAGGGGTTGGAAAGGGCATCCGGAGATAGATTATGATAATATCTAATACATATCCAAGTTTCATCCAAATACATTGCGTAGTTTTAATTTTATAGGCTCACAAAGTTTCCCCGGTGAATTCCAACTTCCGAGCGCCGTGATATTGGATCGGGATCTGTACTGTAGTAAGGTTATATATACTTATACACTATACACGATGAATGGTAAAATCTTAGACAATTTGACAATAGTATTTTATGAATCAGAGTATTCGCGGATCTAGGGGAGGGTTGCGGTGGTTTGGACGTAAAATTTTTACCAAAAAAGGTCATTTTCGGCCATTTAATGCTACAACTTATTTTTTCTTAACGTTTACCAGCTCGTCACGTGGAGGTCACCTCTATAACAGCCTAAAATAAAACTGTGAAAAAAAGGGGAAAAAAGAAAAATGAAAATACAAAAATGAAATGAAGAAAAATTAAGATATATAAAATTTACAATTAATTTAACGCGAACATTATACTTAATAAAGGAATTAAGAGTAAAATATTGGAAAGAAGATAATTAAGATGTCATTCATATTCATCTGAACGATGACATAGTATATAAATATTATAATTTTATAATTAATAAATGAATGAAAGACAGAACTGAATAAAAATAGGAATAAACGTATGAAAATATTTACGTATGTTCATCAAAATATTACATACATAAAACGGTGATAATTATAAAGAAACTAAGAACGAAATGTAGAATGCTCTGGGTATATAATCAAATACAAATACATTGTAATTAACATAAATTAGCTTCAACCAAATAGCTAAAGATTTCTTTTTAAGAAATAAAACCTAAATGAAGAATGACAAAGATATATACAAGATATATGCAAAAATGAAAAGCATAAAGAAAGCGAGATAAAGAAGATATACAGATCTATTCAGGAAATACGGATAACAGAATACAATCTTTAAATAAAAATAAGCTCTCACATGTCGTTATGAAATCCTCAAATTAATTTGTAAAGCAAAAAAAAAAAAAAAAAAGAAAAAAAGGATATGTATATTAATAACAAAAAAAAATATATAAAAACAAGTATAATAATAATAAACAAGCTTACAGTCAGTGTTGCATGCAACATTTGTCCCCTGTCACAACCTGTACCTTCGAAGTGACTAATAC
Organism: Pteria penguin; assembly: GCA_035048485.1. Taxonomy (NCBI): domain Eukaryota; kingdom Metazoa; phylum Mollusca; class Bivalvia; order Pterioida; family Pteriidae; genus Pteria; species Pteria penguin. The sequence continues at coordinate 54,480,429 of CM068584.1, read as the reverse complement.
CTTATTAGCAACATGAAACAGATATGTGAAATTGGTAACTTTTGCATGATTTAATAAGAAATAACATCGAATTCTGTGAAGTTTATATCAAGTTCTAGTGAAACTGACAGCAAAATACAGCATCGTTTTATTCATATCTGGCATCAGTATCTATAGTCATCATCTGGAAACTGACACGGTGATGAATCCTTATTTTCAGCAATAAGTCTACAACTGAACTATGCTGATGTCTATTTCTAGTAACAGTGACCCTTATATAAGCTAACATTGTATGAAGTTTGAAGCAAATTGGCCATTCCTCACTGGAGTTATTGTCTGGAAACCATCCGGACAGACGGATGAACAGACTGACGGACGGATGGACAATGTACAACACTATAGTCCCCTCCAGTTTCACTGGCAGGGGAATTAAACAGACAATGTAAAATTACAAAATAATAAAGCAATCAAACCCAAGTACATGTAAGCTACTGGTCATGGGCAAAACTCATCCATGCGCCCATGCAACAACTGAGATCACAGTAGAACAAAAGCAAAAGCAGCAGGAAACCTAGCATCCTACTGCAACTTACGAAGATTTGCCCATGAAATTTTAATTCTGACTGAAATTTGATGCAGGGAACGACAAGCTTGCATTTCAGGCCGAACATGATGTAATGGACGGAACGTTAAGCCTGCATTTCAGGCCGAATATGATGTGATATACGGAACGACAAGCCTGAATTTCAGGCCGAATATGATGTAATATACGGAACGGCAAGCCTGCATTTCAGGCTGAACATGATGTAATATACGTAAGTAAAGATGTGGCATAAGTCATTGTACCAGAATGGGTTTGTGATGTGAAATATTTATTGTCAAGTATTGGCTTAAGGATTTATGGTTGAACCAATTTGTTGAAGGACCAGAATATATTTCAAGCATAGCCGAACAACGTTTAATTGATATCTAAAAGCAGTCCATTTTATCTGATGTTAATGATTCGCCGAAATGTTATATTTATAAATTTATGATAGATAACTTTACATTACAGGGTTATCTTCTCAAACGAATTCCACCATTATACAAAAAAAACTTATTTGTAAATTAAGGATATCCTCCCATTGTCTTACGATAGAAACAGGCCGATACAAGAAAATTCCACTAGATAGACGAATATGTCCGCTGTTCTACTTTGTTTTGAAATGTCCTTTTTATGATGATCTAAGGCAAAAATATATAAAAAGATATTACTCTGTCTATAAAATAATACAATTACTTTCAATGCAAAATGTAAAAGAACTCTGTTCATCGCTTGGTAAATATATCAAGTATGCTTTTAATATACGAGAACAAACAGTATAGAATTGTTTATGTATGTATGATTAAGACGCTGTTTAGAATTATTTATGTTAATCTATGTATGATTAACAGACTGTCTTTTTTTCTGACCATGTAATTATAGAATTTACATTGTATTATTACATGTATTGTAATGTCTATAAGCTGTATTGCTTTTTTGACCAATAAACTATTTAATTAACAAATCCAAACGATCCAAAACACGTGTGGCAATAAATGAATTAACGCACCGGGGAGTGTATTAATCATAATTAAACAATCAACACGTGACAATAAACATCCACTTACCTTCGCCCAAGCTGGGGATCACAACCGGTCGGGTAAAGAAACCCTATTTGTATTGTTTATTAACCGTATGCATTTCTGCATATAGATCAGAGACATATATACACATATATGTCTCTGACATAGATGTAATACATATATAACAATAGCAATATAATATAAATTAGACATAGTTAGAGAGTGAGATAATTGATAATGAAGATGAAGCTTATACAATGTGTTTTCTAATGATAAAAGCATGATTTACATATTTTCCTAAGTTACATAGTTCTTTTACATTTCCGTGCGTGAAAGTTGAATTGATTTAAAGACGGAGGGCCTAACATAATAATTTTTTTTTAAACTGTTGTCTTAAATGAACATAGTGGGGACATTTCGGAATAAAATGGTACTAATCTTCAATATTTGAAGTACACAAAGGACATAAACGTCTCTTTAAAGGAATTTTCTTATATCAACCAGTTTCTATCATCAGACAATGTGAACTGATGACACTCTCAAGTTACAAATCAGTTTCTTATATAGTGTTGGAATACGTTTCAAAATAATAATAATAATAAGATTGTAAGGTACACTTGTCAACAAGATGTCTCTAGATTGAACATTTTGAAGAAGAATTTATGTCAGAAAATAACGATTGCTTATAATGATCAAATAAATGTTGCCTGACAAATGCAGTAATATATAGTGGGTTTTCTACATTGTGGTTTGTCCATAACTCCAACAAGCCTAAATATGTATATATGAGTTTTGATATCCAAACACAGTAAAATATTTTCGTAGTATATGTGTAGAGATTAAGTAATTATTTGTTATATAATTATGATTAGAAAAGATTCACATTTATTTCATGCATGCACAAATGCTCAAATCATATACACAAGTGAAGAACTTACTGATTACTGTTTTACGTCACTCCACGATTATTTCACGCATATGGTGAGGGCATCTCATCTGCCTGATGCATTGCATACAAATTTAGACCTTTGCAACAGACCCACACGAAGCAGTGAGGGATCTTTTACGTGCCACGCCTGTCGTGAAACGGGACCGCGGTTTTTACTGTCTCATCCGAAAGACAGAACATTGGTGTGCACAGGACGGGAGTCGAACCTGGAACGTCTCGATCACGAGCCGAGCACTTTATCCACTAGGCCGCACCGGCTTGTGAAGAACTTATCAAAAATATTTATATTTAATTTAGATGTATTATTCAATTAGCTTCGAAGAAGCATGGGGCTTATTGCCTTGCTTATGTCGGTGGGTATGTCGGTCGGTCCTCCTTACCTTGTGCAACGGCCAACTCGAGAACACTTCATATTACAAGCTTCAAATTTGGTAGGAAGATAGTTCTTGAGAAGTACAGATGATCCCAATAGATTGCATACACAAACATTTTTTAACACAAAGGGACCATCTATTAAAATTACCTTAGTGAAAATTTGGGTACTGTAGACGGTATTTATAATACCAGTTGATTGTGGTTGGATGAATCATAAAACTCTTAGAAGTATAAAATTGAAGGATGGTAAGAAGTTTAAGGATAATATTATTTAATGTACATTTTAATCTATTGCTATGTTGTTTGCAAAGAACTTCTTCCAGATGTTTTTAAATTGAATTTTCGCTAGTTTGTCGTGTTTTACTTTATTTTTTTGTTTGTTTTGTTTTGTTTTGTTTTTTTTGGGGGGGGGGGGGGTATCGAATTCTCTTATCATAATCTTTCGACAGTTACCCACCAACCAACACCTCGTTGCGATTTGTTAAAAAAACCAACAACAAACAAACAATTAAACAAAGACAAATATAATACAAATTTTTACGACGTTGGTCTGTCTGCATGTCCGTCCGTATGTCCCAGTGGAAATCAATCATTACTTGATAGTCACTATTTATCTGGATCTTTTTCCTTTCTTTAATTCAATTGAAATCTTTATCAAGTTTATGCATAGTCTCAGTTCATGAAATCCTTTTGAAAACAGATTATATTATAGTAAAAATAGTCTATGACTTGTTTTTTTTTTAATTTATTTGTATTGGACCAAAGTTTCATGGAAAAATATCACATTAAATAATATTTTAATATTTCTAAATCTGCAAAATGTAGGAAATACAAACTGTCTATCATACATGTATTTGAAACTTCATTTTTAAATTGATTTATTGATTTACGTAATATTTTATTCAAAATTATTTATCATATTTGTAATTTAATTTCTTATTCTTGCTTATTTATTTAAATTACACTATTATTGATTCATATTTTAAAGTAAATTAAACACCAAAAATCTTTGTTTAAATATCCAAAGTATCTTCTTGATTTTGAATTTCTCAATATCATATTAGGAATTTATCATTGTAGAATAATTAATCATTAATTAATTTTTATACTATACTTGAGGCATTTTGTGTGTGTGTGTGTGTGTGTGTGCGTGTGTGTGTGTGTGTGTGTGTGTAAAGAATGGATTATTGCATGTTATCACCAAATTATTTTTATTCAGGTTTTTATTTACCTATTTACTTATTTATTTATTCTTATGGCTCTTACAGAAATGGCCTCCCCGCAACAAGAGCTGGAAATGTTGTTTGTCTGTTTGTTTGGTTGTTTCTCCATAAACAATGGCTAATAACCTCAGGTTTTATAAAACTGTTTCCTTTTACAAATTGTTGGAAAGTCAATTTCACTTTGCGCGAAGAGATCTTACATAAATTGAAAGTTAAATACGTGACTTCCATATGACACAACAGATACCGATCCAGTATAACGGCGCACGGTAATTGGAATTCACCCGAGAAAATTTGTGAGCTTATAAAATCAAAACTACTAAATATATTTGGATGAAACTTGGATATGTATTAGATATTATCATAATCTATCTCCGGATGCCCTTTCCAAACCCCTAACCCCCGTATTTTCCTTCCGGACTTCTCTGGACTTCTCCGGACTTCATTTAGTAGCGCCGGTTGAAACGGAAACGTTCCACTATTTCATTCTTTTTGGGCCTACAATAATCGTCAAAGGCATCTAACACTTGTTTAATTGTTCGATCTTTCTCCTCAGCTTTCTCGTGTTTCAGTATTACGTAGATTTCTCGACCTTCGCTACCAATGAGATATTTCAACATTTGTACTTTTACCGTTTCTTCTTTGTCGGCCATAGTAAGTGCGTCATATAGTTCAAATTCCTCCCTCCATTTGACCCAGTTTTCACTTATGTTCGTAGTATTGAATTTTATTTTGCTCGGAGGCTGTAACTTGTCGAACGACATTTTTTTTTTTTTTTTTTTTTTCGTCGAACGCGCAACGTGGTTTTCTTCAATCAGAGGAATATGCAACAGTATGCTATATTCGAGGGAAAATGGTCACACTCTTTACCAATTTTACCCTTCAGAGTCACTTCTGACACCATGTAACAGTGTGTGTATATGGTCAGTCGACCAACACATAAGATTGCGTGTCTGAGAATTCACAACAGGAGGCTGCCATAGATTGTGAATGAATCATTGAGATTTATTTTGACTGAAGTGACAAAACGAATAAACACATTTGAGTAAAGTGACAAAACGAATAAACACATGTTACAATGCATAAAGACTGAAACCTTATAAATCATTTATAAGTATATCATCGGTACACAGAATAACCGGAGTGGAGGTATAAAATGCGGAATGGCACTTGTAATAACCGGAATGGCGTCTAATAGGCATAAAAGAAAAGGAGATATGTACATATTCTTTTGTTATATATACCACCGGGGGTAGTATACTATGGTACCAACTTATTTCAGCAGATTGAAGACAGTACAAAGGAAACTTCCTTACAATGGGACATTCAAACTCGCGTGTAGTTTACTACCCCATTACAACAATAAATTTGTGCTTTACTTTTATTACAATTAATAATAGACCAAAAGGGCCTTTTTATCTTTTATAATAATACAATATATAAATTATAGCTATAAAGGAAGTTTGTTGATGATAGACATAAATTAACGATTTTTATAGTTGATAATTAAAATATCTTGAATATATTAATATTCTAATTATTGTAATTATCAGTAGATCCACAGTTATCTTAATTATCTGAAACTGATAACTCTACATTCATTTCCTTAATGATTAATGATTCGAATAGTTCTCAAACACTTAACTACATAGCATTTAGTATTATATAAATAATGATTTTATTTTAATTTCTTTAATGATTTGAATAGTTCTCAAATGCTTAACTAAATTAATATTTGATATTACAATGTATATATATAATGAAGGGGGTCATGATTTTCAACATCAGTTTCTCTATGAAACTCTAAGATACAACATGACGAAAATAGCTCTTTACGGTTCAAGCTATATCCTTAGACTTGAGAGTTTCTGTGGTGGAAATCTCTCTAGTGCGCACGAGCTAAAATTCTACAGAAAAGGTGGATTGCGTGCATCAGATATCAACGAAAGATTCGCCGAAGATATAAGACTTTAATCCTGACATAGTTTTCGTTTGCGTTGGTGGTAACGCATTTCCGCAACGTCTTCCCCAACGGAAATTTTCAAAGACATCAAGAAGTTTGTTGATCGACTATTTTCTGAAGGTGTAAACCGTGTTCTTATATCAAAAATGTTGGATCGAGGAAGACTCCTGGATTGACGAAAAATTCATTCGATGCGCAACGCAAACACATCAATCAAAAGTTAAAAAATAAAATTAAAATTAACTTTGATGCATTTCCGGAAATTCACTTTCCATCTGATTATCTTCCAGATTTTGTTCATCTTGACGAGAGTGGTCTGAGAAAGCAATTCTACAGAGTAAACTGCACATTGATGGCAGTTATACAAGTTTAAATCTTGTGACAGTGAAGCATCTTTTTCTTATATTTATATACATGTACTTGTAATATATTTTTGTACCTGAACTGTTGTATATTTCTAGTTATCATTGAAACATCTGTCTTATATTATATAATATAAAACACTTGTATTATATTTTGTACATGAACTTTGTTTATTTCTATTTATCTGAGATTTTTATTGAAACGTAATTTCGTCTAGAATAGTACTGCAGTATTACGAAGGTTGAAACTAATGAAGAGTCTATGGTATTGCTTGATATCACTGTACTCGTCGGATCTGAACAAAAAATGTTGAAAAGGACATCTTCGTCCATTTTTCACCCGAGTAGCAACCCTTCCGTTCAAGCGTACATTTCAACGCGCGTGCGTAGAAAATATCCGAGTATCAACCCAAGTAGACGCATAAACTCGCCCACTGACATAAATCATTCCGATATGTTGTATTTATGGTTGTTCAAGTTGTCCCGGTCTTCAGAGAAACGTTAGCTATTTCAAGACACTCAACGTATTGTATGATCTAGACACAGAGACAAACTATCCGAGGAACTTCGGCGCCTGTGGAAAGCTGCTGTCAACAGGGCGGACAGTACAACTGGGGAGAAATGGGAAATCACGATCGTCTGTTCAAAACACTTTGTAGATAGATGGTACGTAGTGCATGATATTATTAAATTAATTCACTGCTCAACTTGTCTATTACCGGGTATCTAATGAATATCAGATACAAGCACAAACTAAAATACACATAAAATTAATACAACAATGGGTCATCTGCAGTCCTTGCAAAGCCATCTCCCTTTTGGCACATGTTTCATCTTAATACACATTAAGTGAAACCATTGTTTTTTTGGCAGTTTGCATTATCGCATAAACACCATATACAGTACTTTCTGTTTTGTTCGGATTCACTTGAAGTTGATATTGGTTTCTGTTTGTCGGCTGTACAGAGGGTACTTTATCGCAGAACCTTTTGCCGGCTTATGAATCGATTCAGCAGCTCTGGCACAACACAGCATCTATGACATTCCTTCGCTTCTGCGGACATACCCCTCCATAGGGCGTCATCTTTGTACACCCTTCCAATATAGCAATCATTTGGACACCAAACAACAAAGTCACAAAACTGTCTGTTTGACATGTGCATTTGCATCTGGTAATAGTAAGCATGAATTCAGTAGAGTTTCCTTCAATTATTTATCGCAATCAAATATGGTACTTCAAGTTTGTCACTATTTCGCATTGAATACGGACATTTAATTTCCAAATAGCCTTCACCGCATCAATGGCATGAAATCAGGCCATCAGGAGATGATCCAAATTGAGAATGGTCAACATTTAATATGAGTCCACTGCGTTCCAATTTAAAGTTCTCGTGTGCATTTTTCGTTAATGTAGCATACTCTAAATGGGCAACTTCTTTTCGTTCCGATCTCCATACTACAGCTGAAATCTGCACGGCTTGGCTTTGCTGGGGGTGGCAGATAGTTTTTTAGTGATGAAGAGAGATGGCCTTTCTAAATTTGTGCGACACTGCAAAAAAGGTAGATGCTGTGATATCCTGTCCGATATTTTGTCCAAAATTTACTCCCCGTCTGTGCTACAGTCATTTCTTCCACATACTGAACATTTGCCTTAGTTATTGATATGTCCACGTTTTCCACTTTCTGGATCGCCTCCGATAAATCATTGAGCACTTTTTCCTGATCGAAAATAGTTGCCATATCAATAGACCACTTTTCATTCACAGGTTTCGGAACAAACTGTTGGGAATAGATATCCGTTATGGAGAGCATGGTAGAATTTGGCAATACTTTGTATAATTCTTGACAAAATACACTTTCTTCGTTTCCAGTTGGTAAATTGATATCGGGTCCTGGTGGTACTCTGAGGTTGGCAAGATTGTTATAGAAATACTTTGGGAAAGTTACACATGCGCGTGAAGAGAAAAATATCGCAATATTTTTTTGAGAGTCTTGTTTCCATTTTTGTCTATAGTGAAGAGAGAATTTCATAGGAATTTTCTTATATGACAATCGTTGTATTACATTAAGTTAAGCGTTGAATGAAATTAGTTTTAACGAGAATCTAGTATAGGTAATAATGGTAAACTGTACATAATGTTCTTGCAGATAACGCGTTCCAGGAGAGCGTTTGTAGAAGAGAAATCTCGTACTCTGCTTCTGTTAAGTCCGTTTGTTACAAAAAGACCTTTAAGTACAGCAAAGGTGATGATTAGATTACCATCTGCATCCGAGATATATCCCGAAAGAGCCATCGATATATTCATATCGCATCTATGATCAATTATATGCATACAAGTTTTCCCACTTTCGGGCAATTGAAAAAACCCTTTCGTATGATTTTCCGCAGAGTTGTCTCGGCACATATGTCTAGTTGAAGCCCACACCATCAATAAACTGCCATGTAGACCATTTACCCACGCAAAAACGCACACTATACTAATGATCTCTGAAATGTGTTATATTCCTTCAGAACAATTTACGAATTTTATGTCTCTACACTCGCTGAACCCACAACATCCTGAAGTTCGGTCTAAAGGCCATATTGGCGCTATAGCAGAGGTAAGCTGTTTATTATACATTTTAATTTTGATTTAAATTTTTGCAGCTATAAATTGTTTAATAAGTTTTAATGAAAAGAGAACTTTATTCTATATTTATTTAAAAAACAAATATTTCAATCTTCTACAAGAATTAGGCGACAGAACCTGAACCACTTGACTACAATGACAAAATTGCTGAAAATTTCATTGGTATTAATATCAGTTTTAAACGCTACGTGCTATGAAAATTAATTTTTTCCTCTTACCTTTGGTGGCCACTCTGTGGTACTTGGACTTGCGTCCAAATACAGATTCCTCTCATTCGACGTCCCCTTCCAGGACCGTGGTTTTGATTACATCATTATGGTATTGGACCTTTACTTCCCGGATATAGCTCGCCCACTGCACATTCGAGTAACCAATACCTGCACGGTTTCAAAGATATGAAATGATAAATCGAATAATATCAGAAATGTCTAACTTTGATCTCTCGCAAAATGTGTCGTTGAATGCCGAAAACTCGTGGCTGCGATTGTTTTTTCATCGAAATGTTTCTCCGGCAGTCTTCTTCTTAAATATGCAAACATAATCTGGAGGGACTCAATTTTTCAAATTTGACATGATGTCCTGTTTAATGTTTGTTCTTTTAACACAAGATTGGCTTGGCATAATTAATGCATATACAAACACAATAAAGATTTATTTATACCGTTGCTTTCATTTTACTTATACTGAAGATAAGGAAAAGGTGGCTTGTATTAGACTATGGGTTATGATTTAGAATATGGGGAAATAAAATAAAAATCCTCTGTCTCAGCAGTATGATAGGAAGTCATCATGGAACTGTTAATGACGTAATAATTCGAAAAAGCACACAGGAAGATCAATAAAACTTGCGAATCAGGCGTAGATTCCACACCGAATTTCGCTTGCCAATTCATCGAGTCAATTTAATAGGTAATGATTTCATAATAATTTCATTTAACCTATTACATAACTATTTATCTTATATTATTATCGTACTATATTATTTTTTCGTCTTTCCCACAAAAGCTCAGTTTGTTTAATATTGCTTTTAATACCTTTCTATGAGAATAACTTTTATTTTCATCTATTGTTGAAAAATCCGTAAGTTACTCGAAACAAATGATAAAAGCAATATTCCGCGAGAGATATTACATTTTAAGAGCCTGTGGGGACGTGGTATCAAGAAACAACGAATTAGAAAAATCATTACAATGCCATCACTGGGCAGACAGGGGAAACACGTCAGAAACAACAACAAAGGAAGCATCCAGGAGAGGGAATATCGATTCATTAATTATATTTTATACCATATGTGTGCATACGGTGAATATGGAATCTGTATACATTTAAACAAGTGTCATTACAAACTTCACAATGTACACCTAAATTTTCTATGAATTTGAAGTATTTTTTTTTTCGCAATGTCCATGAACAGAATCTTATAAATTTCATCTGATGTATCTTTTGCCTTTTCTGATGGTTTCTTGCCCATGGGCTGGTGGCTGTGTTTCCTCATTTCACGACTCTTCAAACTGTTGAAATATGCATATGATTTTTCACAACAAGGACATTCTAAGCGCCTATCATTTTCTGCCATTGTCCAATAATCTTCTGGATGCATTTCATCTAACAACACTGCACGCATAACGTCCAGCACATCGTGGTTGTCTTGAAAGAAAAATGTCTTGACCAGACTTTCAATTCTCCATCCAGCCAGGCTATTTGTCCTCTTTTGACATGTTTAAAATCTATCAGGGAGTGGAATTTTGTCACTGGCTGACTGCATATTGAAGTGATGCAAGAACATGACACAACAAATAGCATCAAATACCAAGTAATACAACATTTTGTATGGGGGGTAGGCATTCTTCACATCCCCTTTAACATATCTCAAGTATATTCCTGAAGTAGTATGCTGGGCTGTATGTCAGCCTTTGCTATGACCTAAAATATATGAGCAATCATGTAGACAGATCAGGATAGTATTACCTGTATTACGTTATAAAATTCGTCTGGTGTCTTTCAGTGCTAGTGTACTGATCTCAATATAGACTGATCAGTGGTTTTGGAGTGTTAATTTATTTTTTAAATCACATTGAATAATATTGCAGTAACTCAGTTATGCGCCTAATTACCCAGAGTCCAAATCAGCAGCTATTGCTTTTTTAATATATGATCATCCTTGAGGCTTCACAAGTACAAATATTGGAATAAAATACAGTATTCCATACTTGTATTTGAAATTAAATATGTATACCCCTTCAAGAAATTCATCACACGATGCCAATCTTATGTCGTTGATATAAAGCCCTCTAATCTTTTGAATAGTGTATCCACATTCCGCAGTGATTGCTGTTCACATTGAATTCTTTCGTCCGTTAATGTAACCTAATATACAGAAAGTCAAATGCTGAAATATTTGTCCGTGCGACTTTTGAAATCAGTCCTCTACCAAAATTGAATGGTTTGATATGTAGTCACACATGTACAGTTACAGTGTCTTTCACTATGTATTGTATTTACCTCCGAGAAAAACTTCTTCTACAGTCACTTCTTCCTCTGTTACTGGAACATATGATATCGATAGCTGATTTAAAAGATTGATTACATCTGCAATTTCAGTTTCATTGCAGTCAAGAGGCCATGGGAAACTGAAAAGCACCCCCCCCCCAAAAAAAAAAAAGGTTTTAAAAGTATCAAAGAAATGAAATAAGAAGCATCGTTAATGTATCTGCATTGAACGATTTATGATATACTGCTCAATGGCAGTTAGAAGCTTTACTCATATAGCGACACGGAAGCAGGAGATAACCAATCTCAGAAATCATACTGGCGAAACCGGGTGTCAAATTCGGGATTTCTTGCACCGCAAGCCAAGTACTGAACCACTACACCATTTCGATTCCCATTTCAAGCCAAGATCTCGGCATAGTAACGTTGCATTGACGAAGACGACAAAAAAGTATATGTTTTCTTTTACTTCGCATATTCTAACAGAGTACAATGTTTGAATGTTAGTATGTATGAAAAATAATTACCTTATAATTGGAAATTTTATAAGTGCGCAAATCGCACGTAGTGAAATTAAGATTTTATGAGCAGAACTGAAGTAAGGTTTAATAATGTATTCTCCCTGACCTCCGGCGATCTTCCTTTTTGCTTGAGGCTGACAAACGTAATAAGCTGCATTTTCTTTCCGTTCTTTTTAACCATTGTGAATTATGTATATGTACCTCCTCTTACAACAACACTATGGTGCAGACATTTCTACAATATATACATGTAATAATGCTCGTCTGTTGAGCATTGTGGGATAATTATCATTCAATTTCCCAAGAACACCCTCCTGATTTACGTCACATGACTTCAGTTACTTGCTCCCGTATTTTACATTATAATTTTCTTAAACAATGATAGAATCATAAGCCCCAACTGTCCAATGGACATTATGTTCCAATTTCCCATCATGTCTTTCCTTGTCTGGAATTGCTAAAATAATGCTATAAAACAAAATATTCATTCAAGACCTTTATTTTCATCTAAAATTAGATTTTTGTTTTGGTCACAACACTTCTGACTTGCACTTCTGTCTTTACTGTAACTGTGAAATGTGTCCTCTCTGGGCAAGTACATGTATAATCAAAGTATTGAGCTCGCTGTCTCACTGGCCATTTTCTATCCCATTATGTCCAGATGGTAGATACACCAGTCACCCCTCACTTCGCACTCCTACATAAAAGAAACACATGCAATTTAGACTTCTTTACATGGGAGAGGTGGGTGGGATAGAAGTACCTTACTTCAGTTCTGCTCATAAAATATTAATGTCCAATTTTATTTCGCAGAACTGAAGTAACGTTTAATAATGTACGTTCAACGTAACTAATATACGTGGTTTCTTTCCTGTAATAAGTCACAAGTGTTTTTTTTTTTGGTTTGTTTGTTTGTTTTGGGGTTTTTTTGTGTGTGTGTGTGTGTTTATTTTTCTGTTTGGGGTTTATATATATTACTATTATTATTTATCACGTAAATCTAATTTCAAAATAGTCTGTGCAAATTCATTTTTTGATGTATCTATTGTATCAGGTTTACGCCACTACGTGAAGTGACTTATTATGAATAAGTTTTATTGAAGTTGTCCATTTCATGTAGATCGAATTATTTATCATTCTAGTCATCTCGTTGAATTACGAATATTTGCCACTCGCAAGGAAGTATTTGTGAATAGTTTGCCTACTGGCATTGAGGGAGTAAGCATCTTTATCCACTAAAACTGCTCTATGATATAAACTGAATAGACAATAGGTTGTGTTTTCACATATCATTTACGTTCACAGCAAAAGCCTATGTAAAATAAGGTATAGGGATTGTTTGAACATTATGGTTGATTTGCAATCTACCTCTCTTCGAGCTTATATTATTGTGAATTACGTGACCTTAACGACTGTTTTACAATCTGCCTTTTCATTGTGATAATCTGAAGCTAAACAGAAGTTTTATAGAAATTCTGAATAGGTGTGGCTGTCAAGATCTCCTTACGAATTACTTTTTCATATCTGAACAGGATATGTTATATTTTTAATATGCCCTATAATGATTTTTTTAAAATGAATGAAATTAATTTTGAGTCTTTTAAAGATGTAAATTTTGGTATTCTTTGAAGTTTGTCAAAATAACAAGATTTAACTTAACCTATAAAAGAAGTCCATCTTACAAGGTAAAATATAACAAAGACAACTCCACATCTTTTTTTTTTTTTTTTTTTTTTAGTTTATTTTCAATATAAACATACATAACAGCACACCATATATAAGACAAAATACATTCACAGCACTCACAACTTACACTCACAACTCACAGAACATGATATGTTTAAATAACTGTATATATATAAATATATATCATTACAAAAATAAGTGGTTTAAGCATATAATGTCCATCCATTTGTACAATTTTGATAGGCACCAATAATAAATACTGGGTATATATCTTAAATGTAAATCCAAACGCCAAAAAACCTTTGGACGATGACTCCGACGAATAGTAGTATAAGTTCGAAAAAATTGTTTTTGAAACAATTGTAGTTTTTGGATCTTTTCTCGTTACATATCAGACATACTACTTTCACTTATCGTTTCTGCACAGTTAAACATATTGAAACGTGTTACACTGTTCTCATACTTTTCAAACCCATACTTGCAACAAATTCGGCCGGAAATGCAGGCTTGCCGTTCCGTAAGATATACATCATGTTCGGCCTGAAATGCAGGCTTGCCGTGCCGTGTAATATGCATTATGTTCGGCCTGAAATGCAGGCTTGCCGCTCCGTATATTTCATCATGTTCGGCCTGAAATGCAGGCTTGCCGTTCCGTAAGATGTGCATCATGTTCGGCCTGAAATGCAGGCTTGCCGTTCCTTATAATATGCATCATGTTCGGCCTGAAATGCAGGCTTGCCGTTCCGTAAGATATACATCATGTTCGGCCTAAAATGCAGGCTTGCCGTGTCGTGTAATATGCATTATGTTCGGCCTGAAATGCAGGCATGTCGTTCCCTACATTAAAACTCCAGGGGCAAACCCTTAAGTTGCACGGAGATATGCCATAGGCTTAATTCTCCTTTTGCTTTTGTTTGATAGTAATCTCTGCCAATGCATGGACGAAGTTTGCACCTGACCGGTAGCTTGCATGTTATTGGGTTTGATTGTTTTATCATTTTGTCACTGTACATTGTCTGTTACTTCACAACTTAAATATTTTTGTTTGGCTTTTATTTTTTTAATTTTTTTTATGTACTTTGTTACTTTTAGTATTATTTTTTCCGATAACTTTCAAATTTATTTCAGGTTTTTTATATAATGAAATGCGTGAGTTTACTTTTATTTAAAGACTTATTTTCTTATCAATATTCATGACATTCATTTTTTCTTTATAATTTTAGTCCTTTTTGTATATAGTATTTTGAAGAAGATATGTCAATGTTGTCGAATTTTTATTCCTTTCTCATTCAATTCAGTCTCTCATTCATTTAATCATTCATTAAGAATGTATTCATTTGTCTGCTTATTTTCTTTAAATTTTGGATTTATTTATTATCCCCCATCTCAATTTGTAATTTTTACATGTTAATTTATCGTTTGGATTAATGTGAATGACATTTAAATCATAACCTTCTTTCCAGTATTTTATTTTTAATTCCTTTATTAAATATCTTCAAAATTAATTGTAAATTTCATATATTTTAATTTTTCTTCATTTTATTTCTGTGTTTTCATGTTTTATTCCTTCTTTCTATTTTTAGTTTATTTTATTATTATTATTTTTTTTTTATTGATTTATTTTTTTGTTTTGGCTCTTATAGAGGTGGCCTCCACGTGGCAAGAGCTGGTAACGTTGTTGAGAACAAAATAAAAACTTTTTTCTCAACAACGGCTGACAATCTCTGCATAGGTGGGTATAGAAGTTTTCGAAAGGGGGGGGGGGTTATAGTCTCCTATATCTAATGCTTTCCACTATTAGGACCGGACAGGGGTGATGTCGCATCACCCAACAGCAGTCATGCTAAAGCAGCCTGGGGCAGCTCGGGGAAGGAATACTACGCCCGGGGTTTGTGTGTGGGTTTAATGGCTATATATGACTATTAATTGATTTGATATTTTTTGTATCCTATTGGGTATGAATTTTAACAATATTTATACTATTTAATCAGGAATGACCAAAAAATAAATAAATAAACGTACTGATGAATGAATTCACGATGTTACAGTGCTGGTTTTTATGGGAATAGGATAGGTTTTAATAAATTTGAAAATGAACATTTTTAAAAACAAATAATGCAATATAAATTATATCAATATGTTTCTTTGACTTCATAATCGGCTGCATACAATTGCAGTTGTACAGAAGGGGCGTCCCTTCATGTACATGTATATTTACGTGTTGTTCTACATATAAGTGACGTCACATGTGCATCTACTAGAAAATTTTCTACATTTCAAACAACAACAATTTAATTGCTTTCGGCTTGTTAAAGACCCAACTGCGGGTATAAATAGCGGCCAATCAGAAAAATGGAGGAAATTTCAATTTTGTTGGCAACCTTCGCTTCGACAGATAATTTTTGCGATTTATAACAAACAGCGCAGTGACATCGTATTCCCCTTGGGCATGCAAGGAGCCTCTATCATGCAACATATATCGGTGTCTTCCATTTATCTTATTATTGATGTTATTCGGTGTAATTCAACAAGAAATTTTAGAAATCAGTCTCAGAATTAGAGTTCAAACTATTTGATTGACAGCTGTTGTCAATATATATAGGTTCGGTGTTTTCCTAGAAGTGTAATGAACGTGGCTCAGGAAATGCATGCGTAAAAATATACATCCCTACCTCGACGTTTATGGTACAATCCCTTGTCCATGTCCACACATATAACGAAATTTCTTTGAAACTGTATCTAGGTTCCCAGATATAAATATTCATAATTGATGTGTTAATTATTTATTGAGTGTAATGTACAAATTCATTCCCACATGTGTCCCATGTATGGCACATTTTTGAGGTTAGGATACTAATTTCTCACCAAGTCGATAACACAATTTGGCAAAATATCACGCCTATGGTGTACAACGTTTTTCATTCTTGTATCTTGTTGCAGAGCCCTGCTTTTTCTGTCGATATAGCGATCATCTTTGAAAACTTGACGGTGAAATAACATTGTCCAGAAACATTTATAATGTTCTTTCCGTAAACTGTGATTTTTTGTCTGGTGGACTGTTTTCGGATGGCCACCAAAGTTGTCGGTTTGACGCATCTGTAATGCATGGTCTACACAAGCAATACGGACATTCGTCGTGGTCTACATTTTGAGGTATGCGGAAGCTCCTCTGGAATGAATCTGATGTTTCTTGCGCAACAAATGTGTTGTTATGTAGATCTACCTCTTCAAAGGTCCATTCATGGTGATTGAAGAGTGCCATTATTGTTTCCCTTCGTATTTCTGTGACACAAATTGATAAAACCCTTTTCTCTTCATTTTCTTCGTTACCCGCCATTATTTAGTATTTCAAAGTTTATGTAGTTTTGAGGTACTACCAGGGGAGGGGATCTCGAAATAAAACGGGATAATTTATTTCTTTGTGGTAGTACCAAATTACTCTAGGCAAATGTGATAAATAAGATTATCAAAGACTGGATATTTATCACAAAGTCAATAAATACATCTTGATGCATACATGCTGAGCTATTATCCTTTGAAGCCCTCACACAGGATGGTGTCCAGTCTGGCAGTTGGCGGGACAGCATCATACAATAAACAAAATGCCGATTGCATCCATTTTTACAAGAGGATGTAATAATATTTGTACATAATAAAATGTACAATAAATTTGTACATTTCCATTCATTTAGTTACAATTTTGACAGATATTTTAAGGATTTTGCCTATAAATTACGTTCTATAAAATAATTCTTAATTTTATTTTTATCAATTTCAACAACAATGATACTGGGAACCTATGTTACCTACATACATTGTTTAGTATGATCCAATTTCGGACAATCGGGAGGTTTATTACCGTAAATTACGCAGAATATAGAAAATAAAGATAGAGGATACAACGTTTATAACATGGCAGAAAAAAGAAAAAGACCACCATCATTTAAATTAGAAGTTCCGGCAGATTTAGTAAAAAAAGATGAAATCTACGGGAAAATGCAGAAAATTCGCGAAATACTCATGACGAAATGCAATCGTCCAGTGAATAACTGCGATATTTTGGAAACTGTCTTAGATTTTTGGATTCAAAATAACACTGAAACTGAAAATGGACGAATGACAGGAAATTACATAAAAGCGAAGAAAACTCAGGTGAACCAGGCGTTCTTTGTGACGTCAAAAACATCGGTCGAGAAACTTGTGCAAACTGCGGCGTTTCATGGACGAATATGCGGAAAAAAATTTGATATCAAGAAAATAACTACAAAAGGACACGTTTCCGTTTTAAAACTTGTTTGTAGCTGTACCACAAACTACACGTGGTCATCATCACCCTTCCTTCAAAACGGCAAGTATTTGATCAACGAGAGGATAAATCATGCCTTTATATGTAGTGGGATGCTTCCGTCACACTATTCCGGATTTATGGCCGGTGCTAATATGGGAATGATATCGGCAAAAGAAAAAACGTGATGTGTTTTTCAAGACATACAAGCGTCAAATTGTGGAAGAATATGAGTAATCGGTAAACAGTGCACTTTTAGAAGAAATCGGGAGTTATGAGGATCTCTCAGGGATAGATATTATAACAGACGCAAGGCACGGGTGGAGACAAAATGCTAAAGACACCAGTGTCGTAGCTGTCGGGAACTGCACTCACAAAGTTCTAATGTGCGTGACAGTGACAAAGGAAGAAGATCGTGTGACCCAACGACACGAAAGAATAGGGACTGCATTGATATATAAAACCCTCGAGAGCAAGGATGTCACTACGTGTACATACCCATGACAGGAACATGTCCATAAATAGCTTTGTGAGAGCTCAGCCAAATCAAAACGACACATGGCATGGTGTCAAAGCTGTGAAGAAATCTATATCGGAGATTGCTAGCGGTTCGAAAATTTGGGAGGGGAAAAGGTGGTCCGAAGAACTACATGACAGGGTGGAACCAGTTGCCACACATTTCCACTGGGCGATACGCAAGTGCTTGGGCGATTCTACAAAGTTGAGACATATGCTAGACAACATTGTAGATCACTACACAAATGTACATGACAAATGTCATGAATTGTCGCGTTGTAGAACCGATCCCAAGTACGAGGCACGGAGAGTGGTAATCGAAAACCCAAAAGCGGAATTATTATTGCACGGTGTGATAAGAAATTCCACTATATACAAAAATCCAGATGACTTTAATTTAGGCAGAGACACTTTCTTTGTGGAGAGTTTTAACAATACTCTCAATATTTATGAAGACAAGAGAATTTCCTTTGGGAGTGAACAATACAAAATACGTTCGTATCTCGCGACCTGCCATTGGAACGAAAACGTAGGTCGTCCACATACATCGGTGTCCAAATCACGAGACCCCACGGCTCCGAGAAGGAAAAAAGGGAAAAGGGTACTTAAGAGACCTACTTTTAACTTCAGGAACAATATTTGGAAGAGATATATAAGCAAAGTGTATTCCAAACGATAATACATTATTATTATTGACTGTATATAGAACACACGGGTTTGCCATTTTCTTACTTTACTTATTTGTACACGTTCATAAGATTTTCCAATCAAACAAAATTAAATTGATTATGTTCCGTACTACATGAGCTTTTACTTTATATTCAATTGACTTGGTAACATGCGCTTCTGTTTACGCGAGAGTTTTGTGCGAGTTATTTATAGCGATAACACCGCGTAGGCGTGGTTTATCGCTAATGACCATCCGTACGGATATTCGACAGAAGGGAGTTGGGTCTTTAAGGTCATTACGAGTGTACGTATGAATGTATATATTCAAAAGAGCAACATTATTCCCAATAACTAATAACGGTTTCACAAATACATTTACATTAGGTTTAGTAATTCGTGATCAAACATGCAAATACTCATACTGATAGGATACAAATACTATTGAATCAATTAATAAAGTCATATATATAACAATAAAAACCAACACACAATCTCTCGGGCGTACCTTTTTCCGGGCTGCTCCGGGCTATTTTTAGTATGACCCCTAAATAGTAAACATGGCCGAAAATTACATTTTTTCTGTCCAAAGGGGGTTGCAACCCACCCCCTAGATCCGCCAATGCTCTGATTCATAAATATTAATGTCAAATTGTCAACGACTTCACATTTCACCATGTATACATGTATAACCACACTACGGATCCCAATCCAATATGGCGTCGCTCAGTAATTGGAATTCACCGGGAAACTTTGTGAGCCTATAAACTTAAAACTACTCAATATATTTGGATGAAACTTGGATATGTATTAGATATTATCACAATCTATCTCCGGATGCCCTTTACAACCCCCCAACCCTTGTACTTTTCTTCCGGACTTCATTTAGTAGCACCCCTTATTTGTGAAACGTCTACAGTAAACAAAGTAATCTCATAAAATAATGTTTCAATACCTACGACTAGCAAGAGGTTACCAAAATATATACCATTATATCTTATTAGTCGCCTACTGTGTAATACAGTATCCTACAGTTCAATTTGAACCCAAAATAACACCTGTCCACTATGGCAACCTGGTCATCTGCTATGGTGAAAGATGACACGTCACAATAAACTACACGCATGATTAACAGGGGCTCCATGAGGGGTCTCATTACATGAGTTATGATACAACTAAAACTAACCTAACTAAAAAGATATGATTATTTTGGAAGGAAGGTTAATATTTTAAATTAAAAAAAGTAATAAAAAATAATCTTTTCTAGGAATAAATTAACTTGACCTACTAAGGTGGCGACATCTAATGTGTTTGCATTGACCCAAAATTTGTCGAAAGCTATAAGTGAGGACGCCACGCCGATAGATAGACTTTACTGAATTCGCACGTGGTCAAAAACTGATCCAATTAAACAACAAATTAGACATATAACATTGCATCATTTATTACAGCATTTTCGCTGGGATCGTACTTGAATACGCCTGCAGAGAAAAGTATACGCCTGCAGCTTCTAAACATCATGTTATAAAATTGATATATGCGAATAAAGATGCAATTACATACTTTTGTTTTAATATGAACGATATAACACAAGTTATCCAGGTTTATATTAGCATGACATGCACGCCTGCTAAACCCGTCGCCATTTTGTGTATTTACAGAATAAGCCTGCTACAAGAAGATACGTCTGCAACTTAATAGCGTTTTTTTAGCTCACCTGAGCCAAATGCTCAAGTGAGCTATAGTCATAGTGCGCCGTCCGTCGTTAACTTTTTCACATTTTCGACTTCTTCTCTGGAACTACACTGCAGATTTGGATCAAACTTTGTGTAAATGATGTATTCAAGGTCCCCTACTAAAATTGTGTTCAGGATCCAGATTCCCCCAGGGGTGGATCCAGGGCGGGGCCAAAAGTGCCCAAAACGGTACCCCTCTTTTCAATAATCTATAAAGATGGCTTATTACAAATTGTGTTCGGGGTTAAGATCCGTTAAATAGAAATTTACGTTTTTTGACGTGTTTCTGGACTTAGTCATTTCAATGAAGAAAAGTGTCATGTTTTTCAGTTAATTGATATTGATGATTTCTTAATGACTATTTTGATCAAAATTGTGGTAAGGAATAATACTGTGAAAGAATTTTGTTATTATCTCAATTTTTGGATTTTTTATTAATTTTTTAAGACTTCCAAATAAAAAAAAAGGGGGGGGGTTGGCCATTTTTCACATTTTCAACAAAACCACATAAAAGATTTTAATGAAACATGGAACACATTAAGTACTAAAGGTCCTCTATCAATTTGGTAAATTTCATCCAAATTGGTTAACAGATAATGCCACCATGTCTAAAAAGTAGGTATCACAATGGTACATATACCACTTGGTAATTGAAATATGGAGAGTAGCGGTTCAAATCCAGCTGTGGTAAAAAAGTTTTTTTTACACATCTAAATAAGTTTTTAGATGTTTCTTAACACTCAACATTTGAAATTAGGCAATTTTAAGTTTCAGACTTCCAAAAAAAAAAGGGGGGGGGGTTGGCCATTTTTCACATTTTCAACCTTTTCTACAAAACTGTTTGAAGGATTTTAATAAATCTTGGTAAAAATAAGTCACATATGATCCTCTTCAAATTCTGTTGTTTTCGTCCAGACCTCTTTACAGGTGGCGCCACCATAGTCAAAAGTAAGTCACAAAAGAGTTCCCTCCTTTAACAATATTCTTTTTCATACGGGCTCTATACAGAGACAAACAGAATGCATAGAAATGATCTAGAGGGATGAGTGAAGACGTATTGTCATTTTGTTTCCCTTCCAAAATAAATTTTACAATTTTTTTCGACATTTCTTTGGACTTGGTGATTCAATGCAGAAAAGTGTCATATTTCCTAGTTAATTGATAATGATGATTTCTTGTGGACTATTGTGATCATAATTATAGTAGGGATTGTTACTTTGAAAGAATTTTGTCAATATCTCAATTTTTGGATTTTCTATGAATTTTTTAAGACTTCTAAATGAGGGTGTATAGGAACAATTCAATCACATTTTTCACTTCTGCTGTTATACCACATGACAGATTTTAATGAAACATGGAACACATGAAGTGTGTGGTCAACAAATTTTTTTTTCATTTCTTTACACATCTTAAGTTTTTAGATTTTTCTCAACACTCAACATATGAAATTAGGCAATTTTAAGTTAGATCTGGACAATATTTGAAACAATTGTTGTTCATGAACCAAACTTGAAATCGGTCAACAAAAGGCTCCACCTAAAGAAAATTACTAACTTGTTGCCCTGAATGACAACTTGCAGAGACAAAGGAAATGCTTAATATCAAAATCACCTGAATGGATGTGCAAAAAGGTGTTGTTTATTCTAGCCTGAAATAAAATTTGACATTTTCAACATCTGTGTTGACTTAGTTACATTAATGCAAAAATAAATGAATTCTTCCTTCATGCATGACTGATCATCTAGGTACTCAGGTGAGCGATATAGGCCCACTTGGGCCTCTTTTAATTGTTTAATAAAACCATATTTAAACTTGAATTATATATCTTAATGACATAAGTTTTATATCATAATTATTGGTGTGACACAAGATGTTAATGATTAAATATTCGGATGAAATACGCCGACATAATGGAACACCATTTCAAGTTATGTTTCTATAAATACGTTAAGTGGGCTGTTAACTGAAAAATCCATGAGTTATATAAAATAAGAAATAATGGAACAGGTTTCCAGACCCAACGATAATTTTCCCAGGATATATTTAAAGTTTTACTTCGGTTGTCCCATCCGTATGTCACATTTCAGCCACACTAACAATAATATAATTTAGCATCTAATGAAATACTTTCTGATAATAAAGGTCTCCAGAGCCCCTAATATGTAAAATCTAAATTAAATAATAACAAACATTATTTTCAGAAATATTTCATTTCTTAGATCTTCCTATTTAGTGAGTTAAGCACTATATTTTATTGTACTTTTGTACATAGTTGGAAAATCACAAAACTTTATTGCCACAGTCCATGATCTAACCTCCGGAATCGACTGTCAACAGAAAACCTGCAAAAAAAAAAAAAAAAAAATATATATATATATATTACAGTGTATTTTAATATTCAGTTTTGCACCTTACTTCATTTGAATAACTTTTTTGTTTACAATAGGACAATAATGACCCCATTTATTTTAATTAATGGACTAAACACTATATTTCCTTTGTACTTGAAATCATTACTGAACCCGTCTTGGACGTACATATTTACATCCTTTAATCAATTTAATAGAAATATAGATCGAAAAAAACAAGACCCCATCGGTGTTTAGTATGATAATATAAATCAGAAACATCATATGATAAAAGTTACCGACGCGTTAGGGAGGAGTTTTATGTCAAAAGTCGGGCTATGTTCCACGTGACGACCAATATGTGTGATAAAGGCGTCACATCGTGATTGGAAATTGTCAATAACAGCTTCGCAGGTTTCAGTGGTGATACTTCCGACTTCTGTGTTTTAACAATAATCTCTCGGCATTCAGATCGGCCTCTATTCGAAGTGATACGGCATCCTGATCCGCGAACCTCGACTTACTTGTAGCTGCGGCAAGGCGTGTATTTTGTTCAAAAATGACCTTGGTATACCTACATGTACTGCTACCTGAGGCTCGGATGCTACGCGCAATACTACGTAACTTGGATGTAGGTGCAGGAGGGTTTATAGCAGTTAGTACTTTTTTCTGCTCGCGGATGAAGTTTTCTCGAATCAGAAGTCTGCGCGCGTGCAGTTTCTTCGAATATTTTAGAACGTTCCTCTTATTTTTAAGGTCAGATATCGTTGTGGATGTTCATCATAAATATTAAGATTTTTATAAGAATGTTTGAATTATCTTTACAATTCACTTAGCAGTTGATGGTTGTGTTGAGACCATAGCGTCAACGTAGTCACTGGCGGAAGAAATGGGGTGAATGAGTGGACTGGATATAGGTGTATGCACAATGGGTACAATGGCTGTTAGAGAGGCAATTGATTGCACAGGACGTTCAGTGGATGTATCAGACTGAAGTGTTGGTATAGTGACATAAGTGTACTGGCTGGTCAGTAATTTCCGAAAATCGCGTGACTAGCCCACTTTTAAATCTTTCCCCAAAATAATATGAATGCTCACTTAACCCTTCTCCTCAAATCAGAAACGTCATAGTTACTAGTCTCATAGGCAATTAGTGTAGTTCGATTCTCATTACCACCATCTAATTTAACGTATTTTTCACTACAAATGATCCTATTTTTATATTCTGAAGATTGACCGCTAAGGAATCTTACATGTAATTTTACTCCTTGTTAATTTGAAGCCACCGAGAGACCAGGTAACTTTTGCTCATGATCACTTCATGTTTGAGATAAATGACTGATATGCGATCTAAGAGTTTCGAAAAATTCTGGTATTTTTACTTCAGCCATAAATGAAACATGTTACGTTAAAGACGGGGGCAGGCGTGGTGTAGTGGTTAAGCGCTTGGCTTGCGGCGCCGACGATCCGGGTTCGATTCCCGCCACTATGTTTAAGAGGTTGGTAACCTCCTGCTTCCATGTCGCGATATAACTGAAATATTGTTGAAAGCGACGTAAAACACTAATCAACCAACCAACGTTAAAGACGACGAAAAAGGAAAAGTTTAATAAGATCAATAAAAATGTAAAGTGCAAAAAAATTGAGAATAAGTACCAGATATGGTGTTGTGGGTGTCAACCCCTGGCGAGTATCGAGGTGTCGGCACATATTAAGGTGTATGTAGGGTGGCCGTGTAGTGAATGAATGATGCGCTGTGTTATTTTCCAAAGTTAATTCAAACTTCGCAAACAAATACAGTTTATTCAAAGACATAAACACGATAGCAATGGTCGTATAGATTATATAAGCCGGCATGGCCTAGAGCTGGCCTCCTGATCAGGAGGCCGGGGTTCTAGTCCTGCTCTGGTCATGCCGGTGTCCTGTCTTTCGGATGAGACGGTAACAACCGAGGCCCCGTGTCGTGGTATAGATGGCACGTTAAAGATCCCTCACTGCATAGGGTGGGTCCGTTGCGAAGGTCAAAATTTGTATGTCCCGCATCAGGCAGATGCCGTCACCATATATGTAAAATATTCGTGGTGTGACTTTAAACAAAAATCATTCAATCGTATAGTTGATGAAGGTGTGCTCTGGTTGGCCCACAAAGGAGGAGGGCCGGGAAGGCATTTACGTGTTTTAGTATTATCAAGTCGACTGTGAGTAAATTGCCCGCGGAATTTATACAGTTGGTACGAATGGCTACAATCTCCATACCTAAATAAGGCAGGGATCATCATATACGTTCAAATGATATATACAATTTTGCTTTGACTTTAATGATATTTTATCATGGAATGTACCAGAAGAACATGTATTTGGTTTAAAGTTAAATTTAGAGTGTTTCTTCATGTAAAGTGAAATACATGTAATTCAAAAAGTAATTCTAAGGTATAAAGGTTAAGTAACATGGAATGGAAATATTTAGTTGTTGAAATATGTCTGTCATTTTCCATTTGATTGAGAGGCAGGCTTGGTGTAGTGGTTAAGCGCTTGGCTTGCGACGCCGACGATCCGGGTTCGATTCCCGGGTTGCATCACTATGTTTAAGAGGTTGGTACCCTCCTGCTTCCATGTCGCGATATAACTGAAATATTGTTGAAAACGACGTAAAACCGTAATCAACCAACCATCATTTGTACTTGTGACAAACTCCATCCTCCCCATGCAAATGTAAAAACGCAAATGAGATGTGGGGAAATTGATAAATTACGATTTTCAGATAATACTATATTTTCTCCGAATTACAAGAGTCAAATTCCAATACAGCATTACGGACCACACATTTGGAAAGCATAATATAATTCATACATATATTCTTTACCGTGGACAAATACACATCAGTTTACACATCCGTTTGTTGACACATCTTTTGGAGTGTTCGAATAAGTAACATACAAATCAGAAATGGTTTTCATTGAAGACGAACTCTTCAGAATTATACACGATCCTACACAGCGAGTGCATACTGAATAATGTTACTGTAAAGTATGAGAGTCATTGAACTAAAAAACAATCAGGGACGAATAAAGCGATTTTGAATGAAAAGTGAAATAAGGAAGTTGTGTTACCGATCCAAAGTATAATATGGTAACTATGCAGCCACGAAAGGGGTATATCTCTTATATTGCCAATAAAGAATTTTATGACTAAGAATGTGTGTATGGGGAGTGGGGTTCTTATCATCCGTACCATCCATGCTCCTTTCTCTGTATCTGCCAACGTAGAACCATCCAGATTAATTACCTTTTTGATTTGGAAGGGGTGGTATTTTTATAGTATTGGAGTAGCCCTTTCATTACGTATGTCCACATTCCCATGCAAACATATTGGACAAAGAAGCGTAACGTCTAGTTTGTGAGAGACGAAAAAATCTGCGCCAGGAAAAAAAGTTTCAGTATCAAAATTAATTCAAAATGTCCCTGTGTGTGAAAATTTTCAAAAGGGGTAGGGTGATTCCGTCCCAAGGATCCCACCCCTATTTCTGGCATCTGGATTCACAAAGGTACTATTTTATTTGTGTTTTTGTAGAAACATTTTCCATCGATAATACTTTGGAAACAGAAAACTATAAGACACTTTTGTGTTAATTTATTATTGACGCACTAGTCCGTTGTTAAAACATATTCAAGAACTGCTAAAATTGTTAGCCTAGCAACCAGCGTTTTTAAACACGAATATACCAGCTGAAAATAAAGCACTACCTCGAGGTCACATGATGACGCTCACTGCTGAATTATGGTGACTGTTACAACATTCTATTGAACATTATCAGGCGTTGCTGAATTAAGGAAGTCCACACAGACGTACGGAGCGACCAAACGCGTTTTGCTCAAAATCTCTTAGATCGGTGCAAAAAAGGGGGAAGGGCAAGAGAAAGAAAGAAAGTGTTTAAAAAATCATAAGAAGAAACTAGAGCTTACCTATTGCCGAGGCAACGGGGCGGGTCTTCCTCATTAACAAGAAAAATATGTAGATAGAAAGAAGGAAAGAAAGAAAAATTATCGGGAGAATGACTTACATGTACTTATAATAATACGTGTCCCCCCCCCCACACACACACACACATACACACACACAAATAAAACAAAACAACAACAAAAAAATAAAATAAAAAAAAAACTCAAGGATACAAATAAATTAATATTTGAAATTTAAAAAAAAATATTGCCCAAAGAAAGAAACACTAAAACTTTAACTAAAAGAAACATTTAGAATTTCCATACAAATATATTGGATATTCCTGAACAAAACCGAGATACTTCATTGAATATACGCATTTATTGCGGCATCGAGTTACTGGGCTTGCCCGTGGAGTATCACACACGTTTAAATCCTCTATAACAGTGGTGCTGTGCGAGGTATTATGCAAGGCAAATTCAACGCGGTTCTCTAATGTGTAATCCGGACGCTCGGAGAATTTTTTCTTGCGTTGCTCATCAGTAGCGGGTAGTGAATAAAATGTGATTTTTGTTTAAGAATTCGAATTCAAAATACTTTCTCAAACTCTTGTTTTTATACTCTGTTCATACGACGAATCAGAAAATACATGCAAGTTACGCAAGTAAGATATTTCTAAAAATCTTTAAATTTCTCATTTTCAAAGCCGGTGTGGCCTAGTGGATAAGGTGCTCGGCTCGTGATCGAGAGGTCGCGGGTTCGACTCCCGCCCGGGGCACACCGGTGTTCTGTCTTTCGGATGAGACAGTAAAAACCGAGGTCCCGTGTCACGGTAGGCGTGGCACGTAAAAGATCCCTCACTGCTTCGGGTGGGTCCGTTGCAAAGGTCTAAATTTGTATGCAATGCATCAGGCAGATGCCGTCACCATATACGTGAAATAATCGTGGAGTGACGTAAAACAATAATCAAACAAAAAAAATCTCATTTTCAAATACTAATAACATGTTACATACTAAAATTGTCACGGAAAATCGTTTGGTAATGTTCTGAAACGATACCACTAAAAATAAAAAAAGCACATTACGTAATTATTTTAAAATTTTAAATTTAAATAGCGGCCAAACTAAAAAAGATCCATGATAACGGCTATTTATGGTTGTAAAGATATGTACCTAGAGAATCTCATACCAAAATTTGCCCACAAAATGCACATGAGCTGCTCATCTGGAATCCAATATAATTGCTCATGTGCAATTTAACATACAAATGAGGTAAAATGCTCATGTGAGCAAACTTTTGCACATATGCAAAGCAGTAAAACTCCTCTAAAATTTTACTCCTAATATGCTCATGTGAGCAAAATTTGCTCACCAGTGCCACACAACAAACAAGTGCTCTGTACCTCATATAAAATGCCAAAAACAGGGGTTTTTTCATCTATTAATATCAACTACAATTTATGACTAAACAAAAGAATACACATTCAAACATGTAAAAGCCGAAATATATACACTTCAAAATGGTGCACTTTTGTGACTGCTTTCTGCATAAATTATCTGCTTCTTTTTCCATGGTGCATAACAGCTGAATCAAGATGGTGAAGTTCATTATTAGATCTTTTAGCATCCAAACACTTTCTGTTTATCATAGCATTGACTGATGCTTGGATTAGTGGAATTCGGAGGGGAATCGGAATTTCGGGTGGCATTTATCAGTCTTCCCGTGCATGGGAAAGAACACTCCGTCAATTGACCCAGCGAAAGTACCTTCAAACAATAAATAAATATTCAATTAGAGGAAAACGGACACGTACAATGGCTTTGATTAAAATATGCAGTATTCATTCACGCGTTAATAATTGCTTGTTAGCTATCGACAAATGTGGGAAACCACTGACATAACGAAATCATGGGCTTTATCACTTAAGGTTTTAAAATTGTACATACCCGTAATTTGAGTTTGTCGTCGATCCCCTGGATTTCTACTTGTTGCGCCTCCTAGACGTCCATGGAGAAACGGGGATGAAATTAATACCAGTTTGGTCCCCGTTTTTTTCCGGAGTACAATTTTTACGGTAACTTATTTTCGCGTGTTCAAAATTACTCGCGAAAATAAGTATATCGCGAAGATTTCTGGTTATACGGTATTTTTTTGACAAAGCACAAAATGAGGCATCCCATTTTAGCATATTTTAAATTGATGTCAAGATATTTCAAGTGTTCATGGAATCGGATAACAACAGGTTAGATCAGTATATGAAAACTCTCATTGCTTTTGAGGGATATATGCAATAATTGAAAGATATCATCATATTTATTCTTTGCTTAATCTTTGTAAAATAAACTTATTCGCTGATTCATGTGGTAAAAATTACTAATTGCGGAGTCTCTCATATTATTTTTATCCATCTGTACAAAAACTCTATCGTTTCTTCTATATCAGTGTAAAAAAGTATAAACCTAGGGTTGCTAAGTTATTCAAGGTTAAATTATCCCCCTGTTCTTTCTCACTTTGGTTAATTGTCCGTATATGATATGTTTAATGATTAATTCATAAACGTCCTAAAACATTCATTTATTCAAAAATGTTTGAAAATATTGAAATGTCTATAGAATACAACAATTTACATATGGTATTTCCTTTGTATGTCCCGGGATCGAAATAAGTGGTGTCGGGGGTCCATATATATTTAGCATTTTCCTTATCTGTGTTTCAGGTGTCAGTCTGCAACATCGACCTTGTCCATAACATTTGAAATATAAAAAGTAAAAAACATATATGACGTGTGTACTTTATCTATAAATCCCTTTCAACAAATGAACTTGAAGTCAATGATCTTGTCACCTTGACCACGAACCATGTACTAGAATTAGTTAAACTTAACTTTGCTCGCATTTATTGAAACATAACCATCCACTAGATGTGAGTCACCTCTGCCAGTATGAAGTTTCGGTAAATATTACATTCATACTGATAGAAAGTACTGCAAGAACATTAATCACTGCACTGGTCAGCATGAACCTAGCTGCATGTTGCCTTGTAACTTGTTGCATATGCATGGTCTGCAGTCACTTCCTCTTCATGGTCTTTGGCTGCTTGGTTGTATAGTATTTTTAACAGCTGAGACTTCTGGTATTTAATATCTTTATGAATTCAGTGTAACTAGTACAATTCTGCACAACTTTCAGCTCTTTTCAATTTAGATTGCTTGCTTCTAAAATACTGTTTGTTGTATGTGTAAGTATACTGATCTCCTTTTAGGGCTTTGGCTAGTTTACTTCCAGGTGGTATAACTGCACCCATTTTCCATCAGCTTGATTCTCAAGGACCATTGTTACCATGCGAATAGTACTATGAGGTCTACCATCAAAATGTATGGCACATTTGTGTGTAACGACCCTCTAAGGGTTCCATTTACACTCTCCACCTTTTGTGTATTAGAATTGAACCGTGTCAAGTGACACCGCTACTCACTAAGGCGGTACTTCATGCACCTCCCTGTGAGTTTGAAATGGTGTTCACAGTAGTTGAGTTTGAATCAGGGTGAGAGATATACACTCTCACTAATCCAAATACAAGTTTCATTACAAACATTGAGGGAATCTCGCACATACTAAGGTCACCACTGTAATACTTGATAATGCTTTCTATAAGAATGGGGATTCTAGCTACAATGCCACTAGAATTAACCAACTTTTCACTTTAGCCCGACACCTCTGCCTTAGGTCAAGAGAACACTAATGAGATTAGCTTCTTTTTCGCAATTATTATTTCCAGGCATAATATTTAAAAGTGCAGTAGAACTCGAAATAAATTCCTGTGATTTTCACTCGAGTGTCTAGTATGTAGCAGCAAGTGTTCTAGTTCAGTGGCTGTCACACCAAGAGCATATAACTTTTCGGTAGCCATGTATGCCTTAGTATCAGGATCAGTTGACGGTAAACATTTATGAAGATTTGATTCCGTTTTTAATTCCATTAAACAAATCTTAATCCATTCTCTTTCATACCCTATTGTGGTTTCCATGAGGAGTACTGCTGCACTCACTAGAATCATTGTTACACGATGTATCGGAAGCAGCATACATTCCATATTTAGAACAGAGTGTGTTTACATTATGCATGGAAGTAACTTGATGTTTGTCTGTTGTGTTTTCCACAACAACATAGTTACACTGTGTTGCTGGTTGAAATGGGGTTCGTCCTACACCGGTATATAGTTTGCTGTTATATGCCCCATTACACTCAATGTCAATCACGAAGTCCAGGTTTTATTAACTAGAGATTTAGCCAATTGGAAATATAAAATTTAATTTCATTTTTTTCTTTTCAGGAAATTCTATTTGATTTGGAAATAAATATTACATATAAAAGATTAAGTCCATGACAAGAACAAAATAAAAGTATTCATTTGTTCAAAATTACATAGAAAACATATTTATAATCCAGTCAGCTACAATTTAATCTAGATCGTGTCCATGGAAGTTCATGACGATCAAGCTATGAATGCCTGTATTTCTTTAAAATCTTCTTTTAATACTCCCTCTTGGAATTGCATGTTAGTTCTCTTAGATTTTATTGTGATGTTTATTTTCAGCAATTAATTTTGTATCAAGGAAGATGTATGTGTTAAAAGAGTACGAATGTATATACTTACTGTAAACTCATTGCACATCATCATGGTCTTCACACATAGATGCAAAACAAAAGCATATTCTTTAGATATACCACGATCTTTCATCCACGCTATCTGTTTGTCTTCATTATATACATATTTTATTTACACCATATGAAATTTGTATCATAACTTTTTTATTGGTTTAAACAGTATTTATTCAAATAAATCATCATAACATTTAGTTATTATAACATATAATTAAAGGAGTTGACAACAAGATTGAAAATCTTATGTTAAGTCATCTCCTAACGTTGTTATTGTCATAAATATGTCAAAAATATCACACTACACAAGTGTATACATTCATAATATCACACCACACAGGTGTGTACAACACCATGCATGTGTTGTATGGTTTGTACTGGGTAGGGGTGTATTAGGGGATATATATTACTACCTACACCTTTTCGAAACAAGGCTTCTGGGAGGCGTGTCTATGGTTAGCAAGAGATATAGCAAGGCTAATAATCCTGATCTGTCTGGTTAGCAAGAGATATACCGAGGCTAATACCCCTGATCTATCTGGTTAGCAAGAGATATAGCGAGGCTAATACCCCTGATCTGTCTGGTTAGCAAGAGATATACCGAGGCTAATAACCCTGATCTGTTATGATCCTACGAAATATATTACGTATCTAGACGCTAACAACCTGTAGGGAGATGTTTATGTCATTGCCTGTGGGACTTAACCACTGGTTTTAGAATTTACTTCCCTTTTCAGTTTATCTGATCTTGATTTCAGCCTTTGTCATAACCTTGCAGAAGCATGTCTTAGATAGAGGCTTCACAGAGGTGACACAAATATGCATACTCGGTACTTGTACGAAAATGTCCGCCCTAACATTAGCCGTATTTTTAAGTTTATGTTAGGCATATTCCGTCTAAGTATATGTATTGCAATAAATGAACAGTCCGGGGCGAATTCCGTACGGTGTATGGCTCGAAATATTAAAAAGAAGTAAGGTAGATTCCGCCTAATATTATAATTAGGCGTAATCCGTCTAACACAGGCACACTCATTGGTTGATATCTTAGGCAGAATATTGCAAAGAGAACGCTAGGTGATTCCGCCTAATATTATAATTAGGCAGAATCCGTCTAAAACAGGACATTCAGTGGTAGCCGTCTAAGGCGGAATTATACTAGGCAGATTCTTCCTATGTCCTATTCCTATTCTGTGGATTGGACCCAGTGAGTGCCTTCAAACTTCAAACGAAAAAGAATGATTATTTAAACAGCAAATTATCAACATATACATTTTATTGGATAGGTCATAAATCACACCTACAGGCAAATAACAGTGGAAGCAAACAGTTTTAAGAAATAATAATTCTCATTACATGTACAGATTTATAATTCCCTGCAACTTTACAAAACTCTGCAATTAAATTAAAGAGACAGTTGTATACTCGTGTGCTATGTCCCTCAGTACCCGATCAGTGTAAGTAAAGATTAAGTTGCAAAAAAAGATTTTTGCTATCAACTAAGAAAAAAAAATGCAAGAAACGATTTGCTTTATGTACTATATGCTAATCTTAATGTTATGTCTAGGACACTAATTCCTTGTCTACTGATGAGTATCAAATGAGTATTCGAATATTTAACAATTTTATCGGGCCATTAAATTAATAAAATTATGTTCTCTGAGCAAATTCTCTCATTAAAATATAGTGAAACATGGGTCTGATAAATTTTACTTGCATCATTTTCATCAGCTACATTATCTTTTGTGGCTACACTGATTAGGGGTTTGCCCATGGTGCTTTCGAGGGGATCCTCGTATAGATGTACTTGGCTCTTCTGATATCTGCTGTACGTGTAAGGTACTTACGTCTTTTAGAGCATCCAGTGATGAATTCTTTGTAGACATTAGTCTTTGGTTGAATGAAAGTGAAGCATCTGATGTGTCCAGTGTCCTGTGACATTTCTGTACTATATAAATTTCTAGTACTTGTGTTAAGTGTATAATGTGTTTGTGATGGTGATGTTACTGTCTGTGGTAGCCGTGTGGTGGTAAATGTGCTCTGTGTGTACGTGTTCCATGGTGCAGTCGCAGTGTGTGGCAAATGTGTTTTCTGTACCTTGTGAGTGTGTTCCATGATGTTACTGTGTCTGGTAAATGTATGGTGATTGAGATGATGCTCTGTAAAGTGAATTTGTATTGTCTGTATTCATTCTATCTGCTCCACAGTGATGATGCAGTGTGTGGTAAACGTGTTATAAATGTGTTTGTGTCTTGTGGATGAGCCTTACTGTATTATCTGTGTGACTGTTCATAGTTAGATGCAAAGCAAGTATTCAGATGTGGTGTTTCTCGTATTGTATCTATAACAGTCGTGTCATTTTGTGTGTAGTACAAAATGTAAGACTGATCTGATTGTGGTGTTTTCATGTAAGTAAGATCTGTAGAAGTCTGTACAGGTACATGAAAATGTGGGTTGGAGTCGTCTGAAATACTCGTTGATTCATCATCTTATCGTCTTTAGTTGCCTGAAAGTAAAAATTAATAATTCAATCTGTTAATTAAAAAAGTTATATAGCATACTTAAAACACTTTTCTTTCTACTGTTATAATCGGTATTTCCATCCATAATCTTTCAGTAATAGTATATATACCAAATCTTGCTGACCATTTTGTGTAAGGGTGGCTCACAACAACTTGAGTTCCAGGTAAAACAGTTCAAGTTATACAACATGTGACGTATAGGATTTAGACTTGGTAAACAGAAAATATAATAAACATATATGTAAAGTAATGGAAAATGGATAAATTTTAGTTACAGGATTTTTGAGTAATCAAAGGTGGAATGCATTTTGAATTCAGAGATTAGTACAATGCTTTGCAGTAGCTTAAATCTGAGTGTTTTAAAGATTACATGGCTATGGACATTGTCAGTACATCTACACATTAACATAATTAGATTTTTTGATTCCTTTGAAATTCTAGATATTTCCTCACATGTTTTCGACATATCTCTTTTTCCAGTGCCTCAAAACATTTATTATGAGTGCTGGCGGTTCTAGAAAAATAATCATAATAACAGTGATGTATAAAGTCAGAATATTATATCCATTAAATCATTTTTTTTTAATGTATGACTTCATGCACACCATTATTTTCCTTGTTTTGAAATACGATTAAAAGCAATCAATGAATAAGTACAAAGTATGATAAAAAGTTTTATACTAAATAATAAAGTACAAAAATGTGTGTGCCCATTAATAACTAGGAGCAGTGATAGCTAACAACATATATTTATGTGTATTCCTTACTATCAAAGGGTTTTCTTCTGACCGTAACCGTGTGCACCTAATAGACATACGCTTTTTTATCATAGTCGATACCTCGCTTTCCAATTGACCCAGAGATACGACATTTTGACAGAACATGGATTAAGCATTGTAGATTCCACAATTGCAATAAAATTGTCTCTCCAAAAACCGACTTACGACAATTTAATAATACATCGACGATATGAATGTGACAATAACACTAATACTGTATGATAATAGTCAATTTGCATACTTACACAAACTAATTTGTTTTCGGAGTTACAACCTCAAAAGTAAGTTTACCGCTTTGTATAATCTATCTTGTTAAACATAAATTGTTCGTCTGTAAACAAGTGTTTGAGTAACTCCAATGTACATATATTTACAAGATAAAAAACCAAATTCATTTTAGAACCTAGGTTCTGAATGGTATACATGTATAGTGTGGCTTAGTGCGTGCGCTTGACCCTTGGACAATGTTACTCAAAATGGATGTAGTCGCACTTGCATTATAAAACTCATCTTGATCACATTGATTCTAAGGAACTAAATTGGTCTAGAATAACCTTATTTTCCCCTTGCAACAAAAATGCAAAGAGGAGACATCAGATTTGTCAACAGACAACAAAGATGTATTGGCATTTGTAATTTTTGGACCAAATTCGATTTTATGACCAAGTTAAGAATATAGTCTTGGAAATATAAAAGCCCTATTACTTATCATTCAAAAGTTACAGCAAAGGTTAAGGGAGATGAACGTCCATGGCCAAGGTCATGGGGGGATAGGTTATGGTATCAAATAAAGGTTCTTGTCACAAGCAATGCACAAGTGAAGTATGACGTCTCTCTTAAACAAAACATTTTCGTAATCCAATTCGTTTTTTTTACATAACCTGACTTTCCACAATTGACGACGTCGTATCGATAGTCGTTAGGGAACACGTAACAGTATAACATAAGCTCTTCGGACTTGAGTCCCAGCGAGCTGCAACACTTGGTTATAATTTCTTTTTTCACGTTGCTTTATACCTTTACTTTTTCTTTTATAATTCCTTGAATTATAATTTCGCCTGACCTTGGAAACTCTTTTACTATCTCTGAAACTAACTCGTCTAAATCAGCATCACTGATGTCGGAGAAACTGCTTCGACTCAAACCATATATTCTCATTCTTCGAAAGATAGTACTTTAGAAAACGTCAAGCATCTTGCTGGCATCAGGAACTGTGAATTCCAAGTCAAAACGCGCCTCTAGCGTTGGTTTTGGAATAATGAATTCCCGCGCGCAAGTCGATCGAGTAGAAAAATTTTAGGCTCTCTGCTCAATTCCATTATTTTCCCTTTACCAGAGATTCCCATACATAAAAAGTCATACGCCGACAATTAGACATAATATCCGGTGTTATTTTCTCACGATTAAAAATATCAATAAATTCTGATAAGTTGCATTTGATCAGCATGTTTTCTATTTTGACCTTCACTTAAATATTCAAAATCTTGCTCAGAGAAGGTTTGAATTTTGGGTCAATAAGACGTTTGTATCCAGCATTAAATAAAGAGGGAACAATTATTTAAATATATCAATGTTACATAATATATTGAAATTATCACATCATATATTGATGTCAACACACCATATATTGTTGTCACCACATCATGAAGTTATCATACAATATATTGATGTCACAACACCATATATTGATGTCACAACACCATATATTGTTGTCACCACACATCATATATTAAAGTTATCACATCATGTATTGATGTCACCACATCATATATTGATGTCACCACATCATATATTGATGTCACCACACCATATATTGAAGTTATCACGCTATATATTGAAGTTATCACACCATATATTGATTTATTTGCATTGTAAGACAGTGGTGGCGTTCCATATAATTCAAATGTCTTATAACCCGGTTCCACTTTACTGGCGACGAGACGAGATGGCGAAAGCCACCGACCGATCATTTGCAGAGGTTTGCCGGGCAACATTCTTGAATGGCCTGCCAGATTATAGGTCCCTCCTTGGTGGAGGAGGGATCTGTCCTCCGCCAGTAGTGGAAGAGAGGGGGGGGGGGGGGTTAAGTCCCTATCCCAAGGAAACGTGTATATATATTCGGTTTAAACGAGTTATTTCCCCGTTGAGATTTAGATCTTTGTTGGGCCCCATTCGTTAGAGATTATGCACTTGGCCCGTTGGCCTTTCTTAGATTTAAAATTAGAGTTGGTTAAAAGGAACCTTAGGCCCGCCAAAATAAAAAAAAGGGGGGGGTTAGTGGCGACCAACCATGTAGTAAGGACAAGCTGCAACACGAATGTGACAGACAGCGCATGCGCATTGTACAGCATTCTGTGTAGGACGGATATTGCTTGTGCTCCAGATAAATCGACTGTGAAATTGATGTCGAAGATGAATTTCATTTTATAATTGAATGTCCCGCCTATTGGACTCTGAGAGTAAAGATTTAAAAGGATATTATTTTCAACGCACCTCTGTCCAGGTCGAGGAAACATTAAAGGAGCTTTAGTAGCTGGATGAAGCTTTCTTAGCTGTTATCAAATAATAGAACATCTTTACAGTTAATAGCAACTCATTGTATAAATTGTATTCTGCATATCTTTTACTCATGTTTTGATTAGCTAATCAGGTTTTATTAACATCAATTTCCTGTTTTCATGTATACAAGTATTAACTACAAGTGCCAGTTTATTCTAACGTCACCAGCACCACATACTTTCGGAAAAAAGCCATTGTGTTATACATTATCAGTGAATATATACATGTACCACAGGAAGTTTTATTTATTTGTGTGTGCGTATGTTAAGAATACGTCCGTGATACTGTTCAATAGGTGTATGCATATTACTCTGGTAAATTGTCAAGGCGCGCTGGGATCACTGGTTAATTTTTCTTCGAAATATTGGATGCTTTTCCCTCTCGAGGATACCCGAAACACAGTATCTGGAATGACACCGGTCGCTTGTCCACCCAACAAGACGCAAATAGGAATGATTTTATACAGATGGTCAATATACCTGTTGTATTTTTCTAGTCACTGTGCACCAGAAGGTTTGAATTGCGTTTTTCAAGCTCTTGTTTGGTTTTGGGTTTTGCCTTTGAAATACTCGTTTTTCATTTCACTCCATATCATTTTCGGTGGGATTCAATTCAGGACTTTCTGAAGGCAAAGGATAGAGATATAAAATACCGGTGGTAAAAATATTTCCAGCATCACAAATAATAATTTGTAATAATTCAAAACACACCACATTATGTCCTTCGTTGTTGACTTCAAACTTCAGAAGCAAATGCTTCGTATTCACTGCTCACCGTACTCTATCAAAGAATACATGTAGTTGCCATGCACGTGCACTTGCATTTAGATATCTAGTATATATATATAATAATAATAATAATAATAATAATAATGATGATGACAGAAATGCTATGTCTGTAGTAGATGGTGGACTGGTGGTCTGTCCTCACCCTGAGATTCACCGAAAAGCACTTTTTATTTTTCCATGTAAAATAATTACGTTTACTCATCTTGGTTCACATTAATTAGTGGAATTCGTTGGGATGGATCTCTCTCGACAAAAGTTGTGGATCTGCGCCAGGATGAGTACAGGGAGCCCATACATCATTCAGTAATGCGCTGGACCACGCTTGAAAGGTTCCGGTTCTAACCCATCGGCGACTTGCTAGTGTCTTGTTTTGCAGTTGAGAAAGTAAAAAGATGTGGTGTGTCTGTTGTGTAAATTACGTCTAAATTCCCATGCAATGCTATCACAAAATGTCTTCACTATAAGCGTTACAGTGACCCAAAAGAATATTAAAATGTGTTTTATTTTCTGAAATTCATTCCATTAACAAATACAATGATAAATGATGACAC
This sequence comes from Pteria penguin, assembly GCA_035048485.1. NCBI lineage: Eukaryota > Metazoa > Mollusca > Bivalvia > Pterioida > Pteriidae > Pteria > Pteria penguin. The sequence continues at coordinate 54,441,295 of CM068584.1, read as the reverse complement.
GTACCAGATGGCCAGCTTGACCACCAGTTGATTTTGTTTCTTTCCATGAATTCTTTTGCCGTCTTTGATTTGTGTTTGGGGTCATTATCTTGTTGAAACCGATGACCATGTCTAAATTTCAGTTGTATACGGGAATAAAAAGTATTTTCTCTGTGAAGAACACTTTCTCCATAATTCCATCAAAGATCTTGGATGGACATCTACTGCTGGCTGCCCAACCATGAAGTTTTAAGGGGTGCTTAGGTTTGGGAATATTTACTCTAAGAGAGTTCAAAGGTCTATAACATACAGCACTGTTGTTATGGAGTTGAATAGAACACTCATCCGAAAAGATAACAATATGGAAATTGTCATCCGAGTAAATCAAATTTCGACAAAAATATACTCTTTTTTGTTTTATTTGCATCTCGTATCAGCTGGACATATCTGTGAGTGGATGCTGTAAATCCCGCGACACCGATGGCCCGTTTTATTGTTGACAGAGTAATTGTTGCACCATCTTCCAAAAGATTTTCGTGGACGTCCCTGCTCGAAGTAGTTGGGTCTACTTCCATTATATTCCGTATAAAGTCAATGTCCCTTTCAGACACACTTTTAAAAGTTACTGTTTCATCATGAAGTTTTCTAGGCAACTCTCTTCTGTTGATCTGCCTAATCCAGTAATAGAATGTAAAGCAGAACACATTATATGCGTCTCTTGCAGGAGCATTTCTGATTTCCGTATTTGTTTTGCTAGAACGACTGTGCCGTGCGATGTCTAATTTAATGGAAAGTGAATCCATTTTAACGGTTTCTGTTCATTATACTATCTGATTTTTCATTTTCTATAATTGGTTGCTTTTTATTACAGCTCAGTATCCTGAGTCATTGACCAATGAAAAATCAGTATCCATGCGATTGGTTAATGCACTTCAGTTAGCCCTCTGCCTAATTTCACGTTGGCGCGTGCGCATTGCTCATAACATATGAACTGGCAAATATTACTGATTATAGAATTAAAATTATACACAAATAAATTAAATAAAAAAAAAACACACACACACACAGAAATTTGGAATTTCGTATTTTGATACCAAGATGGGGACGTATAATACGTTAATGGGAACGGCATCTGCCTAATGCATTTGGGCAAAATTAGAGACTTACACAAAAATCTGTTAAAAGCAACGAGAAATGGACGAGAAAAAAAATCTACTTTCACCTTAACATGGTGCCTCGGGGATTCTAGTCTTAACCAAGAGACATGACACCAACGTACCGCCTGTTTGATCTAACGCGGGAAATACGTATTTCGGCCCGGAGTTTAGCACGCTACCCAAGTTAGTTTTTGTAATGAGAAAAGTTCGTAACAAGGTTAAAGATCGAAATACATAAATTTGGGATAAGATGAAAATTACAGAACACATTTATCAGCAGAGGGTCTACTAACAGATGTGACGCGAAACCCCCACCCCCCCTTCTTTTCCTGGAAATACTTAGATGATATTTTCTACATAATATCTTTATTTCAAGTGTATTATCCCAGTTGAGATAAGATAAAAATGTAGAAAACGGTGCTATTTATCGATAGGGTCCTACTAACATGTATAGATGGCGAAATCCCTCTCCCCACTTTTCCTGAAAATACATAAATGATCTTATCTACATAAGCTCTCACATTTCAAGTTTATGAAAAAAAAGTGAAAAATATGAAAAAAGTGGCACTTATTAAATAAACATATGCAGACAAACAAACATACTTCATATAGTACAAATGTACGTATTTCTTTGACATTTATTAACACTGTAAAAAGTCAGGATGCGAATTACAATTAACGACATATACATAACACGAGAGGATGCTAATATTATTGCCCAAATTATAATATATGTAATACAAAGCCAAGCGATTGTGATGGGTCGCGACGACTTTAGTACGGGATTCGACGATTGCGGCTGGTCGCGGGGGGGGGGGGGGGGGGGGGGGGTTTGTGATGGTTTCAATACGGGGCTTGGTATCTGTTAGATTGAGTTTGAGACAGGACGATTGTATTGGCATTCGGCGAGGGAGATGGCAGTGGGTCGCCGCAAACAAAAAATCACCGCAACGGTTGCGGTGATTTTCCATCCTATCTTTAAATTGTCCGCGGTGGCTGCGTGGTAAATGTGTAATCCGCGTAGGCTGTACTGTATCTAAGGCTTTTTAACATTTGACTTTTAAAGATTTAATATGCGGGAAAAAGACAATCGTATATCAAATATGACACCAAGAAATTTCTCTTCATATACTACATATATCCTATTACCATCCATAAAAAATTCATGGTCATTATGTATTCGCCTACTTTGGCAGAAATGAACGCAAGAAGTTTTATTTTTCGAAAATTTTAGGCCGTTTTCTACAGACCACTGAAATATATCACTAAGACAAAGCTGTAGTTTTCTCTCAATTAGATTCATATTTTTACCGCGACAACATATCAAAAAGTCATCAACATAATGAATTTTTATTTCAAGTGGTTAAGTGAAAAGTAAATATTTTCCATTTCTTCTCCTTCTCAACTGCCTAGTCTGGTTAAGATTTTTTTGTATACTGTGTCACGCTTGTTCCTTATTCAATTATCTCAAAAAGCCCAGGGCAAATAACTTTAGGTTAAATTATTTAATGTTTCCTATTTCTGTTAGTTCAATTTCATTTACTATCACTTAACGGATTAAGTATTCTATTGTCCGAACCAAGCCATATAGGCGTACATGGGTATTTTTCACACCTAAACTCAGTGTAATTTCCTTTGTTTGAAGACATGAGTCTCATTTATATATTTAATTGTCTTTAATTGGGCCCTACCTTGACCAAGAAGCGTCCGCGTCTGTTTTCCAGCGCGCACTTTATACTCCACACTCGAAGAATAAACGTCAAACTTTTCATTCATCTTGGTCGTATTTTTCAGATAAGAATGCTTTACGTTGAATTTTATTGAACTTATTTGAGTCTATTAAATTTAGTATTTTACTTGTGATGTGTCATCACCATTTTCTCGTCAGATGCTGTAATTTTGTATGAGTTTAATCAAATTTTGAAATAGCTTACTGGATTTACTTTAAATGTTCGTAAATAGTTTTTGGTCGCTGTTTTTGTGTAATTGCTTATGAACTTTTGTGAAAACCTATCAATTATTTTTATATTTAAAAAGTACTTAACCTGGTTTTTCAATTCTAAATTTTATTTAAATGAAATATTGTTCAATAAGCAACTTTTGTGACTGGTTCACAATTTCCGGAACCATGGGTCACGTGATTGGTTTCGAACTAAGAAAATTTTTTTATACTTCCGGTAAACGAAATTGACAGTTGGCTCTTCAGAATTTTGGAATTTAGAGTATTTTTCTTGTTAAAAATCATCCAACATGATGTAAGTTTACCTTATACACTTTCTTGTTATTGGCACTTGATTGTCTGTAAGCAGTATCTGTGTGTAATCTATTTCCATGAGTTTTTGATATTCACATAGTCTCATTTTAGAAAAGAAAATCATGGTCGTACATTTTAAGTGTTGCAAATATAGAGTTGTTGTCAACGGAATAACCACAATGATCTATAACCTTGAATTTCACATATTTGCACACAGAAACATTTGATCTTTTCTTATTAGTCAACAACTTGTTGTATTTGTACATTAGTGCCAGAGTGTATTCTGTATCACAAGGTGTTTGATTGGCAAAGGATAATCTGAATTTGAAGTTATCTATATATTTATGCAAATTATTAATTAACTTAAAAATTTACAATTTACTGTGAGTAGATTTTGAACTGATCGGACTGCTCCGGAGTTAACTATTTCAAAGCCTGTTTTTGCGAGTTTTCTTAGGAAGTTTGCTTAATATATTTATGTATGGGATGTTTACCATGGGATATCGATACGAACGTGGAATTCTAAGGTATTAATTCAATCAACATGGGTAATAAAGTCCAAAAACGTAAGAAATCTGATAGTGACTAGAGCTATGGTCAGGTGAACGATAACTCGACCAACGTGTGCAGTGAAATTCTAAGTGCCGCAAGGGGAAATGTTAAATAGTAAACCGCCTATATCCGACACATTTATTGAAGGCCATGATACACAAGTACATTCTGCGACATCAACACCATTACCCCAACGTGAAAACGACGTATCTATTCTTAAGAAACAGTTGTGCGAAAACACGAAACTCTTACAAAAAAATAGTGAGCAAATTGGATAAATTGGATATCATCGAGAAGCGATTGAGCAACTTATATGTTACTGTGAGTGAAATGGGTCGGCGATTAAAAACTGTTGAAAAAAAATCAGCAGTATTCGAATCTTCTGTGAATTTTGTGTCGGCAAAAAATGACAATTATGAAAAGAATAATGCAGAAATAACCAACTTAACGGATAAAGTGGCAGAACAAGAGTGTATTATATCACAAATGGATTCGGATATGCAGGAATTAAATCAGCATAAAGAAAACCTACAGAAAACAATCACAGATTTACAGTGCCGCTCTATGAAGAATAACGTATAACTATAACCGGATTAGGAGGGGAAACCAGAGATGAAGATACAGAGCAATTGCTAGGAGATTTCATCTATTTTGAATTAGAAGTCGAAGATAATATGGAGTTCGGTAATGTGCATCGCTTCGGTAAGCATGAACGTGGTAAGAGCAGGCCGATTGTGGGCACGATTCCTATATAACAGCTAGCTACAAAAAGTTAAAAGATCATCATAATAAGTTGAAAGGCACAGGTATTGGAATACACGAACAATACCCGACCGTGGTCGCAGAGAAAAGGAAGCGTTTGTATCCCGTTCTAAAACAGCAAAAGGCGGCAGGAAACCGTGCAAAATTGGTTAAAGACAGACTGTATAGTAATGGTAAGCTCTATCAAGGTGAGAGTGTAGCACAGCATCCAGATATAGGGACATCGCCAACTAGTGCGGGAGAACCTCGAGGACATCAAGGACGAAATGACTATGTACCGAGTACAGCTCCATCTGTGGAACGAAGAGATATGCGCTCGAGCTGAGGTAAACACTAGGGACGCCCAGATAGATAGATACATTATTGTTTTACGTCGCACCAGGAATATTCCACCCATATGGCGACGGTCACAAGTAACACAAATCGAATCAAATAAAAAGAGCAATTAAAAATATATAGGAAAGACCAGCTCTCATTGTATATCGTATCTACACATAAATGGTACTACTAAAATGTACATGTATACACAAATTAAAATATGTTATATTTCAATATTATATTTTACTATATAAGTTAACTTCTTTTAAAAATCCCAGAACTTTCCAAATACTGACAATCTCAAATAACTCACTCATACTTTTTACAGTATAATAGTCATTTCGAATGTGTGCAGTATTTTTTGGAGAAACCCGTCAATGTTCAAGCTCGTACAGTTACTATCTATGAAAAATAAAAGATCTTTATGTAACTTAGCAAAATATCCGATCAATGCTATGATTTTTAGAAGTAATCAAACTTGTTCTTACCTCCATATATACATTAACAGTCCTATTTTTTCTTATTATGTAATATCATATATACTGATACTGTACTCTCTTATATATTATACTACATGTACTCACTATATATACTGTACTCACATTTATAATGTACTACTCACCATGTACATGTTGTGTATATATATATATATATATATATATATATATATATATATATATATATATATATATTATGTACATGTACCATATGCTGATGAGCCATTTAATTACAAAGTTAATTTATTAATTAATTTCAAAATTTTTGTTCAGGCTTCGCTCCTCATACTTAGTGTACTTCTTCGTGACCAAGCTTGCTCTTCATTTAGTTAATTTCCCTGCATTGCATTCATTACCATACAGTTTACATTTATTTTTACAATCTTGTGTTGTCTAGTCGAGTTATTGTCTCTTATGAACTGTATACTTAAAGAAACATATGCTGTAAGATTATAGGGTTGTGAATATGTATGATATAATGTGCACTATTTGTTATCATTATCTATCACCGTATGTTTTATATGCAATGCAGTTCTATATATTTTCTGGCACTTTATACTGGACGCTCGAAGAATAAACGTCAAACTGTTTATTCATGTTAGTCGTATTTTTCAGTCACATTACCAGTCCCTAACTCCAGTATCCCAAACTTCCCCCAGAAACCCCCGTGATAGAAATGTGGGACTTGTGGACTATCAATTCCATTATACGTTTGTATTTCCCAGATGCTTTGTTTATATTTCATAATCACAATTTTGCCTTTGATTTCAGATTACTGGAGGGGGTGGCATCAGCTGAGGTTGAGGGCCGAATGTGCCTTCTCGTTTTGAACATTTGTCGTAAGGTCGTGAGGCAGGTTGTGGACCACCAGTGTACAGCAACTCCTTATAGAGATTTCGAAGATGCTTTAAAAACTAACACCATAAACTGTTTCATCTGCGATTTAGGAAATGCTGCTGTGGTAGTACTAACACTGTTACGCCTCTCACCAAACCCCAGCGAGACTTACTGTACTGTAGAGTACCTGCTGCCAAATGCATGACATCAGCAACATGTAGTTATACATAATAATAATAAATCACTTTGGGGGAGGATTTTTTTCCGATGGTATCAATTAATTGAGTACAGCTATTCATTCTTTGTCTAGTTAAGTATGATCAGTAAATACATTGTTGATAATTGATCACTACCTGTTATGTAATATACGTAAAAAAAGGCCGGGGGTCTTACATGAATTATCAAATTTCTACCTGGATAGACTGAACGTATCTAGTAATATGGTATCCCGATATAGATAGTAACTATTGACATATGTTCTCTTTTTACTAGAATGTGCAGGTACAATAAAACTCCAAATTTGCTATTAAACATTGGCATAATAATACTGGATTCTGGTGTCTAAGACAGTGTATTTAATGAATATGATATCGGTATTCTGCATGATAGAATGGATGGAGTACCGTGGATATACTTCAAAACATGTGACAAGCTATTAAACCTTTGTATTTTCCACCTCCCACCGGAAACGTTTAAGTTCTGTGATACACAGGAATTCTACACTAAATTATTAGAATAAATATGCGTTTACCAATGCCTTGGGGACTTTTATGTGGTCGGCGATTTTAATTCCCGATGTGGAGATAATTCAGATTATATCGAGGGTGTCGACAATATGGCACCAAGGGAGGTAATCGACTTTCATAATAACCGAAATGGTAATGCTGTAATTGACCTATTGGTTGAATGTAACATGTACATTGTAAACGGACGTGTGGGTATTCAGGAGTATACAAATATATCAAGTATGGGCAAATCTGTGGTGGATTACCTGCTGGTGCCGCATGAGCAGTTAAAAGGGATCACGGAGTTTAAAGTCCAAACAATAACGGACCCCATTAATACATATGGTCTACTTTGATACACAAAAGTTCCGGATCATTCGCTTTTACAATTTTCTTTCTATTTCAAGTGTGATGGATGTATTAGCGGTAAAACAAGCCAACACATCGGTTCAAAGTGAAGGATTAACCTGATGGTTTCCTGAAAGATGACAATGTAAGGCATAACATTAGCACAACATTGCGTAACATACAGGAGAATTTGGGATGGGTTGTCATAAGGGAGAGCTGTCTCACTAAAACTCATGCTGAGGACACAATCGTCGCCAACAAGACCCATTTGTTGCAAAATGGTCGTATTTCCATTATGAAACCATACAGCAGTTTCTTCGTTGTCAGGGATGTGGATTCTGGAGATCCTACTAGGTATGTGGACGATGACAAACCTGGGGTGGGTTCAGGAACGTAGCGACTAACTAGGGCTACATAGATCTACGTAACCTCACTTTTTAGGCTTAATTTATAAATCAAAATGGCGGATAACGATTGATTGATTATTGTTTTACGTCACGCCACGAATATTTCACGTATATGGTGAGCATACAACGAAATGAAATTTGGAAAAAAAACATGAAGTTCGTATTTTTCATATCCGGTGATCTCATGACGGATATCCGACTCGGGTTTTTACTTCACGTTACTAAGCTGATTTCCATTGTTATGAATTTGCAGAATTCGGCAATTGTGGATATTTGGCGAGGAATCCTACCGAATTGAACTGATTTGTGTAACCACATAGAAGCTTTCTACTTTTCTGTACACCATTAGATTTAAATAGATGTCAATTTGGTCATGAACATGTTGGTTGTTATCAACTGTCTCAAGCCCCACTCAGTTGAAGGTATGTAATAGACGCTTCTTACGTCAAGTTTTGGCGTCGTGTGCGATGATTTTATCGTCCAATATTCTTATTTTAAAATATTTCATTTAAAATATGGAGTCATGGTAGCCAGCTCTGTGATAAGTTTTTCAAGTACAAGATGTCTTGCATAATCAGACTACCTCCTTTAAAAAAAATACTGTTATTGTTATTTTAGTGACGCGTAATTGTCAGATTTGTAAAAGCACCAAGTGTAATTAGTCCGAGTTTCTCACTGACTGGAACATGCTGTCTAGGTGGATGTCAGCAACATTTGGAATTATATACTCTACTGCTCGAAACTAGAGCTGTCCTATCAGGACAAATATCATTCCAGTGATTCCTCATGGGGAGTTTATGTGTGAAGTTTCTTGGTGATAGGGAAAGCAATAATGGTCCGATAACCATTATAAGTTATCAAAGCCCTGTGATCTTGACCTTTTGACCCAAATACCTATAGAGAGCATCTTTAACTCCTTAGGAGTCTAGATGTGAAGTTATTATAAAGGGAAAGCATTTATTGGCTGGAAAATGAGGTGAATCACTCCCTGCACAATAAAAATTGACAATGCTTTATGATTTAAAATTCATTTATTCAATGTGAAATAACAGTGCTTAGATGATATGTGACTGCTCATATCGATAATTCAATATAGCACAGTTATCTGAAACTCATCATACATAAATTAAATCATTACTTATAGATTAATGTAAAATATAAGATAAGTTGAAAGAAAATATTGCTGTATATATTGCAGCTGAATATTAAATTATTAATTATAATTTACATTATACATTTAGTAACATGTTATATGTGTCACAGGGCCATCTTTAATCAATTATGTTTGTTTGCTGTAAAACCACTCCGACTCAAAAAAAGAAAAAGGGGTTTCAGGAAGGAGGTTTTTGAGTGAGTCGGTTGCATTACAAATACAAGAAAACTAGAATTTTGACTTATTAATTTCATTTATTCAGAAGGAAACTCCTTTATCAGAAGTTGGTGGAGACATTTCTATCGTCTTCAACGGGCAATTTCTCATTGGTAAAAATTAATGGCACACACTTGTAACTAATTGTTTTCAGGAAATTAATATTTTCTAATTCTCATGACAGATAATTGATTGATCTGACTATTTTGCAAAATCCTTACTAGCTATCTTTGAAAACCTAGATTACTTCAGTAATTCCACTGAAAATAAAGCAAACTAACTCGATCTCGCTTTAATTTGCATGTATGTTATGATAATTGTAATTTGTGAGAACCATTCATATAATTAACTTGTATATTATTTACCGGTTTGTGTATTTCTCATTGTATATTATATATAAGCAGAAATGCTTTTGTGGAATAAACTAAAATTTTCTATACTATATTTACATCCAGTAATCATTTTATGGTATACAAATGACAAAATAATGTGGAAAAAATTTAGTATGTTTGAATTTGAAAATATAACATATATCCCTGGTTCTTCGTGAAAAAAAAAAGAGAAATTTAATTTATATTGCAGAGTACGGTGCTGATTGGAAACCTGTACAACAAAGCATACCACCAGCGACAGGGAATGAAAGTTTTCTACTAGACCACATTAAATGATAACCGATACATCTATAAAAACCATTTTCACAGAATCACAGTTTATAACTATGCAATACACATGCATTACCGGTATATTGTAAAAGTCATTGTAAACATCAAGTATAGGGAGGCCCAAACTCTTTCCTTAAAAACACATGAGATACACTTTTTAGATACCTTTAAATAATTTATTTGTATCACAATATACCAGGGTCAAGTAAGTACAAAGCATGTTTTATATTCAACAAACTCTGAAAATTTCACGGGTTTATCTCGAGTACTTTACAAGATATGAGGATTTGAAAATGGACAATATTGCATTTTAACACCCTTTTCAAGCAAATGAAAATGCACAACCTCGCAATTTATGAGCGTATAACTTAATCAGCTATGCATAAAATTTGTGATTTATTTATATTAATCTACTCTATGTACTACAGGTATTACGGAAAAAGATAAAAACATTGGTTGTAAGTCTTATTATCTCAAATATAATCCCTTGAACTTGACGAAGAATGGTTTTTTCCTTTGATGAAAACGACGAAGTCCACATATCCAAGGTCATTTTTCTAAAAACTTATACAAGGATTCATAATAATGTAAAAACTTACTTAAAATGGTTACTTAGAGGATATTTGAAGGAATTTAGATTGTATGACAAAAAATAAGCTCTGTATAAGCAAAAACATTTTTACCTAAATCAGGGGCGGATAACTCTTTAAAAAAATGTTAAAAATATCACATACCTTCTAATTTATCATAGACATAGTATAGCTTAATGTTTTATATTAATCTACTATATGTATTATATTCATTATTTTAAAAACATAAAAACTTTTATTAAAAGTGTTAAAATCTCAAATATAAACTCTTCATGAATACAAATTGTCGTAAAGTTTGGTTGATTTCAATTCCTGTTCTTGTCCTTCATGATAATCCTTCACAATTAACAGGAAACCTGATAATTGGTCCTTGTCTTTCATTAATATGAATACCCAGTTTATTAAGCTCGCTAATTAATATCTTGAAAGCTGTTGAAATGTACGAAATGAAGGTTGATATTTGCTGGGTCAAACAGCCGGTTGAGGTGATATTACGTAATAATTTAGCTGCAAAGATGACAGGTGATCGCCCAAGACGGCGTTACCTCGATATATTGAAAATATTGCAACTTGATTAGGAAGTCAACTATTAAAGATATTATAGAATTCGTCTTGGAACTGGCCATCTGATTGCACATGACGAAGAGTCAACGCTGTCGCTGGTGTTTTCGTGCGAGCTGTACTGAAATACACACTTTTTCGAGTGCCAATTACAGGTATATCGGGAATATTAAAATTAGAATTATTTTCTATAAAGTCTTCAATACACAATTATCTAAATAAAAAATTACAAATTTAAAACCTTTATTTCTTCTTTTTTTTCGTAAATCATAGGTCACGGATACACTTCAAGTGAAAAATTTCTCACAATATAATTTGTATAGTGTAAATGAAAGAGCTACAGGTGGTTCATCCATCTTCGTTCGGAATTCCATTTTACATAGTAATCTTTCATTGAACACAACTTTGCAAGCTGTTGCTGTACGTGTTACATTACATAAAACGATCACTTTATGTTCAATATATATTCCGCCTAACTTAATTTTAGATCCACTTGAACTAGATAACCCTGTTGACTAGTTACCTAAACCATACATTTTATTAGGTGACTTGAATGCTCATAACCCTTTGTGGGGCAGTGATAATACAGACAATAAAGGTAAAATAATTGAAAATTTCATAGAAAAACATAATTTATGTGTCTTTAATGATGGGTCAAATACTTATTTACATCCTGGGAGTGGTTCTTATACTTCGATTGACCTTACTATAACAGATCCTTCACTTTTTACTATTTTGTATGGTCGGTTCATGATGACCTATGTGGAAGTGATCATTTTCCAACTCTTTTAAAAAGCAATATGACATCGAGCGATGATCGAATCCCACGCTGGAAACTCGATAAAGCTGATTGGACACAATTCCAAACAGATTGTTTGATTGGACTTAATACAACGAATTATGATAGTGAAAAGGAACCCATTCTTACCTTTACACATAATCTTATCCAAATTTGCGAGAAAAATATACCCAAAACCTCTATAATACCAAAACGTAAATACAACCCATAGTTTGATGACAATTGTAGAATTGTTGTCAAAGAGCGGAAGAAGGCCGAAAAACTTTATAAACGGCATCCAATAAATTCTAATTTAAATACAGTTCGTAGATGTAGGGCTATCGCTAGGCGCACTATAAATCACAGCAAACGCTTATCATGGAGAAAATATGTATCTAAAGTTAATACTCATACCCCTATTAATAAAGTCTGGAAGATGATTAATAAAATTAATGGTAAAGGCACGTCATCTAATGTAAAACATCTAAGACAAAATAATACGATTTTAACGTCGAAAACTGATATTACAAATTGTTTGGGAAAAACTTTTTCAAAAAATTCTTCTTCTACAAACTGTTTGCCGGAATTTCAACGGATAAAACGTAAGACCGAAAAAATAAAACTTAATTTTAATTCTCGTAACACTAAAGATTATAACAAACTGTTCTCTATTGATGAATTGAAGTCTTCTTTAGAAAAATCTCATGATACAGATGAAATACATTACCAAATTCTAAAACATCTTCCAATAGAATCATTAAATATATTACTAGATATTTTCAATCGAATTTGGTCTGAAGGCGAATTCCCTGAATCATGGAGAGATTCCATTATAATTCCTATTCCAAAACCAGGAAAGGATCATACTGATCCCATTAACTATAGGCCAATATCATTAACTATCTGTGTATGTAAAACTTTAGAACGAATGATTAATGATAGACTTGTCTGGTTTTTGGAACATAATAATTTACTTACTGATATTCAGTGTGATTTTATAAAACACAGAACTACTGTCGATCATCTTGTTCGTTTAGAATCATATATTCGTGATGCTTTTATAAATAAAGAACATGTTGTATCGATCTTTTTTGATTTAGAAAAGGCATATGATACAACTTGGAAATATGGTATTTTAAAAGATTTATATAATATGGGTCTCCGTGGTTACTTGCCAATATTTATTTCGAATTTTTTAAAAGACCGACGTTTTAATATTCGACTAGGTGCTCATACGTCCAACTGTTACGAACAGGAGTTGGGTGTACCTCAGGGAAGTATGTTATCATTTACTCTGTTTAGCATTAAAATTAATAGTTTAGCTCAAGTTTTGAAACATGATATAGATGGTTCCCTTTATGTTGACGACTTTCTAATATGCTGTCGAGGGAAAAATATGAATATGATTGAGCGTAAGCTTCAGCTTTGTTTGAACCATATTTTCCAATGGTCAATTGAAAACGGTTTTAAATTTTCGAAAAATAAAACTTCTTGTGTTCATTTTTGCCAGAATAGGCGTTTACATAATGACCCAGAACTGTTTATGGACGGTAATCAGATTAAAGTAGTGAATGAAGTTAAATTTCTTGGACTTATTTTTGATAAACGATTATCGTTTTTGCCGCATACCAGATCCTTGAAGGTAAAATGTTTAAAAGCTTTAGATATATTAAAAGTTTTATCTAGTGCGGAGTGGGGTGCTGAAAGTACAACCTTGCTCCAGCTTTATAGATCGCTGGTCCGATCGAAGCTGGACTATGGTTGTATTGTTTATGGTTCGGCCAGAAAGTCCTATCTACAGCTATCTGGACACCATACATCACCAGGGCTTACGTTTGAGTCTTGGTACTTTCAGAACCTCGCCTGCAACTAATTTATATGTCGAAGCAGGAGAACCATCTTTGAGTGTAAGACGACTCAAACTTACTTTACAGTATGTTACAAAATTATTTTCAAATCCATCAAATCCTGCGTTTAACTGTGTCTTTAGGCCAAAACATGAAAATTTATATAACAATAAACCGAATAGTATTAAAAATTTAGGTTTACGTGTTAGACCACACATAGAAGAGGCTGGCATAAATCTAACTGATATTACAAATTATGAAATTCCTTCTTCACCACCTTGGATAATGAAGAAATCTACAGTTATACTTAAATTGTCAGATTACAAGAAAATTGATACGAATTCTTTGAAATTTCATCAACTTTTCACAGAAATTAAGTCTATGTATTCGGAACACATTTCATATTTCACTGATGGATCTAAAGATGGTGATAGAGTCGCGGCTGCTACAATAACTGATAACAATGTATCGTTGTCTATTCGTTTACCAAATAATGCGTCTATTTTTATAGCTGAAGCTAAAGCTATACTTTTAGCACTTGTTCACATTGAACAGAATAAATATTTTAAGAGCATAATATTTTCAGATTCCTTATCGTGCCTTAAAGCTACAAAACATTTTAATACGAGTAATCCATACATCCTGAGGATTCTGGAAAAGGTGAATGTTTTAATATCTAATGAATTTGATATGGTATTTTGTTGGCTACCAAGTCATATGGGCCTCGTTGGAAATGAGAAAGCTGACAAAGCAGCAAAAGATGGTTTGAATAGGGCAAACATTATGGGTAAAATACCGTATACAGATTTTAAGTTACACATATTGAATTATATTGATACTTTGTCGCAAAAGACATGGGATAAGGAAGATAATAAACTTCGTTATATCAAACCAATATTTAAATATAAAACAAATTATCATCATAGTAATCGTAAAGATGAAGTTGTAACTAGTAGACTCCGCATTGGACACTCCTGGATAACTCATTCTTACCTTCTAAAGGAAGAACCTCCCCCAGAATGTGTCCCTTGCGGATGTCTACTAACTATAAAACATATTTTGCTCGATTGTGCAGACACAGCACATATTCGTACAGATTATTATTCTGCATCCGATATGAAAGAGCTATTCGAGAGGTTTAATATTTCCAATATATAGCGATTTTTAAAAGAAATAAACTTGTATAAGAAAATATAGTGTATTGAAATGTAATGGTTCTATTAATACAATCTGATATAGTTGAGCTGTGATATTGTTTTGTATAGGAGTCATTCTTATGTCATTGTTTTATTTGTATAAAATGTCTACAATGAAAGCTGGTCTTTCCAAAATACGTTAAATTTTGTTGTAACGTACAATGCCAATTCATAATTGTAACCGTCACCATATGGGTGTAATATTCCCGGCGTGACGTAAAACATTAATCAATCAATCAATCAATAAAATTAGAATTATTTTCCATAAAGTCTTCAATACACAATTATCTAAATAAAAAATTACAAATTTAAAACCTTTATTTCTTCTCTTTTTTTTTTCGTAAATCTTAGGTCACGCGACGATTGGCGTTTCGTAGTACCTTAACATAACTTGTTCTCTCATTGTTATATACTTGTTCTCTCATTTTAATATCTACAGTGGCGGATTTATAGGGATCGCTCCCCCTTTTTGCCACAATTATGTGCAAATCTTCAGATTTCGCCCCTAAATTGGCAGAGTATTTTGGTTTACATTGGACTTTCACTTGTGCCCCCCCCCCCCCCCCCCCCCCCCCCGATCGCCTCCCATTTCGGAAATTCTGGATTCTCTGATATAAATATCAAAATAAATTAAAGAGGATTAAAACCAAATCATTTGAATCAAAATAGGCTCTTAGTCTCGTCATTTTTCCTTTAACAAAAAATGTCTTCCTTAAATATGAATAAATTACCCCCCCCCCCCCCCCAACCTTCCTTTCGCAGAGGTCTAGACTTATCTGCAATTAAAATGTAGGTCTGAAGTTGTAAACAGTGGGGTCAATGTAAACTAAATGATGAAATGATGTCTTATTTTATCGCACAATATATGTCATGGTATTTATTACATTGAAAATTGTATTTCTGTACATAATTCTATACGGCAATACGTGGAGGTCGCCCCGAGTCAGAGGAAACTCGTGTAAAATCGTATTAATAGAGCTACAAAATTTCAATAAACTATATGAAATCGTCAAATATTTAATTAATGTAAATACCAATAATTATCAATTCGAATGTAAAAATCGTTCACGGCAAGTATTAACCCACGCGCCTACGCCGTTCTTCAAATTACATCATGAATGATGAAATGAAACTTTCGAGAAATAAAACTTTGTAAACAATAGCTACGGGGTAATTTTTTTCACAAACAGGATAATCATAATTACTTCTATAGACCTCGTTTTCGTTATGTGTTCTCTTATTTGAGAACTTTATAATGTACGATTGTTTAATATGTATATCGATGTAATCAAATGACTCGTGAAACAATATGGCGGACCGTTGTTTTGGCAAAGAGGAAGACGCTATCTTTTTATTTTTAAATGTTTGTGGTCATTTCTAGGTATATTTTCATAAAAATGGTATCAAATGAATCGGGGGAAACATACTTATCGCATATTATGGGCCGGTAGAAATAAATTAAAAACTGAAAATTATATATTTAAAAAACTTATGTGTGCCCGCATCGTACAGCGTTTTCGCTTCGGCGATCAGCTGTTTACAGGTACTGGACGTATCTACCTGAAAAACCTCACTTCACTGGATTTGATACATTCGTGACCCCGAACAACGCCAGTGAACATATCGCTTTTATGCTCATTGATTCTAAGCGCGCCGTCAATTATAAGGCAAAATAAACATCTCGCTGTACCGCCGCGGTATCGTTAGATATTTTAATGATTTTAGCTATTTTCAAATTGCCCTAATTTCTTTATTTCTACTCAAGATGAGATGAAATTTAGAAATGAGAAGAAAACAAAATGAATATTCTAATGATATGATTTTGATTTACATGTTAAAAATATTTCCCGATAAATTATTGATGCAAAAATTGCAAACAACGCATTTTGATTAATTTGAACTTAGTCATTTGCGATGGGCCTCACTATCAAGTATGATTAAGATCTTCCTCAAGTACAAATCATACACATGAATCATAATGTAATACAATTACAAAGGTCATATCACAATAATCATAATGTAATACAATTACAAAGGTCATAGCACAATAATCATACACATGAATCATAATGTAATACAATTACAAAGGTCATATCACAATAATCATAATGTAATGCAATTACAAAGGTCATAGCACAATAATTATACAGAAGAAATTTGAAAACCAAGTATATGACTGTAATGGTTCAAACTAAGATAGTAGTTATCACAAGTTCCATATTTTTTTTGTGACAGACTTATTTTATTTCCTGATAGTTTGTGTAAAATATTTTCTATAATATTTTATAGGGAAACCTTGAATTCTAGTAAAGCATCATTTCCAAATGTTGTCAATATTTCATTAGATTATTTAAGAATTAACTTTAACAATTTATTGAGATATAATATGGTTTGAGATGGTGCACACTTATAATCCATGAAGCGGATTATAAAAAAGTGTGCCGATAGGCCTTCAAACCATACATGTATTACCCCCGTGGGGTCCCCGGGGTGATAAGAATAGGACCTCCGTACCTCTTGCGTGTCGTATGAGGCGACTAAATGAGGCAACCGGGGAATTCTTATGAAAGATTCCCAAGCACCCTCTTGCTGGTCGCGGTTATAGACCAAATGAGGCATCCTGTTTGCCGTGGGATGCAACCCGTGTCGTTGGAGGACGGGATCCTGGTGGCTGAGGGCATCTTCAAACTGCGGTTTGTTCGTGTCCAACACTCCACTTTGGCCTTTACTTCAGCTAGACGGGTGGTCGGATGGGCCCGATCCTGATCAATCGGCTTTGTCATGCCAAGCCCTCATTTATCTTGCTTATTCCATCTTAAAGTACTATGCATATTGTCTAATTTTGTCTTTTTGTCATATATTGCATTTTCCAACTTTTCATTTGAGAAGGCGGTGGCTAATGGGCCAATCGATTGTAAATGGAAAGTATTTGCATGCCATTGACTGTTCTGAAATGTACTCTCGACTGGTACCCGAGTTACCTTTTTTGCAGTTAAATGCATTTCTTTTCTTTATAGTCGAGTATACTTTCACAACAACTCCAGTGCATTGCTGTAGGAGAGCCACAGTGTATTGCCTGGTCCTTGTTGACACTCCCTGGAGGGTGGGTTGTTGTGAGAATGAATTATAAATCTTTTCTAATGGCTTCCCCAATACCAAACCACCAAACTTTGAACAAACGAAAACGTCTTGCGGACAATAATCAAAACACTCTTGAACAACCTGATGATGACTGGTCTCGCTTTCTGGTAATAACATCTGAGGATAGGGCTTTAGCTAAAGCTTCACCCTTCTTGGTAGATAAAACCATTCAATCAGTGGCAGGCACGGTTAAAAACGTTACTAAACAAAGGAACGGTCAGCTTTTAGTTGAATGTGCTAAAAAGCAACAATCGCTTAACTTGTTAACGTTGGACCACATTGGTGACATTCCTGTTAAGGTATCTCCTCATTTTAACCTCAATACATGTCGTGGTATTTTGAGGGACAAAGACAAAAATCTTGCTTTATTAGCAGATGACGTCATTCTGTCAGAATTGAAAAATCAAAAAGTTGTCGGTGTACGTCGTTTCATTATTAAAAAGGATGGCAAAGAAATCAAAACACATACTTTCCTTCTTACATTTAGTACATCATCTGTACCTCAACAAATAAAATTAGGCTATGTTACAGCCAAAGTTGACCTGTATTATCCTTCGCCGTTGCGTTGTTTTTATTGTCAGAAGTTTGGTCACAGCTTGAAGACATGTCGAAATAGGAAAACGTGTCACCAATGTGGTCATGTTGACACTGGAGTTGACGGGTATGATGAGCACTTTGATGGCATTGAACCTTGTTCTGCCGACGCTAAATGCCTGAACTGTAAAGGCAATCATTGTGCTTCATCGAAAGACTGCCCTATATACAAAAAAGAACAGGAGATTATAAAGATTAAAGTTGAACAGGGATTATCATATCCTGAAGCAAGGAAAGTTTATGAAAACCAACATATTCCTGCAATAAATATTAACAGCTACGCTTCCAAAGCTTCAAAGAAAACTGTTTCAATTGCCATTCAAACTGACATATCATGTTTGAAATCTGATATTTCCTCGTTATCTGCTGTGTCTAAACCTAAAGCATCCTCGTCGACTTCGTCTTCGCAGACTGCATCAAATCTGCAAAAAACAGTAAACAATAAATCATCATCTCCTGTGAAATCTAAAAGCAAAACAAGTGTTAAAAATAGACCGTCGTCCGCAAATGTACCATTGAACCCTGAGGTGGTCGTTCGGAATAAATTCGATGTTTTGGAAATAGAGATGGAAGATACCTCTCCTGATACAAATACTACGTCTGTAAATGATGATAAAAATACAAAAAATATTCCGTTAATAAATGTAAGGGGTCGTAGTAAGTCCCCAAAGAAAAAAGGTCGCAAGCCTTCACTTGCCCGACTTACAGACAAATGAATCGTTCCGATTCTATTATACAGTGGAACTGTAGAGGTTTAAAGGTAAATATAAATGAACTTTTTCAATTAGATCATAATTTTTCTCCAACGGTATTCTGCCTTCAGGAGACTCATCTTAAAGACACGATAAACTTCAAGTGAAGAATTTCTCACAATATAATTTGTATAGTGTAAATGAAAGAGCTACAGGTGGTTCGTCCATCTTCGTTCGGAATTCCATTTTGCACAGTAATATTTCATTGAACACAACTTTACAAGCTGTTGCTGTACGTGTTACATTACATAAAACGATCACTTTATGTTCAATATATATTCCACCTAACTTAATTTTAGATCCACTTGAACTAGATAACCTTGTTGACCAGTTACCTAAACCATACATTTTATTAGGTGACTTCAATGCCCATAATCCTTTGTGGGGCAGTGATAATACAGACAATAAAGGAAAAATAATTGAAAATTTTATAGAAAAACATAATTTATGTGTCTTTAATGACGGGTCAAATACTTATTTACATCCTGGGAATGGTTCTTATACTTCGATTGACCTTGCCATAACAGATCCTTCGCTTTTTACTGATTTTGTATGGTCAGTCCATGATGACCTATGTGGAAGTGATCATTTTCCAACTCTTTTAAAAAGCAATATAACATCGAGCGATGATCAAAATCCCACGTTGGAAACTCGATAAAGCTGATTGGACACAATTCCAAACAGATTGTTTGTTTGAACTTAATACAATGAATTATGATAGTGAAAAAGAACCTATTCTTACTTTTACAAATAATCTTATTCAAATTTGCGAGAAAAGTATACCTAAAACCTCTACAATACCAAAACGTAAATATAACCCATGGTTTGATGACAATTGTAGAATTGTTGTCAAAGAGCGGAAGAAGGCTGAAAAACTTTATAAACGGCATCCAATAAATTCTAATCTAAATACACTTCGTAAATGTAGGGCCATCGCCAGGCGCACTATAAATCAAAGCAAACGATTATCATGGAGAAAATATGTATCTAAAGTTAATACGCATACCCCTATTAATAAAGTCTGGAAGATGATTAAGAAAATTAACGGTAAAGGCACCTCATCCAAATTAAAACACCTAAGGACAAAATAATACGATTTTAACGTCAAAAGCTGATATTGCAAATTTTTTGGGAGAAACTTTTTCAAAAAATTCTTCTTCCACAAACTGTTTACCGGAATTTCAACGGATAAAACGTAAGACCGAAAAAATAAAACTTAATTTTAATTCTTGTAGTACTGAAGATTATAACAAACTATTTTTCTATTGATGAATTAAAGTCTTCTTTAGAAAAAATCTCGTGATACAGCGACTGGGTCAGACGAAATTCATTACCAAATTCTTAAACATCTTCCAATAGAATCATTATATATATTACTAGATATTTTCAATCGAATTTGGTCTGAAGGCAAATTCCCTGAATCATGGAGAGATTCCATTATAATTCCTATTCCAAAAACAGGAAAGGATCATACTGATCCCATTAACTATAGGCCAATATCATTAACTAGCTGTGTATGTAAAACTTTAGAACGAATGATTAATGATAGACTTGTCTGGTTTTTGGAACATAATAATTTACTTACTGATATTCAGTGTGGTTTTAGAAAACACAGAAGTACTGTCGATCATCTTGTTCGTTTAGAATCATATATTCGTGATGCTTTTATAAATAAAGAACATGTTGTATCGATATTTTTTGATTTAGAAAAGGCATATGATACAACTTGGAAATATGGTATTTTAAAAGATTTATATAATATGGGTCTCCGAGGTAACTTGCCAATATTTATTTCGAATTTTTTAAAAGACAGACGGTTTAATATTCGACTAGGTGCTCATACGTCCAATTGTTATGAACAGGAGTTGGGCGTACCTCAGGGAAGTATATTATCCGATACTCGTTTTATCATTAAAATTAATAGTTTAGCTCAAGTTTTGAAACATGATATAGATGGTTCCCTTTATGTTGATGACTTTCTAATATGCTGTCGAGGGAAAAATATTAATATGATTGAGCGGAAGCTTCAGCTTTGTTTGAACCATATCTTCCAATGGTCAATTGAAAACGGTTTTAAATTTTCGAAAAATAAAACTTCTTGTGTTCATTTTTGCCAGAATAGGCGTTTACATAATGACCCAGAACTGTTTATGGACGGTAATCAGATTAAAGTAGTGAATGAAGTTAAATTTCTTGGACTTATTTTTGATAAACGATTATCGTTTTTGCCGCATATCAGATCTTTGAAAGTAAAATGTTTAAAAGCTTTAGATATATTAAAAGTTTTATCTGGTGTGGAGTGGGGTGCTGAAAGTACAACCTTGCTCCAGCTTTATAGATCGCTGGTTCGATCGAAGCTGGACTATGGTTGTATTGTTTATGGTTCGGCCAGAAAGTCCTATTTACAGCTTCTGGACACCATACATCACCAAGGCTTACGTTTGAGTCTTGGTGCTTTCAGAACCTCACCTGCAACTAGTTTATATGCTGAAGCTGGGGAACCATCTTTAAATGAAAGAAGACTGAAACTTACTTTGCAATATGTAATTAAACTGTATTCAAATTCTTCGAATCCCGCTTTTGACTGCGTTTTTAAACCAAAACATGAAATTTTATACAATAGTAAACCCAATAGTATTAAAAATATTGGATTACGGGTTCGACCACATATAGAAGAGGCTGGAATTAGATTATCTGATATAGCAAATTATGAAATACCTTCTTCACCGCCTTGGTTTGATGAAAAAATCGAACGTTATACTGAAATTATCAGATCATAAGAAAATTGATACGAATTCTTTGAAATATCAACAAATGTTTTCAGAAATAAGATCTTTGTATTCGGAATATAAATCATACTATACTGATGGTTCCAAGGATGATGGCAGAGTGGCAGCTGCTGCAGTAACTGATACCGATATTTCTTTATCCATACGTTTACCAAATAATTGTTCTATATTTACAGCTGAAGCTAAGGCTATACTTTTAGCACTTGTTCATATTGAAAAAAATAAACACTTTAAGAGTATCGTTTTTTCTGACTCTTTATCATGTCTTCAAGCTATCAAAAATTTCAATACTAGTAATCCCTACATCTTGAGGATTTTAGAAAAGGTAAATTCTTTGTTGTCAAATAATTTTGACATTGTATTTTGTTGGCTTCCTGGACATACGGGATTCGTAGGTAACGTTAAAGCTGACAAAGCAGCAAAAGAAGGATTAAATAGACTAGATATCGTGGGTAAAATACCTTATACAGATTTTAAACCATCTATATTGAATTATATTGATGCTTTGTCACAAGAAAACTGGGACCATGAAGATAATAATAAACTTCATGATCTGAAGCCGATTTTTAAATATAGAATAAATTATCATCATTCTTGTCGTAGAGATGAAATTGTTACTTGTAGACTCCGCATTGGCATTCTTGGATAACGCATTCTTACCTTTTAAAGGAAGAGCCTCCTCCAGAGTGTATCCCTTGCGGATGTCTATTAAGTATTAAACATATATTGTTGGAATGTGCAGACACTGCACACATTCGAAATCAGTATTATACTGTACAAAGTATGAATGAATTATTTGAGAGTATCAGTATTTCAAGAGTTCTAGATTTTTTGAAAGAAGTGAACCTATTCAATAAAATGTGATATATTGAAATGTAACGTATTATAATTGTGTATATATGTATATTTTAGTAACATCATTTATATGTAGATACGTTATACAATGAGAGCTGGTCTTTCCTAAATATTTTTAATTGCTCTTTTTTAATTTGGTTTATGTTAGCTTGTAACCGTCGCCATATGGGTGAAATATTCCCGGTGCTACGTAAAACAATAATGTATCTATCTATCTATCATACATGTATTATATCTCAATAAAGAGCAAAATTGTTAAAGTTGATCCTTATAATTTAATCAAAGACTAAAATGATTTGAATGATTTGAAATATAAACATAAGATTCTTATATGTAAACTGCAAATGAAAATGAAAGAAGGGTGGAGGAAAATACCCATATAGCTGGTTACTCCTAGCAACTAATTGGGTGTGTCACCAAACCAA
Organism: Pteria penguin; assembly: GCA_035048485.1. Classification (NCBI taxonomy): domain Eukaryota; kingdom Metazoa; phylum Mollusca; class Bivalvia; order Pterioida; family Pteriidae; genus Pteria; species Pteria penguin. Next base: position 54,417,900 of record CM068584.1, on the reverse strand, counting down.
TTAATGAGGCAATAATATGCTTTCAGAAGCCAACTAATTTATTGTTTCATAAAAGTTTAATTATATAATATTAACTCATATTCTCTTTATACATGTGCTATGACTCTATAATTTCTGATATTGTAAAACTTTACACAATTTTCATTCCCATGTACTTTAAATTTGAAATTGAAATTCATTTTAGACATATAATTCTTACATTTCTAAAATTTTCTTTAATGCAACGGTCATTAAAAGTTGCAAGTGAATTTTCAATAAGCTTAGAAGTATGACAGATTTTAAATCTTACACATATCTCAAGGGATAACTTTTCAACAATATATTCATATTCCATATTTTAGTATTCCCAGAGGACAACGATGATGAAGCAAACAACCAGGACAGTACCAATACTGGTAGTAATTTTAAAGGTTTGTATGAAATTGAATAATTATTGACATTTATATTCAAAAAGTACTGTTCTATATAATAGCCTCTTATTCCATATATGTTATTGCACATTAATATATAATAATTGGCACATGCAGTGTGGTATATTTTACAGCACTATGTCTGTTACCAAGCATACTGAGGATTTCAAGAGCAATGCATGTCCCCCACCAATAACCTCACATCCTCGAAACTCCAGCTGTTTCAGACATGAAATTTTCTATGTCTAAGGGCCTTAACCTTGCCCAAAATAGATTGATCAATATGAAACTTACTATGATAAAAATCATTCATACCTCATGCAAAGGTCCATTTTGGTCTATAAACTTATCTTTCATATATAGATGATCAGATGCAAGATGGCTACTTGATTCAGTACTCCAAGATGTGGGTTCGATTCCTAGATAAGGAACAAATATACATGTATACACATTATACGAATATACATCATAGTGTGCCTTCTCAGCTGCAGTATATTCACTGCAAAAAAACCCAAGTTTCCGTTTGCGGAAACCTGGCGGAAACCCTGCAGAAACATGAAGTTTCCGCCAGGTTTCAGGTGGCGGAAACTTGCTGGAAATGTCCCAGTTACTGCAGGTTTCCGCGCGGAAACCTTCCGGAAACTTGATGTTTCCGCAACTGAAACCTTGCGGAAACCTGCAGTAACTGGGACATTTCCAGCAAGTTTCCACCATCGGAAACTGGCGGAAACCAGGACATTTAAGGAAATGTACATAAATGAAACCAGCTGAACTCAGAACATATCCTCCATATAAACTGGAAAATTAAATTTTTCTGTAACCAGCTGGAGACCAAAGGAGGTTTCCGCTACGTAAACTGGCGGAAACCTGCTGAAACTAGGACATTTTGTAATAAATGAAATATCTAATTATGTAGTAAAGATGCCAAGAGATGTTGTTTCCCCAGAAGTAATGATAGAAATCAACATCTTGCAATTCAATAAAAACTAAAGAAATACAATAATAATTCACAATTGTTTAATAAAGTACAGTATATATTCAAACATGCACATACAACATTCACAAAGTAATTGACACACAAAACTTTTTAAATCACTGTGTTTTGGAAATGTATACAGTGTTTCATTTCGCCACTTCAAGATTAAACAAAACCAGAGCAAATGAATGAAATCAATGTTCAGTCCTTGTAATCAAACTATCTGAATTTTCACAAATACGTGTTCCTGTAAGAATTTGAAACTTGCGACGTTGTGTACATTGAGAATTGCATTCTTTAATGTCCTCTCACTGATATTCTGTCACTGATCTTCTGTCATCTTAATCCTGCTTCTGAAACAAGAGATGTAAATTAAAAACTACACATACATGTACATAAGAGACTAAATCAGAAATTTAACTTGGAACTACATGTCCATACAATTAACTGCTTCAACAGAACAATTCTGAATAAGCTTCCCTAAACAATACACCAAAAATTACGATTTTATTTTTTAATTCCATGCATAGATCTACCTCAAATGTCAACAAATCTAAATAGATTCCAGTGGCAAAATATAACAGTACTTGCAATCGTGCATAACAAGGACAAATACTTTTACTAAATTTAGTAGAAAACTGACAGTCATTAGGGGCCAAATGGATGCCTGTCGCCATGACCTTGACTATAATTTTGTATCAATGGAAAGGTCTTGTCACAAGGAACACAGATGCTAAATACTAAAGCTCTACTTCTAATAATTCAATAGTTACAGTCAGTGTTATAAAACAAACAACTCGCTTCATAAATACCGTATGAAATGAAAATTCATTCAAGATCATTTATAATTTATGACATTTTATCACATTTTTCCTCCTCCCTCAACCCTTTTAGCTTTCTACAATATTATATATGAATATCAAATAAACTAAGTAGCATATTACCATATCACTAGTGAAAATTACTTCTAGTACTTGTATATGTATAAGCAAAATTATACTGTATAGTACAGAATGTATGCATATTTTTTACATTGTTTGTAGTTCCACATATGTCAGTTTAATATATGATTCAGCTTAGTTCAATTTGTTGGGAGCTTAGCTATTAGATTGAAATGTCTCAAGTTCAAATCCCACAGGTAGCTATTCGGTGTCATATGTTTCATGGCATGTTATGTGGCACGTCAATGATCCCTCACTGCTTCACATAGGTTTGTTGCATATGTCTAAATTTCTGTGTAAATTAAAGAAGACTGAAGAATCAAGCAAACAAAACTACAGTACAATAAATATTTTGTTTATCGTTTAATAAACAAAGACCTTAATTAACTTCCCTTGGTATATATTGACAAGGAGAGAAGGACCGAGGGATTCAAACCCAGAACTGACTGAAGTCACAGGTCATAGAAGCAATAACCCCGTGTCCCCTCTGTGTATAATATGCTATTAGCATATGTTTTAGTATATTATACAGAGAGGGCACAAGGTCAAGCTTGCATCTACGACCTGTAACGTAAGTGAATGGGAGACTATGTGAATTACATGTATTTCCATCACATACATATAGCTTTATTTTAGACCACTCACCCAAAAAGGCCCTAATGTGCTAATGTTAACAGTGGGATAGAGAAGTATGATAATCAAACCCTCAATCACTACTTAAAATTAGATAATAGTACTTGAAACAATGTAAAAGTCTCTAACCTCCCATCTTACTTTTCTTTGTATCTCTGCATTTCACATGCTGAATTTGATTTTTCCTCTATTTCGTCTTTACAAGATCATCTTATATATTGTGATTTTCTGAGATTTTTTTCTGCATCTGCAGTTGAGCAACAATTCATTCTGACAGCAATAAAATTTTATAAATCATAATTACTATATACTCACACTAAGGCTTAATAATGAATTGTGCTAAAAGAATTATAGTATGTTTATTAGTAGACTTCCAAGCATAATCAGTAGCCCCTATTTTTAGTATAATATTTAATATAATAATGGTGATAGGGGCTAGCTATCAAGCACGCTTGGTCTCTAAGGATAAAAATAGCAGCTTTATAAAGAGTTTTTTATGAAAAGCTAATTCTTGATCTGAATATTAATCAATTTAATTCAATACTTTTATTTAATGTTGATTTTTTATATATACATGTAGCATTTAACATGATTATCAAAAAATACTGATACTCCTTTTTAAAAAATCAATGATAATAATGATCAATACAATATCCATTCATTGATTCAACTTCAAGAGGTCCCTTGACAGTGAAAGGCAAATGTTGCTTTTTAGGGTCACTGTCTGAAAAAAGAAGGGGCACCCCTAATTTCAATAGAAATTAGGGCACCCCTTACATTTGCCATTAGAAGAGTACATCATTACATATATCAACATCTTTATATCAAAAATACTACATTACGTTTATGCACACAGTATATACATCTACATGTCGATGGATAGAATTTCAGCACATGAAGTGATGAATGAAGTAATTAACCTTAATTTAACACACACACCCCTTTTTTTCCTTATACTTTATTTTTTAATTGATAAATCCTATAGGGTAAGATATAACATTTCAAGTTATACATCAACTGTTTCGTACATACATGCAACATTTCATGTCTTTATCAATGAAATCACGCTGTAGCTGTGTGTACACTTACTGTACAGTACTGGCTACTGCATCATCATCATGTACGCGTCAGATCGGGATCTCTCGAACATGAATTAAAAATCAATGAACTGTAAACTAGTTGATGAATAGATTATGAATTTGGATATACATACCTTGCGTATTTAACTTTAAATACAGATCTTCTGTAAAGGACTTCTAGATGATTGGAAAAAAACCTTCTTCTCGAGAGCTTCTGTCATGTTTGTTTTGATTTCGATCCGCGGGAGAGCTGTATGTTTTGAGCATTCTGATTGGTCAATCTAAATATTTAAAAAAAAAAATCCACAAATTTATATTCTAATTTTAAGATTACTATAATAACGATCTTTGTGAGAGTTGTCTCAGGAAAGTCGCGGGAATCAATGCAGAATAAAATACAATTATATCATTTTTTTCGTCTGCATTTCCTCTGATTGATAAAAAAAGAGGGGGGGGGGGGAGCGGGATTTTTATTGGTTCAGATCCGTGTTTGGTTTGATTTATACAACGACTTATAAACAACTTGCTTATAAGTCTTTGATTTATATTAAAGAAAATCCGGCCCATTACAAGAAAATTATCTTTAACCACATCCAGGGACGTATATAACGCACGTCCCTCCCACATCAAAATCCATACAGTGTCAGTTCATTGGCTTTCCATCGATCATTTCAAATGTTTTTACAGAGACATCTTTTTGTGAACTCAGAAAGATTTCTTTAAGAGACAGAAAGATTTCTTTAAGAGAGGGCAGATCATGGAGATTATAATAAACTAAGAAATGCCAAATTGTCACGCGTACCGTACGCGCCAATGATTCCCCGGGGTAACCGGCCCGGACCCCTATGCCGGCTCGAGCGGGACCGGCCACTCCAGGCTTGGATGGAAGTCTACAGGCGCCAAGTCTACATCCTTGTCACACATGCCTCTGGGTCCGCCACTGGCACACTTTACACAGTTTTGATATTTATTTTCCCTCTTCACGGATTATCTTGATACGACTCTGGCAAGGATTTAGAAACAAAGTTTTGGTTTCAAAATCTCACATGCTATTCCAAGGACTTATATGTGTAGATATATAAGTCCTTGGCTATTCTTATGCCGGCGCAGGACTTTATTAATTAATAGCATATGGAAAAAAAAAACCCACACAAACATTTCCCCCGTTTTCCCATTCTCGGCTAAAAAGTACTGAACAACTTCGTGTGCCCCTGTAGGCCTATACGCGGGGACTTCGCTTCGAATTTTACATATATTTGAAATGATCTGTTAATAGCCTAGTCATTCAATATTCAGCAGCATGGTATAAATGTACGTATATAATATGAATATACTGTGTAATGTCACAATGCATATAACATATACCTGGTAACGGTAAAGTTTATTGGAGAACAATAGAAACGGATAGAAAGGTGTGAAAAGATGGGCGCAAGGAAGGAGCTTAAGGAAGTTACTCAAATTGCAAATTGTTAAATATGCAGGAAATGAAATTAATTCTTTTTTCTGATACATTTTTACAAATTCCACACACATCAATGTTTAAAACTTATTTGATCAAAAATTTTACCAAGGAATTGATTTGGCAAAACACGCTCCATTGTTCAATACAATTGTGCAACCCAACCCCCCCCCCCCCCCCTTTGTCAGGTAATCGAGGTTTTCTTTGAAGTTCTTCATACTTTTACATACATGTACTCTATTTTTCACTGTATCTTGGTAGGTTTAGTCTCAGTGGTAACTGAGATTGATTTTTTTTTGCCTTTTCTCACATGGGATTAACTAAATCTCTCTCTCCGAGGCTTTCTCTCTCTGTCTCTCTCTCTGTCTCTCTCTCTCTCTCTCTCTGAGCAGTGAATGCCACTGCCTCCGTACAGTTATTATGCTGTTACAGAATTTTAGAAGTTGATATTAACAAGGACTTATAAACAACTTGTTTATAAGTCCTTGATATTCAGTAATAAATAACATTACAATAAAAGATTTTATCTTTATTTTCAAATTGTGCAGAGAATTTTGTATATAATTTATTTCAGTAGATGTTCGATACATCCATCAATGAGCAAGTAGGGAAAAATGCTCCCGCCTCGTTTTCCTATCGCCCTAATCCCTTGTTCATATCTATATACATGTATGTATAATATATATTCTTGGGGTTTTTTATATATATATATAGTTATACTTTTAATCACAGGGCTTTCGGATCATTGCCCCCCTTCAATTATACCAATATATATTGGTATAATTGAAGGGGGTGGGGGTGGGGGCAACGAGCCGAGAGCCATGTGCTTTTAATATACAGTAAGTACTTTCCACCAGGTATTGCCGTGACTTGACTTGGATCGAAATAAAAATCAGTCGAGATGAACGTGTAAACATTGAGATGCCTGTTGAACTAGGAGCACATTTTTATTAAAAAGTATTAAACATTAGTGAAACAATAGTATGCACATTATTCTGATTTTTGTAGAAATATGTATGGGTAAATTTTGTTTGTTCATACTTTGAAGTTCAGTTTGAATTTTCTCTGTCTGTAGTCTGTTGGCACCACTAGAATACAGTACATGTATCAATTAGGCCTGTATAAATTAATGGCTTTGATACTAAACCTAGTTACAAAAATGGCCTTTGACCAGAGACATATAAAGTATATATGTCTCTGCCTTTGACTTTGTAATCAATATTATGTTTAGTGTAAGTTCTTGGTTATCTTTATCAATATTACTATTAGGTTGCTCATCTAACTTGATTGATTTAGTATCATCATGTACTAAATCTAAGAGTAAGATACATAAATATATTTGAATTTGAAACAAAAATATAGTTTGAAATAGATATACTGTATCCCATGTAAAGTCTAATTATAGGAAATGTCAAGATATTTAAAGAAGAACTTGTGAAGTATAATTATACATTGCATTTCTAGCTTCTAGCAATATATTGAGTTGCCTTTTTTTATTATGATTACTTATCCAATACATTTCAGTTAATTGCCATTTTCTTTTAAATGAGAAATTGCTTAATTTATTTACTTAGACAGTGGAGTACATTCTGAATGTGATATTTAAGTGTTTAAGTAATATACAGAAAAGAGCTTTTACATGAAAATGAGATAACAATTTTCAGATTATATGAGAAATGATTTTATCAAAATATCATAGGATTATATGTACCGTTATGAACCAGTCTACCTCTAGTAAAACTAGATTATCATATATCTCATTTAACTTGAACAAACAAAATCACAATGCATATAGTAGACTTTTGGGTTTAGAAAAATTTTAAAAGGTATAATTTCTATCAGCTTTATGTCTTTATATTTAATAAAAAAATTGACAGTCATCTGTTTGTTTGTTTGTTTGATTATTGTTTTACGTCACTCCACGATTATTTCACGTATATGGTGACGGCATCTGCCTGATGCATTGCATACAAATTTAGACCTTTGCAACGGACCCACCCGAAGCAGTGAGGGATCTTTTACGTGCCACGCCTACCGTGACACGGGACCTCGGTTTTTACTGTCTCATCCGAAAGACAGAACACCGGTGTGCCCCGGGCGGGAGTCGAACCCGCGACCTCTCGATCACGAGCCGAGCACCTTATCCACTAGGCCACACCGGCTTTTTATGACTCTTACAGGATCATTCAAAAAGTAAAATCACTTCAGTCATCATATATATATCTCCTAAATATTTATGACCTTACCGGTAATTAGGAGTGGTCAGTTCCATAGTATTATATAGTAATACATACCAGTGGATAATTAATATAAGAGGGCTAGCTAGCTAAAGGGATTTAAGACAATGACCTGGAATTATGGTTGACAATATAAAATGGGAAAAACATCTGTAGTCTGCTTAACTTTATTATTAAGCTTTATGACATTTCACTTCTCTCAGCATTTGTAAAAAGAACATACACATATTATTGAAACGATTAAAAAATAAAAGTTAAATCTTAATTGACATAAAGTTCCTGTAGAACTCAGATTATTTAAGTTTTGAATATTAGTTTCCATTAAGTTTTCGCCTTGCAGAAACCTCTAGAAGTGTTTGTGAGAAGTTTCAATTATGCAAGTTTCCGCAGGTTTCCGTTGCAGAAACCTTCCGGAAACTTGATGTCCAAGTGTACTCTTAGCATTTTTAAGAAGACCATACACATATTATTGAACTGATTGAAAAAAAAAGTTGAATCTTGATATAAATTTTCTGTAGAAATCAGGTTGTTAAGTTTTGAATATAAGTTTCCATTAAGTTTTCGCCTTGCGGAAACCTGCGGAAACTTTAAGCCAAAAGTTTCCCCCAAGTTTCCGCAAAACTGAAACCTGCGGAAACTTCACATGCAAGTTTCCGCAGGTTTCCATTGCGGAAACCTTCAGGAAACTTGATGTCCCAGTTTCCGCAAGGTTTCCGGAGTTGCGGAAACTTGTTTTTTTTTGCAGTGATTTGTGTTATATATATATATATATTATATATATATATATATATATATATATATATATATATATATATATATATATATATATATATGAAAAAGCTAATATGTGCCTGTATACTTTAATTTGATATAGATGTAACTGAAGAGAGACCACAGAGAAAAGGTAAATTCACTGCTTATATTATCAATTTAGTGAAATTATTTCATAAAACAATTTTGTTAACACGAATATCATATAAATGCATTTGTATGATTTCTTGCATAATAATTAATTCTCTTTAAAAATGTTATTATGGTTATTATTCCATTTATTGTAGGATCTAATAAAGGAATGAATTCTACTCAAGAACAAGAAAACAGTAAGGGAAAAACCTACTTTATCAAATTTTTGTAATAAACTTTCTTGCAGACCTAAATAATTTATACCGGAAACCCTTTCTTTCATAGACAGACACAAAATTAGAATTTAATAAATGCTTATACATATCTTAATTACAGATTACTGGAGTCACAAAACCATGGCTCTAATTGAACAATATGAAAATAAGAAACATCAATTTTCAACGCCAACAATAACAAAATCAGAGATATGGAAGTCTATTACAATGAAATTAGGCAACAAGACGGCAACTATGTGCGAAAAAAAATTCCAATTTGAAACTAAGGTTTGAATCAATTGATTTGATTCATTTTATTTGGCTTTTTGATTTAATTACTGATATAAGCATAAATTCTGAACCTGCAACATAGTGATAAAACCATGTTTGTTAAATGCTGTTGCCTTTGGTGATAAACCAAGTATAAATAATAACAGTTATAATCCTTAAGTGGTTTATATCGTATGATGATCAATGACAATTCAGACATTGGGGCACGTTCCGGAACGTAGCAGCTAACTTGGGCTACGTAGATCTATCTAGCTGAACGCACCGCTTATTGAGCGGCTAAGTAGCGTTCATTAAACAGACTTCTCAAGATTAGTGGCTCAATTAGCGGCTACGTTCCTGAACGCAACCCTGATAACACCAGAATTATTTGAAGATCAAATTCACAGGGTAAATATAATGGTAGCAGTTGAAAGTTATTTTCAACAGATTACAGACAATAAAAATGCCTTTTGTTATCACTAGTACACAGGCGCCGCCTAACGGATGATAACCCCATTGTTTTGACCAAATATTCTTTATGTTTACCTCAAATGTGGATCTTTCCATTCTAAAATGTGCCTTAAAAGTCGGGTCATTGTATCGAGGGATGTCATGCAAGACAAATCCCTCCAATCTGTGATTACAGAGCGCAGATTCACCACTGTCACCATGAAGGGATTCGTTTATGCATAAACGGGTTGAATAATCCTCGTCTGAATAAAAAAAATTCTCTGCAGTACATCAATTACTCCCTCATCATACGCTGCTTCAAACATTACAGCTAACAACAATTCTCTGGATGCCATTTTCAGATTTCGTGGGCCCCGATTTCGTGTGTTAAAATACAAATAACTCAACCTCAAGAGTTAAATAATAAAAGAAGCAGACGTCAAGTAATAAATGACGTTAATTTGACGTAGATTATACTCAGTGACGTAACATGTTCATGTCAATGACAAGATGCATCATGTAATGTATATATCAAAATTTTAATTGTTTAATTTAAAGAATGGAGCTACTTATTTTTGCATAACTTGCATTGACGAAAATTTCTGGAAGTTGATAGCTAGTTTGACAATACAGTCTAGACTGCCTTAGCGACCCCTTGTATAAAGCGACTCCCTGTCTCATGCGACTGTGAAAAATCCCGCCCAGCGTTATTTTCTATATAATAGGGCTGTATTAAGCGACTCCCTGTCTTACGTGACAAGCGACCGTAATTTTTCAGTCCCGATGGACAATTTGTTCTGTATTAAGCGACTTTTGAGACGATCCCCAAGATCCCGCGAGAATATTACCTTGTAGTCATAGTGACGATTGTTTGTTCTCGCACCGACGAGATTTCAGTCAGTTGTTGTAAACAATGGCGTCAACGAAGCAAAAGCGAACGGTGTTAATTTTGGAAGCCAAAATATCTGCCATAGATCGGTTAGATAAGGGGGAACCGGCATATAAAATAGCAAGTGAGTTAGGAGTGGGTAAGACGCAGATACAATCGTTGCGTAAACGGAAGGCAGACATCTTGAGGGACTATGAGAACAATGTGCCGGGAACCTCAAAAAGACGACGCCATTTAACCGGGAATGAAGAAATCAACTCTTTATTTAAATATAGAATGAGTTAAATCGACATAAAAATTACAAACTCATTTGACTATTCTATCCGCCGACCTTCTTGGTTCGCAATCTTCTTCCGTCTTGCAGCGGATCCGGATGACCATGACCTCTCGAAAGTAAAACACAAATAGGAAATGGTTATATGAACCACATTGATATCTTTTTCTTGATGGGAAATAACATTTTTAGTGAAAAACGGCTGTTTGAAAGTAAATATCAGATAAAAGGAAAAAGTCGGTCGCCATTTAGTAAGTACATCAGGCAGATGCCGTAAACATATGGATCCGATGTTATGAATTGTATGAATTTATTTGAAGTGCTTCGTGCAGATGCTGTGACCATGTATGTGAAAAATTGATTAGTGATAACATGATAATTATTAATTCAGTTCCCGTTTTGTTCAGGATTTTTTCTTTTCATAGTTCATCCATATGATTATATACTAGTTACAGCGCAAAGAAATGACACATTGACATCAGACGTGCAACATCAAGCAAGTAAGCCGATTTTTATAACAACATCGAATTAATCTCTGTATATATTATAAATGGACCCACGTATGAGATGCCATATCTGACATATACTACATATTTATACTACATATTTGAAGTCATATTCCATGCTGTAAGTGCAATTGAAAATCAAATGTTGCCTTCGAGATGAGCTATTTTTTCATCGATTGTCCTATGTTTGTTATTATATACATGGATAGAGCTGCTAGCTTATCTACTATAGTTGATATTTCAAAATCAATCAGCTTTATTTAAATGTGAACAATAAGGCACCGGAGAAGTCCTGTGATATATATATACATTTAAGTAATATTTTTAGACGAGAAAAGAAGAGAAACGGATGTCTTGACATCGAGAATTCAACTACAAGAAGGCAAGTAAACAGGATCATGCCAAACAGAATACAATGTTCTTGAAAATTTGATTTGGTATTTCTTATTCGGTCTTTTCGTTATACAGAATTGCTTCCCATTTGGGATGGTATCTGACGTAAAACACTTATGATGTCATCAAATTCTAAGGCAACTTACCTAAACCTGAGAAAATGATCGTCCATAAATGACATTTTCGTAGAAAATTAATTACGTCATAAGTTTTACGTCAGATACCGTTTCAAATGGGAAATAACTTTAATGAAAAGAGTCATTACCCTTGTCATTAGATAGGAATTATTGTGTTATGTTACTGTCCGTCTGGGGAAAGTTTTTCATTGTGCTGAGAGGTAATGAAGTGAAATTGCTATATATATTAATGATTAAATCCTTTGTTTTCATAGTTTTACAAGAGTTATCATGCTTTGATGAATGTAAAATTGTGTATATAGTACAGTCCGTCATATAGAATGGTTTTATTCATTGGGTTCCCTGTTCAGGTCGTGCTGGTAGCTAGTCCTGCGGGTATCTGGTCAGTGTCCTTACTGTCAGACGAGATCAACTCCCGTGTCAAAATGTTATGTAGACATCCTGCATTTTTATGTGGAGTCTGCGGTATTAGACTTGATTTCTCTATGTTGTGGTGTTCATATATATTATTACAGTAAAACTTCGATATCTGAACGTCAGATATCTCAACTACCTGGCTTGTCTCGACAAAAACTGCCGGTCCCAAACCATGTTTAATAAAATGATGAAATTCACCTCTGATGTCTTGACATACGATATGTCGACTAACATGCTTATCTCGACGAAATTTTTCAGTCCTGATGTCAAGATTTACCTTGTTTATCATGACTGGCTTCTAAAGACGATCACAACTTAACTCGTTTATTGATCTTGCCTCTGTACAGGCGCGGCGTTACTACTTGACCGTTATTGGTGAAGGACCAGTCCCCGGTTTAGACCAGTTACCGGCTACTACGTTATAAAGCGTATTCAAAACATGAAATGAAATTTTCATATGTAACATTTAGTATCTTGTGTATTGCAGGCAATTAAGTGAAAAAATCTCGTAAATTCGCGTTTCAAAAGCAGAAATAAGGTAGTTACTGTGGTAACTGGTCTTAGCCGGTAAGTGGTACACTGCCAATACAGCCTCGGGTCGACAGCTTCGCTTATCAACTTCAGTTTGTTAATGATGGTGATAATGATACTTGTTAAAAATGATGAAATTAGTAATATTGATTATAGATGATATTCATTAAAATTTTCTCTAATGATAATCTAGTAATTTAGAGACAACATTAATACAGGAACAAGTTATCGGCAAACTTCAATCACAGTTCTCAGACTTTCATCGAATCTCTTGTTATGTCACAGATAGGTTCTACTCACCCTGTCTCCAGGGTTCGCACAGACTATGAAAAGTGCTTGAATTTTCACATAGGCCTTGAAAAGTGATTTAATTTACAAAAAAAAAAAATAAAAAAGTCCTTGAATTTCTATTACAATGTATTTTTTTTTAACGGTGCTTAGATTTATTTTAAAACTCCCGTAAAATATTACAACGCAACTCTACAAATGGAATCGGTTTGCATCGCTTAATAAACATACCAAAAATGTCATGGTGATCGAGATGCTTTGTTTTTATCCCGTGTTAGTACTATCAATCAAGCGTCACGATGACTCTGCATCGACGCAATGCGATGCTTCCGTAGACCGTGTTCAAGATCATCTCACTGAAAAATTACTAGGCTACACGATGAATAATCACCTCTGTGTGTACAACAAGTGTTGGGAGGCCATATATAAGTGGGTCAAGTCTGTAAAAGGAAACAGACCAAACGCGTTTTGTGTAGAGTGTTGCAAAGTGATAAAACTAGGAAGCATAGGTGAGGCTGCTTTGAAATCTCATGGACGGGGAGACACACACACAAAACCATTTCAGCACGTCAAGAAACACGGAACTGGGGCGAATCTTTCATTGGACTTATTTTTCAAAGAAAATACCAGTACGAGTGCGACTGAATGTGAACCTTCTACTTCCGTGAAGACCGTGACGTACAAATTCTCAACATGATTCACTGATTGTTGAACTTGACAGGCCATCTTTATATCAGAGTCCGTATCATATTAGTGACGCTGCGGTAACCAAGTCAAAAATTCCAGCTTCTATAGTATTCCTTTGATGAAAGTCTAAACCATGAATTGCAAGATAAGCCATTAGATGTACATGTCAAGATTTTGGACGTGAATCACAGTCGTGTAGAGTCCAAATATAACACTTCCCTGACACTAAGTAAAATTACAAGTTTGACTTTACTATTGAATCTTGTGATATGTAGATCTATTTACCCTCAGATTCGATCCTTTACTGAACACCCCCCCCCCCCCGCCAAAAAAAAAAAATTAAACAAAAATCAATAATAACAATTAAGATCTACATTTATAACTGCATTATATAGATCTAAAGATTAAATAATTGAAAATTATTAATAGATTTTTGTCCACATATTATTCTAAATACACATGTCATTTAACTTATGAAATAGTCAAAATGAAATTTATGTCACTAAAAAGGGTAATCACAATTCTGAGAATTAATATTTAAATTATTTTTTATTCTAAGGTTGAATTATTTAATATTTTGATATAGGTCATGCCACTGCAGAAGATTTAATGAAACACTTTACTGATCTTGAGACCCAAGATTTGCCAATGTATACACACATTCAAATAGGAATAAATAATTTCTACGTTTCGAAGTATAGTAGAAATTTATTGTCTTTGCGGAATGATACATTAATACAATTGGTTGACCAATGATAATGAGTTATTATCACGTGATAGATTGGTGGTTTTACTTAGTAAATCACTTCTAGCCTTCGCTTCGTTCTGTTAAGATCAAATTTAATTATTAATAATATTTATAAATATAATGTTAATTTATATTTAAGCAATTTAATCTTGAAGTTTAAGTTATTATACTTCAGTGTGATTAATTAATTTTTTATTTTTTATCTAATTTTTGTTTTTGTTATATCACAAGTATCATGAAATATATATATATATATATATATATATATATATATATATATATATATATATATATATATATATATATGTATATATATATTTACAGTTTTTTGTTACATTCAAGCATGAAACGTGGCCTCTAACGTTTTTATATTTTCTCAAATGGGCTTGCTTAGCAGTGAAGTGAAATATTTTGTATATCAATACGATGAACAATAATATAATTAGAGTTCTCTTTTATTTTGGATTTTGTTCTTTGTTATTTGATGTACAAAGTAAATCATTACGCAGCCTAGAGGGCAGGTTTTTGCCCGGTTTATCCGTTTTTTTTTCCTGAGCGGCTTTGGAGGCCCGAGAAAATATTATTATCTCTTTGCCGTAGAGATTTTTTATAATGCTTGAATTAAATCAAATTATATATTATAAGGGTATGCTAGTGTGCAAAATAAAAACATAAATGAGTTTTTGTATTTGTTTATATTTATATTGGTATTTAAAAATATGCGTGCTATTGATGAAGATGTTATTCATTCAGGCTCTACATAATATATTTCGTTTATTTATTTGCTATACTAAATACTGTATTTGTATTTATAACAGATTTTGCATATGGTGTTGTTTTTGTACATACGGGTAAATATTACATATATATACTTAATAACATGGACTTATAATAATAAATCCCGACGTGCTATTAACGGCTGGCTGTCGGCAAAACAAAGATATGTGTTTTGTGTTAATGAAATAGAGATAAGACTGGATGTTCCTAATGTCAATAGGAAATTTTATTCTGGTGTAAGGGTTAGACTTGTGCAGGAATATGACAATCAGCTTATCAATATGGGTTCATGTGGCTTACATGCGATACATAATGCATTTAAACATGGAGCAGATGCTACAGAGTGGACGATTTCATCTCTCCTATCTTGTATGTATAACCTGTTTAAAGATTCTCCTCCAACGAGAGAAGACTTTGTCAAAGTGACTGGATCATCAAAATACCACTAAAATTTAACCACCGTTGGCTTGAAAACGGGCCGGTGTATGAAAGAGCTTTGTTGATATTAGATGACTTGAATATGTGAAAGATGCGGTTAGAAAAAAAAATAAATACTCCAAGTTGCAAATCATAAATAGATGTAAGTGAAATGAGTGCAAATGACCAATTGATCATTTCCAGGAGTTTAGCAATATTACAGCCATTTTTAGCAAAGTATCAGACAGACAAACCAATGGTCTGTATTTTTATGATGATCTTGATATTATCTAAACTCTTCTGAGATGTATTTGTAAACCCGGAGTGTTGCAAGAAAAGACTGATGATGTGTTAGTCAGACTTGATGTTGAGGATGTTGCGTGTCAACAATGAAAAAGTTGAAATAGGATTTTCTAGTAAGAATGCTCTTAAACAGTGTAAAAATGTCTCTGAAAGAGAGGTTCTAGACTTCAGAAATGAATGCAAACTTTTCATTGTATCGGCCTTAAAGAAAATACTCTTGGAATCATCTACACAATATTTAATTGTCAATTACTTGACATTGTTGAATATTAAGCAAATGCTTACAAATGTATGGTGAAATTAAAGAAACTTCTGAAAATTGTTGAATTCCCAAAAAGAAAAAAGAAACAAAAAAGACAGAAAATGAGTGTGAGGTTTATTTTCAACAATTCCGTGCATTCCTTCATAAACATTGCCGTATTTGGTACCCAAAGATTCCAAGATTTTGATCAAACACTGAAAGGGTTGATGAATTGTTTCATGAGCTTACAGCAAGAAAATATGATTACAATATGGTAAACAAGTTTATGAAAATTGTATTTGTATTGTCCCATAGACAGGCTGCAGTAGAAAGAGGTTTCAGTTAATAAAGAAATAGAAGTAGAAACATGTCCCTGAAAACATTGAAAGCACAGCAAATAATTTGTGACCACGTACAAAGTGTTGGAGGCATTCATAATGTAGTAATTTGCAAAGAGTTGGGGTTGGGGCATAACTATCAAGGCAGCGATATGAACGATATCTAGAAGAAAAAGAGAGGAAAAGAAAAATGCCTAAGAACCGAAGAGAGAGTAAATTAGAAGAGACTGAGCAATTGATGGAGACTGATATTGATTCTCTTACAAAGTCAGCAGAGATGATTTATGAGAAAGCAGTGCAGAAGTAACGGGAAAATTTCATTTGTTGTGGAGGGAAACTCCCTTAAAAGGAAATCTAAATATAAGACTGAAGAGCTAGAAAAAGTTTTGGTTGTCATAAATGAAAAGGTTGAGAAACTGAAAGAGTGATTTTTAAATTTTTGTATTTGCATGTAATAAGTTAAATAATGCATGTGGTTTTGAAAATAAAGATAAAGCTTAGAACATTTTGTTTGATTTTTAATATGTAGTTGTGAGTAAATGTATGTGCATGCATAATTATCTAGTGTACTTTGAATGTTACAGTGTAATGTACCACTGTACTCTTGTGGAAAATAGAAACTATACAATGTCTGCACTGTACATTGACCGTATTCCACACCGATTGATGCGCAAAATGTGCTTGAAAAATTGCTAGAAAAGTGCTTGAATATATATTATATAGGTCTACTTGACAGCTGGAACATTTTTGAATTGATCATATGAAATAGGCACCTTACCGACCGAATCACGTGTCTATTTAAAATTAAAATATACATTCAATTAGGGATTGATTTGGTGTATATAGAGAGCAAATTATTTACAGGGTCCATTTATACATAATTATAGTCATATATATCTATCTCACGGTTAATATATACTTCAATAATGATAACACACTTCTAGTTTTCATTCCAACGTGAAGCGTGTTAATAACATTTGATTACTAACTGGGTGACATTTCACTCCTTTGATATACACAACCACGTTTTCAGCTACCTTGATATCCTTACATTTTACTTTTCCATCCCTGATTTCAATTGTCTCTAGCAATTCATATTCGACTGTCAACTCTCAAGAATATCGTGGTTTTCACACCATACAATTGTCGATCTGGTATCAGATTTTTACTACTCTAATATGGGTGATGTATATTTACAGGTATGTATATTGGATACATTACTACAAACGTGGTGTATAACGCAATATGCAACACGAGCAAAACAAACGTCGCCATCTTGTTTCGTAACAGGTAATATCAGACGGGTTGATTTGTATCTATTTCAATAAAAACTTAACTCAAACGTTGTTGTTGTTGGGGTTTCTTTCCGTAAAAGAAAATCAAAGAGTATTTAAAGTGTTCAGATTTTGTTCTAAATGTTGCATCAAACTAAACCCGTGTTTGATGATAGTAACTAGTGGTTTTGAGGGGTTTTTTTTGTGTTTAAGTGTATTAGAAACTGATTTTGATTGAAAATGAAATGTAGTGTGGGTGTTCCGACTCAGTATCATAATATAAAAAATAGTATACTGTATCCATGCTAAATCATGGGATGGGCCATAGAGATATATAAGAATCTGATTTTGCAACATTTGCCATCACATAGAGTGGTTCCGAGTCGAAATTATCACTTTAGTCGTTTAGCCAACAACTGTTTCATCACCAAAATGGTTCGTGAATGAAAGTCTTAAAGTATGTAACTCAGAACAATGGCACTTTGCGCCATCTGAAGAAGTACTTCGGACGACACAAATCTATGATAACGCAACTCAACGAGGGTCAATATCGTTATGTTCATTTCTACGACAATGGGAAAAAAGAAAACATTGAAGAGGAAATCAGACCAAAGTTGCGAGGACAGCACAGCTTCCTTAACGTTTGGAGTTGACGAAATAAAGGAAATTATAGATGTGCATCAGAATATAGAAATGTTGGCAGAGCATTTTAGATACCGATACAAAATATATTTAATATGTCTTTAATATTATTATTAGGGTCTTCCGAGTCCATCTGTTATTGTGAGGTTTTTTATTTACATTTGTTATTATTATTATTATTATTCTTAGCACTTTTTTGACTGCAATTTTCTCAAAAACAGCTTCACTGTCAACAATTTTGTTCTCTTTTTCTTACTGAAAAAGCAAAACCTGATAGAGTTAAAAGAAAATTTTGCTAAAATTCAAATTCTAAGTAAAATTATATAACAATTTGTAATTTTTAAAATCTCTCAAGTATAACTTTTATTATGCAAGCTAGATTCCTGAAATTTTCTCTTTGATGTTGTACAGGTGTAGTTCTTGACAATCAAATTAATGCCGATTCGGTAACTATTATAGTTAAGACGCCATAAGTGTTTAAAATTTTGAACTTATTACGTAATTTCAAAAAACTTTTATTTTAAGCTTTAGGGCTGCAAAAATATTACCAAACGATTTGGAGGGTCAATATAAGGGTAAAAACAGTTATTTTAAAATTTTAAATTCATTTTTAAGTAGGTTTTAAATTTTCTCAAATAAAATGTTTATTTAAGCTAGACTCCCCAAATTTTCTTTATAATGTTGTACAGGTGTAGATCCTGACAACCAACTTAACGCCGATTACGTAACTTTTACGGTAAAGGCGCTATTTGTGTTTAAAGATTTTTAACTCATTACGTAACTTTAAAACTTTTTTATTTTAGGTCTTAGCGTTAAAAAAATATTGCAAAACGATTTAGAATGTCAATTTCATGGTGTAAGAGGTTTTTAAAATATTTTTTATCCATTTTTTAATTGAGAAATTTAAGATTTTCATACATTTGGTTAGTTACGTAATTGCTTCATAACTTGCTTATTTTTCGTCATATGATCAAGAAAAAACCATACAGCACGTGAGAAGGGTTTACTCTTTTAAATGATATTTTCAAAAACTTCGAAATATTTGCCCCCTTCCCTCTAGCGTGCGTAGACCCTATCGAGAGAGGGTCTTAAATCGCCGAAATTTCACCCCGATTTTTCAATTCCATTTTCTGAAAAACGGATTTATCTACAAATTTTATACTATAGCTATAGACTCTCAGAGACACCGTTACCCGTTTAAGTAAAAAAAAATCAAAAATAAAAGTTTTCAAAAACATTACAGAACAATGAGTAAATCTTTTAATTCTCCACCATACAGCGTTATTTTAAATGCTAGACTATTCAAATTTTATGTCATATTCTCTAGGTTCATATCTTTAAAAAAATTCATCGGCCGATAATATCTATCTTTTTTAGTTTGGCCGCTATTTCAATTTAAAGTTTTTAAATAATTACGTAATTTGCAAAAACATTTTATTTTTAATCTTATCGTTTCCAGAACATCACCAAACGATTTTCCGTACCGATTTTAGTATGAAACATGTTTCTCAGTATTTGAAAGAGAGCGATATAAAGGATTTAAAAAAAATCTCTTATTTGCGTAACTTTCATGTTTTTTCTTATTTGTCGTATTAACAAAGTATAAAAAGGAGAGTTTGAGAAAGTGTTTTGAAATCGAAATCTTAAACAAAAATCACATTTTTTTGCCCTCTACCCGCTACTGATGAACAAGGCAATAAACAAATCTTGTCCGAGCGTCGGGATTACACAGTAGAGAAGCGCGGTGAATTTGCCTTGCTTAATACCTGGACTTCAAACATGTCAGATTCATTCAATCGCGATTAATTCAATCGCGAGTTAACGCGCTTTGTCCGTGGAATGTTTAATCGACAGTTATAAAGGAGACCCGCAATATGTACGATTTACTTTAATTTGAGTTTCTTTTTCTCCTTACTACAATAGTCATCTCAGTGGTATATATATAGCTATCTTGAGCGTTGAAACGCGCAATACACACGCTCTATCCAGCTATGTCGCATTACGTCACCACGCTTCTGAATAGAAATTCTGTAATACACAGACTTTCTATGGCTGTATTCATACCACTTTAATTACATGAGTGTGTTTACACAGTGTCTCGGTGAGATGTATACATGTATATACTTCTCTTTTGTCCTAATCGGCATATCTATGATGCCGCAATAAATGCGTATACTCATTGGAGTATCTCTGTTTTTTCTATCAATATCAGGTATATTTTTATGGAAATTCTAAATGTTTCTTTAACTTGATTTTCGATTTATTTTCTCTAGATAATAGTTTTTTGCAATTTTAATTATTAATTAATTTGATTGCTTGAGGGTTTTTTTTGGGGGGGGGGGGTATTTTTGTGTGTAAAGTACATGTAAATCATTCTCCTGATCTTTTTTCTTTCTTTCCTTCTTTCTATCTACTTATTTTTCTTTTTTCTTTCGAGAGAGGAAGACCCGCCCTGTTGCCTCGGCAACAGGTAAGCTCTAGTTCTTATTTCTTGTTTAGTATATATTAAACATGGAAGACGTAGTTGGTATTTTAAATCTTGATTTCTAATCATACGAAAAGAAACATTTTAAATCTATTATCAACTTACAGTTTATTGAAATAATATTTCTTTTAACAATTTTTAAAGTGTGGTTTGTCTTCCTGTAATATTTGTGAATGGTGTTTAGGTAATCTTAATACCTGTTCTAATGTGTATAGGTCTTTTCTTCTCTCACTAAATTTTACTTTTCATTTATTATTTTTTTTTATTAATTTTCAGCCTCTTCCTAGTGACCTGTACCCGACGAGAACGGGCTACATTGTGTGCATAGAGAAAGAAAACTTGACTGAGTTTTCTCATGCACCCATTGCAACGTCTCCTTGCAATGCAGATGCTACAACATCGACAATATCCAACGTCAAAACACCTACAATAACATATTTACATCTGTTCTCCTCTTACAACGCATCTGCAGCTGCAACCGCGGTCACTTCGACAACTCCTCTCATTCCTTCACTAAGGTTGATTTCACTTTGTTTTCGAATTGCAACGTACCTCAATATGCAAACGACTATATTCCAAAGTTCCTAATGTAACGTTTTTGATCAAAACTACACAATCAAACTTTATTTATCCATCTAATAATAACTAGTGATCATCATTTCTGATCAGCACCATTTCATTTAGCATTTTGTTTCTTTTTTTTAAAGTAAACACTGTTTATAAAGTTAGTGTCGAAACTGCTTTTGGATTACACTCTTTGATATTCCGTTCGTTGCACCTTTTCTGTGCTGTCACTTATCAAAATAAAATACATCTTCGGTCGTAAGCCGATAAATTATTTAATGTATAGACCTGTAATATGAAAATAAATGAATTAAAATTGAGGCTTTAAACTTGAAGGTATTGAGTTCTACCTGAAATTGCATCAGATTGGGGAAATCTTCACGATGATGAC
Source organism: Pteria penguin (assembly GCA_035048485.1). Taxonomy (NCBI): domain Eukaryota; kingdom Metazoa; phylum Mollusca; class Bivalvia; order Pterioida; family Pteriidae; genus Pteria; species Pteria penguin. Next base: position 54,396,025 of record CM068584.1, on the reverse strand, counting down.
AGATTTGGTATCACGCTTAAATAATTTCTTTTCTGTACTACACAACAAAAGAGAAAGCCAACTTTAAAAACTCTACTTAGTCTGGTATAACTCGACTGATTCGCACATGCTGCAAGGCCTTCTCATATGGGGATCTAAATACTGGGTGTTACGGATCATTTATGACTTTCATCAAGGCAGTGTTAGATAAGAATGGAATGACGTCACTCCCCCTCCTTTCAATTCAGCGGAAACAGATTGAACATTGTTTCACAACCCTGGAGTTATTTACTTCTTCCATGAGAAAATGATACAGTTCCGAGAGGAGCATGGCTCACACCAGTGGGTTTTATATGTCCTTAAAATTCTCCTTTTTTACTTCTGGATGTAAAGCACTAGACTTAATAAGTTAATTACATCCCCACTGTGAAACATTATAGAGAGAAAGGAAATTCATATCAAGGACATGAATAGGTACCACTTAGATCTTGAGAATGTAACAAATAAATTTGATAAATTTATGTTGGGAAACACTGTATTAAGACAAGATTTCATGAAAAGTGAATGATACATTACTTTACTCAAATATGGCACAACACAGTGTCTCTGAACTGCACATGCTGCATGGGAATAAACAATGCGAGGAGTCAAATTGTAAATAATTGTGTAATAAACAACCCCGATTTTGATATTGTTTGTTTAAACAGAGAAATGTTGAGGACAGCAATGATTGCCCGAGCAGATATACGATGCCATGACTTAAATGCACCGATTTCTAATGAGCAAGTATTTTCTCTTACTACTCTAGCGTTACCTATAATGGAAACTAATGACAAACAATCATAATAGTAATGAATGCATGAGATAAATACTAGACATATATACTGATAGGTGTCCTTCTCCCAGTTGTTGGTATTAAGCTAAAGTAAATTAACTGGGACTGAGAAATATGTCTTTTCACTCTATGATTGATAAAATGCGACGGTTGGCAAGACTTTTTCTCACATTTTAATAAAAAGCAAAAGGAAATCACTGGTTCTTCTCTGGTAATATTAAAAATGAGAATGTACCGCTTTTACTCTAAGCAATCAATAAGATGGCAGTAAATGATGAAAATGATCATGAAATGCATCATGGTTTGAAAATTTCAAAGAGACATTTGATTAAAGAGATTTGCATGATTTTTATGGCACTATATTTAATTACAACGCAAGATGATAATATTAGTGAATTAGAACAATTTGATAAAATTGTTAAAACGCTGTGGACGTCTTTCTTTTCCACGGCTAAATAAAACGCCTTTTTGACTTGTCCTACTGCCAATTCCAGAGGAATGTTGGGAGTCTATGAAAAGTACGTGACCCTGGAGTTAGAATCCATGTAAGAGCGAACAGCAATAATCAATCTGTATTTTCCAACATGGAAAACTCTCTCTCTCAATCACTTGGATGGCAATGAGCAGAACTTTCAAATCCAATGCGTGCATCTGACCCTAAGACACGTAGATTTCATAAATAATGTACTTCAAGATGTTGCGAGTGAACACAAATCATGTATAAACACTTTGGTCACACAAAAATGGTGAACGAAAATATATACCAATGCCTTGAAGGCCCCCGGGAGATGATAAATGTTGGTGACTTCTTTTCAAAGATTGATTACACCATACAACAAAGTAAGTTATTTCTATATAATCTGTCTCTCCAACATTATTTTATTTTGTCTAAAACTTTTGTCCAGAATAAAAGTTCTACATACCGTGTTATATTCACTTTGTACTTGAGATAATCACTAATAGAAAATGGTATGTGACGACGTTCACTTGATGTTCTTTCTGTAATAGCAACCAACTAGAAGGGTTATTCGTTAACGGATTGTTGATGATGACAACTATGCTTGAAATTCTCTCTTACTTTCATAACTATTATAAAGGAACTATACTAACATAATTTAGTAAAACATTTGACAAATGTATTTTCGAAAATGATGCGACTTCAAATTATCATGACTATTCCCGTCAGGAAAATATTATTTGGATTTTCTCAAATTTCAAAATTCATAATTTTGTATGTTAGTGTTGAAAGCTATTCGCAAAGTATCTTACTTCTGTATGGAAAAATATGCCGTTTCGCAAGTTGATACGGCCACCATAAATGTCACGGATTTTGATAGATATACAGCTTTGCGTCGCGCTGGGAATATTTCACCCATATGAGGGCGTTTACACCTACACATACAATAAATTTCCTTTAAAAGAGCAACTCGAATATAAGAGAAAGACCAGCTTTTCACAGCATTTGGTATCTACAAAGAAATATTATTAATATGCACATGTGCACACTACTGAAATACTTCTTTTCAAAATCATTTAGATACAAATTCCTACACCCTTTTAAATCTTGGTATAAATTCGAAAACCAAAATTCGTTCAACTCTCAACCATGGACTCCTCATGCTCTTGTGATAAGTATGATTTTTGTCTTCCTGCAATAAATAAAGTAGGAGGGTTTCTTCAAAACGGTTATGATATAAAATACTGTACTCCGTATTATATAAAAGATAAATTGACACATTAAAAAAATTATAACTGCATCCCTTAGTAAGATAATGGCATGATTTTAGCATGCCACATTCTCGAACAAAGCATAGGAAATTGAGAACCTTTAGCATAGGTTGGGCTGTTATTGGCGAAGTGTACCTAGGAAGTTTTCTTGTTCATGAATCTATCGCACTCAGAAAAACAAATGTACTTTCAAACGGACTTCGTACATTTTGTCTTGTGAGGTTTACATTCGTGCTACCGAGAAAATTGATGTGTTTGTTGCTACGCCACTGGATGGGAAGCCAGGTCTGTTAGACATAAGTAAAGAACTTACCAACTGTGTCGATGGCATGTGGATCGCTCCACCATCATTTCGGCCAAGGACATCAATTCTACTAAATAACCGTTGTCATTTGGTCGGTCGAGAGATAATTCTTGAGAAGTTGTTAGAAAAGGACCCAACCATAAGAGGTAAGCCGGCGTGGCCTAGTGGTATTGCGTCGGACTCCTGATCGGGAGGCCGGGGTTCGAGTCCCGCTCTGGTCATGCCCGGTGTTATGTCTTTCGGATGAGACAATAAAACCGAGGCCTCGTGGTATGCATGGCACGTTAAAGATCCCTCACTGCTTCGGGTGGGTCCGTTGCAAAGGTAAAAACTTATATGCCCCGCATCAGGCAGATGCCGTCACCATATACGTGAAATATTCATGGTGTGACGTAAAACAGGAATCATTCATTACCATAAGAGGACATGCATTAGACTTTTTGAGAAATATTCTAAAGAAACAAGCCGAGCTCACACCATCATTGAAACCAACTGGGGAATGTTGGCACATACCTATATTCAGGATATACTATCATGAAGCCGAGAAATATATGAATGGTAATCGTCTCGTCAGCTACATACAAAGATGCGTTTCTGAAGATGGTACTTCTATCGGGGCCCCGATTTGACCAATTACATTTTTCGAGTATTATTGCCTTTCCATCAGGTAACACAAACAGGTCATGATACAGCACTATATAGACAGATAATGGCAGAGCACTGTACCTCAACATCTTATATAATATATAGAGATGGTACATGTCACCAGCATGATGGGTGTTCCTGATCACCTTGAAATCACGTCTCATTAATACGGATAGAGCCACATGGATAATATTCTATCGCAGTATGTGATAATACTGATTAATTTTACTATATTCAATTTACATATTTTAACAGATTATTGGCAGTAATTACTCTTTTTCAGTCTGGAATGTAGAACATCGGATATATGAATATTTAGATGGAAGACGTTTATTTACGCACAAATCTTGTAGAAAATGAATTTAAAAATAGAAACTTATAGATGCGGCTCCTTTTTTTCTGGATCGGCGAGTGTGTTTATCTAGTGCTGTGCTTACCAAGCGTCTGAGCAATCCAGATGATGGAATATGACACAAAACAGGCGTTTCGATTATTTCATATTTTCAGCAAAAAGAACTTCCCATGCGGGGAAAATAACAGAATATATCCGAACTAAAAAAATGTCTGCATATGTTGTGAAAAGAAATACTCAAAATTCATTTGCATCGCGATACAAAGAACAAGATAATGCCGAAATCCCTTGTATACGTTATGTCTCTCTAGTGACTTTTTGCTAGTATCTATTTACTCGTATACCTAAGTGAAACCACTATTTACACGCCGGTCGTGTGCCTAAAGCAATACGGCTATTTACACGACCGTTGTGTTACTTATGTATATTGCTAAAGTACACGACGGGTATATAACACGAGGTGTCCCTTTTTCGCAAACTAAAGAATTTAGAGAGTAAACGGCCAAGCATGCCCGAAAAGGAGACTTTTCATTAACCATTCCTGTATTTATTTTATCTAAATGTTTTTAACACAACCAAATCCCTTCCATTAGAGATTTTATCATTTTGAATATAAGTTTTCTTTATAAGAATACAGCTCAATATAAAACTTGAACAGTGATAAATAAGAAAGTAAACAAAAATACTAGACACAACACATAGAAACAGGGCAATGCGCTTGCATAGCACTCTCCCCCCACTTCCGATCTCTCTTACTCAGCAAATCATTTTAGGTACAAGGGTGTAGCTTCTAGAAAATAGCCAAATAAAAATTATTTGTTTGCCGGCTTTACATTTGTTACGTCGAAATACAAGCTCTTATACGTTTATATTACAATGCATGCATATGTGTAGGACACATGAATTTTAAGTATCAATCGTTTGGGCACGAGGAACCCAGACAAGGTGTCTGTTAGGTACACCGTGACACGACCGTCGTGTAAATAGCCAAATCACTGTAGGTACACGACCGTCGTGTATATAGTCTTTTATCACTTTAGGTATACTACACACTCCCTCAGCTATTTACACGACCGTCGTATGAATAGCATCGACCCCAGTAAGGTAACTACATCGGCCAAAAGCTTGTAGTATGCTTCTACACAGACTTGGGACTGCACTCAGATATATTACTATAGCGTAGCATAAACTATGTAAATCTCTGGGTTAACGCCAGATAAAAACCGAGACAAGAGTTCCCTTTGCATCAACCTCTAAGGATAATTAATTTCAACTGGTTCATTATCTATTGTGATCCCGGGCTGTTTCGGCCTTTAATCCGTTCATACCCGAGTTGTTTTGTCTTAACACCTGTTCGCCCAAGGTCATCTCGCCCTGATGAATAACGCTCTGGAAGTGTTGAAGTGAACTGGTTTAAATGATTTTTTTTCAACATGTTAATAATATCAGCATTTCGCAGCTATGGCGAGGTAAAGAAAAACTTCATTCAATCACTCTTGGTACGAGTGGCACAATTAGTGTGATCAATTATTTTATTTGATTGTTTTATAAACCAAATCTCTTAAATTAGAAATAAAATAGTTTTGAATAGAACTGTTCTTTATAATAATACTGCGTCATATAAATACTTTAATAAATTAATAAATGATAAAATAAGAAGGAAATATTTGACACAATTAACACCCAGAAACAGGACAGGGACCTCCACCATTTCCAATATATCTTATTTAGCAAATCATTTTAGGTACACCATTGGCGGATTAAGAGGTGGAAGAGTGGTTGCAGCCCCCCCCCCTTTTTTTTTTAAGGTTTAAAACTTTTACCCCCCAAAAGGTCATGTTCGACCATAGTGCTGCAACTTCTCCCTTTCAAGACCGATAGTGCAAAACATGTCATGGGAGACTGCAACCCCGTCCCCCCTTTCAAATATTTATAGAACCTTCTCTGTCTGTTAGTTACACCATGCCACGTCGTGTAAACAGCCACATCACTTCAGGTTGTACACAATAGTCCTGTATATAGCCATATCACTTTAGGAATACGACCGTCGTGTAAATAGTCACTGCATACTACTTTAGCTGTTTACACGACCGGTTTACGTTCACGTGCGAATAGCATCGGCCCATCAGGAACGACACGAAAAACATGTTTCCATTTGTTGTGATCCGCAATCTTAGTGCAAGGTGATACCGTAGACTAGAATCAGCAAATATTAAAAAAAAACCCAGGCTTGTTCGTTTTGTTCCCTATTTCTAATCTATAACGGCACCTGTAATGTCTTTGGTGAATTTAAACAACATATGTACAGGCTCTCGGCACTAAGTATCTAATACATTACACACCCTTTGAAGTAAAAATACATTTCTAACCACAGAGTCTCCTGTGGGGAATCAAGTAATATAACTATTATTGCCACGTGTTGTAGACATAGTAAATGCATAAATAAAGCTCCGTCTAATGATAGGAACTTATAATAGTCTTAATTAGACCGATTTATACACCAACAGTATAGGATTTACAGTGTCGATATAATATTTTACGTATATCCCATAAGTAGCCTCTGACCTGAGCAGTTAGCGACATCTAAAATGTGTTTGCAATAACCCAATACAGTCAATGATAGCAAGGTTCCACATAATCATATGTCACACGTGTTACATATATTTTAAAGGAAATACCAGTGTGACAGGCGAAGCGCCAATGACAGAACTGTCTGTCTGTCTCGAACCAGAGACGGTAACTCCCTTGAATGTTACCACCCCCGATCCGGGATCAGAGAGAGCAGAAAACCTTAATAACTATTGCAACCCTGGTTCTTTTGCTGCAATGAGGTTATGGCTTGGCAATATACAGAAATGAAGACAGGAGTCAGTTTAAAGTTTTGATTTTTAATTAACATGAATAATGTACATTTCAACAAATAATGAGCAAGCAAGCAAAGAGACCAAAATAAACATGAGCAACTGTAAATATTGTAAATAGCCAAAACTTTGTAAATCACATGTCTTTAAGGAAAATTTGCACTTTAACGGAATTTTAGCATGTTTCCAAAGATAAACCCAAAACAAAAACAACTAGGAGATTAGATAAGCCATACTTTCTTTGACCTCCTAGGGCGCAGAGCAATTTACATAAGTGAAACGTGGCAATAAAAGATTTTGACCACTTCACTTTTTCACAGGTGTAAATACGAATACAAAAATAATATTTAGTTTTGTATCTCATAACAATGTACATATTGTAAATAGTTATCAAAAATATAAATGTTTATTATTATAATTTATAACTTAATTTAACATTCTGTAAATAAAAATGTTTAATGACAATAAACATTGCAACCTACCACAAACTTATGTTTTATTAAAGAAAGACAACTGATGTGTATTGACTTTAATAGAGTGTTACTGAAACAACGAAAGATAACTCTTGCAGTCAGTTTTAACTTGAATTGAGTACACAGTCAAAGAAAGATAACTCGAAATATGTTAATCAACCGGAAGTTGAAATGTCGTTTGGCTCACAAACAAATAGACTGCGAGATCGCGAGAGATTATGAGTTTACAATAAAACATCATTACATGGACTGATTGGAATGAAATACGATAAAGTGGAGCTAATCAATGCCTTCCGTCACACATCCCCCACCTCAAGACCGAAATGCTGAGGTCAACAAAAAGATCTGACGACCGGAGACTGACGAAAAATTTAACAATGTCAAAAATGACAAAATAAATATAACAAAATGGCGTAGAATTTCACAAAAATGAAAAAGTAAGTAAAATTTCAACAGACAACCTTTGTAAATAACCTGTAAATAGAATAATAATGAAAGTAATATAAATGCAATTAAGTACTGGAATTTTTAAATGAATTTTGATGCTTTAAAGTTAGAATAAAGTAAACACAAATTTTAATGTTTTTTAAATTTCTTTTTCACTAGAAATACGGACGGATCATCGAGGTCAACCACGACTTCCTCATCCCTGGCTAAAGTCACCGTCTCCTCGAAGGTGCATGAGGAGTTATCAAACTTAATTGGTACTGTCGGGATTTGAGCTCGGCGCTCAGCGGCAGCCACATCTCTGGCGCAAGTGTCTAAAATTCTCCCAGTTCCACCCAACCGACGAGGGAACACTCCTTGCGGGTCAATGAATTTTGAATTCACCACCTTCTCTTTACGAACGAAAGCCACTGGTTCAGATTTCGAATGTTTGTCGGCTAGATGTCGGATCACATCCTTCCTATTAGTGGACTTCATAGTGCACTCTGTCACTGAACACCTGAATAGAATGGTGTACCGATTGTGGAATTTGTTCCAGTGAGCCCGGTAATTCGAGAACTTCCGGAGGAATGGTCCATGGCAGCCCTCAACATCGCAGACCATTCCACCCTCTGGCCACAACGGACGATCCTCCACTGAGAAGTATGGGTTTCCATCGTCTTCCAGTTCAAGGACATCACTCTGGCACCAAGGCTCCATTGAAATAAAAGGTACAACAAGTATTGGTTAATGCTGCAATGTAAATTGTATGACAAATATCAGTAAAATAAGCAAAACATCTGTAACATGGCAGCTCGTCCAGGATTCGTAATAACTTCATGTCCCCAATGCAGGCTAAAAGTACCTATACTCGAAATTGTCATAATAATGAGAACAATATCAAACAATATTTCATATGTTAAAGTTGTACTGAACACAGCATCTTACTTGCAGGACACCATGCCTACATTGCGGGCCTGTAAGACGCGGGAATCGCCGCCTTTCCCCCCAGGACTAAAACATAGAAATCTGGACAGCGATTATTAAGGTAGAACTACACTAAATATACTTTCTAACTATCTAAAAGAATGAAAACCTTATCACAATTCTGGCCATATAATACCCAAACCTAGTATCATGTGCGCCATGTACAAGTTACTGTTACAGTTTAATGCAATTTAAGTTTTACTGGACACAGCATCTTACTTGCAGGACACAATGCCTACATCGCGGGTCTGTAAGACGCAGGAATCGCCGCTTTTCCTTCCAGGACTAAAACACTACTTATATTTTTCAGAGAAGAAAACATAACAGATAAAACACAACAGACTATGTACAAAGACATCAGTGAAACGGGACATATTTACAACGGGTTTCTTCAGGATCACGGAGAGTATTTTTGTGGTTTACGTATTTCTCTCCCACAACGAGACTTCTTGGGAGTGGTTTGAATTTCATCCTGAGTCTCCTGCATTTCAATGAACTCGAAAGAGTCATTAGCGTCAGACTCATTGCCGGCTGAATACTTAGACAAATTTGAATCATCAGATGTAACAAAAGATTCCTGGGTTTCATTTAAAGGATTCAACTCCCAATTTTTAGGGGGTAATACACCAGAATACGGCTTCAAATGGTCCACGTGTATCACTACAGGTGTAGTGTTTGGTAATTTTTGTATTCTGTAGGTAACCTCAGAACATTTTTGAATTACTTTATATGGCCCAATCCAACCCAAACCAAGTTTTATACAGGGGTTGGTGGATACCATCGCCACACAAATTCACTGGGCTCATATTCTCTGTGTTTTATGTTCTTATCGTAATGTTTCTTTTGTCTTTGAGCTGCTGTATGTAAATTATGATTTGCAAATTCAAAACAGGTTTCCATACTATGTTTGAGCCATTCTACATACTCTACAGAACAAAAATCTTCATTGGATAATGGGGGTATCCCAACCATAAGATCCAAGGGGATAGCAATTTCTCTCCCCAATATCATTAAATTAGGAGAACACCCTGTACTTTCTTGAATTGTACTACGATAGGCCATGAGAAGATAGGGTAAATAATCATCCCAGTCATTTCTTTTGTCATTTACAAAAACCTTTAACATCTGCTGCAAAGTCTTATTAAATCTTTCTACAAGACCATCAGAATTAGGGCGATATGGTGTACATCTAGTTTTCTCTATGTCTAAGTTTTTGCATACTTCCTGAAATAATTCGGATTCGAACTCTCGACCTTGGTCTGTATGAATTTGAATGGGAGTTCCAAATCGTGTAATGAATTCTGTGCATAACTTGTCTGCTACTGTTAAAGCTGTATGATTTACTACTGCATAAGCTTCCACCCACTTAGTAAAATAATTACAGACAACTATAATATATTCATTCCCACTCTCTGTTATTGGACATTGTCCCACTATATCAATAGCAATTTTGTCAAGAGGTGCACCCACATGGTTCTGTTGTAAGGGTGACCTACCCATCCCAGGCCCAGGTTTGCTTTGACTACAAAGATCACACTGATGTATCCACCTTCTGATATCTGATGTCATACCAGGCTAGAAAAATCTCTTTTGGACAGAAAAAATAGTTTTATCCCGACCTAAATGACCTGCAGTTTTCTTTGAATGTAGATTTTCAAAAATGGTTTTTCTAATTGACTTAGGTGCAACTAAAACAACAATATTGAGGGATGGATTTTCACTCTCTCTTCTGATAAATAAAATACCATTTCTTTCCTCTAAACTATCCCAGTGACTTAGGAAATATTTTACTGTGTCTGACAAGCGCATAAAGCTAGATTTGTCTGGTTTTTGATTTGATTCCACTTTAACTTTCAAGATTTCTGCAAGTTCTTTGTCATTCTCTTGCAAGATTTTGATGTCTTCATTAGTCTAAAATGAAAGCCAATTGCTTTGAATAGATGTTTCTGTATTTTCATTGACTGATAAGACGACATTGTTCAACATTTTCTGAATGGGTTGAGGATCTATAGAGGCCTCTTTAGAGTCAGGGAGGATAGACCAGAGTCGGCTTGACGACTCATTTTCTAAACCTTGATTCCCATCGTCACAATTTTCATCCAATGCTGACAATATATTTTTACACTGAGAGCAACCATCTCTCTTACACCGGTTAAATGGTTTTCTAGACATTGTGTCTGCATTTGTATGAAGACATCCTTTTCCGTGTTCTAAAGTGAAATCATAGGTAGACAAAATAGACAACCAACGTGCTAAAATTCCCTCTGGATTCTTGAATCTTTTAAGCCACAACAATGATGCATGGTCGGTTCTGACCATAAACGGTCTACCCCATAGATAATGACGAAACTGTCTTACAAAAAATACTAATGACAAAAGTTCCTTGTATGTGACACAATAATTTCTTTGAGCTTTGTTCATAGCAAATGCTATGACTTTTTCTTCACCATTTTGAATTTGTGACAGAACTGCACCAATTCCATTTAAACTTGCATCAGTATCAAGAATAAATTGACCCTCACCTTGAGGAAAAGACAATATTGGGGCTGACACTAATTTCTCTTTCAAAATTTCAAATGACTTGTCACACTCTTCAGACCAGTAAAACTTCATTGATTTCCTAGTCAATCTTGTAAGAGGGGCAGCTATTTCACTAAAATCTGGAATAAATCGTCTATGGTACCCAACTAATCCTAGAAAACTCTTGACTTCATTCACAGAGGTAGGAACTGGCCAATTTTTCACATTTTCAACTTTACTAGGGTCTGTAGAAATTCCCTCTTTTGAAACTTTATGACCGAGGAATAAGACCTCTGTTTGAAAAGGAGCACATTTTTTGGGCTTAAGTTTCAAATTTGCTTCTCTAAATCTTGTAAAAATTTCTTCTAGATTCTGCAATGCAACCTCAAATGTCTGACCAATGACAATGATATCATCTAAATAGCATAGGCATTTTTCCCATAATAAGCCTCTCAACACGAGATCCATTAATCTCTCAAAGCAGGCGGGAGCATTGCATAATCCAAAAGGCATTACTTTGAACTGAAAAAGGCCCTTGTGTGTAGAAAAGGCAGTTTTTGGCCTGTCCTCCTTTGCCACTTCACATTGCCAATAACCAGATGCTAGATCTAGTGTTGAAAACCACCTTGACCCTCCTAATGATTCTAAAGACTCATCTATTATGGGTAATGGATATGCATCCTTTTTAGTAACTGAATTTAATCTTCTAAAATCTATACAGAACCTAATAGACCCATCCTTTTTAGTCACTAACAAAATAGGACTTGACCATGGACTATCACTTGGCTCTATAACATCTTGTTCTAACATTTTCTTGAGTTCATTCTCAATAACGGGCTTTTGACTTAAGGGTTGCCTTCTCATAGGAAGCTTAAAAGGTACTGTATCCCCTGTATCGATCTTATGTTGTACTAATGTAGTTCTTCCCAAAGTATTCTCAGGGTCCACAAAAATATCCTGATAATTGTACAAAAGCTGTTCTATTTGTTTGTTTTGCTTTACTATTAGTGTGTCTGAACAATTCTCTAATAAGATCTGTAAATGCTTTGGCAATGATATTTGATTTGATTCACCTGTGTTGGAGGTAGTTTTGATTGCATGAATTTTCTGTACAGATTGTATTGTACCTATTGTTTTGTTTTGAGGAAGGGTGATAGGTTTTGAATTGGTGTTAATAACTGACACTGTAACAACTGATGTACTAGAGTTAACTAAAGTACGTACACACAAAAGACCTGTGCCTAGAGTTACTGCTGGTTCAACTAAAGCCTCCACAAAACTTGGCTTTCCACCCTCAATAAAACCATCAATCAGCATCTCAGAGCAGGAAGGTATAACTACTTGTTTAGTCAACTTAACACGACAACAACTAGTGTTTCTAGACTTCTGAAGTTGTACTGTATGCCCTCCTATTTCCATACAAAGCTTTGACAATTGAATATTCACTTCAAATTTTTCTAAGAAATCCATACCCAAAATGCCTGGGATTTCTACTAAATCTACTATAATAAAGGTATGAGAATACAATCCATCTTCCAACACAAATTCAAGATCTACTGAACCAAAAATCTTGAGAGCCCTACCATTGGCTGTAGATAAATTCATAGAAAAATCATTCAGCTTACTCAGATCTATTCCTATTTGTTGACTCACACTTTTAGACAAAAGACTCACTGCTGAACCTGTGTCAACTAAAAGACTAGTAGAATAATGTGAAAACACAGCTGTAGCAAAAAGACAAGTATCCTTCACAGGACTAATAATAATCGTAGGCCCATTTTCAGATTCGAGAGCTACATTTTCGGCCCCTAATGCAGCTCCTACCCGTTTAAAGAATTTCCAGGGGTTTGCTTTGCCTCTTGAGTACTGCCCTGATTACTTTCCCCACCATTTTCAAGTACATTATTATTAGGACACCTGGGAGCAATATGACCTTCTTCCCCACAAGCATAGCAGACTACTTTCTTATTTGACCCTCTTTTATTAAGCTGTTTTGATAAATTTGAAAAACACTTTTCAATAGCCTGGGTCAAACTTTCTACTTCTGATGTTTTGCTTGTTGACTCTGAGTTATGCTTAACAGCCTGAACCTTGATACTAGTGGTACTATCTGGGACTATAGGAGTGCAACAACTAGCTACAACAGCTTCATATTCAATAGCAAGACCTATAGCAGCCTCTAATGTAGCAGGGTGACTAAGACTAATATGCTTCTTCATCTCAGAATCACATAACCCATCAGTAAAGGCTTGAATCAAATGCACATCTGAAAAATGTTCCTCAGGAAATGCAAGGTACCACAACCTCCTAAGAGCATAACCAAACTCATCAATAGACTCACTGGGTTTCTTTTTCCTAGAATAAAATTCAGTTGCATAAGCAGACTTTCTCTCAGGGAGGGGGGGGGGGGCAAAATCTATTTGTCAAAATTTCCTTCAAAGCATGATAATTTGTAAGTTTGTAAAACTCAATATGCCCTAGCATTTTTCTTGCTTCACCACTTAAACTCATTGTCAACTGCTGAGCCATTTCTAAACTTGACCACTCATTCCATAGTGCAATCTGTTCAAACTGAACAATATAATCCCTAAAATCTATATTCACACCATCAAACTTATCTGGATCTTTCTGTTTCCTAAACTTGGAAGTGTGAGTGTTTAAGGGATTGAACGAATGTGTTGTATATTGCCATTTTGATGTAGCAAAAAGGTTTAAATCCTCAAAATTGTTTGAATTTAAAGTCTGTGAAGTTTGGGACTTACTTGAAGGTGCAGATGTAGGTAATAGATTTTGCTTACTCTTGTCTTTCTGTCTGCTTTGATTTCTAGTAGGTGAAACATCACTGTTATGCCCATTCTTACCAAATCTACTGTAACCTTGTTTAGTAGGCATTGGAGTACTAGTCATGAAAGGATTAAGCCCATAAGCAACTTCCTCATCTTCATTTTCACTACTATTAGACGAGGACAAAAGGGGCTCCTCACTCATGTCATTTTCAGAAAAATTTACATGTCTATTTACACCTTCTTCAAAATCTATATATTGCCTTGCCATGGCTTCCCCTCAAGACAGTGTTACGGCACCAAATTTATCTGTGACAGGCGAAGCGCCAATGACAGAAATGTCTGTCTGTCTCGAACCAGAGACGGTAACTCCCTTGAATGTTACCACCCCCGATCCGGGATCAGAGAGAGAGAGCAGAAAACCTTAATAACTATTGCAACCCTGGTTCTTTTGCTGCAATGAGGTTATGGCTTGGCAATATACAGAAATGAAGACAGGAGTCAGTTTAAAGTTTTGATTTTTAATTAACATGAATAATGTACATTTCAACAAATAATGAGCAAGCAAGCAAAGAGACCAAAATAAACATGAGCAACTGTAAATATTGTAAATAGCCAAAACTTTGTAAATCACATGTCTTTAAAGAAAATTTGCACTTTAACGGAATTTTAGCATGTTTCCAAAGATAAACCCAAAACAAAAACAACTAGGAGATTAGATAAGCCATACTTTCTTTGACCTCCTAGGGCGCAGAGCAATTTACATAAGTGAAAGGTGGCAATAAACGATTTTGACCACTTCACTTTTTCACAGGTGTAAATACGAATACAAAAATAATATTTAGTTTTGTATCTCATAACAATGTAAATATTGTAATTATTTATCAAAAATATAAATGTTTATTATTATTATTTATAACTTAATTTAACTTTCTGTAAATAAAAACGTTTAATGACAATAAACATTGCAACCTACCACAAGCTTATGTTTTATTAAAGAAAGACAACTGATGTGTATTGACTTTAATAGAGTGTTACTGAAACAACGAAAGATAACTCTTGCAGTCAGTTTTAACTTGAATTGAGTACACAGTCAAAGAAAGATAACTCGAAATATGTTAATCAACCGGAAGTTGAAATGTCGTTTGGCTCACAGACAAATAGACTGCGAGATGGCGAGATCGCGAGAGATTATGAGTTACAATAAAACATCATTACATGGACTGATTGGAATGAAATACGATAAAGTGGAGCTAATCAACGCCTTCCGTCACACCTGTAAGACCCTCTCTGTTGCTGAAGAAAGTGATTAACATCTACATTCTGGTCTTTGTTTCATTGTAAATTAAAAATCAAGAGTCGGTTTGACCAAACCACTAATTTTTAAAGTGTACATATGTGTAGTAATATAGCAGTATATTAAATTCGGATTCTCACTTCACGTAAATCGTGTACTTTTACGGGTCTCACTCCGTCCATGATGGTATTTATTTATAGAGCATCTCGCTCGTTTGCTGTCACTCTCCCCGGGCACCTGATCTCACTCCATCACAGGGGTTCACATATGCTCTTCAAGTAGACATATTTTGTTATTTTCCATTTGTTTTTCATTTTCACTGATTTTGTATGTCCTATGGTTTCATGATTTTTGGACTTGTGGTTTGGATTTATCCATCATCTTTACATTTCATAGCATAAAAGCGGTAAATGGTCACTCACTAAGTAGTAGACGATAGAATAGTGATTCTTACAAAGATGTCACATTGAATCCGCCTGAGATAGCAATGTATTGCCCTGGAAGGACCAGACATACATACTATATATTTTTCTTTTCGCCGGTTCTACATTTTGGCCCCCCGTGGGGTCCCCGGGGTGATAAGAATAGGACCTCCGTACCTCTTGCGTGTCGTATGAGGCGACTAAATGAGGCACCCGGGGAATTCTTATGAAAGATTCCCAAGCACCCTCTTGCTGGTCGCGGTTATAGACCAAATGAGGCATCCTGTTTGCCGTGGGATGCAACCCGTGTCGTTGGAGGACGGGATCCTGGTGGCTGAGGGCATCTTCAAACTGCGGTTTGTTCGTGTCCAACACTCCACTTTGGCCTTTACTTCAGCTAGACGGGCGGTCGGATCGGCCCGATCCTGATCAATCGGCTTTGTCATGCCAAGCCCTCATTTATCTTGCTTATTCCATCTTGAAGTACTATGCATATTGTCTAATTTTGTCTTTTTGTCATATATTGCATTTTCCAACTTTTCATTTGAGAAGGCGGTGGCTAATGGGCCAATCGATTGTAAATGGAAAGTATTTGCATGCCATTGACTGTTCTGAAATGTACTCTCGACTGGTACCCGAGTTACCTTTTCTGCAGTTAAATGCATTTCTTTTCTTTGTAGTCGAGTATACTTTCACAGCAACTCCAGTGCATTGCTGTAGGAGAGCCACAGTGTATTGCCTGGTCCTTGTTGACACTCCCTGGAGGGTGGGTTGTTGTGAGAATGAATTATAAATCTTTTCTAATGGCTTCCCCAATACCAAACCACCAAACTTTGAACAAACGAAAACGTCTTGCGGACAATAATCAAAACACTCTTGAACAACCTGATGATGACTGGTCTCGCTTTCTGGTAATAACATCTGAGGATAGGGCTTTAGCTAAAGCTTCACCCTTCTTGGTAGATAAAACCATTCAATCAGTGGCAGGCACGGTTAAAAACGTTACTAAACAAAGGAACGGTCAGCTTTTAGTTGAATGTGTTAAAAAGCAACAATCGCTTAACTTGTTAACGTTGGACCACATTGGTGACATTCCTGTTAAAGTATCTCCTCATTTTAACCTCAATACATGTCGTGGTATTTTGAGGGACAAAGACAAAAATCTTGCTTTATTAGCAGATGACGTCATTCTGTCAGAATTGAAAAAAGTTGTCGGTGTACGTCGTTTCATTATTAAAAAGGATGGCAAAGAAATCAAAACACATACTTTCCTTCTTACATTTAGTACATCATCTGTACCTCAACAAATAAAATTAGGCTATGTTACAGCCAAAGTTGACCTGTATTATCCTTCGCCGTTGCGTTGTTTTTATTGTCAGAAGTTTGGTCACAGCTTGAAGACATGTCGAAATAGGAAAACGTGTCACCAATGTGGTCATGTTGACACTGGAGTTGACGGGTATGATGAGCACTTTGATGGCATTGAACCTTGTTCTGCCGACCCTAAATGCCTGAACTGTAAAGGCAATCATTGTGCTTCATCGAAAGACTGCCCTATATACAAAAAAGAACAGGAGATTATAAAGATTAAAGTTGAACAGGGATTATCATATCCTGAAGCAAGGAAAGTTTATGAAAACCAACATATTCCTGCAATAAATATTAACAGCTACGCTTCCAAAGCTTCAAAGAAAACTGTTTCAATTGCCATTCAAACTGACATATCATGTTTGAAATCTGATATTTCCTCGTTATTTGCTGTGTCTAAACCTAAAGCATCCTCGTCGACTTCGTCTTCGCAGACTGCATCAAATCTGCAAAAAACAGTAAGCAATAAAACATCATCTCCTGTGAAATCTAAAAGCAAAACAAGTGTTAAAAATAGACCGTCGTCCGCAAATGTACCACTGAGCCCTGAGGTGGTCGTTCGGAATAAATTCGATGTTTTGGAAATAGAGATGGAAGATACCTCTCCTGATACAAATTCGACAGAAAATACTACGTCTGTAAATGATGATAAAAGTACAAAAAATATTCCTTTAATAAATGTAAGGGGTCGTAGTAAGTCCCCAAAGAAAAAAGGTCGCAAGCCTTCACTTGCCCGACTTACAGACAAATGAATCGTTCCGATTCTATTATACAGTGGAACTGTAGAGGTTTAAAGGTAAATATAAATGAACTTTTTCAATTAGATCATAATTTTTCTCCAACGGTATTCTGCCTTCAGGAGACTCATCTTAAAGACACGGATAAACTTCAAGTGAAGAATTTCTCACAATATAATTTGTATAGTGTAAATGACAGAGCTACAGGTGGTTCGTCCATCTTCGTTCGGAATTCCATTTTACATAGTAATATTTCATTGAACACAACTTTACAAGCTGTTGCTGTACGTGTTACATTACATAAAACAATCACTTTATGTTCAATATATATTCCACCTAACTTAATTTTAGATCCACTTGAACTAGATAACCTTGTTGACCAGTTACCTAAACCCTACATTTTATTAGGTGACTTCAATGCCCATAATCCTTTGTGGGGCAGTGATAATACAGACAATAAAGGAAAAATAATCGAAAATTTCATAGAAAAACATAATTTATGTGTCTTTAATGATGGGTCAAATACTTATTTACATCCTGGGAATGGTTCTTATACTTCGATTGACCTTGCCATAACAGATCCTTCGCTTTTTACCGATTTTGTATGGTCAGTCCATGATGACCTATGTGGAAGTGATCATTTTCCAACTCTTTTAAAAAGCAATATAACATCGAGCGATGATCGAATCCCACGCTGGAAACTCGATAAAGCTGATTGGACACAATTTCAAACAGATTGTTTGTTTGAACTTAATACAACGAGTTATGATAGTGAAAAAGAACCTATTCTTACTTTTACAAATAATCTTATTCAAATTTGCGAGAAAAGTATACCTAAAACCTCTACAGTACCAAAACGTAAATATAACCCATGGTTTGATGACAATTGTAGAATTGTTGTCAAAGAGCGGAAGAAGGCTGAAAAACGTTATAAACGGCATCCAATAAATTCTAATCTAAATACACTTCGTAAATGTAGGGCCATCGCCAGGCGCACTATAAATCAAAGCAAACGATTATCATGGAGAAAATATGTATCTAAAGTTAATACGCATACCCCTATTAATAAAGTCTGGAAGATGATTAAGAAAATTAACGGTAAAGGCACCTCATCCAAATTAAAACACCTAAGACAAAATAATACGATTTTAACGTCAAAAGCTGATATTGCAAATTTTTTGGGAGAAACTTCTTCAAAAAATTCTTCTTCCACAAACTGTTTACCGGAATTTCAACGGATAAAACGTAAGACCGAAAAAATAAAACTTAATTTTAATTCTTGTATTACTGAAGATTATAACAAACTATTTTCTATTGATGAATTAAAGTCCTCTTTAGAAAAATCTCGTGATACAGCGACTGGGTCAGACGAAATTCATTACCAAATTCTTAAACATCTTCCAATAGAATCATTATATATATTACTAGATATTTTCAATCGAATTTGGTCTGAAGGCGAATTCCCTGAATCATGGAGAGATTCCATTATAATTCCTATTCCAAAAACAGGAAAGGATCATACTGATCCCATTAACTATAGGCCAATATCATTAACTAGCTGTGTATGTAAAACTTTAGAACGAATGATTAATGATAGACTTGTCTGGTTTTTGGAACATAATAATTTACTTACAGATATTCAGTGTGGTTTTAGAAAAACACAGAAGTACTGTCGATCATCTTGTTCGTTTAGAATCATATATTCGTGATGCTTTTATAAATAAAGAACATGTTGTATCGATATTTTTTGATTTAGAAAAGGCATATGATACAACTTGGAAATATGGTATTTTAAAAGATTTATATAATATGGGTCTCCGAGGTAACTTGCCAATATTTATTTCGAATCTTTTAAAAGACAGACGGTTTAATATTCGACTAGGTGCTCATACGTCCAATTGTTATGAACAGGAGTTGGGTGTACCTCAGGGAAGTATATTATCCGTTACTCTGTTTAGCATTAAAATTAATAGTTTAGCTCAAGTTTTGAAACATGATATAGATGGTTCCCTTTATGTTGATGACTTTCTAATATGCTGCCGAGGGAAAAATATGAATATGATTGAGCGGAAGCTTCAGCTTTGTTTGAACCATATCTTCCAATGGTCAATTGAAAACGGTTTTAAATTTTCGAAAAATAAAACTTCTTGTGTTCATTTTTGCCAGAATAGGCGTTTACATAATGACCCAGAACTGTTTATGGACGGTAATCAGATTACAGTAGTGAATGAAGTTAAATTTCTTGGACTTATTTTTGATAAACGATTATCGTTTTTGCCGCATATCAGATCTTTGAAAGTAAAATGTTTAAAAGCTTTAGATATATTAAAAGTTTTATCTGGTGTGGAGTGGGGTGCTGAAAGTACAACCTTGCTCCAGCTTTATAGATCGCTGGTTCGATCGAAGCTGGACTATGGTTGCATTGTTTATGGTTCGGCCAGAAAGTCCTATTTACAGCTTCTGGACACCATACATCACCAGGGCTTACGTTTGAGTCTTGGTGCTTTCAGAACCTCACCTGCAACTAGTTTATATGCTGAAGCTGGGGAACCATCTTTAAATGAAAGAAGACTGAAACTTACTTTGCAATATGTAATTAAACTGTATTCAAATTCTTCGAATCCCGCTTTTGACTGCGTTTTTAAACCAAAACATGAAATTTTATACAATAGTAAACCCAATAGTATTAAAAATATTGGATTACGGGTTCGACCACACATTGGAAAGACTGGAATTAGATTATCTGATATAGCAAATTATGAAATACCTTCTTCACCGCCTTGGTTGATGAAAAAATCGAACGTTATACTGAAATTATCAGATCATAAGAAAATTGATACGAATTCTTTGAAATATCAACAAATGTTTTCAGAAATAAGATCTTTGTATTCGGAATATAAATCATACTATACTGATGGTTCCAAGGATGATGGCAGAGTGGCAGCTGCTGCAGTAACTGATACCGATATTTCTTTATCCATACGTTTACCAAATAATTGTTCTATATTTACAGCGGAAGCTAAGGCTATACTTTTAGCACTTGTTCATATTGAAAAAAATAAACACTTTAAGAGTATCTTTTTTTCTGACTCTTTATCATGTCTTCAAGCTATCAAAAATTTCAATACTAGTAATCCCTACATCTTGAGGATTTTAGAAAAGGTAAATTCTTTGTTGTTAAATAAATTTGACATCGTATTTTGTTGGCTTCCTGGACATACGGGATTCGTAGGTAACGTTAAAGCTGACAAAGCAGCAAAAGAAGGATTAAATAGACTAGATATCGTAGGTAAAATACCTTATACACATTTTAAACCATCTATATTGAATTATATTGATGCTTTGTCACAAGAAAACTGGGACCATGAAGATAATAATAAACTTCATGATCTGAAGCCGATTTTTAAATATAGAATAAATTATCATCATTCTTGTCGTAGAGATGAAATTGTTACTTGTAGACTCCGCATTGGGCATTCTTGGATAACGCATTCTTACCTTTTAAAGGAAGAGCCTCCTCCAGAGTGTATCCCTTGCGGATGTCTATTAAGTATTAAACATATATTGTTGGAATGTGCAGACACTGCACACATTCGAAATCAGTATTATATTGTACAAAGTATGAATGAATTATTTGAGAGTATCAGTATTTCAAGAGTTCTAGATTTTTTGAAAGAAGTGAACCTATTCAATAAAATATGATATATTGAAATGTAACGTATTATAATTGTGTATATATGTATATTTTAGTAACATCATTTACATGTAGATACGTTATACAATGAGAGCTGGTCTTTCCTAAATATTTTTAATTGCTCTTTTTAATTTGGTTTATGTTAGCTTGTAACCGTCGCCATATGGGTGAAATATTCCCGGTGCGACGTAAAACAATAATGTATCTATCTATCTATCTACATTTTGGCAAAAAGTACGAAGCGCTTGAAAGCGCCTCCGACCTTTCTTCTACAGCAGTTACGCCTTTGCCATTTGGAGATTCTCATGGTATGGCAGGCGCGGATCCAGCTTTTTTCGCTGGGGGGGGGGGGGGGTCCAAAAGGCCGGGGGTCTTGGGGACGCCGTAAGGTTGGGGTACCAGGGGGCGAAGCCCTCGGAAGGTCATGTATTGTCACAGATAACAGACTGCGAAATCCGTACCCAAAATTGATGTATAACAACGGAAAATAAAGGCATATATGTGGGACATTTAAGAGGAAAAATAAGTGGATGTTAGCGGTTTATTGAAACGTTACCAGTTCTAGCCACGGGGAGGCCTCCACAGTATAGAACCTTTTTTTTTTTTTACTTTTTTTATATTTTTTTTTTAAGAGGGATGTACTTTTTCCATTACAGACAAGGTGCAAAGTGACACGCTTCAGCGCAAACTTGAAATGACCGTGTATATAATAATAATTAGATAAGGATTGAGGTACCGAAATTGAATGAGGTGACCCGTAGTCCATGTGTCAAATTCACTAATGGGCGGTGAATATCATAGTGGAAACTTAGCTGAAGAGACTGGACTGATATCATTCATAGGGTCGTAAATTGTACTGTAATGTTTGAGTTTATATGTCACATGATGCTATGTCTCCATATCCACACACAGTTGAGTTATATAGTCAATCCCTGACTCCTGTTACAACTAAGGCTTTGTTAAGTGTGTTTTGACCGCTCGTGTATAGCATTGCAAGAAATTGTTACCTTTCACGGATTTGTGAATGATTTTGATGTTGCAAAGGGGTTTACTGCCATTAACTGTGGTCCTGATATTTAGGGAGGGAATGCATCATATTACCACAAAAACAAAAATGATGTAAAGAACATAATGGTACATGCATTGTCGTGACGTCAGAAGGTTGCTAACTAGAAATTAGTAAAATTGACGTTACCATCGCATAGTACACAGGCACCGCCTTACGGATGATAACAGATGGCGAACCCCATTGATTCACCTACAGCCTATAGATTTTCAGAAGAATTTTGTTGTTTTACGTACGTCAGTGACACACCATGATTGACCAGTATTGGTCAGACAGCATATGACTCGAGCATATTACGCTAGACTCAGTAGTAAGCAATCTCCAACTCTATAAGTCAATATATCATCGTCATGATGATCATACAGGGTACATTAATGTCAACAATGATTAGAATTAATGTCAATGATTAGAAATATGTTTAGAAATTAGATACATGCCACTTTCAACTAAATCATAGTCGCTTTTTTCTAAGGACAAGAGTTACCTTTCCAGCCCCCCCCCCCCCCCCCCAACACCAGATGACAAAATGCATCTTTATTACCAGTATTATTACATGTGGTAGAAGTCATATTGAGTGATGATTCTCTGTCTACTATACAACTGTCAAAATTGTGAAGAGGCAGAGAGACGAATAAGCTTATAATCTTGCAAATTGTTCAATTGATTCCGTACCTTGAACTTCGTTGTTATATTTGTATCCAGCGAACACGGGATTTAGGGTAGGTTGAACGTGTGCCATAAATTTTTCGAAGTGGGCGTTGAGACCTTTCCTTTCATCTTCATTCAATTGCCATGTGTTGTATATATCCCGTCCTTTGTCGCCAATCGAAATCAAAAAATAATTTATCTTCGTTGGTTCGTCCCTTTCCTTCAATGGACCGTTCAGGACGAGTTCTGCGTGCTGCTTGACTTTTTTTTCCAAGCATCCACCAAATTTGTCGATTCCCAATCCATCTTGGGCGGCGGTATTCCCGTTAGCTCCATATTCTGACGCCATGTAGTGTTTCAGGGGTCCTCTTGTCTAAGGGAATCAGCACGGAGGCTGAACAAAACAGAAGACGTGTGTCTTCATCGAACTCATTTATTAAACTGAACTTAGGCGGAAACACATTGTTAAAGATATATCTGCGCATGTGCATATACCGAAAGGGCTGAACAAAATGATTTACCAAACAAGATAATCCTAGGGAGTTAGGATGTGATATTGTTACAGAAGACCTGGGAGTTTGTTTCCACTGCCTGTAATCACCTTTTAATTACACATTGATTTTATATTCATATATATGTCTATAGTAGGTTGGTCGTTTGCGTAATGAAAGCGATCTGCTACCATATACAGGCAATATACACCTGTGGGTCTTTAAAGTTTAGTTTAATATTAACCTAAAAATACTTCTTTTGAAATACTTCACATTAAGCCTATTCTTTTAATGCACAGGGGAAAGTGTTTCACATCGAATTCATCTTATAATGAATCAAAAGTAGAACCACTGTTTTGTAGTGTTTTAAATGAACAGTATTTATTTATATATTTATTGTATTATCATAAGGTCATTTTGACCTTCTGATACATTACACATATTTTTCGATTTTTGTGGATTCACAATTTTCATGTAATGAATTTTTATTTCAAGTAGTTAAGTAAAAAGTACAGATTTTCCATTTCTTCTCCATCTCAATCGCCTAGTCTGAAGTTAAGGTGTTTTGTGTACACAATACAATGTCAAGCTTTTCCTTTATTCAATTATCTCAAATAGTCCAGGGCAAATAACTTTAGGGTAAAGTATCTTACTTTTCCTATTTCTGTTAGTTCAATTTCATTTACTATTATTTAACGGATTAAGTATTATATTGTCCGAACCAAGCCATCTCGGTGTACATGGGTATTTTTCACACCTAAGTCCTTTAGAGAAATGACAGCGTTACTTAAGAATTTACTCAATGTAATTTCCTTTGTTTGAAGACATGAGGCCCCAAGAGGGTTCCTCACATTTACACTTTTAGGAAAGTATACAATTACATTTTAATTGTCTTTAATTGGGCCCTACTAGGACCCAAGAATAAACGTTAAACTTTTCATTCAACTTGGTCGTATTTTTCAGGTAGGAATGTTTTGCGTTGAATTTTATTGAAGTTATTTTGATTCTATTAATTTAGTATTTTACTTGTGATGTTTCATTACCATTTTCTCATCAGATGCTCTAATTTTGTATGAGTTTAATCAGCCTTTGAAACAGCTTACTGGATTTACTTTAAATGTTCGTGCCTAATTTTGGTCGCTGTTTTTGTGAAATTTGTGTAATTGCTTATGAACTTCTGTGAAAACCTATCAATTATTTTTATATTTGAAGAGCACTTTATCCTAGTTTTCAATTCTACATTTTATTTAATTGAAATATTGTTTAATACGCAACTTTTGTGACTGGTTCACAGTTTCCGGAACCATGGGTCACGTGATTACTTCCAGTAAACGAAAATTGAAAGTTGGCTCTTCCGAATACTAGAATTTAGAGTATTTTTCTTCTTCAAAAATCCTCCAACATGATGTAAGTTTACCTTATACACTTTATTGTTATTGGCACTTGATTGTCTGTAAGCAAATACAACAAGGTGTTGACTAATTAGAATAGATCAAATGTTTCTGTGTGAAAATCAAGGTTATAGATCATTGTGGTTATTCCTTTATATTGACAACTACTCTTTATTTGCAACACTTAAAATGTATGACCATGAATTTAAGCTTGCATTTCTAAAATTAGACTATGTGAATATCAAAAACTCATGGAAATATATTACACACAGATACTGCTACATTCTGTATCACAAGGTGTTGGGATGCAAGTGTATGCTCCCTAGTCTGATTGACAAAGGATCATCTGAATCTGAAATTATCTCTATCTTTATTTATGCAAATTATTAATTAACTTCTAAATTTACAATTTACTTTTTGTTAATATTTTAAGCTTTAATTACATAGTTAATTGATTAATTAATTTCAAAACTATTGATCAGACTTCGCTCCTCATACTTAGTGTACCTCTTCGTGGCCAAGCGTGCTCTTTATTTAGTTAATTTCTCCGCATTTTATTCATTACCATATAGTTAACATTTATTGTTGCAATCTTGTGTTCTCTAGTTGAGTTATTATTGTCTCTTGTGAACTGTATAATCAAAGTAACATATGCTGTAAGATTATAGGGTTGTGAATATGTATGACATAATGTACACTATTTGTTATCATTGTCTATAACCTTAGGTTTTATATGCAATGCAATTTTATATATTTTCTGGCACTTTATACTGGACGCTCGAAGAATAAACGTCAAACTTTTCATTCATCTTGGTCGTATTTTTCAGTCACATTACCAGTCCCCAACCCCAGTGTACCAAACTTCCCCCAGAAACCCCCATGATAGTATTTTGGAATCTATGTTGAAAAGAAGGAAATGTAACTCAGGAATAGGGGAGAGATTGAAGATCGATAATTTGTATACGGTTTCGAGGGACGAGGAGGTGGTGTTCAGGGGTTTTTCAGGACTACCAGGTTCAGCATACATCCAGAGAAAACGAAATTGGTGTACTATTGGACGTGAAATTATTAGGAATTTAGACTAAACATTTTTTTTCGGACATATTATATTACTGTTTATGCTTTTGGACACATATATTGCGATGGGGGATATTACAGAGCGGTTGATATAATTTTTTAAATTATCATACTTAGTTAAACTTTGATATATTGTGATACATGCATTGGCATCATGTGTTATGTCATTATAAAATTGTAATTAATATTGTTTTACATGCAATTGTATATTATGAAATGATATACAGATACATGGAATGTTACAATATTATATTATAATGTTATATTTTTGTCTATTCATATTTGTTATTCTGAGATTGTTGAACTATTTTTACATCTGTCAACATTTATTCTTATTCATAATTGAGTAACTTATATTTTTCAAGGGGGAGGAATGTAGCCGTTTCACTTTAAATCTATCAAAGTTCTTTTATGCTCTAGTGATATATCTCTCTATAACTGAGTATTAATCTTTTTTTTTAAGTTACCTGTGAATCACTGAAGCATATATCTAATATTATTGGTCCATATCCCTTTGTAACTATAGTGTTTAGACAAGACACGCGCCCCCCACCGAAACACATTTGTCATAGTTAACATCTTACTCTCTACAGCAGTATATCTGCTGATTAAAAAGAACAATTGAAGTTTTGGGGGCAATTTTTGCGCGAAACGGATTACCGCGACAATTGAGAACCGTTGTCCGATACCAATTGTCGCGGTAATATGTTTCGCGCAAAATTTGCCGTCAAAACTTCATTGCTTTGATAGATGATGTGCTTGCCATAGTGAATACTTCTGTCCACTTTGAATGCGTCTACGAGTACAAAGAACATCGTGTTCATGAACGGTCCCACGAAATCAACGTGAACTCGCTCAAAAGGTGTACTAGGCCATTGCCACGGATGCGTAGTTGCAATCGGTGGATTATTGCTATTTGCCTGACATCCAATGCAACCTTTTGCGGTTTGGCGCCAACACCAACTTGCGATGCATCGAGAGCGTTATCGAAAACGGAACAACGCTACTCTCAGATCGACAAAGAGGCGCTAGCGATTATATTTGGAGTGAAGAAATTGCACTAGTATCTTTTTGGTCGTCATTTCACATTCATAACCGACCATGAGCCGCTTGTATCGATATTCATTCCAAAGAAAGGAATATCGGCTTCGTCGGCTGCGCGATTGCAGAGATACTAAGATACAGAGATTGCCGTGTACTTAACCGGATACGATTATGACATTGAGTACAAAAACACGAAGAAACATGGAAACTTGGACGCGTTCCCAAGGCTGCCGTATGGAAAACCGGAAGACAAAGCCGTGGAGCTATTTCAAATCACTCAGTGGGAAAATGTGCCCATAACAGACACTGAAATTAAGCGGGAAACTTAAAAAGAGAAAATTTTGAGTCAAGTATACCGGTATACCATGGAAGGATTGAAAATGAGACTGGAAGAAAAAATGTTTACAGCCGTTCTACGCTAAGCGAGATGAGTTGACGATTCAACAAGGATGTTTGTTATGGGGAATCAGAGTGATCGTTCTCGTAAAATACCGTCGGGATGTACTAAAGATGATACGCAGTGGACACAATGGCGTTGTGGCGTTGCGCGAAGCTGTTTGGTGGCCGGGTATCGACACGGATATCGAGCAAACCGCAAAAAGTTGCGTTGGATGTCAGGCAAATAGCAATAATCCACCGATTGCAACTACGCATCCGTGGCAATGGCCTAGTACACCTTTTGAGCGAGTTCACGTTGATTTCGCGGGACCGATTATGGACACGATGTTCTTTGTACTCGTAGACGCGCATTCAAAGTGACCAGACGTATTCACGATGGAAAGCACATCATCTATCAAAACAATTGAAGTTTTGAAGCCAATTTTTGCGCAAAACGGATTACCGGACAACGGTTCTCAATTCACATCGGATGAATTCAAACCATTTATGAACTCTAGCGGCATTAAACACGTCAAGAGTGCTCCGTATCATCCTGCGACCCATGGAGTGGCCGAGCAATTTATTCAAACAATGAAACAAAGTCTCCGGGCGATGTCACATTCAAACCTACCACTCAAAGTAAAGCTTGCGAATTTTCTGCTAGCTTACAAAAATACACCAAACGTGACAACGAATGAAACAACGGCAAAACTAATCCTAGGACGAAATTTGCGAACATGTTTGGATTTAATTAGACCGGACGTTAAAAACAGTGTTAATCACCAACAATTGAAACAAACATTCGAGAGTAACGCCACAACAAGAAATTTTGAGGTCGGTCAGGATATCATAGTCCGAAATTACCGGGAAGGTGAAAAGTGGGTACGCGGCACCGTCCGAGAAAAGCTGGGTCCTGTAGTGTTCGAGGTAAAAACCAGAGACGGAAAACGATGAAGAGGGCATGTCGACCAATGCCGCGATAATATCGACTCTCCGAAACAAACCGAAGTCTCATACAAAGGAGCAGAACGGGCATCTATAAGTGAAACTTTGGACAATCAAGATGAATCTAACATTGACGATGT
Source organism: Pteria penguin (assembly GCA_035048485.1). Taxonomy (NCBI): domain Eukaryota; kingdom Metazoa; phylum Mollusca; class Bivalvia; order Pterioida; family Pteriidae; genus Pteria; species Pteria penguin. Next base: position 54,367,434 of record CM068584.1, on the reverse strand, counting down.
ACCCGTCAACACAAAAAATACAATATATAATTATATATTATTATATATAATAATATATATTATTTATATAATAAATATTATTATATTTGCATAATAATATGCAAATTAATTTGCATATTAAAAAGAACAATTGAAGATGTAGGCGTATTAAGTAACACTTTCTCACAGATTGAAATATATAATGAAATTTATAATGAGTTGGTCTAGTTCCGAAATAAATGTAGTGTTAAAAGGACGTGTTTTATATTTGAAGTTGTGTACATACACAACAGTAACTATTTGTCACGTGACATTCATAGTATATATTGCTCGATATTCTTTAATTCTTGGATAGCTTCTATCCATTTCCTACACATCGCTTTGATTCAGTTGTGAGCAACGTAAGTTTATGTTTTGTTAAGCGCTTTATTTGCTTTACTCAGTGCTATAAGCTGACAACTTGTTTGAATAAATATTCTAACTATGTTATTTCGTGTTCTGATTTAGATATAGAAAATCTTAGAACTTAGAGTAACCGCTTTGAGCCCGAGCCGGTTACACATGTAAAACATTTCAAATGCATATATTAGTAATACCGCCATCACACGCACATACCATAGAGTAAAACACGAACCTCACCTTCACTTGAAGAAAAAACCAAATAAACAAAGATGCTATAGCTACTTTTACTTTTTGTTTCAAGTGTCCAAAAAGTAACTAAATGGACAATGTTACTTAAATGATAATTGTGTTTACATGTACTAAATCTTATGTTGGCCCAACATACGGTACATAGAATAACCGAGGTGGCGGTATAAAATACGGAACGGTACTTGTTACAACCGGAATGGCGTCTAATAGGCATAAAGGAAGAGGAGATATGTACATATTCTTTTGTTATACATACCACCGGGGATAGTATACTATGGTACCAACTTATTTCAGAAGATTGAAGACAGTACAAAGGAAACTTCCTTACAATGGGACATTCAAACTCGCTTGTAGTTTTCTACCCCATTAGAACAATACAAATATGTTTTACTCTTATTACAATTAATAATAGGCCAAAGGGGCCTTTTTATCTTTTACAATACAATATATAAATTATAGCTATAAAGAAAGTTTGTTGATGATAGACTTAGCCCATATTCTATCAATATACGACCCAGGCCCTTAGCCCAGATTCTATCATTATACGACCCAGGTCCTTAGCCCACATTCTATTATTATACGACCCAGCTCTTTAGCCCAAATTCTATCATTATACGACCCAGGTCCTTAGCCCAGATTCTATCATCATACGACCCAGGTCCTTAGTCCAGATTCTATCATTATACGACCCAGGTCCTTAGATTCTATTATTATACGACCCAGGTCCTTAGCCCAGATTCTATCATTATACGGCCCAGGTCCTTAGCCCAGATTCTGCCATTATACGACCCAGGTCCTTAGCCCAGATTCTATCATTATGCGGTTTGACATAACTAGAATATTTTGTGAATGAGGGAACAAAAATTGTCTGTTTTTTTTTCAATATTTCTATACTAGAATATGTTTCTACTTACCGACTACATGCAATCGCTGCAATAATTAGCGATAGCTCCGACGAATCTATGTCATCATCGCTTTCATCCTCTAGTAGCAACACCCCCGTGCGGTCCCCGTGGTGATAAGAATAGGGCCTCCGTACCTCTTGCATGTCGTATGAGGCGACTAAATGAGCCACCCGGGGAATTCTTATGAAAGATTCCCAAGTACCCTCTTGCTGGTCGCGGTTATAGACCAAATGAGGCATCCTGTTTGCCGTGGGATGCGACCTGTAATGTTGTATTTCAGAAGATTGAAGACAGTACAAAGGAAACTTCCTTACAATGGGACATTCAAACTAGCGGGTAGCTTACTACCCCATTACAACAATAAAAATGTGCTTTACTCTTATTACAATTTTTATATTCGATAATTATAATATCTTGAATATATCAATATTCCAATTACTGTAATTATCAGTAGATCCACAGTTACCTTAATTATCTGAAACTGATAATTCTACATTAATTTCCGTAATGATTAATGATTCGAATAGTTCTCAAAGACTTAACTACATATTATTAGGTATTATATAAATTATAATTTTACTTTAATTTCTTTAATGATTTAAATAGTTCTCAAATGCCTAACTTAATTATAATTTGGTATTACAATGTAAATATATAATGAAGGGGGTTATGATTTTCTACATCATTTTCTCTTTGAAAATCTAAGATACAACATGATGAAAATAGCTCTCTATGGTTCAAGCTATATCTTTAGACTTGAGAGTTACTGTGGTGGAAATCTCCATTCTGCGCGAGGTAAAATTCTACGGAAAAGGTGGATTGCGTGCATCAGATATCAACGAAAGATTCGTCGAAGATATGAGACTTTAATCCTGACATAGTTTTCGTTTGCGTTGGTGGTAACGACATTTCCGCAACATCTTCCCCAAAGGAAATTTTCAAAGACATCAAGCAGTTGGTTGATCGACTATTTTCTATAGGTGTAAACCTTGATCTTATATCAGAAATTTGCGAACGAGGAAACTTCTCAAAGGTTCCTGGATTGACTAAACATTCATTCGATGCGCAACGGAAACACATCAATCAAAGGTTAAAAAGATTAAAAAGAACTTTGTTGCATTTCCGGAAATTCACTTTCCATCTGATTATCTTCGAGATTTTGTTAATCTTGACGAGAGTGGCAGTTATATAAGTTTAAATCTTGTGACAGTGAAGCAGATTTTTCTTATATTTATATATATGTATTTGTAATATAGTTTGTACATGAATTGTTGTATATTTCTATTTATCATTGAAACATCTCTGTCTTATATCATATTTTGTACATGAACTTTATTTATATTTATCTGAGATTTTTATTGAAACGTATTCTCGTCTCGAATAGTACTGCGGTATTACGAAGGTTGAAACTAATGAAGAGTCTATGGTATTGCTTGATATCACTGTACTCGTGGGATCTGAACAGAAAATGTTGAAAATGGGAAAAGAACATCTTCGTCCATTTTTCACCTGAGTAGCAACCCTCCCGTTCAAATGTACATTTCAACGCGCATGTGTAGAAAATAGCCGAGTATCAACCCAAGTAGATGCATAAACTCGCTTATTGACATAAATCAGTCCGATATGATGTATTTATGGTTGTTCAAGTTGTCCCGGCCTTCAGAGAAAGGTTAGCTATCTCAAGACACTCAAAGTATTGTATGATCTAGACACAGAGACACAAACTATCCGAGGAACTTCGGCGCCGGTGGAAAGCTGCTGTCAACAGGGCGGACAGTACAACTGAGGAGAAATGGGAAATCACGATCGTCTGTTCAAAACACTTTGTACATAGATGGTACGTAGTGCATGATATTATTAAATGAATTCACTGTTCAACTTGTCTATTACCGGGTATCTAATGAATATCACATACAAGCACAAACTAAAATACACATAGATAAAATTAATACAACGATGGGTCATCAGCAGTCCTTGCAAAGCCATCTCCCAATTGGCTCATGTTTCATCTTAACACACATTAAGTGAAACCATTGTTTTTTGGCAGTTTTCATTATCGCATAAAATAATTTTCTTTCCATCATCTATTCCCGCACATGTACAGTACTTTCTGTTTTTTTCGGATTCACTTGAAGTTGATATTGGTTTCTGTTTGTCGGCTGTACAGAGGGTACTTTATTGCAGAACCCTTTGCCGGCTTATGAATCGATTCAGTAGCTCTGGCACAACACAGCATCTATGAAATTCCTTCGCTTTTGCGGACATTCCCCTCCATAGGACGTCATCTTTGTACACCCTTTCAATATAGCAATCATTTGGACACCAAACAACAGTCACAAAACTGTCTGTTTGACATGTACATTTGCATCTGGTAATAGTAAGCATGAATTCAGTAGAGTTTTCTTCCATTATTTGTCGCAATCAAATATGGTACTTCAAGTTTGTCACTATTTCGCATTGAATACGGACATTTAATTTCCAAACAGCCTTCACCGCAGCAATGGCATGAAATCAGGCCATCAGGAGATGATCCAAATTGAGAATGGTCAACATTTAAAATGAGTCCACTGCGTTCCAATTTAAATTTCTCGTGTGCATTTTTCGTTAATGTAGCATGTAAAGATGATGGATAAATCCAAAGCACAAGTCCAAAAATCATAAAACCAGAGGACATACAAAGTGAGATCAGGTGCCCCGGGGAGAGTGAGCATCTCCTGCTTGCTAGCAACACCCGTCACATATACCCAGTAGAAAGAGTCAGATCGTGTAAATTCCATATGTATTTATATATGGAGAAGTCGAAGTAGGTAACCTTCTAGTATAGAAGGTGTCAAATCTGTGTAAAATGATCGGAATCGGTCTCAGTCCAGAATATCATTTAAAAGTCTGGATAACGAGATATCACATGGAGTAATAAGAGTCTCGTAACTACCATAGAATTTCCTCAGTGACGTTGCTAGTCTAGCACATTTATAACCCTGGTTGAGCAGCTTAACTGAAAGTCGCCTAGCCCTCGGAGCATACTCCAAATGGGCAACTTCTTCCCGTTCCAATCTCCATACTACAGCTGAAATCTTCACGGCTTGCTTTTGCTGGGGTTGGCAGATAGTTTTTAGTAATAAAGACAGAAAGCCTTTCTGAATTTGTGCGACACTGCATAAAAGGTAGATGCTGTGATACGGCCTGTCCTATATTTTGACCAAAATTTACTCCCCGTCTGTTCTACAGTCATTTCTTCCACATACTGAACATTTGCCTTGGTTATTGATATGTCCACGTTTTCCACTTTCTGGATCGCCTCCGATATATCATTGAGCACCTTTTCCTGGTCGAAAATAGTTGCCATATCAATAGACCACTTTTCATTCACAGATTTCGGAACAAACTGTTGGGAATAGATATCCGTTATGGAGAACATGGCAGAATTTGGCAATACTTTGTATAATTCTTGATAAAATACACTTTTCTTCGTCTCCAGTTGGTGAATTGATATCAGGTCCTGGTGGTACTCTGAGGTTGGCAAGATTGTTATAGAAATACTTTGGGAAAGTTACACATGCGCGTGAAGAGAAATATATCGCAAGATTTTTTTTAGAGTCTTGTTTCCATTTTTGTCTATAGTGAAGAGAGAATTTCATAGGAATTTTTTTATATGACAATCGTTGTGTTACATTAAGTTAAACGTTGAGTGAAATTAGTTTTAACGAGAATCTAGTATAGGTAATAATGGTAAACTGTACATAATTTTCTTGCAGATAACGCGTTCCAGGAGAGCGTTTGTGGAAGAGAAATCTCGTACTCTGCTTCTGTTAAGTCCGTTTGTTACAAAAAGACCTTTAAGTACAGCAAAGATAATAATTAGATTACAATCTGCATCCGAGATATATCCTGAAAGAGCCATCGATATATTCATATCGCATCTATGATAAATTATATGCATACAAGTTTTCCCACTTTCGGGCAATTGAAAAAACCCTTTCGTATGATTTTCCGCAGAGTTGTCTCGGCACGTATGTCTAATTGAAGCCCACTCCACCAATAAACTGCCATGTAGACCATTTACCCATGCAAAAACGCACACTATATTAATAATCTCTGAAATGTATATTCCTTCAGAACAATTTACGAATTTTATGTCTCTAAACTCGCGGAACCCACAACATCCTGAAGTTCGGTCCAAAGGTCATATTGATGCGATCGCAGAGGTAAGCTGTTAATTATACATTTTAATTTTCGGCAAAGGTGCGTTGAAAAAGGTAGGGGGTGGTTAGAAGTATCTCTTTTTATTTGATACTCATTTTAACTTAGAAATTAACATTGATTTAAATTTTTGCAGCTATAAATTGTTTAATAATTTTTAATGAAAAGAGAACTTTATTCTATTTTTATTTAAAAAAAAACCATTTCAATCTTCTACAAGAAATAGGCGACAGAACCTGAACCACTTGACTACATTGACAAAATTGCTGAAAATTTCATTGGTATTAATATCAGTTTTAAACGCTACGTGCTATGAAAATTAATTTTTTTCCTCTTACCTTTGGTGGCCACTGTGGTACTTGGACTTGCGTCCAAATACAGATTCCTCTCATTCGACGTCCCCCTCCAGGACCGTGGTTTTGATTACATCATTATGGTATTGGACCTTTACTTCCCGGATATAGCTCGACCAATGCACACTCGAGTAACCAATACTTGCACGGTTTCAAGATATGAAATGATAAATCGAATAATATCAGAAATGTCTAACTTTGATCTCTCGAAAAATGTGTAGTTGAATGCCGAAAACTCGTGGCTGCGATTGTGTTTTCATAGAAATGTTTCTTCGGCAGTCTTCTTCTTAAATATGCAAACATAATCTGGAGGGACTCAATTTTTCAAATTTGACATGATGTCCTGTTTAATGTTTGTTCTTTTAACACAAAATTGGCATGGCATAAATAATGCATATACAAACACAATAAAGATTTATTTATACCGTTATTTTCATTTTACTTATACTGCAGATAAGGAAAAGGTGTCTTGTATTAGACTATGGGTTATGATTTAGAATATAGGGAAATAAAATAAAAAATCCTCGGTCTCAGCAGTATGATAGGAAGTCATCATGGAGCTGTTAATGACGTAATAATTCGAAAAAGCACACGGGAAGATCAATAGAACTTGCGAACCAGGCGTATATTCCACACCGAATTTCGCTTGCCAATTCATCGAGTCAATTTAATAGGTAATGATTTCATAATATTTTCATTTAACCTATTACATAACTATTTATCTTATATTATTATGGTACTATATTATTTTTTCGTCTTTCCCACAAAAGCTCAGTTTGTTTAATATTGCTTTTAATACCTTTCTATGAGAATAACTTTTATTTTCATCTATTGTTGAAAAATCCGTAAGTTACTCGAAACAAAAGATAAAAGCAATATTCCGTGAGAGATATTACATTTTAAGAGCCTGTGGGGACGTGGTATCAAGAAACAAAGAATTATAAAAATCATTACAATGCCATCACTGGACAGACAGGGGAAACACGTCAGAAACATAACAACAAAGGAAGCATTCAGGAGAGGGAATATCGATTCATTAATTATATTTTATACCATATGTGTGCATACGGTGAATATGGAATCTGTATACATTTAAACAAGTGTCATTACAAACTTCACAATGTACACCTAAATTTTCTATGAATTTGAAATATTTTTTTTCGCAATGTCCATGAACAGAATCTTATAAATTTCATCTGATGTATCTTTTGCCTTTTGTGATGGTTTCTTGCCCATGGGCAATGTGGTTGTGTTTCCTCGTTTCACGACTCTTCAAACTGTTGGTATATACATATGATTATTCACAATAATAAATTCTAAGCGCCTATCTTTTTCTGCCATTGTCCAATAATCTTCTGGATGCATTTCATCTAACAACACTGCACGCATAACCTCCAGCACATCGTGGTTGTCTTGAAAGAAAAATGTCTTGACCAGAATTTCATTTCTCCATCCAATCAGGCTGTTTTTTTCCTCTTTGACATGTTTACAGTTCCATCAGGGAGTGGAATTTTGTCACTGGCTGACTGAATATTGAAGTGATGCAAGAACATGACACAACAAATTGCATCAAATACCAAGTAATACAACATTTGTATGGCGGGTAAGCATTCTTCACCTTCCCTTTAACATAACTCAAGTATATTCCTGAAGTAGTATGCTGGGCTGTATGTCGGCTTTTGCTATGACCTAAAATATAAGAGCAATTATGTAGACAGATAAGGATAGTATTACTTGTATTACGTTAAAATATTTCGTCTGGTGTCTTTCAGTGCTAGTGTACTAATCTCAATATAGACTGATCAGTGGTTTTGGAGTATTACTTTATTTTCAAAATCACATTGAATAATATTACACTAACTCAGTTATACGCCCAATTACCCAGAGTCCAAATCAGCAGCTATTGCTTTTGTAATATATAATCATACTTGAGGCTTCACAAGTACAAATATTGTAATAAATACAGTATTCCATACTTGTATTTGAAATTAAAAATAATGTATATCCCTTCAAGAAATTCTGCACACGATGTCAATCTTATGTCTTTGATATAAAGCCCTCTAATCTTTCGAATAGTGTATCCACATTCCCCAGTGATTGCTGTGCACATTGAATTCTTTCGCCCGTTAATGTAAACTAATATACAGAAAGTCGAATGCTGAAATATTTGTTCATGCGACTTTTGAAATCAGTCCTCTATCAAAATTGAATGGTTTGATATGTAGTCATACATGTACATTTGCAGTGTCTTTCATTATGTAGTCTATTTACCTCCGAGAAAAACTTCCTCTACAACCACTGCTTCTTCTGTTACTGGAACATATGATATCGACAGCTGATTTAAAATATTGATTACATCTGCAATTTCAGTTTAATTGCAGTCAAGAGGCCATGGGAAACTGAAAAGCAACCCCCCCCCCCCAAAGATTTTAAAATATCAAAGAAATTAAGAAACATCGTTAATGTATCTGCATGAACGATTTATGATATACTGAGCAATGGCAGTTGAAGGCTTTACTCATATAGCGACATGGAAGCAGGAGATAACCAATCTCAGAAATCATGCTGGCGAAACTGGGTGTCACATTCGGGATTTCTTACACCGCAAGCCAAGTACTGAACCACTACACCATGTCGATCCCCATTTCAAGCCAAGATCTCGGTACAGTAACGTTGCATTGACGAAGACAAATAAGTGTGTTTTCTTTTACTTCGCATATTTAAACAGAGTACAATGTTTGAATGTTGTATGTATGAAAAATAATTACCTTGTAATTGGAAATTTTATAAGTGCGCAAATCGCACGTAGTGAAATTAAGATTTTATGAGCAGAACTCAAGTAATGTTTAATAATGTATTCTCCCTGACCTCCGGTGAACTCAGTCTATTTTAAATATGGGATCTCGCGAGATCTTCCGTCTTGCTTGAGGCTGACAAACGTAATATGCGGCATTTGCTTTCTTTCTTTTTAACCATTGTCAATTATGTATATGTACCTCCTCTTACAACAACACTAGGGTGCTGACATTACAACAATATATACATGTATTACTGCTCGTCTGTTGAGCATTGTGGGATAATTATCATTCAATTTCCTGAGAACACCCTCCTGATTTACGTCACATGACTTCAGTTACTTGCTCCCGTATTTAACATTATAATTTTCTTAAACAATGATAGAATCATAAGCTCCAACTGTCCAATGGACATTATATTCCAATTTCCCATCATGTCTTTCCCTGTCTGGAATTGCTAAAATAATGCTATAAAACAAAATATTCATTCAAGACTTTTATTTTCATATAAAATTAGATTTTTGTTTTGGTCATAACACTTATGACTTGCACTTCTGTCTTTACTGTAACCGTGAAATGTGCCCTCTCTGGGCAAGTACATGTATAATCAAAGTATTGAGCTCGTTGTCTCACTGGCCATTTTCTATCCCATTATGTCCAGATGGTAGATACACCAGTCACCCCTCACTTCACACTCCTACATAAAAGAAACACATGCAATTTAGACTTCTTTACGTGGGAGAGGTGGGTGGGAAAGAAGTACCTTACTTCAGTTCTGCTCATAAAATCTTAATGTCCAATTTTATTTCGCAGAACTGAAGTAACGTTTAATAATGTATGTTCAACGTAACTAATATATGTGGTTTCTTTCCTGTAATAAGTCACAAATGTTGATTTTTGTTTGTTTGTTTGTTTGTTTGGGGGTTTTTGTTTGTTTTTTTTTGGGGGGGGGGGGTTTATATATATTACTATTATTATTTATCACGTAAATCTAATTTCAAAATAGTCTGTGCAAATTCATTTTTTGATGTATCGATTGTATTAGGTTTACGCCACTACGTGAAGTGACTTATTATGAATAAGTTTTATTGAAGTTGTCCATTTCATGTAGATCGAATTGTTTATCATTCTAGTCATCTCGTTTAATTACGAATATTTGCCACTCGCAAGGAAGTATTTGTTAATAGTTTGCCCACTGGCATTGAGGGAGTAAGCATCTTTATCCACTAAAACTGCTCTATGATATAAACTGAATAGACAATAGGTTGTGTTTTCACATATCATTTACGTTCACAGCACAAGCCTATGTAAAATAAGGTATAGGGATTGTTTGAACATTATGGTTGATTTGCAATCTACCTCTCTTCGAGCTTATATTATTGTGAATTACGTGACCTTAACGACTGTTTTACAATCTGCCTTTTCATTGTGATAACCTGAAGCTAAACAGAAGTTTTATAGAAATTCTGAATAGGTGTGGCTGTCAAGATCTCCTTACGAATTACTTTTTCATATCTGAACAGGATATGTTATATTTTAATATGCCCTATAATGATTTTTTAAAATGAATGAAATTAACTTTGAGTCTTTTAAAGATGTAAATTTTGGTGTTTGAAGTTTGTCAAAATAACCAGATTTAACTTAACCTATAAAAGAAGTCCATCTTACAAGGTAAAATATAACGAAGACAACTCCATATCATAATGTGAATTGCATTATAGGACAATGCAAGACAACATGTATATACTTTCAATTTATTTCATCATTACTTATGTTTATAATCATATACCAATCATGAAAGTGCATCTAACATATATCAACAACTTCAGATTCTCAGTTAGATGACGCTGAGTGATTAAAATATATTATGAGAGAAGTTAACGCTGGGGTCATTTTTCATCTTAGCCATATTCTTGATGAAGGTCAAGAGGAATGAGAATGGTGAGAACACAACATGCTCACGATTTTTGTACCTGGTGGCCTCAGTTGTCCACTTATCCTGTAAATTACTTGGCCACTAGTTGATTAAGTCCAGTAGGAGAATCGAAGTTTCCAATCTGCGACTAAGTCAGCCTATTTCGGGGAATGATGCAATCTGATGTTTAAGGGAGTTATCTATGAGCTATGGGGCTCCAAGCGTTCCTCCATTCTTTCCCGGATAAGCTGTAGTGCCGTGACTGGATCATCGGAGTTACATCTACGGATAGTAGCATCCTGTACTCTCCGTACCAAGCCATCGTATCAAAAGATCCAACTCTTCTGTCGGGTTGCAATAAGAGACTTGAATGTTTGCTTCCAGGTTCGGTAAGAACTTGGATTGTCATTATACTAAGTGATCCTTGCCAGAATCACATCCCTTTTCAATAGAAATTTCATATCTCCAATTGCAGATTTCGGATCAGCAGATGAGGCACTCGGTTGTAGTGGCTGGTTCATGGGCGCATTGGGGTTCAGTTGGGTGTGAGAGTGTAACACCCCCCCCCCCCCCCCCCTGTTGCTGCACAGTTTCTCCACTCAAGGAACTTGACGGAAGAGCAATGACATATTCCTGCGTATATGACTATCGGAAACTTCAGATGGTAGCTGAAAACTTGGACGTCTCATAGCTTCAAGTTCCGTACGTATAGCTTTGTCTGAGCTTCTAGTTCAGCTTTACGGCGGATAAGATCGGCTTCCCGGTCAAGATAGCGCCTCTTCACCATAGCAGCCTCCAACTTGCCCGGTTTCCTCCTAAATATACTACTTTTTGACAACAAAATACCTCGCGAAGAACGAACTGATCTGTTTTCAGTAGGAAGTCTATCAGCTAAGGGAGCACATGCTTTGCTGAATCTTTCACTACCTGGATAATGTTCATCAGGGGGAAGCTTCATGAGCACCTTGATTCTGTTAAATGTTACATCAAGTTTCAGATCATAGTGGTGCTTAAATCGACGATGACGTTCTTCCTCATCACCACTGTCTGTTAGTCCGAGTGTTCAACAATACAACAATCATTGAACCTCCAGACTTGTGACCACATCGGTGATATTCCGGTAAAAGTATCGTCTCATCGTGACCTTAATTCCACTAAAGGTGTTTTAAGGGACAGAGAAAGGATTTTATTAAATATGTCCGATGATGAAAATCTGTGCGAATTGAAGTCGACAGGTTAGTGCTGTTAGACGGTTCGTCATTAGGAAAAGATGGTTAGGAAATCAAAACAAACACGTTTCTTTTGACTTTCAAAACATCGGTGCTTCCATCAAACATAAAACTTGGTTAAATAAATGCCAAAATAGAACTGTATATTCCATCTCCATTACGATGTTTCACTTTTCAGAAATTGGACATTATAGATTCCATTGTGAGGGATAACTAACGTGTGATCGATGTGGTCACTAGGCTACGTGTAAAGAGGTTTTCAATGAGGTGGATGGTGAGGTCTTGCTGGTTTTGAATGACCCTGACTTTGATCAACCATGCCAGGCTACACCTATTTTCATTACCTTGCAAGGATCAATATTGTTACGAAACAAATCAAAGTGTTGAGAACAAGGAAAATGAAATGATTGTGAAAAAAAGAAGCAGGAGAAATAGCCAATTCAACTGTGAAAGAACTGTCCTTGGTGGATGTAAAGAAATCACCAACGAAAACAATGTGCTCTGTGCAAGCCTAGATATCATCTGTAAGAATACTAATCAATGTGTTTTTGTTGAGTTTTTTTTTTTTTTTTTTTTTTTTGCTGGATTGTAAAGCAATTCTGGCCTGTGGATTGACAGTGTCCGTCTCTCAACATTTTGGTTACCTTTTGCTTTTACATTTGTTCTTTATAAATGGTAATGAGTACTGACATTATACTCAACATATAAATGGACATTGATCAGTACTATCCAGTTGCCAGTATCGCATGTAACCTTGACCTTTAGGATCTGATAGATGACAATATTTTCAAAAAATGTCATCCAGAAAATGGAGGACAAGGTTCCATTTCTGCTTCAAGTTTTAACAACGCCTTGTTGAGAAAAACATATAAAAAGGTATATCAGATCAATCCGAGGGTAGAATTTCCACTTAATGGTCAACAAGGGTGACTCACATGTAAACTCTCGCTAAGGTGTGTACAGGCAACCTTGTGTGTAAAACAAGCTTAAATTAAATGTGTGGTAGCAAAAAAAAAAACCCTTCTCATCTGAACTTCAATTTCGAAGCAGCATGCTTGATGCTGATGCTCTGTTGATAGCTTCTGTATGGTGAAGTCTTGAGGTATGGATGGGTGAAAATGATAGATATGGTATACGGATTGAGCTCTGCACTAGTAGATAATTTGACCAAGCACCCATACCTTTTGTCGATGTATTGTTTAAAATGTTTGCTATCCAGAGAAAGGACACATGATGATATATTTTTTGTTCGTCAACGACTTCATCTGGCCCTCCATAATAGCCTTGATTTAACACACAAGAATTATGTCGGCATGATGTTTCTGGCTCATCGTTAATGGTGTTAAATGGAAAATTAAACATTGTCCATAACCCGTAGGAAGGTCAGCGACATAGTCTCTTACATCACCAATGCTGCACAAAACATCTTTCTGTTTATCTCCGAGGACAATCCTACTGACGTAAGTGTCAATTTCAGATAATATGCATTGATCGAACGATGCAATATCTGTGTATAAATGAGTAATTTCATTGGTTGAGGATTTTCATTTGATGAACTGGACTGCGAGTAAAGGCTAAACTGAAATTTGTGGGAGAGGGGGGTAGGGGTGCGGACGTGTTGAAGGATTAATGCAGGCATTTTGAACTTTATTTATAGATAGTTTTACCTCAGTTCGTTATGTGACGGCATCGGAATAAATTTTTGGCACTTCTTGAATTTCTGCTGTATACTGTAAAGCCTATGAACGGATCTAGTTGTTTTTAAGAAAAAAAAGAGGATTGTAGCTTACAATGACCACTTACTATTTTCCAATATTCAGTTCTGTATGGTGCAGCTATAAAAGTGCATTTGCTGCTCATTCATTTAGTTTCGGATCTTTTTAAAAGATACAAGGAAACCAACGAATTTCTCTGTTTAAGTTTCACAATGAAATTGACGTCCTGCATCATGACATTCAAGACAAATGATGTGATAATATACGATACCTACATTTTTAATTTATTTAGATCGACGATGTAGTGCCCCGGGCTATCATAACATGAGGTATGTTTGAATTTCCCGAGTTCAAGATCTTTCACGACTCATAAGGGCAACAATATACATACAGATATACATACTTACATTGACATACATATATACAATACATATAGAACTATCTACTATGCAACCAATGTTGAAATTTGTTCGCCAAGTTCATAAGCCAATAAGTAAATTTACCTTCATCGGATCTAACGATAATGAATATCAGTGCAGTTTGATCAGGGACATATATCGCATGAATACACAGCCCTACTATGATACACAGAATAGCTTATCTTTATATCGGGAATAATTAGTCAGTGTAGGGCACAGGATGTCTAAATATACAGAATGTCAGTGTCAGTTTAATCAGACATACTTCAGGAATTCTGTAATCATTGTAACTCCTTAGATAAAACCAAGGAGCTGAGTAATATGGTTAAGTTTGTTACAGGGCTGGATAGGTCATAGGGTGTAAGATATGGCAAGCCGGCGAGGCCTAGTGGTATCTCCTGGTCGGAGGCCGGGGTTCGAGTCCTGTTCTGGTCATGCCGGTGTTGTCTTTCGGAGACAGTAAAAACCGAGGCCCTGTGTCGTGGTATGTATGGCACGTTAAAGATCCATCGCTGGTTCGAGTGGGTCCGTTGCAAATGTCAAAATTTGTATGCCCCGCATCAGGCAGATGCCGTCACCATATACGTGAAATATTCGTGGTTCGATAAAATGCTTAACTATTAAAAAACGAAATAAAACATAATCACCATTGCAGTTTCCGAAAGTGAACTTTTGGCAAAAAAAATGGTTGGTTGATTGGTTCAACAATTTTTCAGTTATGTTCCAACAGGGAAGCAGGAGGTAACCGTCCTCTTAATCATATTTTCTTTTATTTTGATGTTTTTTTCTTTACATTTGCTGGGATTTTTTTTATCACACAATTTCAGATTCAATTTTCTCAGAAACAGCTGCGGATAGAAACTTTATTTCTCTGCTGCAAACTCTTAAAGTTAACCGTTTTATTATTTTCTTTTTAAATAATTAGTTTTGAAAAGAATTACGTAACATATCTAGTCTTTAAATTCTCCTGTGCGCAGATTTTTTGTCGAAGACCAACTCGCATTTTCGATATCATGTTTTACAGATTGGGTTCTTGAATCATATATTGATTGATTAATTGATTGTTTTTTTACGTCACGCCGGGAATATTACACCCATATGGTAACGGTTACAATTATAAATTAGCATTGTATGTTATAAGAAAATTTAAAATATTTTGGAAAGACCAGCTTTCATTGTAGACATTTTATACAAATAAAACAATGACATAAGAATGATATTATACAAAGCAATATCACAGCTCAATTATATCAGATTGTATTGATAAAACCATTACATTTCAATACACTATATTTTCGTATACAAGTTTATTTCTTTTAAAAATCGCAATATGTTGGAAATATTAACCCTCTCGAATAGCTCTTTCATATCGGATGCAGAATAATAATCTGAACGAATATGTGCTGTCTCCACAATCTTGAATCATATACCAATGACTACTATCTATATGGTTAAAGCGCTGTTCGAGTTTATTTTTATTTTAATAACAACGTATTTTAAAAACGTTCTTAGTTTAAGAGCTAGCATTGGCAAAATCTTACCAAACCATTTAAAATTTTAGCAAAATAAATTAGTTTCAATATTTTAAAAGACATTTTTAATAAGAAATATAAAATTTTCAAAAATCGCCTTGCGTGTACAATTTTGTTTGTACCGGCTTATTCGTCATATGAACAAAAAATATAAAGGGTACTAGGGAAAGGTTTAAATATTCGAAATATTTTGTCCAAAATTTTGAAATATTTCCCCATCACAAGCGACAGTTGACCTACGCTATCCAGAGTAACCTGAAACAAAATGCATTTTTTTCCAGTTGTGAGCGCTATCAATACCACTCAACAGAATATATGAATGTCATCAGATCCTATGGCCTTAAGACAGATTAAAGCAGACTTTTACTACATCAGCAAATTCCCCAATTGTGTGGGTGCCATCTATGGCACATTTCAATTGCCGGATTGAGCGGGCCACAGGAACCTGTATATGTATGCAGAAATATGATCATGATTTGAACCTACAACAGCATCTGATACAAATATGAGGTAATTTTCAATTCAGGTTCACCATTAGAATTGTTAATGTATGATGTTTTATCAGGTGTTCGCAAATAAATGTATCCATATCCTTAGAAATTATAACATGCAAGTCTTACTAGACTGCAACCCTATATGCTATTTTTATAGGAATAAAACGCGACGCCTTCATTGTAAATGAACTTTATTAGTGATTTTTAAGAAACAACACGACACACTTTATTGATTGAAATACTACTAGCGTTCATTATTCGTTAAAGATATAAGTGAAATATTTAATTCGTTGAATGTATGTTTCTCCTTTATGCGGCCATTTTTCAACCTGATATACATACTAAGCATACTACGACAATGTTTCACATTTGTAAACTTTATTAACAGTTATGGTCATTTTAAATTGGATTTTATGGGTTTTTAAGAGAAATGAGGCATATTTAAAGAAAAAAAGATATTTTAACCACCGTGTCATATCTTAGTCGGATTCATATATTTCGTCCAAATATGAGCTTCGGGATTTTTTTTTTATGGTTTGAAACGTCTTCTGAATGACAATGGTTGCTTTGGGTTACGCTTAGAGATATGCGAGTACATCAGAGATTTTATGCTGGTTTCCTTTGTTTAGCTTATATTTTTATCACTGATAATTTTGACAAAACTACTTTATCTGAAATATCCTGTCCGTGAAATATGACGACGATTGGAAAATATATATCAAATAGAGGGAATATTTCAAGGATTTGACTTAATGGGATAGTATAAATGTATATTGGGAAATAGAATTATTTCAGACGGACTTGATTTCGACTATCGCAATTGCCGGGTCTCCCCCTTCGAAGCCATCGTTGTCTTGCTTGCTTTGAACGTTTCATCCGACTTTTCTACGTTGTCGCATACACCCCTTTAGAACACTACCAACAGGAAAAGCTGCCCTACAGAGTACAGCAGGCGTTATGGAGTTTAGATAATTTCCTCATTTGCCCAGTGGTTTTCTGAGTGAGTGATGTTGACTTCCGACGGGATTTGGAACATGGGGTAACACCTGTCAGTCTTCCCGCCATATATGAACTGCATGGGAAGGCACACTCCGTCCATGGACCCGGCAAATTATTAATTATTAAATAATTAATGGCGTAAACAAACTCATTAAAATGACACGGCTATGCACAATAGCTTTGAGATATACGAGGTAATCACTCAAGCGTTCATAATTATTAGCAAGCTATCGACGGAGTTGTACTTCCTATAATTGAATTAAGGTTCATTGAAACACCATATGAAAAATAACCTGATTTTTAACTACACATCCGAAGTAAAATATTTTTGTATATAAGCTTCCGCAAGATTCAATTGGTTGATTTATGGGTTATGGATAAGAAATTAAATTTCAACGTCAGGGAAATGTACACCGCTAAAATTACAAAGTGACAACAAGATATCATGGTCTATCCTTAATTCTATTCTCCTACAATAACCTTGACATTACAATAACCTAAAATTTGTAAAATATAGATAATATAAAGACGCATGGCATTATAGATTATACTATCTGTTGTTATAACGACAGTATTACACAAAATCATGTAACTTTTAATGAATATTTCCTCATGAAAATAATTCAAATGATTCTAAAGTCATTTCATTTAATGTTGACATCAAGATGTACCTGGCTTGTTAAAATAAAACTAAATCTGTATGCGTGTAGCCGGTTTCTATTCTACTGAATATTTATTCAGACGAAAACGTACCTCGTATGTATGACCAAGATCACAATAAACTGTTGATACAACCATCCAACCCTCCCTTTTTCCCCAACCACAACACATACACAACGTCTGCACTGGGCTAATCATATATATATATATATATATATATATATATATATATATATATATATATATATATATATATATATATAAATTTCACTTAGAGATGTTTCTTTTTGTTTACAATTGATGAAGGTTAAGTGACAGAATGCGTAGACTTCTATCAATGTTTCTTGCTAATTACTTACAGCAGTTTCGAGTTACTAAGTGATTAGGTAAACTCTGAGCGTTAGTTTACCAAATCATGCGGAACGAGAAAACCATTCTCTAACTTTCTTGGTATATACTTGACCAATTAACCAACCTGTATGTAATCTGTGTCCAGTATGTGCAAAAGACCAGAAATATCCGAGAGGTGGTGTTTTGCTTTTTGTTGCTGGTTTTTTTTTTTTTTTTTTTTTTGCTAAATTGTTTGGCGTCAAAAGTGTAATTATTCAAAGTGGGGAATAAGTAAAAGTGAAAATTTAAAAGCGTTAAAAAATCCAAAATAAAACAATTTTCTCCATGAATACCTTTTTTCTGATAAAATTTTGGTAAATCATAGCTTTCACTTATTCTTGTAGTGGCAAAAACCATAGTGAAAAGGTGTTATGTCATTTGGTTATCAAATCCTATGCTTTTTGTCTTCGCTGAAATCAGTCAGGCGAGGCAGGGCACCATATGATTTGGGGACCAATTAAGTCTATTGGGAGTGGTGTCAAGTATACATTAATACTGATATATTACCTGGTATTTACTGTGCATGGAAAATCACATCACGCTTTAGTGAACATTTACATTCGTATATTCGTTGTTAAGTAATATTGAAACCATTGCACCAATAAATAATTCTGTAAAATTAACAGAGACACATCAGATCATTTCTAAACTGGATGCTAAAGGAGATCCAAGATGGCGCGTGGTTGTGAGTCACGGAAATGACCGCTCCGTATTTTTGGCCATTTTCAGGGGACTAGTGATGTTATTTCGGTAACTTTTGTGAAGTACACGTTGGAGATTATACAGGGGAATGTGCAGTACAGTAAATTTGTGTATTTAACCACAGGATTGTGTTTATCAGGAAATTTAAAGGTTGAATACACCAGTGTTTATAACGGTGATTACACATCACGGAGGTTACCGCATAGACTGTCCTGTACAGGTGTGTGTAAAAGTTTGTAGAAATGAGCGCGTCGGATAGCACAAAGTCGAGTGGACCTGTTGAGAATGGTAAGGCAACAATGGACCCTACAACATCCAAATATTTTACAAGTATTAAGACGTCATGTTCCGTAACGCAGCCAGCTAAAAGGCCCCACAGTGAAGTGTCGAACACCAGTGCAGAGGAAATGACTCTCATATGGGCAGAATTAGGTGAAATCAGGGATGGGATGATAAAAAAGGATGATTTGAAATCAATGGTTGCAGAGATAGTGAATGGACTTTTAAAGGTTCAGAAAGATGAGTTTGAAAGGAGGCTGAGTGATGTCGAAAAGAAGCACGGTGATGAGATCGGGAATTTAAAGGATGAAATGGGAGGTTTGCGTTTGGAGAACGAGAGTTTGAAGAAGAAGCTAGCTGAGAGGGCTACGGAGATGCGGAAACTGGAGGGCGTGGTAAAGACAACCAGGGATGTTGCAATGGATGCACAGATACGCTCAAATTACAACGAGCAATACTCGAGGAAAACTAACATTAAAATATTTGGTATGAGGGAATCGGATAGACAAGATTCGGCAGAGGTGGTGATCAAGATGCTAAAGGAGGTGGCGAAAGTAGATTTGAAAAATGAGGAAATAGTGGCCGCTCACAGGATCCCGGGCAAAGGACAGGACCGTCCAATATTATTGAAAGTGAAGAACACTGAGATTAAATCACGTATAAGGAAGAAAAGGGCGGTAATTAACAAATCGAATAAAGGCTACCGTTTGGCGGACGATGTGACCCATTTAAATTCGAAGTTAATAGACGCGCTGAACAAACTCGACCTTATTGACCAAGCCTGGTATTTCAATGGGAGTGTATACGGTAAACTAAAAATGAGTGACAGACGTATCCGTTTTGATATATGCGACATTGATGACATAACCAAAAAGGTGAAAAGTTCCAGATAGACAAAAGAGTATCAGGATGCTTGTATATGACGCCGAGTTCACTATTTTGAAAACTTTTTTTTTATATTTTTGCATTGTTTAAACTTTCTCCCCTTCGGACAATTATTTTACTTTATTATTTCTGCTTTCTACGTGTAATATTATAGTCTCTATTGAATCTGGCTATTTTGAGATTTCAAATGTTGTTTTTAAGTGTGACACATGTTTATGTATGTCTTGAGTTGTGTTTTGTGATCATGTATGTATGTGTGAATGCCTGTTTTGTGTTAGGAGTTATCTAATATTCTGTTCAGTGGCATGTAAATACATAAAACTATAGGTTCGATAAAAATAGCATCCCTCAATTGTAGAGGTTTAAGAGATACTAAGAAAAGAAAAGATTTTTTCAAATTTTTAAGAGAGAAGAAATCATGTATATATTGTCTGCAGGATACACACTTACTGGAAATAGATAACAATGTTATACACTCACAGTGGGGTTTTGAGCATGTTCGTACACAGGGTAGATCGAATGCACGGGGTGTCTTAAATCTCTTTAAAAATAACTTTGAATATGAGCTTCATAGAGTTAAGAAGGATGATGTAGGAAATTTACTTGTATCAGATATCAAGTTATCTAACAAATTTAAGCCGGTGTGGCCTAGTGGATAAGGTGCTCGGCTCGTGATCGAGAGGTCGCGGGTTCGACTCCCGCCCGGGGCACACCGGTGTTCTGTCTTTCGGATGAGACAGTAAAAACCGAGGTCCCGTGTCACGGTAGGCGTGGCACGTAAAAGATCCCTCACTGCTTCGGGTGGGTCCGTTGCAAAGGTCTAAATTTGTAAGCAATGCATCAGGCAGATGCCGTCACCATATACGTGAAATAATCGTAGAGTGACGTAAAACAATAATCAAACAAACAAAATCTAACAAATTTTCTATTACCTTAATTAATTTATATGGTCCAAACCAAGACTCACCTGAATTTTATGATAAGATATACGATTTAATTAGAGATTTTGATAATGAATTTATAATTATCTGTGGTGATTGGAATTTGGTCCAAGACAGTGATAAAGATACATGTAACTACGTGGCCCAGAATAACAGGAGAAGTGTGAAAGTTGTAGAAAAAATTAAAAATGATTATAATTTAGTTGACCCTTGGCGAGTCTACAATCCAAATACATTTGGATATACATGGCACAAAACGAATCCTATTAAGCAAGCTAGGCTTGATTTCTTTTTAATTTCAGAAGAGCTTCTATCTCTTGTTAAAAGTGTTAATAGTTTGCCGGGATATAGGACAGATCACCCATATATTGAAATAGAATTGCAAGTTACTGATTTTGTAAAGGGGAAAGGGTTTTTGCATTTTAATAACTCACCTTTGAAAGACATATTATATTAAGAAGGTTAAAGACATATTATATTAAGAAGGTTAAGGAAATTATACTAAAGACAAAGGAAGAATATGTACCTTTACCAGTATTGAGAAACAGTATCCCTGATATTCCGAATGATTTAATACAATTTACGATTGATGATAGTTTGTTTCTGGAAGTATTGTTGATGAATATTCGTGGAATTACTATATCTTATAGTTCATGGTTGGTTGGTTGATTGGTGTTTTACGTCGCTTTCAACAATATTTCAGTTATATCGCGACATGGAAGCAGGAGGTTACCAACCTCTTAAACATAGTGGCGCAACCCGGATCGTCGGCGCCGCAAGCCAAGCGCTTAACCACTACACCACGCCTGCCCCTATAGTTCCTGGAAAAATAAAATTAGAAATGAAGTAAAGGTAAACATTGAAAGAGAGATAAAACTGCTTCAAGAACGTTTTAACAATACTCATGATGAACAGGTTAATATTCAGTTGAATGACTTAAAAATTCAATTAGAAGAGATTCGACAATATGAATTACAAGGATTAATTTTAAGGGCGGGGGCTAGATGGATAGAGGATGGAGAAAAACCTACCAAGTACTTCTGTAATCTTGAGAAAAGAAACTACGTTAATAAAACTGTATCTAAACTTATTAGTGATGATGGGAAAGAGATAACAGAACAAAATCAGATTTTAAATGAAATAAGTAATTTCTATCAAGATTTGTATAGAAGTAGGGATAATTTTGTTGGAAGATGCTAACTTACACGACCTTCTTAAAGATTATAATATACCTAAATTGTCGGAAGAGAATAAAACTATACTAGAAAGTGATATTAAGAAATCTGAAATTCATGAAGTTCTGAAACAGTGTAAGAATAACAAAAGCCCGGGAAGTGATGGCTTTACAGCAGAGTTCTTTAAGTTTTTCTGGTTGGACATAGGTGACTTTCTTCATAGATCATATTTACATTCATTTTTATCGGGGGAATTATCACAGTCACAAAAATTAGGTATTATTTCTATTTTACCTAAGGGGAATAAGCCCAGGGAATTTCTAAAAAAATTGGCGCCCGATATCACTACTACATGTTACATATAAGATTCTCTAAGGTATTATAGCAAAAAGATTAAAATCAGTTCTTAGTTACTTAATTCATGAAAATCAAAAAGGTTTTATAGCGGGTAGATACATTGGGGAGAACACAAGACTTCTATATGACATAACTGTAACAAACTAGATATTCCAGGTATCATACTTATAATAGATTTTTAAAAGGCTTTTGATTCGGTTTCTTGGAAGTTCTTAGGAAATACACTTAATTTTTTTTAATTTTGGAAAAAACATTTTGCACTGGATAAATATCTTTTTCAATGACTTCAAATTATGTGTCATCCAGAATGGTATTTACTCTGAATTCTTTCGTATAGGGCGTGGCTGTAGACAGGGGGACCCGGTTTCACCATATATATTTCTTTTCTGTGTAGAAATCATGGGAGCTATGTTCAGGAAAAATAAGGATATCAAGGGGATACATATTATGCATAATGAATATAGATTGTTACAATATGCAGACGATACTGTTATTCTTCTAGATGGCAGTGAGAAGTCACTTTAAAATGCACTATCTTTAATTGGGCAATTTGCTAAGTATTCAGACCTTAAGCCAAAAAACTTCATGTATAAAAATAGGAACTCTTAAAGAAACAATTGTAAATTATTGTAATGAATATAATCTGACCTGGACTCAAGAACCATTCACTTTTTTAGGAATTAAATTTTCAGTTGACCCAGAAAATGTGATTAACTTAAATTTTGAGAGTAAACTTAATGAGATTAAGAAACTGATTCAGTCCTGGAATAGACGTTATTTAAGTACAGCTGGTAAAATTACTGTTGTTAAATCTATTTTATTACCAAAATTGACACATTTATTTATAGCATTACCGAATCCATCTGAAAATTGGATAAAGGAGGTGGAAAAATTATTTTTTAATTTCATTTGGAAAGGTAGAAGAGACAGGATTGCCAGAAAAACAATTATTCAGGATTTTTCCTGGAGGGGGGCTAAGAATGATTTGTTTACCATCATTTATTAAAGGATTAAAAACCACATGGATGCGAAGAATAATGTCAAGTAATGAAATTGTGTCATGGAAAAAACTATTAGTGGATACATTGCCTGAATCTTTCAGATATCATTTACACTTTGGTGGACAATAATACAAAACATTAGCAGGGAAAATAACTCATTCTTTCTGGCAAGATGTCTTTCTAACTTTTCATCATCACCGAAATATTATTGAAAAGGATGAACATTACATATTTAAGAATATATGGTATAGTTGTGATTTTAAAATTAATGGCAAGCCAATATTTTATGAAAACTGGTTTTAAAAAGGTATCATATATGTATATGATTTCTTGGATAGCGTTTGAAGGGTTTTGACATATGAAATGTTTTGTGATAAGTTCAGTTTTAGACCTCCATTTACACTTTATTATGGGTTTGCCTCTATTATTATACAAAATATTGATTTGATAGAATATAGACCATATTTTGCTAATGCATTGCTGAGAAATGTTAAAGGTGCTAGAGTTTTTTATGATAAGTTTATATATTGTAAGTATGAAAGACCAAAAAGTGAAGCTAAGTGGGAGGAGGAGTTGAACTTTAACCCAGGGTCTGAATGGTGGAAAAAACAAAATGATTGTGTTAGGTCTTTTACGAATGATATTGCTTTAAGATGGTTCCATTTTCGTATGATTCATAGAATAATTGGCACTAGAATACTACTAAACAAAATTGGTTTGTCAAGCACAAATTTATGTACCTTATGTAATGAATATCCTGAAAGTATAAATCATATTTTCTATACTTGTAGAATAAGTGCCCAAATATGGTCGAATGTATTTCTTTGGATAAATAACACTCTTGATACTTATATTGATCTAAACAATGTGGATGTACTTTTTGGAAAACTCGGAAAGAACAATAGGCCATTAAACTTAATAGTTTGTTTAGTAAAACGATATTTATACAAGCAAAAACTCATTAATCACTTGCCGACTATTACTGAGACAAAGAAATACATTCAACATTATATGAAAACAGACTTGTACATTATGAAAAAGAATTTAAGATTTGAAGATTTTGAGAAAAAGTGGAAACAGTTTACAGCTATAATGTATAATTAATATTTAAAAAATTATAACCTCTTTTGCATAACGAATATTGTAATTAATCGATATGAATGCAAGTGTGACTGCGAGTTGTCTATGTGACTGTGATTGTATCGTTGTGGTTTGTGTTGTTTATACATGTTCAAATTCCAATAAAAAAAAAACAAAAACAAAAACTGGATGCTAAAGTATCATCACAGACCGTGCAGATCCAAATTCTGCAGGAGCAGGTTCAGCACCCCACAACATTAAATCATCCAACGTCAGTTCCCGCCAGTTAACTTCTAAACTTGGAATCTATTGTCTCTGAAGACAGTCCCTACATTATCCCGACTTCTACATAAATGGAAATAAAGCACACGTCACTAAATCCTGGAAACTTTGCTGTTAAGATAGTTGAAAGATTATTCCACGAGTTGTTTGGCGAAGATAACATGCGATTTAACTTGACTGTCTACGGAAAGATATCTGAGAAAGTATATCTGTCAATATTTTCCAGAAGTGGAAGAGAGGCACGGAAAATGGTTATGTGTACAATTACCGAATGTTTGCGTAAAGATCGCATCCGTAGGATAAACAAAGGCCAGTGAATCGATACTTCCTGAAGTCGAAGGAACCTTCACAGCTACATGTGAAGACTTGTACAACATTGTCAAGTCACGTGTAATGAATATACCAGTATAATTTCTCTTCATTATGATCATGTATATTTGTATTTTGGTTTATACTTTTGGTTCAGACCTTAAAATATGTTTTGTATATAGAAATTATGAACATTTGAGTTTTATCTGCCGCTTGATTTTTCGACTTCTTTCATTAACAAATTACAGATAACTTCCGTTCAAGTCAAAGCATATCCTTTACTCAACAATTCCGCCGATTGTACCGACAAGCTACAAGCCGTGGATTTGAGTTGAAACAAGTGCAGTTATACATATAGGTAAACTTATTCACATAGGTGCGGGTTTAGTTGTAGTATGTCTAGTTGTTTGACGAGAGTCGTCTTTATTTCATAATTAAAGAACACGTTGTTTTTTTTTTTCTTTATGGAAATCGCGAAAAATTGTATTCGCGAAAATAAAGATGCGCTTTTTAGATATTGAATCGCGAAATTTGATACTCGTGAGAATTTCCGGTTACACGGTAACCCATGGATCAATTCATTCCAAACTGTGTCATAATGTGTATCTATATAAAGGCTAACTACTGTACGAGTTTTAATGAAATTGATGGATAGGAAAAGTTTGGATACCCTCCAGGCTACTACCTTAATGTTCTTAAATTATTTCTTTTAAATGCTCTCAAATCATTTTTAAAAAATGTTGACAAAACGTGTCAATTAAACATTCTTCAAATGTTTCTTTAAAATGTTATTCAAACGTTTATTGAAAATGCTATACGAGTTGATTTACACTGGATTTAACAATGATTTTCATGTTATTTGCAATGGATATTCCTATGTTCGAGTGATTATTATACATTGGATTTATTATTTTGTGAAGAATTACTGTGCACTGTAAACAATTATACCGCCATGGAAACAAGTAGTCGAAGGGAATAAATTAATTGTTATTCTATAGACGACGACGGAAATTATGTTCTAGTGGCAAGGTGATGTGTGAATTCATACAGCGTCCGAACTGCTATAACAACTTCTTAACATGTGACGTTTGTTTTATTCGTTCAGAAAGTGGAAACATAATGAGTATATTCGTCAGATGTCCTGCGTGCGGATGTAGGATAAAAAAAGTAAACAGTGTTAATATTCAGTACTAGGAGACGTGCGATTATATACATCCGAAATGAAGTCTGAAATTCTTATGGATAAAAGTTGTACTGTGAATTACCGCCGTGTGCAATTCGTGGAAATACTGTGTCTGGTAATCCTGTATTGCGATGTAGGCTGATCGTCAAAGAGTACCTTATATGTGGTCGGTGTTCTACATGTTTCAAGAAACCGCGTAGCCATACATCAGTGAACGGCATAGTTATACGACGAAATAGTTCATTACTGGTGCCCTTCATGTGAACATCGTATACTGTGATAATCGTGCTAGAAACATCAAAAGTGGATTTGCTATCATATTTGTGAAAATTTGTGCTATATCTTATGCACAATAAAAGTGAATTAATGTTGTGCTTATATAAGGGAGAAAACTGTGTTGCGTATTTTATGTGAATACCTCGTGAATTAGTGCCCGAGAATTGCGAAATTAAACAAAGCGGATCCGTTCATTTTATTTGTGATATTTTCACACTGTGCTTTGATTTTATATGTTCCGAGACTGAACACCGAATTCACCACGGGACATAGAACTAACACAGGAGGTTCCAATTACATGGAAATACCGAAAATGAAGGGGAAAAGTGTAAAGAGGCTTGATAACTTAAGACGACACATAATCGAGAAGCATCATCATGAACGTTTAGTTGTGATATGTTCATATTGCCAGAAACCTTTCGTAAGATCATCAGATTTCAAAAAACACTCGAGGCTTCGGCATAATGTGGCAAGTGATCCTTACAAATTCCATATATCTTGATAGTAACTAAATATTAGAGGCAGTTTGTGTTATCATTAATATATCTTTAATGTTCGCATGCATTCTATCAAAATAAATGAATCTTAAAAGATCATTATCATTCAATATTCTGCATTATATAATGTAAAAAAAAGTGAATTTTGCGTTTGTCATGATTTATCTTTAACATAGTTTTGATTGATATTTACAGACTTTAAGGACTCAATTGAAGTGTTTAAAGAGCTCAACATGCAGGGTTCTATGCCTGATGGTAATTATTTTAGTTGTATTGTTTATACCGGTGCATGTTCCATATACCATTATTTATACCAAAATAATTCATTTTTCCAATCATTATTTTGCATTATATCGCAGTGGCATATATTGGTATAGCTAGTATTCAAGCTGTCGTTTCATAAAAAAATACCAATCATACAACTTTAGTATAAATATTGGAGTTTAAATTATATTAATGTTATTATATATACTCTTATGATCAAATAATGTTACTAAGACTATGTGCTACAACTTGCATTTCTACACTTTACAGCCATGACTAATTAAATGACTAATAATCCAATGAAGATTTATAATACCTTGTGAATATTCTAACGCTAGAAATTTTGAAGCGCAAGGACACACTGAGCGAGAAAGAGGGCTTTAAAATTCAGAATGCCTCGTTTTGAGAATCGTGCTTGGCAGTTATAGCCTTGGTTCATGTCTTCGGCATTAAGCCCGGCCAAAAAGGGCTGCATTTTATAAACATAAACGTACATGTTTTGAGGACTAAAGCACTGCACTTTAGATGTGCCAACAGCAATGAAACTAAAGCACCTTAGATCAGAGCCAAAGAATTCAAAAGCATATCAGACATCTGTTCTAGATAAATGTTTAGGGAGAAAGTTGGTCGAGATATTCAGAGATGTTAGCATAAAGGATTTTGGCCAACAAGACTTTCAAGTTATTGAAAGCTGTTTGGACAGAAAAGATGAAAAAATACTGATAACAAATATGCGAAAACTTTCGAGACTTTTCATTGAAGTAAAGAGAATTGTCTCTAATGAAAATATAGTAATAGAATCCTGTGAAAAAATGTTCAATCGTGATGATATGAATTTTATTAATGAAGCAAAAAGGAACATTGCAACAACTGATGACTGGCAAAATATTACTGACCTGACAACAATGTCCATAGCGGACATTCACGGTCTCCTGTTTCATTTACATATTTTGTAAGAATATAGTCCTGATGTTTGAGCTTTTAAGGTTATTTTACAGATTTGGTAGAAACACTGAATCACACACTATATTTCTACTTCCCTTGTCTCAGTAGATGTGGTTCGAGTAGCTCTTAATTTCTGTATTAGGCAGATATATCACAATACATTTATCTCAATGTAAAATAACACAAGCACACAAATGTCTCAAAACAGTATCATTCGTACACGAGAAAATAATAAGGTATCGCAATGTTCTGACTTTTTTCAGAATTGAGGGCACTGGGGCTTGTTAAATATTCAGAATGTCAACCCGATTCAGGAAAAGATGACAGACACGTATGTTACATATAACCAAGGCTGACTGCAGGACATTCATATGCTTGATCTGTCTAATGTTGTCATGTTCGTTACTGGACTGGAGCTATCACTGTATTTGTGGCGGATAGATTATAAGTTGATAAAAGAAGCAAAGTCATTGTATTGTTTACGTACGAGTGGTATAAGGAGATAGCTATTTTTGATAATATATTTAACTTTACTGACTGTGAAGCAATTGGAGTGACCGGATATTTAATGAGTAATACTAATTACATTGTTACACATACATCTGTCTTGGGTATCAGATAAATCAAACATTATACAGTGCCATTATCAGCAATCGCCATCACTCTGCATAATAAAATTATTAGGGTCAGGCGCCATAGACTGAATATACTGAAGTAAAATATTTCATTTTAATTTATTCCATTATCAAATGACCAAATAAATTCTCATGCAGAATGGTTTAATTCTGTTTATCAATAAAATAAAACTAAATAAATCCAAATCACAGTTATAAATTCATTGATGAACAGAAGAATATGAAATTATGACTTAAGTATATTCTCAGTTTATGGTGCCGGACCTAGGTGTGGAGCGTTTGCGGCTGTCCATTACAACTTCGTATACCATTATGTTTCTTTCGCATGAAAATACCATCACTGCACTGGACAGACTTGGTAAATCCTTCAGAAAATCCTAACAAAGGAAGCATTTGGGAGCCAACGGTTTTCCTTTCATTGACCGTTCGAAGTAAATGCCGAGACTGAATGGCAATCGAATATTTTTTGTGTGTTTTTTATGTGCTTATTGTGTTTCTTCACCATGTCAGTGGTCAGTGGTCATCTTTGTCTATATATATATATTTGTGCAATCACATTCAGGGAACAATTCAGAAAAAAAAACCCATTTAACATTAAATCTTTATGGAGATACAAATATGAAGCGTATTTGAGACTTTATGTAAACAACCGCATGTAAACCGACATAAATACTGCTACAAAAAGTATGTGTATTACCATAGGGGACGTCATATACGATATACAGATAAACTATAACCAAAAAGAATTACTATTTTGAAAATTTAGACACTTTTAAAGAAGGTTTAAGACTTGATATATGTCGCTAGAGGAAGTCAAATCAAAGAGATTAAAACATTGCTAGAGAATATAAAGAAATTATTGGGTGAAAACTAAACGCGATACAGTTAATATCGCTGATTGTTGACAAATAGAAGCAGTCTAAAACTGATAAACCACCTGGTAAAACAAAAACAAGAATGGGAAAGACAAACAAACGGTAACGTGACCACTTATAAGACCGACATATACAATGAAGATACGAGCAGCATGAAAGGTATTCCTGCCTCCAGCCAAACTTTTGTTTCACACAAACATTAGACTCAACAAATAAAGACCAGTCAGTGAATCTAAGCGCCATTCAGAAGTATACTGTTCAGAGGGGTTAAAGCCCAAAGATGTAAACGTATGCAACCTAGTCGAACAGGAAATCCTCATCCATGTGCAGCAGCTATAACGGAGCTGTTTTGGACAAGAAAGATGTGAATCTGATCCTTCCAAACCGGACATTAATAGTGACGACAGTGACTAAACGCCATGTCACGAAGCTGCCTATATATACACACACAGTCAACTCGAGAAGGAATGGGACATTTGTGACCATAACTTTATCTTGGTCTTATACAGCTTTGTATCTTCACAAATTCCCCCAAAAGCACAAGGAGCATCGGGGAAGCTATCAATAAGGTATATACACACCGCCAAAAGAGAAGGGAATCACAAAGATGAAATTCAGAGCTCATTTTGTATATGCCTGTGGTGATTCTTGCCATCATTTGTGTACGATATCCCCTCTTGTTTATTTGACAATCTTGACTTAACGCCTTACTCCCATGTGTTGACTGTAATACTTTGTAGATATAAACTTCAATGTCCCTTCAAATGTAAGGTATGAATCGCAGCAGAGAACGTTCTAGTCAAAACACATTTGACCGCAAATGAAATATGTGACTAAACGTCTTAATTGAAAGAGCTCCCGGGATCCGCTCCTGGTGGGTTTCATTTAGTGTCAGGATATACGTCGTCAGTTACCCCTCTAATATTTAATATTATAATCTTAAATCCTCCCTCACTCTATGCTACTGGTATTTCCTTTAAAGTATGTGTAACACGTGTGACAGACGATTACGTGGAAGCTTGCTATTATTGACTGTGCTCAAACGTTTTGTAATTTAAAGAGCTCCCAGGGATCCGCCCCCGATGGGTTTCATTTAGTGTCAGGTTATACCTCGTCAGTTGCCCCTCTAATATTTAATATTAGAATCTTGAATCCTCTCTCACTCCATGCTACTGGTATTTCCCTTAAGGTATGTGTAACATGTGTGACAGGCGATTACGTGGAAGCTGCTATCACTGACTGTGCTCAAACGTTTTATAATAGACCATTTTCGAGTTACAGAATCTGACCGTTATAAACCCGTATTTTATGAAGTTATATTTAGAAATCCTTAGTTACTTGTGCATGCCAACTTCCGGTTTCCTTAGTTATGTTCCGTAAACATCGTGATAACCATAAAAGTAACACTGTTTTGCAAATTATCGATTGTCAAGCCTTTGTCAAGTGACAGAATGATAAAAGATAGTCCCTATATTTTG
The DNA here is from genome assembly GCA_035048485.1 of Pteria penguin. NCBI lineage: Eukaryota > Metazoa > Mollusca > Bivalvia > Pterioida > Pteriidae > Pteria > Pteria penguin. Next base: position 54,336,034 of record CM068584.1, on the reverse strand, counting down.
TCCTGACGCAGTGATGGTGTTCGCCTCTTTGTTTAGCAGAAAAAGAAGACGACGTAGCAAAGGGATGTTGAGAAAAAAAAAATACAAGTCTGCATATAATCACAAACTTTGCTTCTCGCATTATGTTGATACCAAAGATTATGCCTACTTTAAAAAATCCCACATTATGTGCCTACTTCAAAATGCCCGTAACTGTATCATATTGCCCTGAGAGGCTTTTATCTTGACTGCCACATGAAGTATAACGCTCAACTTCTGAGTACACTTCGTATTGGAAGAAGAATAAGAATAACCAAAGGGAGCATCAGACCAGTAAAGCTAACTGAACTAGAACCTGAGACATTGCTACCGGGTACTATCCATACTGACACTACCGAGTACTGTACCACTACTGACGTCCAGGATCACGGAGATGATCATCAGTTCCATTTGGAGAGATTTTTGAAAAATGTAAAAATTTCCATTATATAATTGAGTAATTCATACAAGTCTGTTTAATAATTAGTAACTCTAAGTAACTTTTAGAAGTATTTCTTATAACAATCTGTTCCCTCAGAAATATCTGAAATTTATGTTTACTGAAACTTTCACTTTAATCAGCTATGTTGATCAGTGCTTTCATCATTTTACCATAAAATATTTAGGTAGGTTTACATAATTATGGTCATGGACCTCCTATTTGTTATGTATAAAATCATATGAGAAAACAGCAAAGTGCTGGTTACATTAAAATCATTCACTTTACTTTTTCTGTAATTCAGTGTCATGTGGAGATGATCATCATCCTACTGCCTTGTGGAATCGTGGATGAAAGTTACAGACACCACTGAGCAGGGATATGGAAACTCAGACAGATATTGCCTCTGAAGATGAAAGTTACATACACCTCTGATAAGGCATATGGAGATACATATAGATATTAACTCTGAAGATCACTGAGCAGGGATATGGAGACAGACACATTCACCTCTGAGGATAAGAGAGATATCAAAAGCAACAAGAGTTGATGGAAAATACAAAATATTTGTTTAGGGGACCTGTCTTATTTGACAAAATATAACATAGAGTGATAAAAAAAATTAACTTACAAATTTAATTAAAAAGTTTCTGGGAGTCCTATCATTGATGTACATGCATATAATTATATCTATGCTAACTAATAAATCAATCAAATGTAATGACTGATGTTGATTACTATAAAAATGTTTGATTCATCACAGTATACTTTGATGTTTTTCTCAATTATAAATCAGTCAATTATCCAACAATATTAAAGGTTGAAAATTTTAAATGTACATGTAATAGAAAGTCAAGGAAATGAAAACTAAAAAGTAACTGATACAGTTTGCCATCACTACATGTAACTGTGTGTGATCTCCCATTGATAAAAAGTGATACACAGAATCTTGTCTATGATCATAACATAGATGGAACTGTATGCATGATGCTTAAATGGAAATGTGGCCAGCATGTCAAGTGCAAATAAGACCTGTACATGTATTTAAAGCCATTTAATACTTGCACTTCTCACAGTTGCCACCAAAAACAATGATAAACTACATTAGAAAATAAAATCCTGCAACAAAAACTACTATCAGTATAAAAGTTAAAGAGTTTAAGTTTGTTAGAATATAAGTAATGGCTATATTAGTATTAATATCCATTGTATATTTTTACATGTACATGTACCATTAAATATTGTTTGTAGATGTAATTACCGGTATGCTTTAGTCAAGTGCAGCTCAACATCACTTATGTAATTTGCCACAAACAGCTTATAATATAGCTTTCATAATTTTTATCATTTTTATAGGGCTAAATTCTCTAAATTTCCCCATAATGACCACACTTATTCTTATACTAGTAAAAGATCATAATATCTGCATACTCCATGTGTGGGTGAGAATTAAATGTAAACTCTTAAACCAACCCTGATATTAGGAATCTTCCTCTACAACAATCTCTCTATCCAAAATAAAATTATCAACTTCTTCTTTTCTCCTCTTTCCATTTAGAAATATTCCCTGAAAATTGTGACATTACGATTTATTTTCATTAATGTACGAGGTATGACAGAGGTATTTACTAAGTTTAGCAATGTGACATAATGATGATGATAACTGTATTCTGACTTCACTTTTTTCAAGTGGGAATGGAATAGTCAATATAAGTTTCTGTTGCACTAGTCTCCTTTGCAAGCAATGTTAAATAGGCATTATCAGCTGATAATAGTGGTAAAGGAATATATTGCTGTATGCATGTCTCAAGCAAATTACTATATGGAGTATGGAAGAGATGAAAAAAGTAGTCTTAGTAGATTAAGGTCCTTAACCATAGGCATAGTGAGAGAATGCCACGTGATCCTTGATAATCATGGATATTCAATGTGCATCTTGAATGGTGTATTGACACGTCATGTCAGATTCATCATGAAGTATAATGCTCAATTCATGAGCACACTTGTAACCGCATGAATACTAATGTAAGAAAAAGATAGGGAACATGCATAATGTCAGTTACATAATTTAATGTATCATTAAGAACAATTATTAATTATCAGTGGCGGATTTAGAGGGGGTGTCCCCCCACTTTTGGTCACATATTTATTAGTAAAAATTCAGATTTTGCACCAAAAATGGCTGAGTTTGGCTAATACTCATTTGCCCCCCCCCCCTTTCGGAAATCCTGTATCCGCCACTGATTATGTATCCGACTAACAATGAACATTAATGATAAATCATCGAGCGCGAACCAACGAAAAACTTTGGCAGTCTAAGTCTTTCACTTTCACTGACACTGTTCATCACGGCCATCAGCTGTTCATTGCAACATTTCAAGTTTCACACTGTCAACATTGTTGACAGCTGTTCAAGTCGGACTACTCCTCGACAAATCTGCATAATTTCACCAATTGGTCTTTTTGTATTCATAACAAGTCACCTCTCTCTACTGGAGTTACTTTTAAAGTCTAAATCAATCAGTGAATCCACTTTACGCGAGGTCTATTTTCGAGTTACACGGTAACAACAATCAACCGGAAGTATGCATGAGCAAGGTTTTAGATTAAAGCTACGTAAAATTCGAACCGTAACGGTAACTCGAAAATGGTCTATTGAAAGAGCTCCCCGAGATCCGCCCCTGATGGGTTTCAGTCAGTGTCAGGTTATACCTCGTCATTTACCCCTCTAATATTTAATACTAGAATCTTGAATCCTCCCTCACTTTAAGCTATTGGTATTTCCTTTCAGGTATGTGTAACACGTGTGACAAATGATTACGTGGAAGCTTGCTATTATTGACTGTATTGGGCTAGTGCAAATACATCCAGATGAGGTCAGAGGCTACTATTGGGATACAAGGAAAATGTTATATAGACACTGTAAATCTTATACTGTTGATATATAAATCGTTCTGATGAAGACCATTAAAAGTTTATATCATTAGAAGGAGCTTTATTTATGCATTTACTATATCTACAACACGTGGCAATAATATTTATATTACTGGATTCCCCATAGAAAACTCTCTACTGTATGGTTAGGTATATAATTTTACTTCAAAGGGTGTGTAATGTATTTGTTACTTAGTGCCTTTACATATGTCATTTAAATTCACCAAAGACGTTACAGGTGCCGTAATAGATTAGAAATAGGGAAGAACACGAACAAGCCTGGGTTGTTTTTGTATTTTTGCTGATTCTAACCTATTGTATCACCTTGTACTGAGATTACAGATCACAACAAATGGAAACGTTCCTGATGGGCCGATGCTATTCGCACGACAGCCGTGTGTGTAAACCGGTATTCTATACATACGACGATTGTGTAAATAGCTGAGGTAGTATGCAATGGCTATTTACACGACGGTCGTGTGCCTAAAGTGGTATGGCTATATACACGACAATAGTGTACCTAAAGTGATGTGGCTATCTACACGACGTGTCAAGGTGTACCTAAGACTCCCTGTCGAGGCCCGGCCTTGTACAAGAAGGAATGCTGGGGAAGTTTGATACAGAAACTTCGTGTCCTATATACCCGGTACATGCGAAAATAGTAAAATAAACTTATAAAAGATTGTATTTCGACGTATCAAATGTAAAGCCGGCAAACAAATTATTTGTCTATTTAAAAGAAGTGTCACAAGCAGCCGAGTGGCTGGGAAATTTGGTTAATAAATTGAGGAAAACAAAATATTTTTACAATTTACTTGATACTGTTTTTACATACACATATACTATAAACAGTTTATACAATACTAGCACTACAGTTCACAGTCTCGGAATACACAATACTAAAATTCATATACTTCGAACAAAGCATTTAAAAGAAATATGCAAGTATTCATTACACTATCTAGAAAATAAGATATGACTTTTGGAGGAATTTATCTGAATAGTAAATGTAAATTCGACTTACCCAATGCATGACATAACGTGCAGCCGAGAATGAGCCGATGAACGGTGAACTGGACTTAGACTGAATACAGTTTTGAAAGTTGAAACACATTTTACAATCTAGACTAGAAAACATTAGCATGTTTCCTACTCGGGACCAACAACCAAACTGACCAAGCTAGAAAACGGTTTTCCCAGGTGAGTGAAAAAGCGTTTCTACAGGTAAAAGTATGCAACAGGCGCTTTAGGGGAAACTGTAAATACTGACCGAATGAAACAACGTTACAATAAGGGTATTTACAACATACAATGTAAAATAAAATAATATGAAATTGATTGTGACAAGAAGTTACACTGGTGTACATAGGATGATCTATAAATTTTTGAAAGAGGGGTGGGGGTTGCAGTCTCCCATAACAAATGTTTTGCACTATCGGTTTTGAAAGAGGGTAGGGGGAGGTGTTGCAGCACTATGGTCAAAAATGACCTTTTTTGGGGGTAAATGTTTTCAATCAAAAGGGGGGGGGGGGGGTTGCAACCCCACTTACACCACTAAATCCGCAAATGGTGTATCTAAAATGATTTGCTAATTAAGGGGTACTAAAAATCGGGAAGGGGGTGCTATAGAAGTCAATGTCCTGTTTCTGGGTGTAAATTGCGTCAAATATTTTCACCTTACTTTATTATCTATTACTTAAAGTATTTATACTGAACAGTATTCTTATAAAGAATATTTCTATTCGAAACTATATAATCTCTAATTGAAGAGATTTGGTGGTGTTTAAAACAATCAAACGAAATAATTGATCATGCCTATTGTTAACAAATGTCTTCTTTCCGCATTCGGGCATCTGATTTAAACAGTATTTATTGTGAAAAATATACATTAATAAGATATATACATATGCATCAATTTATGGATTGAGCAGCAAGCAGATAGCTTATATAAAGCTCTCTCCATTTGTACAAAATTTTAATTACACTTATGATAGGCCGACGTGAATAAAGTATTGGTATTTATACAGATACAAATACACGTAGAAACGTGTAAATATGCAATCACTAGTAAATACAAGTATAAAAGTAATGGTAAACCAGTATTCAAATACAGTACAGAAATACATTTAGGTGTATAAACAGTTATACATAGGTACATATGTAGACATTTGTAAGATATAATTAAGTCGGTTTGCCATGTATACATAGCATGCTACTTCACATATGTACAAATATGAAAAAAAAACCATGTATAGGCCTATTTATATATATATATATATATATATATATATAGTCTACAAATTAACAATTATTCATATGAACACATATACTAACACATACACATACATGTACACATCCATGCACATATACATGCATTCACACACACTTACACATACATCACTGTATACATACACACATATACATATATTCACATTCAATTATATTCATATGAGTCCTGAACTTATAATGGAATAATGTACATTAACCTAAATGGAGAAAAAAAATTGTTGCAGAGCAGATAGAGTATTAATCTACTAGGTAATATTAGAAACGTTTACTCTTTATACTGAAGTTGTGCACATGTTTGAATATCTCCTCGTTTTTATCATTATTATACATAGGGTACCCAGATAGTAATATATCGATGTTTGTATTAACATGTATAGCATGGATAGTTGATGACCGAATGTTGTCATATAATTTACAATCATAGAAGTAATGAGCGGCTGTTTCTACACCTCCACATATACAAATATCATTATCTCTCAGGTGGTTTTTATGTAAGTCAGAGTTTAGGGAGCTGCATCCCAGTCGTAGACGAGTATGGTGTATTTGGCACCATCTATCTCCTTTGTAATAGTAATTTGGAATTTTGATGCGGTCTTTTTCTAAATAAGCTCTATAGGATGATAACGAATCTAGTGATCTTGTCGGTTCAGGTAGTGAATTCCAATCAGTTGCTGTTTTGTTAATGAAAGAATTTTGATATAGAGTAGTTTTACATCTTTTATATGAAAATCGTTTCCAGTTCTGAGTACGCGTTGGCTAACCTGATGAACACTTGGGGGAAGCAAAGAATGAAGATAGGAAGGGACATCATTGTTGACCATTTTATAACACGCAAGCAATCTATGATTATTTCTACGTTTCTCAAGGCTGTCCCACCCAGTTTCCTTTAATAGTTTGGTACTAGAACAGGATCGCGTCGCACCAGTGACTACATAGGCTGCCTCGATTTAAATTTGTTCGATGTTTTGTTTTTCGTACATGGTGCAATTTTCCCAAACAGTGTCCACATATTCTAAAGTTGGCCGAATAAAAGAACAGTAGATGATTTCAAGGCGTTCCGTAGCAATGACGAAGGGTTTGACATCTAAATTGTTATACCATATCAAAAAATCTTGAAAAGAATGCATTCCTTCCTCTCTCCATATTCTCGTCACTAATAATTGTATTTTTGAGAGAATTGTAGAAACTCTCGTGAGGAGGAAGTTGTGGGTGATCTAGCTTGTCTTTGCTGTCAAGCCAATCCTAACAGAAATACCCTTTTTCTTCGATTCCGTAGGGTTTTAGAAATTTGGCGTAAGACGTTCCGGGTCACGTCATATGCTTTTAGAAATTTGGAGTACGAGGTGCCAGGCGCGAGAAAATGAGTTACGTTTAGGAATTTCAAAGTTGGAGAAGACATACAGGCATATTCGTTGTTCCGTTTCACGATAAATGTGCCCTGGGATTCTTCCATACATAGGTGTCTTGTAGAGTTTCTTTTTATCACGTTTAGGTCGTACTGTGCAGAATTGAATCCCAAAACTGGTACTTAGGCATGTAACCCTTTAATTCTCCATATAATGAGTTCAAAAGGGTGTCTTTGTCTTTCTTAGGAACATCCTGTAAATCGTTATCTTCTTCTTGACTTTCGTCCATTTCTTCCTCTTCGTTCGGAGTATTTTCCTTTATCATTTCCTTGAGAAGTGTCATTGCCCAGTCCCACCTTTCCCCTGCGAGTCTTGCAACGCATTCGGCAATGTCGTGCATTACTTCTATCATTTCTGACTCCAAGTTGTCGAGATTAGACGTTACGATGCATCGTGGTTCCATGTGACCAGGCACATTACTGCAGATAGACACGCTGATGGGTACGTGTTTTTGCGTCCATTTTAAATGTCTAGAATTATCTCCTTGTACGTTTTGTAACATGGCCTCAAAATCGAAAACGATGAACCAAGGTATTGTTGAATCATGAGCGGGTACCGTGATGTATTCCAGCAGTTTCTCAAATATCGTTTTAGATGGTGTATGGAAGCCCCCGGGTACACGAATTTTGTTTTCTTACTACAGGTGCGGTGGTGACGCGTAAGCTTGTATGATGTAACGCAATGACGATCGCAGGTCTGACATTGGAATTTCTGGGCTTACTGGGAGACATCCTTGATGTATGACAGATGCTTTTCGTGTAGATTGAGGTACATAGTGTCCTGAAAACGATTTCTTGACCTGAATATGCTCCGAGCGAAGCCAGATTCGTAGAGCGAGTACACCTCGAGATCGACCTTAAACAGTGATTCGAACACGGGGAATTCGTCCAACGATACGCCCTGGAACGAATCGTTTTGATGGATGCCTTTGACTTCTTTCCATCCAGCGTAATACTGGTGCGTCGATTTCTCCAGACTTTTGACATCGTAACCTTTGTGCAATGCGAGACAACGGAAAGCAGAGATTTTCCCCAGAAGGTTTCCCTGTATGTCGGTCATATTCAAGTGAGATGATAGAAGGTTTCTCCTTTATGTGATCCGGTAGAGGTCCGCGTTCTAAAGGAAAATTAGTGTGATATACGGTGAACCATACGTTGGTAACAAGAACAGGAATCCATTTCGTATTGGGTCTGGTACGTAATAATTCAGCCATCATATCCATTTCTGACAGTCTGTCGATGTCCGATCTTTTAGATATGTAAGCTGGTTTGTCCAACACTGCAACGTTTCCGTATGGTTTAAATTAACGATAAGCTCTCGTCTCTCTATTTTGAAATATTACACCAAAGACAAGGTTCAGTCGAAAAGCACGCTGCTATCTGTCGTAAATATCTTGAATGGCTTGAATTACATCGGTATGAGTGACCGTATTATCTACCGGCAGATTAAATGTGGATAGCACGTGACCCGATTGGTGCCGTTCCAAGATCAATGGCTCGTTAGTTTCGCACTCCTCATTTAACCCCTCGTCCAGTGTTCCACCATCCTTGATCCAGGGAGCTTGACTGTCTGTTGGCCACGGTCGTGGTCTTAATCCACTTCCGGTTTGGTAGCGAGTTCTCATGCCATTTCTGTAGAAACCGCCACGGTTATCGAACGTTTCCGTACACCGTATACAGCGAAATCTGGGGTTTTCTGGAGATTTTGACGTCGAAGGCCATGGAGAATTACAATGTTTATGTTTTTTCGACGTCTCATTATTACTGGCTTCGTGAGATCCCAGATTAAAGCTATTTGAACGAAGTCTCCCGCACTGTCCACATTCGAATATTTGACCGGACTTCTCATGTTTTTTCTTATCATTTTTGTATTTAAATTGTCGACCGCATTTGTCACATGTAAAACGTTTTTCCGAATGCTTGGCTGTTTGGTGTCGTCAACGAACTCTTACAGCTAAATACATGACCGTAGTCTTTGCACTGGTGGATTCTTTCTTTTTGCCATGACAAGATTTCTCGTGTCGTGTTTTGCACATCTGTATTTGAACTGTTTACCACATTGACAACAGTTAAATCGTTGGTTGGAATGTTCTGCTGGTTCGTGTCGGACCAAACCTTTCTTATTTTGACATCTTTTGCATGCAATTTTTTGCTCTTCATTCGGAATCCAGTCGTCAAAAATCTGAAATAACATAAAGTGAAAATTGTCTACATAGGTTTTCGATCACATCAGATTTTGGGCTGAAATTGTTTAATATCGTGGTATTTCAGTTTTGTTAATTGTTTCGGGTGACACATTCCAGACAGAAGACGCTTACTCCTCATTCGAAACACTTTGTCTCATCTTTGAATCCCATGAGTCTATAAAATATCCAATATGGTATATTGTAGTGAGTGTCACAATGACTGCCCCTTATAGTACTTGCGTGTTACATTAAGGCGTTAATACGAAATATCAGGTGTGTAAAGTATCCTACCTGACTTTCGATCTCGTGTAACTCTTGATGTGCAATCAACTCATCTGTCATCAAACGTCTCATAACAATCTACGCATCGTTTTGACATTCTGGAAATAATAAACAAAATAATCATATGCAATTAGTTAAAATTCCAAATTTCGATATTATTATAATTATTATTATGAAACACTGACGATTTCACATTATTAATGTGTGTTACATGTGCACCATGAACGTTCGTAAATTTCAACATAATGCAAACAACGAGAGTATTATTGCTACATGGTATAAGAAGAGCGATAACTCGTATCGATGGTTGTTCTGACATATGTTTCAAAGGGCACCGTAAAACGTATTACTGTTGACGCGGAGTTTATCTTTTTTTAAAGTGTTTAACAGACATAGCTCTATTGATAAATATCGAGAGCGATGGAGCAGACATGTATTTTCAGAGCCTCGTAAATGTATCATGGTCAGAGCTTTTAAACGACTTTATTTTTACATGATATGGAAATATTTTCCGCTGCAGATGTGTAACATGAACACGTAATACATCGGAGCACAAAGAAAACCCTACAAATATCTATCTTCCGTATATTTTTCAAGCTTAATGCCATCAGCAATTGGTGGAAAGCTTTGTGGTTTACGTAGCTCAGTCTGTCGTACATGTAATACTACTACTAATAATAATAATATCGTTCTGAGCAGCTTTTACACAATAACGATATTTTGTAATTCATGATACTTTTCTTGTGTCTCAATAAGGTAATGTGTTTTCAAGATGCCAGACGCATCTTTAATAAGATAGCTCATAGAAATTTAAGTCCATGATGGAAAACATGGTTTTATTTGTGGAAAGATATTTTGTTTATAGCTTCATATAGTTGTGGTAAAAACGATGTCACAGGTACTTCTTTCAGCTGACTTTAAATAAAAAAAAATCAAGTATAATCATGCAAGACGTCATATTGTATACATCAGACAGGCTCCTCTCTGCATTTGTCGTACTTCCATCCCTCGGTGGTGATAATGGCCAAATGTTTTTATCCATTCATTACGACTGATGGTTTTTCCAATGTGTGTGTCATTGAAGGCATTTACAATTGAACTTCTATATGCTCAAGAGAAATCGACATCATTTTTACTCGGCAAGTTTAGTAATATTGACTGTGCTGTAATTAATGATCCCAGTGCTGAACAGTTTATCTTGTGTGTTTACGTATTTCCCTTTATCATTTTTTATATGAGCTGCACATACCATTCCTCTTTTCTGGAGACCTCATTACCTTTCCGATGTTCACCTTGGAAGTTTTGAATTTTTTAAAGCAGTTCTCGTGGAATGTTTGTTTCTGGCGTGACATAGCATGGCAACTTTTCCAGTAAATGTGGCCGTACAAAATATGGACGGTACAGACTATGAGCTCGAGTGAAGTAAACTTTGATGTTTGTCGTAGGGTACTGAGATGGATTTGTTAGCCATGGTAGATGATTCAAGACTAACCTTAATACGACTCGAATAGAATTGGAAGCTTTCAGTATGATATTTCTGGTTTTGAAATGTACGGGAAACTAATGAACGTGACTTTAATGAACCAAAATCACGAGAATGTATACAACGGCTGCCGAAATAGTGGACTTTTAGAGAAAAAGTTTGCTTGACCTTTGGTGTAGATAAAACGTCTGTGACGTGGTTTCATGTTTTCTGGACGATTTCTGTGAGTTTAATAAGTGATATTTGTTGCTAACAGTAAAGCGATGTATATGAAGTGGAAGATAAACGTTCTGGCTCTCGATTGAGAATAATGTTATTTACACTTGACGACATATCAAATAAACTTAGATTATGTCCGCATTCATCATTTTCTTTCTGCCTGAGCTTGTAGTTTTCAATGGATGATACTAAACTATCTAGAATTCGTTTTTTTCCTTTCATTATTGCCGTGTATACCAATGTGCTAATCGTCGCTTTCTCGACATCGCAAATTATAACCACTGTCTCGGTTTTAGATTTCTTTCTATTTCAAAAACATCGATGTGAAAATTGCTACATATGTCTTATGTTATCAAACCACACTAGCTGTTTTGTTTTTGTACTCGCGAAGTAGCTGACGATTGGACAGGGCGATTCTAACAGGGATGCCACATTAAATCCGCCTGATACTGCAATATATGAAAACATACTAGACTTTATATATATATTATTTCGCCGGTTCTGCATTTTTAGTTCAGACAACCTTTCTTCCATTGCAGTCATGCGTTTGCTATTTTGAGATTCCCTTGGTATGGACATCTGAGATAAAAAAAAAAAACTTTGAATTTTATATACACGGCATTTAAAAAATTACTATACATTTGTTCTTCCGTTTATCAGTAATGCTAAACAATTCATCAAAGAATTTTGTTTTACTTACTCCACACTCGGAGGGAAAAGAGTTTCTGTCACGGATTTTCTAAGACCTACGAAAAAAAAAGGGACGAAATCAAAAGATAAATAATAATAATAGGTTGGATGTTCCCATAATCTAATATTAGATTTTTATGTTCCAAATGTAAAGTTTCCTTCGTACGTGACCCACGCATCGGTATTCAGATCTGTTTCCCGCCAGAAATGCCTAAATAGAATGAATGTTACGTCACCAACCGTGATTTCCTACAGGCCAAGCCCTCATTTTAATTTGATATATGTTAAATTGTAATCGTCGCCATATGGGTGAAATATTCCCGGTCCCGGCGCGACGTGAAACAATAATATATCTATCTATCTATCCAGCAGTCTTCTGGGATGGTAACGGATACTTTTTTTTTTTTGAAGTATGGACACTAGCTAATTTATACTGACATAGAAGTCCCTTAGTAATTTCACCAGTTATTAAATCTATTTCTTTTATCAATTCATTGGTTATGATAAGCTGCATTCTATTCTTCTAAAATCAGTCTGCTTACAACTGCATTTCTAAGAAGTGAATACTCATTATTATCTGACAATTCATTTCTTTATTTGATATCCTGAATTAACCTATATTCGCCGGGCTCATCCTTTTCAGCTAAGTCAATAGGTGAGAAATGAAATACAGGAAATGGTATGACCCTACCTTTGATGAGTTCTTTATTTTTGACAATACGATACCTGGGTGGAGTGCAGATGTAAGATTCTCATAGTTCATATCGGAGAAATTTTTCCTTTCAAATCCAATACGAAATCCATTCTTCAAATACTCGGATTCCTGTTTGTGATATCCGAGAAGCCACTTTACTATTTTATTGGAGTTGGCCCTGTTGGCGGAACTTGAGGGCTTTGATTCGGATTGGACGACTTTGGAAGGGGCGTTTCTGGTTCCAGTGAGGAACCTGTCAAGTACTCGAAAGGACCGCTGGATAGGTTTACTGCAAGAGGAAAAGGGGTGAAACGAACCACAGTTAAAACAGGAGTGCTGGTATCTACGCGCTTTGCCAGTATTGCAGACCTTGCCAGAGTGGAATTGATACATTCAAGCGTTTTCCTACCAACTGGTTAGCTGTAATAGTTGATGCGTTGCCCGATAAGCGCACGTTCACATATAGCTCCATGTGGATGCCCCCACCCCAGTTCACCTAATCTCGACTTGCCAGAGGTCCAGTCACCTTTAACATCTGCAATTTCTCTAACAGTTTCCATATGTTTCGCAAGGTGCAAGTAATTATCGTTATATTTGGAGCAATAAATCGCAGCATATCAGTTCCATGCTGTGACCCAGTCTGAGAGCGATCGGATATCATGTTTGTTGTGATCATTTTGCTCTATCTGTTTGACAGTGAAACCACTATCGTCATACTCATCAATCTGCAGTGAATATTTACTGCATTTAGATTGGTGACTATTACTAGACAATAAAGAGTTCATGTCCATGAATTGATTGCACCATATTTGCTCCCCGACCTTATCAGAAACCTTAGACTCAATTGGTATTGATGTACTGACAAAACCCGTGGAAGTACCTGCTATGTTTTCTACATGACTAACGACGGAAGCTTCGACCACGTGCTCCTCTACCTCGGATTGGGGAGGGCTTGGTAGGGTTAATTTCTCGTAGTAAATTAATTGAAGTTCTACTACTTCCTTTTAACATATTGCTTTGGGTAACTCTATTAGTGAGTTCTGATATAAACCCTGATGATCGGGCGATTTTGTAGTGCGGGTTGGTACTGACTTTGCCTTGCTGTCACGTCGTGGCTTTTTGATTGAACTGGTTCCAATTTGCTTGTTTTGGTTTTCTCTTAGGAGGCATACTTCAGAAATATACAAAACTAGAGGCTTCAAGCCGCCAAAGTATTAGCTAATGCCAAGCAAAATAAAACTTTAGTGAGTATCTGCAAAATGAACGACCGCTATGTCGCCTGTTAAATGCTACCTGACCAATCCCGAGCTGCTTGCCATGTAATACTAGTAATACTTGACCTTTATACTACAATTGTCGGTAGAATTCATGAAAAATACTCTTTACTGTTAACATCGCTACTATCCATTTAAGATCCTGTTGTAGTCGATATAGTTATTCGAATGAATGTATCAGTAAATATGAAGCATTCTGTAAGCTATGACGATAAGGCATTGCTTTGTAAAGTAAGCAGATTAAATGTATACTGTAAAAACCATTAGTTGGGTTTGTAGGAGTAATGCATGTTTTAATGCGATGTTTATATAGATATTTTAAACGAGTCAATTTTCAGTATTACTCAAAAACTCGGAAATTATCGAATCAAATTCAGCGAGTGTTCTTAATAGAAGTGAATGTGCCTCAGGATGAAAACCCATATGGGTAATATTCCAGCGAGAATAGTGGACTGATCAAAGTCCTTAAGGTATAAACGAAAGAATAGATCCTCAGAAAATGTCAGAACATTTTCAGCGAGGCGGTCATTTGACGCGTGAAAACACGTCAGGAAATTCAATCCAAAAGTGGCGATTTTTCCAGCGAGGTCTAAAGACCGAAGTCCAGTGAAAATACCCAGGGAAAATAAACTGTGATAATCCAACTGGGTCAAATATATAGATGATAATTTTATGTAAAAACGAATGTGTAATGCATTTCAATTCTCAAGCAAGAAGAGGAATTGAATGTTTGGTATTATTTAACGACAGATATTGCCTACTTTGCTGCCAAATTAACAGAAGCACATCATACTTGCCGTTTGGTTTTTGAGATAATCAACCCTTTTAAACTGCGGTACAGATGTACATTACCTTGTTTATTAAGGTGGACGCCGTCTAAAAGGAATTTGCTTTCGCAAGATAGCTGTGCGGGGGACGGGAACGAACCATTGTGATCCCAGAAACCACTATACTGAAATCTTTGAAGTGAACTTGAAAATAATTTATTGACCTCGTCTGCAATCTTGTTATAATTATGCCTTTGCTTGAATCTTGGTAGCAATTTACAGACGTAAATTTTGCTGACTCTAAATCGGGAGTGCAGGGTTTTAACTATAGCTTCTATTTTAGATGCCAACTCGCCTGCAGAATCTGGTTGTCTTACATCATTACCCCCTATCAAAAGGATAATCATATGAGGGTGGAATTGAGCAATAGCATGACCCTCGTACCTAAGTATGTCACTTGCGAGTCTTCCTCCTTTACCTCTAAACTGAATGAGATGAGTATTTGACAGGCCCATATGTGTTTCAAACCTGCTATCGGGATCATCTCAATGATCATTACTCTGATACGTGAATGATCAGACATGATGGAATTGGTTTATAAAGAAATATTAGAAGGAAGTAAATCAGTCAGCCGATTCAATTTACTTACCCGTCCGGTGTTCAGTTGATTATTTCGAAGGAAAGACGTCGATCGCCGTGAAAAGAAATGGAAAACAAATCCACCGTTTAAATTCCGAAAAGAAAGTTTATGCGCTCTTGGTAGGCGTCCTGAATGCAAGTGAAGGGATGCTAAAATGATTGTGTGTTTACGAACGGTTCGCTAAATTTCATTGGTTATGAAGTTCAAGCGTTCTCCATGTAGGGTGAGCGGAAAATCTGATACATCATGTTAGACTGTAGGCAACTTTAATAAGTAATTTCGTATATATTTATAAAACTCGTTAAACTTATTTTAAAGATCATATATATCTATTAGACTATTAACACAAAAGAACTAATAATTATGACTAAACCATGTTTTATGATAAACTTTGTGCATGCATGAAAATAAATCGAAAGCTATTAAACAAAGGATTATCGCATGGTCCAAGCATATTTGATGAAATCGTTTATTTACATGAGAACAATGGAAGGTGGGCACCAGACATCTAGTCCAAAGAGAATCCCGATTTCTTTGCTTCCACTAATTCATATGTTGTTGGAGCTTCAGCGGGTGCCAAATGAGGTGATATCAGCCTGTGAACAGCAGTGCAGGTCTCCTCATTTCTACTCTGTCAGTTAGTTTCTTGATATAGGTATCAAAATCAGAATATTTTATATACATACTTATGGATGCTGTCGATAATGCCATCAAAGCTGTTGTTGTAGCAATGACTCTAGTCGCTTGAGTCTGAGTAATAAAAGATTAATAAATAACAACAACAATAATAACTAGAGCTGACCTTGTTGGCGAGCCAACAAGAAGGTTTCACAAGACTCAGATCAAAAAGTTAGGGCCAAATGTCTTGGCTTTTTGTTGTTCTTGGGTTGAAAATGAAGAATTCAGCATGAAAGATTTTTCTCCGGGGAATAAGAGGAAGAAATATTTTGGGACCACATCCCTTTGTGGGGCCCCAACGTATGCGGAAAGGACTGAAACCGTTAAATCTGACCGCAAATAACTTAAAAACGGTAAGGGATATGGAAAAAAAACTTTAGGTGAATATTTACATTTTATTTTTCACGAAGAATCGATTCCAACCATTCCCGATTCGAATGGATGAAAAGTAAGGGAGCTATGACGTCATGTAAATAGTATTACGTCATGTTCAGGAATTTGGCTCCATGCCAAATCCCACTTGTCAGTCGGTAAATATTTTAATTCTGTATCATGTTACCAAATTTCACACCACTAGCTTTATAAATAAGGGAAACACGGCTTCCTGAAGTTAAAAAGTGTATTTTGAGGAATGGTGAAACTGTGAATTTTGACTGCAAATATCTCGAAAACGGTAAGAGATATCGAAAATCTGTTGGCTGAATTGATTCCAACCGTCCCCGCTTCGATCCAATGAAAAATAAGGGAGATATGATGTCATTTACAAAGTATGACGTCATTATCAGGAATTTGGCACCATGCCAAATCCCTCTTGTCAGTCGATAGATATTCTCATTCGTTATCATGCTACTAAATTTTACACCTTTTTCTTCCTCAATAAGCGAGCTATAGGCGAAAACATTACATGAATAATTAATGAGTGTTGATGACGTCACAAACATCAATTTAAAGGGGGTTGTCGTGTTCAAACGCAAATAACTCGAAAACCATAAGAGTTAGCGAAAATCTGAGAACACTTTACTGGTAGGTATTTGAATGCTCTATTGAAAGGATCAGACTCCGACCGCAAATAAAGTTGCTAGGCCTCGCCAAAGATTTGATTCGAAAATTTCCAATAATTTCAAAAATATTGGCAGCATGCCATTTTCATTCTAGAGTTAGATTAAGAATGTGGAAACATGTTTAGATATAAAATTTCATGCCGATATCTCATTTAGTAAGAGGGATATTAGCGTATGAATAATTAATTAGCTTTGATGACGTCATAGCGAATTTTCCCACGCTCATTGTGACTTTATTTATGGTCCGATTTCAAAAAAAATTCACATTGCTAATCAGAGCGTTGAAATCTTTCATCCTACATTATAAAATCTGAAATTGAGATATTTTTTTTTTTAACTGAAAGCAATCGGGTCAAGGTAAACTTTTTCGGTGTAGAGCTACGAAATTGAGGGAGTGACATAAAATCTTGCATCTCCTTTTCTATAATGAATGCTGGAAATTTCATTCCAATCGGACAAAAAATAGTGAAGATACATGTACCTAAATAAAAAGAATTGTAGTGGCGCTGTGTCCTTACAAAGTGAAAGTAAGAAAAGAAACACCTCGGCTGAAATATATATGATGAGACATGTATAGTAAGCGATGTGCACAATTTTAATACAGAAGTATTGATTAGGAAATAGGTATTTGTTACCTATTCTGATGCAAAGGAATGGCGAGAACACAATTTGAAACACAACATTGAAAGATGACATCATTTATTGGAATGCTTGCATCATATATATTATAAGGAAAGTCATAAGTTTAAGCAGAATTAAGTGTGTTTTGAAATGTTTATATCAGTGCAGTAACAAAATGCAATAAGAAGTATTTCAGAATTTCTGTTTAAAGCTGTCAAGTTCATGTTTTCTGGGGATATGCTGAAGATTATTAAGCTGTATTAAAAGTGGTAATTGAATTTATTGTCAATCATTGAATTTGATAATCTGAGCTGGCATCAATGCTCGATAATAAGTTTGAAGGGGCTCAACTTAAATCAAGAGCGAACTGGACAGAACAAGGTGAAAGGAAATTGTCATACTTTTTAAAAATAAAGTCACAAAGACAAACTTCTAATGTAATAAAACAATTAAAACATGAATGTAATTCTTCACGAAGTAGTATAGATAATATACTTGATAGCATGTGTTCGTTCTACCAAAATATATGTACCGGTACTTCTACAAATGAGGAGGTTTCCTATAGAACGGAATATTTATCAACAGTAAATGTTGGATGTTTGAAACTGTGAAGGTCATGTTTGCTGGGGATAACCCGAAGCCTACTAAGCTTGATCTAAAGTGAAAATTGAACGTTAGGAAAAGGGATTTCAAAAATGGAAGAAAAAGAATACATAGGCATTGATATGAATTTAAGACGAAATTTAGAATCCAAACTGTCATCATTGCTTGATAACATGTCTAAACGGGCTCAAATTAGATCAGAAGGGTACTGGACAGAACAAGGTGAAAAAGTGTTCATCACATGTTTTAAGACTAATGTCACAGGCAAACTTCTCATATAATGAAACAATTGAAACATGTAAATAATTCTACATTGGCTAGTAATGGTGATATACTTGATAGCTTATTAAGCTTTATCTAAAGTGAACATTGAACGTTACTGCCAATTATTGAAGTATGGCAAACACTGTAGCCTTTTCTTACTTACTGAGCAAAAATACCGAGGAAGTAATCTCTGATAAGGAGAACAGCATTTTAATAATGGAAGAGAAAGAAAACATAGACATCGATATGAATTTAACTTGAAATGGGGATCCGAGCTGTCCTCACTGCTCGATAATAAGTCTAAAGGGGTTCAAATTAGATCAAAAGCGAATGTGGCTGATTAAGGCGTAAAGAATTCGCCATACTTCTTAAGACTATAGTCACAAAGACAAACTTCTAATATAATAAAACAACTGATTCATGTAAATAATTCTATATTGACTAGTAGTGATGATATACTTGATAGCATGTGTTCGTTCTACCAAAATTTTCAACTTCTGCAAATGTGGAGGACTCCAATATTACACACTATTAATCAACAGTAAATGTGAACAAAATCTAACTGATGATGATAAACTTTTCTGGAATGCTCCACAAGCCTCTTAATATTCATCTCTGTCTTCATCACATTTGGTGCTGAAACATATAATCATTCAAAATGGATCAATTTCATTTCCTACAGATCTCTTTTGCAAAATTAAAAGCATTTAATGTTACAGAATATATCCATTGCTCATTTGGAATGAGGATAGAGTAGGCTAGATGTTTAGGGAGTTGTCCGTATCCAGACATTGTGGACCTGAAGCCCCTATCAATTTCATGAAACAGAGGGAACTATAATGAATAAATATAGCATTGGTGTAAAGTCGTGGCACATTTATGCATTCACAGCAATATTCTAGTAGAACATCCTTCAACGCCATGCTGGTAATGAAGGATATACCGTATACCAGGGTTTACAATACATGAGTACTTCAACCCAGATTTTGTACACAACATCTTGGTAAGAGATCACATGATGCCTATGGACCCTTGTGGATAATGATATCCTTCCCTTCACAATTTGTGGGAGAAAGCCCAAAGTATGGTTTTGTATGAGGACAACATAGACAAATATGAGGAGGGTATGGTATAAGTTTTACAGACTTCCGTCACATTGGGATAACGATAAGGAGAAATACATATTATCAAAAGATGTGGTACGACATCTAGAATACATCAGTTGCATGTTCTTAAGGTATGTTAAATATATATGTAAAATGTATATTAGATCAAAGTTCATGTTTTGATAAGTGGGTCAATGTTTAACGGTATGGTCACTAGATCAAAAGGCATAGTATCAAATAAAAGCCCTTACCATGAGCATAGACATAAAGGAAAGGGACCGCCGACTCATTACGTCATTCTACATATTTGTACTGGAGATGTTCCAATTTTCGCAACGCTCTCACCGGCAGTTACGCTCGGTCACGAACAGTAACTCCATTGTTTATAAAAACGGAATGGGAGGTGGGAATCACTGTTGCGTTGTGGGTTGCAGTAACTCTAATAAAAAAACATCGGCATTATTTCCTGAACGTTTACAAAGAGTAAGTTATTTCGGATTCCCTAAAGGACCTGAACAAGCCAAATGGAGATCACAGCTAGTTGCAGCAGTGAATAGATGTGACCCGTCCTTCAATCCGGCAACGGCCCATATTTGTTCGATTCACTTCGAAAGGAGTGACTTGCTATTTCATGGTAAGTGCAGAAACTAACATGCTTTTTTCATTAATAGTTTACAACAAGATTCATACAATTTTGTACAATAAAAGACCTAGTTGTAATTTTCTGAATATAATGTTCTTATAAATCTAGTCAGTGCATCTTTCTCGATTTCTATTAATATTTCAACAGATAAATAAAATAAGAAGTTGCATGCTCGTTGTCGTTGAACGTAAAATATTGCTGATGCATACTAGTTTCTTACAAAAACAACAATGTACATGTATCAGCGATTCCCCTGTGTCTGTGAACTGTCAGAAATTGAGTTTCACAAACAGGTAGTGATAACCAAGTTATGCAGTGGCAGATCCAGATTGTATTTGTAGTTTATTTCTCTTTTGATATTGTTCATCTATAGGCAAAGGATATAACCTTGTGCTTGGTGCACTTCCATCATTGCATATGCCAAAAAAAATCTGTGGAGACGCCTTGTTTACCTCCCAGAAAGATTCCAGTATGTATATGTTGATCACTTTTGTTTAAATTTTGATTGTTGTGTTTGTTAGGATTTTCTATGTTATAGTTGTTTTTACACATACAATATAAATGTGTTTTCATTAACTTTATTTTAATTTTGCAATTTGTTACAGCTTTTTCATATTTGTTGCCAATGTTGGTTCCATTCCTGTATCCTGATATCTAGCAGACAAACAACACATTATTTTCTTCATCAAGGTATATTTATAATATCATATGATCCCATTTACCTTTATTGAGAGATAATAAAAAGTTTCCTGACGTTCCATCTATAGGCAGACCTAGAAATTTTGAAAAATCTACATTATTTCTTTAAGAAATTCGAATCGATACATATTATGTAAAGACGCATGGTCTCTCTTTCTCTAAAAGGTCATTTATAAGAATCTCAAAGGAGGGGTCCGTACCCCCTCGTCCTCTATTGGATCGGCCAATGCGTTCAAATGATATGAATTTAAAATTTCATGAATTTATTGAATTTAAATTTACATTTGAGGATCGGTGAAGAATATCTCACACGAAGCACATGTAACAGAGGGAGGGCCATCCTCACACTGTCAAGGGGTCGAGATTACACCTTGACATTGTGAGGATGAGGGAGGGCAAGATTTTTTAATGTATTACTCCTTAACAAGAGACCAAAGTTGGTCTAAATCATTTATCTGAGTGAGCTAAAACTGTTATGATTACAATAAATGAATGGGATTACTATATTTAAGCTATTTTCAGTTTTGATAATTTTCTGTTATATAATATATACTAATTGATTTAATGCAGACATCTCGTCCAGCTCCACTTGTACCAGAAAGGGTCACATATCTGTCTTTGGCAGAGGTACAACGTGACATTGAACGCGGAGAAATAGGAGACTGGATCAAACTTCAGTACAATGACTCTGTGGTGATTCTTGGCAAGTTTGATCCACTGACAGGAAGAAATTTCTGACAAGCAAAAAAAAAAAAAAAAACAGAAACAAAAGCCTTCAAAGTAAACTACAAAGGCATTTATTTGCAACTGAACATTTATTTTATGCACTGAATAAATACGGATTCCATGTATATCCATGATTATCATTATTTAAGAAAGCAAAGTTTTTCACAACTTGTGCTAAACATGCATTTTGATAATTTTGCATTTTTTTGCAACTGTGTGAAAACAATACGTCAAAAAGTGGGGTGGCACAAACCCAGTTGTGCCCCCTTCCCACTTGTAAAATGGGGGCACGTGCTCCGCCCCCCCCCTCTCCTACGCCCTTTTAGCACAAAAGTCTTAAGTTATAATGCGTTATTAAGCAGATATAAATTACAATGACTGATGTAATTATATAATGCATCAATCATTGTATAATTTATACCTGAATTAATAGCTATACACAAAATAACACACTTACCTTGATACAAATGATTACATAACAGGGGTGGATCCAGCTTTTTGAAAAAAAAAGGGGGGGGTGGTCCAGCATTTATCACAGTTCAACTTTGCTGTGTTTTAGTGAATAATACTTTTCAAGGTATATACAAGAAAACAGGGATGGGGTGGGGTTCTCCCCCAGAAATTTTTGAAAATTTGAAGTCCAGAGATGCAATTTACTGGCATTTGACAGATTGAGTTTCTATTAAGAATCATATTATTCATTTTGTCTCCATCTCTTTCTGGAAGGTATAATCTATAGGAATCTCAAAAAGGGAAGGGGGAGTTGCGACGCCCCTCCTTCCTGTAAACCACCAACTATAATCGTTGTTAATTAGTCATCATGCAACTACATATATGTATATCATAAATTTAAAATATCTTTTATGATTTCCCTTTTCAGAGGTGGTGGTACGAGATGTTCTCAGTTCTGTTGAAAAAAATACCCATAAGGAAATTCTTGAGTGAATGTTCAGGAATACAAGATGCATCAAATTATAATCAGTGTTCTAATCAGTGGTATAAATATGTCGACGTCAGTGCTAAATGGAAAACCTACAATTATATCCATAATTAGATCCAAGCAATGTACAGGTAGTATTCGAGATGCAGAGGAGGGTGCTAGATGTCCATCATGTACAAGTCTGTTACGCTCCATTGAGACAAATGAGTGCCGGTCCAAGCAATCGACAGTACATCCAAATACACCATTGTCCAAGCTATCCCATGAAATACTTGTAAAAGAGGTCAAAGCTGCCAGGTCAGATAACCGAAAACTTCAAAAACAGCTGCAAGTAATGACCAAGAAGATGGATACAACAGTTTCTGATGATGTAGGGGGAGGGCTTTTTGCAACATTAGAGAATAAACCGCATGGAAATTTGTTGATGGATCTCTTTTGGGAAGAACAAAAGAAGGCATTTAACACCAGCCCAAAGGGAATGAGATGGCATCCCATGATGATTAGATATGCCATATATCTGCAGTATCAGAGTTCTAGAGCATACCAAGCTCTGAGAGATACAGGTGTTCTGAGACTCCCTAATAAATCAACATTAAGAGATTACACTAATTACATTCAGCCCAAATCTGGTTTTCAACCTCTTATCTTTGAGGTAAGTAATTATAATTGACATAATTCCATTTTTAGTTAAGTTTTGTGCAAATTATACATGCGATAGTATTAGTAGTTGTGTTTCAAGGTATCTGATGTACAATAAGGTTGTTGTATGCATTGTATAGTATTTAAATATCCTTGTATATAAATTATAAAAATAATCCTCCTGGTATGTAAGGTACTATAAACTGTATACTCTTGGTGTTCATTTTTTCAGGAACTGAAAAATATTGCATCAAAGTTACCACCTGAAAAGAAATATGTCGCCCTTTTACACGATGAAATGAAGATCAAGGCAGATTTGGTGTACGACAAAAGGAGTGGAAACGTAGTGGGATATACAAATCCAGAAAATTGGACATTTAATGGTCAGGTGTGTAATATAAGAGTTGATTAATTTTTAATTTTTATTTCACCAAATACAAAACTGTTGCTACATGTATTGACGTTTATATATATATGGTACACCATCACTCAGTGTAGCCACTTTTTAAAGTTTATGCTAGTATTATATTCAAATTTAATGCTCTGTGCATGAACCTCTTTGAAATATTTATTTCTTTTATTGAATTATGCAGAAGTTTTTATATATGAAAGCCCATGACACACAATTTTTACATACTCATGATACTGTAATTAGTTCTCTATATAATATTATTCCTTAAAACTTTTAAACTCTATGTACATGTTAAGTTTCTTACTTTTCCAAGATGAAACACTGCAGATAGCAACATATGTATTAGTATTTATGGTCATCGGGATAAACTCACACATTAAGACAACAATAGGGCATTTTCCTACCAGAACCGCAACTGCAGATGAGCTGTATCCTCTGCTGTGGAAGTCAATCGCTTATCTGGAGATGACATGTAAATTGAAGGTGCATATTAATTGTTTCTTTCCATCAGCTTTAATAATTCGAAATACATGTGCTCAATGTTCATTTTACTTATAAAAAGTTAACACATGTATATAAATCTGTTATTTAGCAAAAGTGATTTATTAAAGTGAAAAAGTTCAGACTGTCTCTATATGTATATAGTTACAACTTACATGTATGATTTAATGGCAATTTGTCATATTGGCTGTAAGTCATTTTATTAAATTTAATCAACATTTTACACAGGTTATATCATCCACGAGCGATAAAGCTTCTCCGAATCAGCGTTTGTATAGGCTTCACAGAATTGGCAAAGAACCTGTAGTGTATCGAGCTATTAATCCATATTCAGAGGAGGACCGGTATGTGTGGTTTTTCTCAGATGTACCACACCTTGTGAAAACAATCCGAAACAACATTGAGAAATCACGACCCGGAGGGACAAAATATCTATGGGTATGATTAGCAATATATAATTCTGAAAATAGATAATTTTAGTATTTCATATATCTTATGCTGAGTGAGCTTTACTGGACTTACACAAACCTTATACAAGTGCAATTTGACTAGAATAAACCTTAATTTAATACTATATTTTTGTACAGAACAACAAGAAGGACATCTTATGGTCTCATGTAGAGAGGGTTTACCATGATGATACACAGGGACACTTGTACCGTACGAAACTCAGATATGATCATGTTCATCTCGCACCATCATCTAGGATGAGTGTCCGACTTGCTGCACAGGTACGTACATGTATCAGATAATGGTTTATTTCTTTATAAAATATGAATTGATCAAGTCAATGCTGTTCATTATAATAATGATAATAAATCAAATGATTTGTGGTATACAGTTGTCTTGGTTATTATTGAGATGATTCTAAAAAAATTCAAATAAAGCAAGTTTCAAATGTAGGGCAAAGGTCAAGGTCACATGGTCATTATTAAGTATTAACAGTCTTCACATACATATTATATCTAATCTTCCTTTACAAAAACATTATTGAGTATACTTTACAATTATAATCAAGACTGTTTTTCAATTCATTCATAAAGCTATATGATGTTAAACAGTATGAATGAAATTAAAATACATTTTATAGGTATTGAGTGACTCGGTTTCACGAGTAATGCGGTTATTATGGCCCTGAAATGACAGAAACCTCAACATTATTTTCACTTGTGGATAGATGCTTTGACTGCCTAAATGTCCGGTCACTGAGGGAACATACACAGAAAAGGAAGCCAGACCTTGCTCCTTACACATCTATGAATGACACAAGATTTCATGTAAGCAAGCCTCTCATTGAACTCGGCAATATTTACTTTTATTTTACATCAACCATATTAGGACAATACATTTTGGCTATTTTTTTCATATGAAAAATATTTAGTCAGTAGATGTTTAACTTTCTCATTGACATGTTCATGTATGATGTTATAATAAAACTCAATATTGGCCTCTTTTTTATTTATAGTTTTTGCGTGCAGAATTCCTAGCTTATTTCGAGCATTGGCTCAGATCTGTCAGGGGCGTCCTAGTTTCACCAAGGCAGAACAGAACAAGATGTTCATATCCTATCAAACACATGAAGGTTTGGTTATGACAGGTAAGTCCATATAACACAGAATATCCCAAATATATGATAAAAATTTAATTTAGGTTTAGTTTCTGGTATGAATACATTGGAAAGAAACAAATTTACTGGTCTGATAACATTTTATTATTATCAACAATATGTTAAATTTTAATGTTGAGACAGATTAACTTGAAAAGAATGTTCTTCACAATCTTCATGAGAATATCATTTTGCTCCACAGTTGAGTCTTTCATAGAGGCTACCAGGTATCTACTAAGTCAGGGTGTTTCATATGTACTAAGTCAGGATTTCTGTCAGGATCCTTTAGAAGAACATTTTGGCCGTCAAAGAGGTCTAGGCTCCCGTCACGAAAATCCAACTCTACATCAGTTTAGGTATGAAGACTATATGACAAAACATAGTTGTCATAAGACAACATAGCTCACCTATACAGGTTTTTGATAGTAAAAAGGCAAAAATATCCAAGGTCAAAGGTCAAGGTCACAAAATAAGGTTTTGTCACAAGGTATCCATGTGTGAAATATCTAAGCTCTATCTCCAATAGTTCAAAAGTTATAGCCCAGGTTAAAGTTTAATTCACTGACGACAACAAACGACAATGCCGGTGGTATGACATTAGCTCTCTGTACTTTCGTCCCGCCGAGCTAGAAATTATTGCAAACATGATACAGATATAAATCTCATGTCAATAGTCTAGATTAGAATGTGATATCAATCTGTAAAAAATTGACAATTTCGGTTGTCCAATGTACATGTATTCCTAAATTAACATTTGGAATCTGTTGCACCTAGCAACTATATGGATAGGGGTATTCATGTCAAATTATGATTGGATACATGGTTACCAAACTTCCATCTTTAAAGTAAAATATAAAAGAAATTGGTGTCACATGACACATTTTTACCTGCATATTAAATATGTTTGGCATCAAATGATAATTTCCCATGATTCAAAATAGTAATTAGTCAGTTCATAAAAATAAATATTGAACTTTATTTCAGTTACCAAGAAAACAAATTGCAAATGCAAAGAAGTCTGGCTTTCAACTTTGTTCCAAAAGGCAATACAGCTGGCAGAAGTGGTGAAAAAAGATCAACAACAATTTCAAACAGTCCTTAAGAAAACAAGACGTCATTAATCTTACTTTTTGTTCTTACTGATTTATCTGTTTTTGGAGAGAGATTTGTTTTCGACTGGTTTTTGTTTTCATTAGATATCTCTCCAGGGTCTGTCTACACTTGGCATTGCATCTGACATGAAAAAAGATGGATAACAAATACAATAATACTTTCTCATGGGACATATTATCCGATTCTATGCTGTATGTGCAGTTATAGAAAATATCTAAAATATTGTTGTTATTGCATATTGTATCTTGAAATGACTGTAAACTGCCAATTGGCAATGACTCCACCAAACAAGAGCTCCTAAATTCAATTTCTATGAGTACAAAGAAAGGAATGATGCTCGACACTGGCTGAACTAACCCACCTCTTGATTTAACAGATATCATTTTAGAATTGCCATCATTATCAATAAGTTTATCAACAATCTTCAAACACGAAGATTCTGAGCTGAAAGTTTTTTTTTGCAGCGAAATAAGACAAATCCAGCGATATAAATTATTATATCAACTTCATCTGTGGTCAGATCTGTTGGTTGTATCAAGGCAGCAGATGGCATAGGCATGTTTATTCTTATCAGTTCTTCTGTCATTTGAAGGCAAAGTAGTGAGGATAGTGGTGGTGACGAAATTATATGCTTGATGGCAGAATGAAAAATTGAGCTTGATTCCTGGTACAGCCTCCAAGACTGTTCTCTTATTGCTGCAGAAAATATCCCTCCTTGAATAATTTTGTTAATTCCACTTAGGCAGGATGTTAGCTCTGCAACTGAAAAGATAACATTTTCATAAGCTGATTACGTCACAAGTTTACAATTTACTACATAGACAACACATTTACTTCAGAATGTCGGGTTTGTTATCCCTTATTTAACAATCTAATTCGAATATCACATTCATAAGTGTTGTCAGATATATCATACATTACAATACACTAAAAAATGTACAAACAGTTTTTTTAAACCTCATATATTATGTACAATTGATGAATTTATGAACAGAAAGAAAATAAATGAAATAGTCGATTGCCTGTTAACTGTAACTCCTTCCTTGTGCTATTTCTTACATGATGACAATACACATGGATTACTGATGAAGTAATTGCAACAAATGATAAAGTACATGAAAAGCTTGATTTTATTTACAAGTCATATTCAGCACTTGTATCAGTAGCCACAAATGGAAACTAAAAATGAAGCATGCAGATGATTGACAACTGAAAATAGAAATAAAACTTAAAAGTCATGCATAAATCAAATGAAGTTGATATATTATACATTTCAGATATTAAAACATATACATTTAAATAAAAGTAATTGTAACTATATATCCAAGTTGATAGAGTAAGTTTCAGTAATGTTTCATTATAACCTCCCTCCCCTCTCACCCCTAACATCTCCCTAACTCTCACCCTGCCACTCCTTTATGTCTATGGATGGACAGAGATATCCCTCCCCCTGGGCATCATGCCTCATTATTTTTCATGTTTTAAAATATTAAATAAAAGTATAAGACCATATCCCATGGCATTCTATATTTTTCTTTCCTTTCTCAACCCTCCTGTCCCCATGCCCCCTGTCCAGACCCTTTCTTCTGCCCTGGCCCCTCACCTGTCCCATCCCAGATAGCCTAGGCTAGACCATTATAATAGAGGACTAGTTATGATTGAAAACTTACTGTCCACTGAATCCAGATGACACCTTATTGTTTCTGGTAAACATTCGTCTCCCTGGATTGCCTTTACCACACGCTGCATAACTTCTGTACTTAAATATGATAATTTCCTACTCAGAGATGGTGCAGCCGTTGTCGTAGGAGTCAAAGGCACTTCGTCCAAGTCGATCTCCTGATATCCGATATAAAGGATCAAATTGTGTTATCGTATTTATTATGTTAATGTTTGAATCAAAATTATTGGCCAAATTATTTATTTTATAGCCCCTGTGCCAGGAGAGTTATATTTATAACAAAATTATTCAAGTCTAAAAATAAAATGAAACTCGGAAGTCGAAAGCGAAAGTCACGAACTAAAACACTCTAAATATACAGATTTATCACGTTTACATTCAAAATAGACTTCAATTTAAACCATTTTATGTGAAAGAAGTAATCTAAAAGTATTCTTACCGACAAAACAGTTCTGATCTCCTGATTTTCCTCGTTATCTCCCATTCTGTTTGGTCAATGGACAGATTATCTTTAGATTAGCTTAAATAAGAGTTATCGTTCTTTAGAGTGCCGTAACTGCCGGTGATGGCGTTGCAAAATACATAACATATTTTCCCGCCATACGTAGTCGGCGGTCCCTTTCCTTTATGTCTATGAAAAGACCCAGATTACATTGTTGGAAGTAGTGGTGAAGAACCCGGTGATAGTGAAGTGAATGATGATGATGATAAGGAGGAGGAAGATGCTATGTCAGAAATCTATGAATGGAATCTCAGCAATATTGATAAAGTTTTGGAAGAATGTGAAGAATCTGATAAAATTGACAATGCTCAAATAAATGAAAAGGACATACTCATACCTGTAACCATTAAATCATCAACACATGATACAGATGATCTTAACTTGGAAGATCTGCCATGCAAAAGAGCAGGACTAGATGACAAAGACTGTATCTTTGATGAGAAATTTCCTAAAATCTTCATAAAAAAATTTAACAAAGGAGAATGATAAATCCAAACATAACAGAGTTTATGATTGCATGCATGCCCGTTTATATTGCTGTAAAATGTACACTAACATTCAAAGTCACTTAGAACGTAGACATTGTAATCAAGAGCAAATGAAATACATAAGGAGACTTAAAGACCTTAGAGCAACAGAAACAGATAAGGAGAAATTAAAAGAATTAAACATTAAACTAAACAAAGAAATGTCATAAAACACAATGCAGGAGAAATTCTACTACCAAGAAGAACTCCTGGATCATTTAAGTTAAATGATTATGGTCCATGTCCTAATTGTAATGAATGGTTAAATCTGAATAAATCCCTTACAAGTCATCAGAAATCCTGCCCAGCAAGACGCGATGAGGAATGTTCAAACCAAGAAAAGTTTTTCCGTCCATGAAAAAGGATAACATTGCAGATATTGCCATGTCTGACAATCTCATTCAAGCATTAGGAGATACTTGGTTTCTAAAAAATATAGATAACAAAAGAAAAAGAAAATACTATGCCAGTTTCCATATGAGATTAGCTGCACGCCTCCTTTATACTTTTAGAAAAACAACTGGCAAAGAATCCACCATGAGCGAAATGTTAATCCCTGCAAATTTTGATACAGTAATTAACTGTGCTATTATGATTTGCTCAGTATCTGAGAATGAAGATCTTAAACATCCAAGTACAGCTGTAAACGCTGGTTTTGATATGCGTCTCATGTCATCTAAGAAAGGATTAGCAATAAAATCAGGCAATCAAAGCTTAAAAAGAGAAGCAAAAGAGTTTATAACTCTCATGAAACATGAATGGAGCGTGAAAGTTAACAAACTGGCGAGGTATATACTTTCAGAGAGACAGTTTAATAAGAGAAAAGAATTTCCACATCATGAAATATTGTTACTGTGTCCTCATTTCTGGTGGAAAAACTTCAGACTTTGGACCTTAATCCAGCAACTGCAGATAGTGTTAAGTTCAGACAAACAGCAATGATGATTGATGCTCGACTTCTGCTGTATAATCGTTGAAGACCTGGTGAATTTGAGGCTCTATGGGAGATAACTAAACAAATTTCTTAATAAATGTATATTATAGACCTTTTTCTTTTAACTGTGGGGTTGTAATTTTGCTTACTTCTGAGTAGCAGCGTGATGTCATAACAGCTCAACTGTCTGAATTTTGTTACATTTGATTGTCTTTCATGTGAAAATTGGTCAAAATGAAACCTTGGAGTAGGGAGGCCCAAACACTTTCCTTAAAAACACATGAGATACACTTTTTAGATACCTATAAATAATTTACTTGTATCACAATATACCAAAAAATAAGAAAGTTACTAAGCATATTTCATAGTCAACAAACTCTGAAAATTTCATCGGTTTATCTCGAGTACTTTACAAGATATGAGGATTTGAAAATGGACAATATTGCATTTTCACACCCTTTTCAAGCAAATGAAAATGCACAATCTCGCAGTTTTATGAGTGTATAACTTAATCAGTTATGCATAAAATTTGTGATTTATTTATATTAATCTACTGTATGTACTACAGGTATTACGAAAAAAGATAAAAACATTGGTTGTAGGTCTTATTATCTCAGATATAATCTCTTAAACTTGACGAAGAATGCTTTTTTACTTTGATGAAAATGACGAAGTCCAAATGTCCAAGGTCATTTTTCTAAAAACTTATACAACGATTCATAATAATGTAAAAACTTATTTAAAATGGTTACTTATAAGGATATTTGAAGGAATTTAGATTGTATGACAAAAAATAAGCTCTTTATAAGCAAAAACATTTTTACCTAAATCAGGGGCGGGTAACTCTTAAAAAATGCGAAAAATATCACATACCTTTTAATTTATCATAGTATAGCTTAGTTTTTTTTATATTAATCTACTATATGTATTATATTCATTATTTTAAAAACATGAAAACTTTTAATAAAAGTGCAAATATTAACTCTTCATAAATACAAATTGTCGTAAAGTTTGGTTGATTTCAATTCCTGTTCCTTATGTCTCCTTCATGATAATCCACAATTAACAGGAAACCTGATAATTAGTCCTTGTCTTTCATTAATATGAATACCCAGTTTATTAAGATCGCTAATTAATATCTTGAAAGCTGTACGAAATGAAGGTTGATATTTGCTGGGTCAGACAGCCGGTTGAGGTGATATTACGTAATAATTTAGCCGCACAGGTGACAGGTGATCGCTATAGATCTTCAGATTTCGACCCTAAATTGGCAGAGTATTTTGGTTTATATTGGACTTTCACTTGTGCGCCTCCCCCCCCATTTCGGAAATTCTGGATTCGCCACTGATATAAATACCAAAATTAATTAAAGAAGATTAAAACCAAATCATTTGAATCAAAAGAGGCTCTTAGTCTCGCCATTTTTCCTTTAACAAAAATGTCTTCCTTAAATATGAATAAATTAACCCCCCACCTTCCTTTCGCAGAGGTCTAGACTTATCTACAATTAAGTTGTCTGAAGTTGTAAACAGTGGGGTCAATGTAAACTAAAGATGAAATGATGTTTTATTTCATCGCACAATATATGCCTTGGTATTTATTACATTGAATTGTGTATTTCTGTACATAATTCTATACGACAATACGTGGAGGTCGCCCCGAGTCAGAGGAAACACGTGTAAAATCGTATTAATAGTGCTACAAAATTACAGTAAACTATATGAAATCGTCAAATATTTAATTAATGTAAATACCAATAATTATCAATTCGAATATAAAAATCGTCCATGGTAAGTATTAGCCCACGCGCCCACGCTGTTCTTTAAATTACATCAAGAATGATGAAATGAAACTTTCGAGAAATAAAACTTTGTAAATAATAGCTACGGGGTAAATTTTTTCACAAATAAGATAATCATAATTACTTCTATAGACAATGTTTTTGTTATGTGTTCTCTTATTTGAGAACTATATAATGTACGATTGTTTACCATCTATATCGATGTAATCAAACGACTCGTGAAAACAATATGGCGGACCGTTGTTTTGGCAAAGAGGAAGATGCTATCTTTTTATTTTCAAATGTTTGTAGTCATTTCTAGGTATATTTTCTTAAAAATGGTATCAAATGAATCGGGGGAAACATACTTATCGCATATTATGGGCCGGTAGAAATAAATGAAAAACTGAAAATTATATATATATAAAACTTACGTGTGCCCGCATCGCACTTTGTTTTCGCTTCGGCGATCAGCTGTTTACAGGTAATGGACGTATCTACCTGAAAAACCTCACTTCACTGGATTTGATACAACTGTGACCCCGAACAACGCCAGTGAACATACCGCTTTTATGCTCATTGATTCTAAGCGCGCCGTCAATTATAAGGCAAAATAAACATCTCGCTGTACCGCTGCGGTATCTTTAGATATTTTAATCATTTTAGCTATTTTCAAATTGCCCTAATTTCTTTATTTCTACTCCAAATGAGATGAAATTTGAGAAATGAGAAGAAAACGAAATGAATATTCTAATGATATGATTTTGATTTACATGTTAAGAATATTTCCCGATAAATTATTGATGCGAAAATTGCAAACAACGCATATTGATTAATTTGAACTTAGTCATTTGCGATGGGCCTCACTACCTGGAGTTATAGAAATTGTAGTATCACATTTACAGTAAACGAATCTATTTCCTTGTTGAATATAAGGAGAACTGTTTGAAATTCTGAAATACCCTTGACAGAAATAAACTTTTTATTTTGGGGGTAAGCATCTTCTGCATAGCTAACTGCACACACAGTCAAAATCTATAAACAATAATGTCAAAAACATTTCATATAATAGTCACATTGTGTCCTTGTAGCATTTTGTTATAGATTAAAATACTTGAATTATGTCAAACCACCTTTTAATATCGTAACATGTATCTCACTACTAGCTTACTCATAAAAACATGTGCTAGAATTTTGTCCTTACAGCAATCTTATTTCTTGACATTTCAGCCTACCATGCTACCAGAATCGTTCCAAAGAAGTTAGTGAGACAGATCTGTCTTTGAGAGAACATTTATTAAAGTTGGAACTAGAGATACTAAAATCACAGGAATTAGTAGAAATCAGCTATGTCATAGCGCATTGTCCATTTCTATTCTCATCCTCCTCCATAAACTTTTCCACATTTTGAACTTCTTCTCCAGAACCACTTCAAGGATTTAAATGAAACATGGTAGGGTTGGCATTCTCAATCTCCCCTACAAGTGTAGTTGTTCTTCGTCTAGTTCCGTCTACAGGACTAGTGGAACCACCACATGCAAAAATGGTCACATATGGTACCTTTCTTTGACAACCTTCTGCTTTAGAACCACTGCATATAGAGAGCCAAAGGCATCAGATTTATTTAGAATAGTGTCGAAATGGGTTTTTTTTCTTAGACACAACAATTACGATATAGTCATTCAGCACAAGTGCAATGGTTTTCACTTGAGAAATATATGCCTTACTGGACCTCTTGTATTTAAATGGGAATGTTCAGATAATAGAATTTATGTAAAACAATATCATATATTAGCCAAATTGCAAAACTTTGCTCTTAATATGAGGAAGGATTGGATGTTGGGCAGGCATTGACATTTTGGTTTTTATACTCTACATTCTTTATTATCCAATTTAAATGAAATTTGACTGATAGTCCTAGGACATAAGATTTTTTGCTATTGATTTTCAGGTCAGTAGGTTACTGGTCAAGGTCATACATGTAGGTGAATGCAACAGAAAATTGCTTTTTGTGCTTACGATCTTTATTTGATTGAAATTTTAGACAAACTTCATATTCTTATAGCCTACCGATTTAGGTCAGTAGGTCAAAAATCAGAGTCAAAAGATCATTATATTGCAAATCTGCATTTACATTTCTGATTCATAAATTCTTGGTTTCTTTAAACTGAAGTCTGGCAATAACTAAATAGATCCTTGCTAAGAAGTACATTCTCTTGTTACCTTAAGGAGTAAACTTTACGAGCTCCACACTGCAAAGGGAATAAAGGTGACGTTCATGCAAAATACGAAAATAACTGGTGTCTAAAGAAACTTTTTTGACATTTACCCTTTTCATTAGTACAATTAAAAGCTTGACAGGAAGGTATGTTCATTAAAACAATAAAATATATGTCAACATTTAAGAACTTTGCTTGTAATGATTACATTATAAGCGTCCGCCGTGTTAAATACAGAATGGAAACTAGTTCTGATATCAGAACCATTTGGTATACATCTGGAAGCTACGAAACATAACCACCTCTGTATCTTCCGAGAGGTCAAGATGGCTGCGCGAATGTAATATTAGAAAACTTGATAATAAATGCATTGTTTTATCTTTACGAAGGAATTCTTAACTAATTGGATTGTGGTAAAGTGTTTGTATACGCATCGGTTTCAAAATATATCCCAATGTACAGTTGCCTGACCTTACTCTGTAAGAGCTGTCAAGGAGTAAAGAATATAAATTAAGAAGTTTAACTGATTGTGGTAGTGTATAGGCTTTAGTTTATCTAACGATCTAGTTAATGACTGAAATGGGTTCAGGATAGGTAGATAAAAACATTATTGTTTAGCAGTACACCTGGACATTTTCAGCCGCATGGCGGCGTTTTCAAATTAAGATAATGTAAATGATAGGGGTGAAACGGTATACCGCGGTGTAGTTGAACCGCGGCATTTTTGTCTTTCGGTTCGGTACACGGTACAGTGATTGCATTTAACGATACGTACCGTGATCGCGTAAATGGTCGAGCTGTGCTAAGGGAGGCAACTCCAATATAAAGATATTTAATAAAAGCGTGTCTCTGATTGGTCGACAGAGTTTTATTACACCAATCGCTTGCGGCTTTACATTAACTTGTGTTGTTATGATATACATACAGAAAAATGGCGTCAAAAGAAAGTGGGAAAGTTAAATTAAGGGATCCGCCGGCTTCATACCGGTCTAGTGTGTGGAAGCACTTTGGGTTTAGAGAGAAGGAATCCACAGCCGCCACATGCAAACTTTGTTTTGTTGACATACCATATAGGCACGGCAACACCTCAAATTTAAATACTCATTTGACGAGGCATCACGGCATTGGAATATCGCAATCACTGACAAAGTCATGTAGCACAAGTACGAAAGCGAATGATTTGAATAAATCACCGAAACCTGTAGCCTCAGCCTCTCAATCAACAATCAAACAGGCGTTATTTAAGCAAGTACCTCATTCAAGCACAAAGTCAAAAAGTGTTACCCAGGCAATCGGTGTTTTTATTGCATGTGATATGCGACCTTACTCGGTTGTTGAAAACGCTGGCTTCCGAAACTTACTCAATACCCTTGAGCCTAGATATGCTATCCCTAGCAGGACACACATGGCAGAGACAGTTATACCTGCACTTTACAACAAAGTGAAAACAAGGTTAGAATCTGAATTGAAAAAAAGCCACATGCATTGCAATAACAACAGATTCGTGGACATCTAGAGCTACAGAGAATTACATTGCTGTCACTGCTCATTTCATAGATGTTCAAGATTGGAAAGTTCATACATATACCCTAGAAACCAAAATGTTCAGTGAATCACACACAGGTGAAAATCTTGCAGACGCTTTGATAAAAACAGTAGCTGAATGGGACTTAGAAAGGGATGGTAATGGGCCTGCAGTCTGCACTGACAATGCAGCCAACATTGTGAAAGCTGTTAAAATAGCTGGATTTTCACCACACATACCTTGCTTTGCCCACACACTTAATCTTGCTACTAGTCGGGGCCTATCTGTCAGAGAATTGGAAAGACTTCTGGGGAGAGTGCGTAAAATTGTTGCATATTTTCACAGAAGCACATCAGCAACGGCACTTTTAAAGGAAAAACAAAAACTGTTGGGTCTCAAGCAAAACAAATTGATTATGGATGTATGTACCCGTTGGAATTCTAGTTATGACATGATAGTGAGGTACCTAGAACAACAAGCAGCTGTATTTGCAACCCTGGTCTCCAAAGAACTAAAGAAAAATATCAAAGATATTGTAACCTTGTCAGATGAAGACAATAAAAATTTGGAATCTGTAGTTAGTGTACTGGCTCCATTGAAGATGGCAACAACTACAATGTGCACAAGGAACCCAACAGTGTCACTTATTCATCCACTAAAGGAGAGACTACTACAGGAGCTTAAACTGCAGGCTGATGACAATGGATTGATCAAAGCTGTAAAACTTGCAATCATGAATGATCTTCTTCCCAGGTAACTGTACTACAACAGTCTTATGTCATTTTTAACTGGTTAATTAATTTCAATTTTAAACATTTATAGTAGTAGTTACTTCACATGGGAAAAAGTCAACATGCACCATTAAAATCAAGTTACTGCAATCACATGTAGCAAGATTATTGCAAAAAATAAAAATAAACACCAGAATATAATTTTTAATTGTTTTATTTCAGGTATTGTGATGATGATTTGAATGCTGTATTGGTACAAAGTTCTGCAATGGACCCTAGGTTCAAAAGCTTGCCATATGTCACTGATGAAGAGAAAGAAAATGTTTTCCTTGCTATTGAAAAGCTGGCAGCACCTGTAAGTATGAAAAAAATTAAAATTGCTTATACATGTAAATAGAAGATCCATTCTAATAAAAAAAAAAATTAAACTTCTTCATACATGTGTAAGTTGAATTTTAAGCAACTGAATACAAAGTTAAAAATTGAATTCAATAAAACTTGTTTTGTAGCTAGTTCCAGTCCAAATTAAGAAAGAAAATGATGAAAATGTAGCAGTACATGTATCTGACGCTGAAGAATCATCAGACAAAGAAACTGTCTCAAAAACTGAGGATTCAGCTGAAGTTGTCTCATCTCCTGCCAAGATTCAGAGGACTGAATCTGATGCTAATAGTGGTGTTTTGGGTTCTCTCTTTGGTGATGTGTTCATCACTGATGTGCAACCAGCAAAGAGTGACAGTGAAAAAATCCACAGTGAAGTTAGCAATTACAGAGCAGCCCCTTGTGCTCATATTATGTCTAATCCTCTTGAATGGTGGAAAGACAGAGTTGGTACTTACTCTATTTTGTCAAAGTTAGCCATTAAAATGTTAACCATTCCAGCCACCTCAGTTGAGAGTGAGAGAGTTTTTTCAACAGCTGGGGATATTGTGTGCCATCAGAGGGCCTCACTCTCAAGTGAGAATGTAGACAAACTGGTGTTCTTGAAAAAAAATTTGATCATCCCAAATGATCTTCAGTGAATATTAATACAGTGATTGTTGATAGACTTTGTGACATTTACCTTATTAATTTGTTCTGCAAGTTCTAGTCAAGGCATGACATTTCTTTTTACATTTGTTATTATTTTTTGTTTAATATTGTTATTTTGCTGCTGGATGCAGTGACTTAAATAAAAATTAATATGTTGAAAAAATACAATTTTCTGTTATATTCATGGTTAATATGTACCGAACCGAAGGCTGTGTACCGCAATACGTACCGAACCGTGAGGTGTTCGTACCGTTTCACCCCTAGTAAATGATACTGAAAATCTACCCATAATATTCCAGCGGCTCGTGATCGAGAGGTTCCGGTTTTCGACTCGAGCGCACCGGCGTTCTGTCCCCCGGATGAGACAGTAAAACCGAGGTCCCGTGTCACGGTAGACGTAAAAGATTCCTCAGTGCTTCTTGTGTGTCCGTTGCAAAGGCAAATTTGTATGCAATGTATCAGGCAGATACCGTCACCATATACGTAAAACAATCGTGGAGTGACGGAAAATAATTTTCATCCTGTCAATCAAAATGTTTCGGACGACAACAATCGGCAGAGATCATACAGAATATTGTGTATGAATTACTATCTCTTATAAATTTGATTAAACAAGCAAATTCAGAGAATTGTGGTACCTGCTTTCGGGTTTCTATCAGTAGGGTGCAGTGATCTGTAACGTATTGTCCTGGTTGTGCATGTTTACAAACATACATGCCAAATATGAAGGCCCTACGTCTTGCGGTTACAAATTATACTAAAATAGGTGAAAGGTCACGGTCACATGATAGAACAATTCTGGTACCAACGTAAAGATATTGCAATTAGGGACATAGATGCCAAATATGAAGGCCTTATGTCTTAAGGTAAAAGGTCACGGTAAAGATCATATAATAAAATTGGTACTAACAGAACGGTATTGCAACTGGGGACACAGTTGCCAAATGTAAAGGCCTTACGACATACGGTTAACAGCAAATTCAAAGAGTTGTGGTCCCCCGCTGTCGGTGTTCTATCAGTAAGGGTGCAATGATCTGTGACATATTGTCATGTCTACATGTATCTGCATTGGAACCTTGTAAAGTTGTATGATATTATACTAGATTTTAGTATGATTGAGAATCAAAGGTCACATGATAAAAATTTGTGACACCAACGGAAAGGTATTGCAATTAGGGACACACATGCTAAATACGAAGGCCCTACGTCTTACGGTTAAAAGGTTATGACCAAGGTTAAAGTTCTGGACAGGCGAAGGAGATTAAATGTCCCCACGCGCCTTTTTTTTTTAATAACATCTAAGATTGAGACTCTTTTCCTACGAGAGAGGAGCTGGTTCGTGTTGGACATCAGTGCAGTAAGTAGCAAAAACTTCGGTATGTTTAGCCTTATTTTCAATCAGAAGTACGTATTTATAGTAATTTTCGAAATGCTTTCTTTTTAAGGTTCTAAATGTTTTATTACAGATGTCCATACCATGAGAATCTTAAAATAACAAACGCATAACTGCGGTAGAAGAAAGGTTGGAGGTGCTTTCAAGTGCTTCGTACTTTTTGTACAAATGTAGAACCGACGAAAAGAAAAATATATAGTATGTATGTCTGGTCCTTACAGGGCACGTTTTCGTACATTGCTATCTCAGGCGGATTCAAGGTGACATTTTTTCCATAACTTCGATATTTTTAGCAAATTTAATCGCTCCACTTGCAAACGACAGCTAGAAGATTCATCGTCCCTCTCAAATATAACACGTCACCATCAACAATGCATAACGTACTTTAAACTTACCGATATCACTAAGAGAACGTCAAATCTAGGTCTCCGTCCATTTGTCTACACCAGCGGACAAGCACAATTTTCATTTTTTCATTTTTATAAACATCTTGATCAGCACTATAGTAATAAACAAAGATATTTTAATGTGTTGCACACCACATAAACCTCTTGCAGTTACCCCAGTAAATTTTAAACAAGGAACCACCCTTTCCGTCCCTAGCACTTGCTTTAGATATCAACCACCCAACGCCTTGAAGGATATTTATAGTCCCCCGAATGGATTAACAGAAAATAAAACATTATCTCCGATCAACTGACAATTTTGTGGGATTTTTATACTAATTTCATTATTTCAAATGGACCAAAACATCATGACATAAAAGCATATTCCAACACATACAATACAGTTTCATTGTCTATCACTTAATATATAAATAACATATACTTACAATGAAAAGCAAGCATCAAAACAAAACCCTCGTCCCTTCTGACACAAATACCACATTAAAGCACAATAGCACTTCAACATTAGTAGTAATAAAATGCTGATTCTAGTACAGTTTTAATATTACACCACACCCCTTTCCTCTATTGACTTTCAAACAAATATATAAATGAGTATGATGGTTCCCATATGTTTATATAGGGTGGCACAAAACTCGTTTAATATTAAACCACACCCCTTTCTCCATAGACTTACATTTAAATATGTGAATGAATATGATGGCTCTTATATGTTTATATAGAGTGGCACAAAAATCATATTAAACCACACCCCTTTCTTCATAGATTTCCATACAAATATGTTAATGAACTTTTTAGCTCCTATAAGTTTATATAGGATGGCACCAAACGCATTATAAAATTAAACAACACCACTTTCTCCATTGAATTGCATACAAAAACCAACCTGATAGCTCCTATAGTTTTATATAGGATGGCACTAAACTCATTTTAATTTAAGACCATCCCACACCATTGTCATTGATAGCTCATGTAATGTGAGTGTATCATATTACTATCTTAGAGCACACCTTTAGAATAATATTCTCCATAGACTTCTACACAGATATGCAAATGAAATCGATGACACCTATAGGCTTAAAACACAGTATCATATATCAGTCAACACCCGGATGACACTCGGACATTATTGGTAATATTCAAGGTAATGATGCATATCATTATCATGCTAAACCACACCTTCTCGGTAGATTTCCATACAAATATGGTGAGCAGCCAGGTAGTACACATTCCATGGTATTAAACAGTTCAATTCATATCATCATGCCAGACCATTCCTTCTTTTCAATGACCTACACACGAAAGTTCAAAGTCACAAGGACATTCACCTTTATACTGCACAACCTCAGAGCTGAAATAGCTACATCAATTTTCATGTCGATTTGTTAAAGGTAGAGGTGATAGTTTCTCAATAGAGGAATGTAGGTCTGGTAATCTCCAAGTAGAGACTATTTTTTATCAGAACAACTGGCAAACCAACCATCCATATAATGAGCACATTCTTATTTTATATACCTGGTATTGAGAGTGCATTATATCAACACAGCTATCACGCATACATTCACCAAATAATACCCAGGACAAAACAATGTATCAAATCAAAGTTTTAATTAACAAATAAGTATAAAATATGCATGCATTTTGCAAGGAAATACATAGAATCACATGTAAAAGCATTTGACATAATTTTAGTATTATATCTTAATACCAAAAGAAACAAAGTAAATCTAAAAGAACGACACTTTTATAATTGTTCTGAATAGAATGATGTATAAAAAACAACAAACTAACAAAACAAAATTGAAAAATCATTAACATGCATTTGACACATTCATGAATACATTTGAGGTAGATTGATTGATTCATTCATTTTTGTTTAACGTCACACCACGAATATTTCACGTATATGGTGACGGCATCTGCCTGATGCGGGCATACAAATTTTGACCTTTGCAACGGACCCACCCGAAGCAGTGAGGGATCTTTAACGTGCCATGCATACCACGACACGGGGCCTCGGTTTTTACTGTCTCATCCGAAAGACAGGACACCGGCATGACCAGAGCGGGAATCGAACCCCGGCCTCCCGATCAGGAGTCCAGCGCGATACCACTAGGCCACGCCGGCTTCATTTGAGGTAGAAAACTGCTGACATAATGTTTGATATGTTGATCTCGAATCAGTAAAAATATTTACAAGCATTTGGCACACAGAGGGAATATAAAGTCAGTAAAGAAATAAAAAAACTCTCTACAACCTAACATTGAAACACCATTTCAAAAGAGTTGTTACATGAAAATCTTGTGCTATATTTTACACTTGCAATAACATGTAATGAAATTCAACCTTAAAGCACATATGAAAAAAAGGTTTTAAAACTACATGTACATATACCTTACTATTCAAAGAAGCACAACTCTTATAAAAATTGACAAAATTAAATAAAAGCAAAGGAAGCATACATGTATATGAGGAAAGTTGGGAAACACAGACAGATAGACTTTGTCATGTCATTTAACATATACCTACCATAAAAAATGGAGTAGTAAAAAAATAAAAAAAACCCTCGGCTTTCAAAGATATATAATAAGCAGTAATATTTGTAAGCAACACGTGCAGTATATCAGACAAGTCTGCTCTATGCAATCATATGGAGAAAGGTTCATAAACATACGTGCAATTGGTGCTTTATATTCATATTTAGTAAACACAACCAATAGATAAATTGCATGTATATGAAGTAACATCTGTCTAACATTCTATCACCATAAATTACTCATACCCATATCCTGATGGTCTTCTTTTTACCGTCTGACCTTCTTACATTACTTATGTTTGCACCATCATTTCTTGCTAATTTGGATTTGATTTTTCTCAGTGTTACTTTTACTTGCATTACAAAATTATATATATGATCAAAGATTTGTTGTACACTTGTAATGATATTTCTGTTGTAACGAATGCCACTACCAAAGTTGCAATACCTGTAAGAAGAGAGAACCAAAGAATTACCACTACAGTTCACTGTCAAGGTTATCAATTATGTTATGCGTGGCATCAAAATGTGGTCTTATCCTGGGTACTGTGTAAGGTAGTTGCGACTTTCTTACAGCTCGTCTTTTACGAATACAACGAGTTATCATGATGATGGATGCCGTACAGATACTCAACACGGTCAGTGATGTTGTAATGAATGAGGAAGCTGAAAGCGTAATATAGCAAAATAATTTTAAGAGCAAATATGTTCAAAATTACATAAATAATGTTGAATGTATATGGTTAAGAATTTAAATTATTATTAAAAATTGAAATAATAAGATGTGTTTATGATGCACTACGTACTTTCCACCAGCAAAGCTTTTATCCCACTTATTTTCAGAGAAAATATTTTCAATATTTTTAGTTTTATACATCCACATTTGCATTCTACTTATTATCTATATCTAGAGAAAGGTGCTGACGCAGGGTTACAATTTAGCATGCAACAATTATACTAGAAATGGATTATAAAAAATATTGCCGTAAATGAATAATATTGTTTTTTCTTTTTTTAATATACTGCGTAGTGCATACTACTATAGTTGCTCCAGATGATATTGTTGATATGTTGATAAACACAACTACAATATAGAAAAAATATCTATAAGGCAACTTCATCATAAACTGGTTCAATCGGTCTTAAATATCCCTCTGAATCCATCAAAGATAGAGTTGAGCCAGTGTATATGCTACTCTCATTCCTAAGAATCTTTTTATTAAGACATTTATACAATATCAGTATAATGGATAATATGCATAGTAGTCATTTACAGCGAGTATAATACCACAATACTGTTAGTTACAAGCAGTTCAACACCTTACTAAATAAGTTTTACGTAGATCCAATGCTAACTTCCTTGGTTTTGTTCCATTGGATAATAAGAATGGATACCATCAGATTCTTTAAGAAAAAAGGTACAAAATATAAAGAGCTTACTGAATCTTGATGTGTAGATGATTGTTCCACGCTGTCTGCTGTAGGAATGGATGAATCATGATGTGTAGATGATTGTTCCACACTGTCTGCTGTAGGAATGGATGAATCATGATGTGTAGATGATGGTTCCACACTGTTTGCTGTAGGAATGGATGAATCATGATGT
Organism: Pteria penguin; assembly: GCA_035048485.1. Lineage (NCBI taxonomy): Eukaryota > Metazoa > Mollusca > Bivalvia > Pterioida > Pteriidae > Pteria > Pteria penguin. Next base: position 54,292,229 of record CM068584.1, on the reverse strand, counting down.
GTAGATGATTGTTCCACACTGTCTGCTGTTGGAATGGATGAATCATGATGTGTAGATGATCGTTCCACACTGTCTGCTGTAGGAATGACATCATTGGTAACGAGTTTGCCGATCGATACTGATGGTGTGTTGTTCATATACATTACATTCGGCACCTTTTGGAAAATTCAATTATCATTTGTCAGGTCAATTGAGTCATGAGTGATTCTATCATAACAGATTTGTAACAGATGGGAGGGAGAGATGAGTAGTCGGATTGGGATTCGAACACAAGACCTCTGAACTCTAGACAGAGACTCAACCAGTTGTGCTGTCCGAGTTGATAACCTGATCCCTCAAAGATTCATAAAAAAAATATTATCGATATGACAATTTAACATAGTGTACAAATATGTATATATATGCAAACTACACACGTACAAATATGTATACATATGCAAACTACACAAGTTAGTAGTGTGTTGTTCGTCCTTTTATGCCATGCAATAGTGCAATAATTACGTCAATGGTTTTAGCACTCGAACGTGAAGAGGAAGAAGAAAATCTAGTTTATATTTACTTACACATATTCGACGTCCTAGCATCACATTCATTTTGCGATGTAGTGGTGGCAAGATGACATCGCAGGATTGTGCATCGGTGTTCTCTATAGTTAATAAAGTGGTTTTTTGTACATCGCAGATCCAACACAGTTGTCGTACCAGCACTCACAAAAAATCTATCGAATGTCAAATGTTTATTTTGAATCGCACGTCCTCCAGAGTACAACCCTGCACCCTTCCATTCACATTTACCATTTATACTGCAAACATTGTTTAAGTTTATGCTCTGCACACTACACACAAGTGTCAATAAATGAGTTGTAAACTTCAGCGAACTTGGAGAACACACGTTTTTATACAGTACTGCGGTAGAACTAACGATCCCGAATTTTTTTTTGTTTTCGTGCAAAGAATACAGAAATATTAGTACTATATTCAGAAGTGTCTTCATTATCTTTACATTTCAAACACTCAATTGTAAATTATCTATGCATAGGTATGATATATTTCAACTTAGCTTTATTTGTTATCTTGACATTTATTCGATATTTTAAGGGGCAAATCTTGTTGAGAGTCATCATTTTTCAATATATTTTTATCGCATAATCCTTATCCAAATTTATTGAAGAACATTCACCTCAAAGTTGTTTACTCAAAAATGTAATAGAAATTTATATGGGAAGAGTCACCTGACGTCAAGGTTGCAAACATTAATTAAAACATCGTATTGTGGTACTTTAGAATGGGAATGTGAAATTGACAGAGGTGTGAAATTAAGGTAGAATGATAGAATGAAAGGGGGGGGGGGGGGCTTTCACATAGAAATATCATATAAATATACACAGAATCGAATTTAAAAGTATTATGTATGTACTTGAAAATAATTATTGTGATTTTCCACTTGACTTTATAAGCCCCCCCCCCTTTTTTTCCTATCGAATTCAACAATTATAGATAATAACCAACCTTAAGATGACCTTTAGTAGTTGAAAACAAGTTCATGAACCAAAACAGGTTTCATATTGTTCCATTATCAGGTATCTTCAGTAGTGGATTCAGAACTAAAGTCTGTGTGGTCATACAGACACTAACGAAAGTCTGTGTAGTCATACAGACACTCTTACCCCAAACTTACATCACCCACATCTTTTCATGCTGAAAACTACCCTCAATATTAACTTTGGTATCGTAAAAAAATAAAAGTTTCAAATTTGTTTTGATGTCAACATGAGTTCATCGTGGAGAGTGGATGTATAAAAAGTAATTTTCTTCAATACTTTGATATAAAACGCTTACCACCATCACCACCACATGTCAGTTAATATAAATTTAAAAAAAATGGAGACCATCTCTAAAAGGAATGAAGAAATTTACGACTGCAGGTAACACAGCTGCCTACAGTTACAACTGTACACTCAGTTTCCTCCAAGGGCGTGCCTGGGTACATTTGCAAGGTATGTGATTTTTTAAAAATCTTGCGATCAAAGAAAAATGCAATAGTAAAGTCATTTCCTTATTTCTTTAAATTGTCATACAAAATATGAATAAGTGTAGAACAGTTAATATTGCACTTTTATTTCCAGATAATCGTCAGGGGAAGCAAGTTTCCCCAATGAAAGAGGCCCTGGAGGGGCTTTTTCGTATATACTATAAAATAGAAGACGGAATAAAAAGGTGGAGGAGACAGGAAAGGGGGAGGTACCACCTATTACATCTTTGGTCGGTTTTTTTTTTCTTACGTATCCACATGGTTTTTTATTTTTTTTTTTTCTCATTTTATAGATCTTCTTTCTTTCCTTAATATTTTTTTTTTCTTTACAGTTTCATACCCAAAGAAGACACATTGAAGAGGAGGAAGAAGAACTTCCCAATGTAAGTTTAATTTTGATTACACCCAATCTATAATTAATGCAATTTTATAAAATTTATCGCTTTTAAAAAATTAAAAGTGCTTACAGTTCTCTTTTCCCTTTCCTTGACAGTTGCGAATAACACCTCCTCGCAAGAGAAAAGTACAACTGATAAAGGACGATGATGACATAGATGTTTTGTAGATTTTTTTTGTAAAACATCTCAAGACATATATCATTCATTAAATATATTGTAGATAAACATATTTGACGAGGTGATGGCACAATTTACATTTCAAAATAAGTCTATTCCAATCAATCCTTTTTTCTTTAAATTCCCTCCCGTTGTTAATTTTTCAGTAGAAAAAGATTTTTTATCACTCTTTCACACATCACGGATTACGATACTTTCAAAATTATCAATAAAAATCTAAAGAAACGTGTAAAACTTCCCGCCTCTAAAGATGTGTTGTTAGATTTATTATACTAATGGATTATCTTAATATCTCTGTAAAAAGTTTTTTTTTTTTCACTATATACCATGGCGTGTTATATTCAATCATGTATTGAAATTCATATCTTTGATTTACTCTTTCCGAGTCTACAATTTCAATAAAATGTACGATTTTGTATTGATACGTTTAATGTAACCCCTGGAGTATCACCACTCTTTTTACAAATTTAAAAAGTGCATTCAATATCATGAACACATATAAGTCAAATCTATGCAACAGAATTACTCCTGGTATTCTCAGCTCTTTAGTGAGAAACTTCCAGCTCAAACAGAAAGGGTTCTTCATACAGCTTCTCCGCCATGGTGTTAGGTTCTGATAAGAATTAGACAAAGTAGAAATATTCTTTTTCAAAAACTTTTCATTAAATTCATATCAATTTTAGTAATTTAACCAAGAATAAAATTACTTTGTCTGATTTTGAAAAAAAAAAAAATGCGAAGCTTTATATATAAATAAATATATATGTAGAAAACATATTTGAAAGGGGTGAAGAAGTGTTTCCATGGGGTAACTAGAGAAAATTATAAGGGAAGGAGTTGAAAGAGTTAAATTTTTGATATTCGCATTTTTTTTTATTTGGTGACTATGTGAAATTATAAAACATGTTTTTGGTTCAAGGTCATATGCCTGTCAAAACTATTGTTTTATATTCCACCTTGTGATTATTGTACTAAAGCTTTATACATCTATGTCTTGAGATGATATATATTATGTTAACACGTATACAGAACATTTGAAAAAACATTTGAAAATGATTTATTAAATTTTGTCAATATTCTATCATGTACAACTTATTTTGACATTAGAAATTGTGAGTTTTTTTTCAATAATATGTTTTTATCTCTATTCGTCACTCACAAACTAAATCTGTAATTGTGTAAAGCAGAATTAAACGTTGGCTATATAGGCACTACGGGTTAGTCGACAAATTTATATTTTGTGTTATATATATATATGCTTAAATGAATAGAGCAAAAGTCATTTATGGATTCGACAATCTCAAATTGCTTAAGTATTTATGCCATCGTCACACACCCAGCGTTTGTTATCATAAGGAGCTAATGACACCTCATTGATGGTATTTAAATACAGTATGTGTTTATCGCTTCTGATGCTCTCCATCAGATGACGATTTTTCTCTTTTTTGAACAAGCAGCCGATGTAAGCTTGATGGTCAATGTCCTGATCCCTCACAGGTCTGGATACACCTTCAGCTTAGCGTACACTCATTCCATGTTTGGTTTGAAAAGAGTACATTTTGACTCTCAATCCAATGAAGGTCGTTACTGGATCACCTGAATAAAATTAAACTGATACTCATCAGTCATTATCTTTTATGATTATAATGTAAAATACAGAAGTAAGTATCGTCATGACGTCGTTACAACAACAAATTATAATGTTTAATAGAAGAAAATAGAGAAGAAGGGTATCCATCTCAATTGTATTTTCAATCTGGAATTGCATTGTCATTATATTGCAATGCGGTATACGAAACTTACCATTTGTTTCATCTTTCATTTTACCAACAAATTTTTTGTTGGTCTCTGAATACAAAAGGTGATCCTTTGGATAGTCTGATGTGTCAAACAGTCCCATGCATTGTTGAATATCTTTGTACAAATCTTCTGTTTCTATACGGTAAAACAGAGAGTCCGTGTCTGTCATGAGTAGACGTGCCTTGTCCTCATATTTCACTTTGATGTAGTCATAGTGAAACTGATAAATGAATAATTTTGAAAGGTCCAATACACACATGCCCGTGTATATGGGTTTATTTAATAAAAGTTTCACTCGACGATTCTTCACACCCACTAGATGCTCATAAAAAAATGGTCATTCTCTCAAAGCTCGGCTTACTGGTCAAGCGTAGGAGTCCTTTCTTGGTATTGACTAATATAAAGTTCATATGAAGACGTGTATTCTCTATTGTTTTCCTAGAGAAAAAACCAAATACATGCTTATACCAATTTGTTTGTATACTTTTGTATTTTAAAAGACTTGAGTGAGGTTGATTATTATAAATGTTTGAAGCATAATTAACTTACCCGAAGACAATATTATTGAAAGATTTATGTAGTTGGACATCAAACTTGTTCGTAGCTCTTTTCCTCATATTAGTGTTATAATCAATGTATGGTTTCAACCATTGCTCTTGTGTAAAGGCTAATACTCGATGAATTTTCTTCAGAACCAATCCTTGTTTGAGGTAGAATTGTAAAGTTCTGTAGTGCACCACGTATTCATTTTTGTCTCGTAACGTTGGAACCAGCTTTGTAGAAACATTCGTTTCTTGATCGATTTCTGTTGTTCTACAGATGAAGTATAGCTTTCTGTTATAAGGAGATAGGTCGTCCACTTTTATCTGAAGACTTGTTGGAGCAAGGGGATAATCTGAATGACCTATGTGTAAATGACATGGATATGCTAAAGACACTTCTAATATATATCCCGTTTTTGAATTAGACATAAGTGAGGAGATATCCAGTGATTTGATTTCACTTGGTGTTAGCCATCGAAAGTCTCCGACTGGTAAAGGTTCAACCATCACCGCCATATAAATTATCCATATCGAAGTAACCTAGATATTGACTTGGTTTTGATTTATCATATGTTTCTTGGATATCTTTATTATTTGCTTCGGCATATCTTGTAGTAATCATTGCCACACCACCATGCATACCATTTTCTATCATTTGGAATTGTTCAACATCAGTGAGTAGTTCCAATTTCACACCAGTCATTTTAAGACATGCACTCTAACATAACCCAGCGAACGTGTAAAATTGTGCAGGGTCAAGATCAAAATTGTTAATTGTTACAGTCCTGAATCGTTCAAACACATCTGCTAAAAGAAGTACATCACATTTCAGATACAGATCATGATAATCACCTAGAGTTTCAATTTTCATTTCTTTCCACACAGTTTGCGCATAATTGTATTCATCGTCTGATATCTCACATTTTTTATACTGTTGTAGAAAGCAGACTTGGGTGGTAATTGTCTATCTTTAAATTTGGACTCATCCGTTACATAAGAATAAGGATACACACCTTTCTGTAGCAATACCTCACGCTGTTTCTCACTTTGAAATTCTGACATAAAACGTTTAAAATGAGATGTGTTATCATTTTTCAAATTGCAAACGAGAGAATCCACGCAGCACAGTTAAGGCCGATTTCGTCTTTTTTTCCTAATAAGATTGAATATTATTTTTCCTGTCCCATATTGTCTTATTTAGCTATTATCTTTACATGACTTATTATTTTTTAATTTAACACATGTTCCGAATTGCGTTCCATACATATTTGTAATTGTCACCTGACTTCATAGCAACATAAATCTAAAAATAGAACAATGTCAAAGCACCGTAAATTTTTCAAAAGCACCCCCTCTTACCCTATCGTTAATAGCATGAAATCCATATCATTTCCTTCGTTGTATCTCTTTCTTTAGTAAAAGTGCTGCGGGATCATGGGAAATTCCATTTATAATTGTATAATGAACAAAATTAACGAGTGTCATAACGAAAAAGCGTCATTTTTCGATCTATTTTATGTTAATGCCGAGTTATTTGTTATTATAGTAGGATCCCGCAGCATTTTTCATATAGGAAATTTTATCAACTTTTCATATATCTAAAGACTTTTATCATCATTTGTCGATATGAGGGGGTGATTTTTCTGCAATGTTGTTAGATAAACGAGTGCTTAGATTATATTTCAAACGTTTCGGAGACGCCGGGAAAAGCAAGTAAATCCTAGATCTAAAAATAGACGAATAACTTTGTTATCCGCGGAATTTAACTTGTCAAGGAGAATTAAGGAAAGAACAATATCTTGAAAAAAAAAGATACAATATGTAATATATAGATAAACACTTCCCGAATCCGTAAAACCTATTTACATGTGTATATAATATTATCGTTATACAATGTATAAAAAGTGTGGGTCTCGATTATATATAGAAAAACACCAAAATATGTCAAATAATTCATGTGGAATCGTTGTTTCTTTAATCTTTTTTTTTAGTTTTAAAATAGTTACAATTGCTTTTCATCTGATAATAAGGCCTTTCTTCATCTTCGCGTGCTTTGTTATTCACCTTTTAACGTGCACCTGTTTTCTCGATTCCCCAAGCATTCAATCGACACTGAAGATGCAGTGGCCATGACTACAATCTACGGGGTTCATTCAAAATTTGTTACTATTAATGGGTCGTCTCAAAATGTATCAATGATTAAATGATAAAGCACTAAATTATTAAAGAAATAAACTTTAACTTATACAGTTTTCTTGAAATTAGAAATATAAAATCATAATAATGCATGCTTAAAGGCGTTGCCAAGGATCATGGAAACACGGGGCCTATGACGTCAATATCATTGCAACATTTTCGCGGAAAAAAAATCTTGCATCTCTTCAAAAAATGCCTTAACTATGCTGCGCAATGATGCATTCAAAAATTGAAAGGAATCTATGAAGCGCAATCTTGAAATACTGAAAGAAACATATCTTTCTTGTGTATTAGCAATCACACTTAGTTTTTGAGTTTTATATTTCCCTAGCTTTTGCACGATAAGATGTCCATCGAAACCACGTAGGTTATGAAAAAATGACGAGAATGAAGTTGACTTGTTTATACTGTAAATTGCAATCTCTATGAGTGATCCCTAGGAATTTACCATTGAGGTGGTTATGCTTGCGAACCTTGACTGAGGATCTATCGAATGCTTTCTCACAACTATGACAGTGTGTAGCTTTAACATATTGATATTCCATCTCTTGATCAACTTCCATGGGCTCTATATGCTTGATGATTTTAAACAACTTTTCTTCTTCCCAGAGCAGTTTTGTTATTAACGTGTCTATGACATCTTGTCCCCTATATAATACTGGAGGTTTCGTGAATATATTATCGCTTGATACCACTTGATAACAAAATCCACAGGGTTCAAATTTAGATAAGTTTGTTGTATGACTAGAATTAGGATCGAGGTCATTGCACTGTTTTATGGGTTGAACATATGTCTCTAGGTCGCAATAAATTGCCATAGATACACGCAATTGTTTAGCTATATCGTTGAATTTTAAAACATCATTTTCACCTGGTGTAGGCATTTCAATTTTTTTGCTCTCCCAGAGTCATGCAAAATGGAATATGTTTATCGAGAGTTTTCTGTTTTATAAAACATTGTAAACAATAAGGACAGTAATAATGATGTCGTCTTCCCCCACTAGATAGTTGAAATAGGAATCTACCCAAATTTTTTATGAGGCAATAATGTGTTTTCCTTTATCTTTAAGATAGAGTAGGTTCACGTGTTTTCCCTTCTGTTGTTTAGCAATCCTTATCGGGAAAATCTCTTTTTTTCTCGTACCCAAATACATTGACTGATATGTCATTTTGTTTTTCAAACTTGGGTATTTGCGAGAACTGCACTGGATACCTTATTCCATTCATGTTTAATGATGACTCGTGAGGTAAACAATGAGACACTCTATTTGCATTCTTTTTAATTGGGTACAACATAGCTAAAACACTGTACAGGAAACATTTGCTATCATAGTTTTTAATATTCACCAAAGATTTAGTATTTCTCAACACTTCTGGTTCTTTAATATACTGTCGTGCTTGTAGAGGACTGTATAAAACATAATAACACTTTTTGAAAAATCCAGTCAGAGCCTCGCATGATATATTCCTCCTTTGATGCAAAGACTTTCTGAAATGCTTCATTTAGATTATGTCGATTGAATTCCTCAGAAGATAAATGAGTGTATGTCTTACTACGGAAATGTGATATAACAGTTTCTAGATTACCATCTCTTTCCCTATTGAATTGAATCCTAGCGTATAAGTACCATTTGATACCTCTTAGTTCCTTCGTAGAAGTAGTTAAAATATGAACAATTTGTTCCGAAATGTTTGATAAAAATACCAGCAAATCAAATTGTTCTGTTGTAAATGGATGTATCTTCACGATTACAGCAGAACAGTTTAATGACTGTTCAGTTTCTCTTTCGTGTTTTGTCCTAGAAGATACAAGTTCACTTTCATCCTGTGCCTGATTAAGTTGCTCATCCATGAGTACATTACCTCCTATCTGAGCTTTAGATGTTGATGGTTGATCATGAAATCTCCGTACATGAGTTTTTAAACTGTCCTTCCTATTAAACGTTTTGTGGCAATGATCACAAGTAAAACTTTGATTTATACAGCGAAGATGTCTGTTTAATTCTGATTGTCTTTTATAAAATCGATGACAATCTTTACAGTGAAAATGTTGTTTATCCATTTTGAATCTTTTTTTTTTTTTTAGAATTTAAGCCATCTTTGTGGTCGTCTCTGCTTCTGCTTATTTATTTTCCTATTGCCACGACGTATGATATCGTAAGGAGATTTAAATACACCACTTTTGTGTGACACTGACACGATTTCACGGTCATCCCCACGAGGAATTGTGTCAGTGCTGTATTCTGAAATACCTGAATCCATTTTCACTGGGTCAATGTTCGCTAGGTTGTTGGTAGTATCTGTTTTAATATCATCCTCCTCAGTAGTTGTTTCTTTACTTTCCATCGTTCTGATCGTTGGACTCCTTGACTGATTCGTTTGAACCTCCTGGTACATTTCCATTAGTTTTTGATACTTTTCCTTTGGAACTAGTACGACTTCTTTTGCCATCCTTTCGTAAATACGACACAATCGGACGTAATACAGTGGGGATTACTTTAGATAATTTTATCAAAATATGTTTCCTTCTACTCTGAGTTGTTTTTTTTTTTTCTGTTAATATTCTGAAACGCTTCTTGTATTTTGAAAGTGTCTCCGTATCGTACTGTGATAACCCACACGTTCCTTGTAACACGTTGTATATGGCTTCCACAATAGCAAGTATTTGCTGTTTGTTCAGTGTACGAAGGTGTATTCTTTGCGTTGCATGTGTGCTAGCTAAAAGGTTTATCAAGCTAAGATTTTCGCGTACAAGTTTACTCATTTCTTCAGGTATGAGATAGTTTCCTCGTCAGGTAAAATACAGCTTGATAGTTTGAATCTTTCATCCGTTGTTGAATATAAATTAATACAAAGATAAGAGTGTGGTTCCTGCGTAGCCAGTTTATAAGCATCCATGAAAAAAGCTGATTGGTTGGGATATATCTGTCTACCCAATATTTTTATTTGTTGTAAATCTCTGCTATTTTTCAGGAGTAAGATATAATGTACATTTAACGATATGAATCTCATGTGTTTACCAGGTGGAAATATATCTTGAATTAAAAACAATACCGTGATACTCATATGATGAGAATATGTGGTAAATAAATTCATTTCAGGTGGTGAACTTTGCCCCATGACATCATCAAGCACAAGCATTATCTCGCCATATTGAGAAGTAAATTGTTCCAGAATAGACCTGTCTGGTATCCCCTGGAAAAAATGTAATCGATGATAATTCTCTCTCCATTACATCAAATAGCGGTTGCCATATTCCATAAACGTATAGCACATGTTTTATATCTGACTCAAACAAGACAAGATTCTTCAACATATTATACACTAATGTTTCCTGCATGAGAAGGTGCAGCAATCAATATATTACAATTCCTCTTAAATTTAATCAAACTGTCTGTTAGATCTGTCGACAGTCTGATATTTGATATATAACTAACTCTTTCTCGAGGATTAAACTTTTAATGAGGTAAGCATCTATTACATATTTGATATAATAGTGTAGTATGACATCCATGCATATAAATGAAGGTAAATGGAGAAGATGGTATCAAACAAAGCGGAAATCTTGTGTAGATGAATTGAAAAACAAAAAGATCATTCCAAAGACAATTGAAGGTAAACATGTCTACAAACATTTGTAATGTCATTCCCCTCATTCTATGAAACAGATATGCTATACAATAGTAACCACAATACATCGAATTTTCACATTGAATAGTGTGAGATGTATGCTTAATCGGTATTGTACTCTTAAAATAATCTATCTGATGAATACCTGCAACACTATCAAATATCTCTAGATATAAATCATTGACATTATAAACCGCTATCCAATGTGTACCATCTAAATAATGCGTATCTGTGTTTAAGATCATACCCTGATTTGCCTCCAGGTTTGGGATACGATCGATAGGATAGACACCGATGATTTGCTTTTGCATTAAAGGATCGCAATGTATCATACACAGTAACTGTTTTGTACTTAAAGCGTACATATCACTCATCCTATAATAATGTCTCTTGCTTGGTTGATCTGAAACACGCTTGAATATTGTCCCCAAACTGTCAATGCAGTACTGAATTGTACATCTAATCTTACATTTCCTTGCTTTAGAAGAGTAAGGTATTCTCCTTGTTCAAAAGAAGGTTCTAATTCGAAGCAAACTATCACGTTTCCGCCTTTGGTATATTCCTCTCTGCTAATATCATTGCCAGTGTCATATAACCACTTTCCGTCATTGTCGAATAGATTTACAAAAGCTGACACGGTTGAGTCTGCAGATGAATCAAAATTAATTTTTAAAGGGCTATTAGCAATAGGTGTTCCATCGCTGTGTAATGCGATATCAATGATATTGTAATGATGAAAGTTGAAAGGATTCTTTGTATAGTCCCCTGCGACGGCTTGTGGTGATACAAAAGCAACGAAAATACGATCAGGTTGTGTACTGGAAAACATGTTTTCTAAGAGAAAAAGAGGAGTTACCGGCTCGGTAATGTGGCAGAAGTCACCATGGAGCTATACAATACATGGATATAAATAATATAATAGAACATTTAACACATTACAAAAATATTTGATTGTAGTGCAATTACGATACCGACTTAGGACGGTCATTTAATTTGACAAAAGCCAAACAAATGGTGTGGTTAACCGGTTTACGGGCCCACCTTCCCACTCTCCGTAACAGCAGAACAATCAAAAGACGTACATTTAAAAATTTATAAATAATCCTCCATGTAAAGAACAAGGGTCAACAGGTGTCGCATATTGAGAGGTCATAAAAATATAAACACGTAAGGTATTGTAAAACACATAATGGTATAAAAATATATGCGACATCAACATGATAAACCGTGCTCTGCCAGTCTGAAAGCGAGCTAAGACCCTAGATCTGTAGGAGTCCCGACTAACAGTCAGAGGGGACGAGGTTCAGGACCATGTCTCCTCTGAAAGAGGTTTGGACAAGGCCCGTCATATAGTCCCCACCGCCCTGTTAGTCAGCGTGCAACGTTCAAGTAAAAGTCTGCATAAGGCTGTAGAGGGGCCAAATACAAGACCTATAGTCTTTTTGATGATCTCAATATCATATTGTCTATTTAGGAGACGTTTGACTATTTTATTACATGATAAAATAACGTTATCGGAGCCTTTTACTTTCCTTAGTTTATATACGAGATCACCGTAAAAATCAGGATGGGAAATTCCATTGGATACACACTGTGGAAAAGACATATTTCCAAATTTAGATAGAAGTTCTGAATAAGATCTGAAGAATTTGCCGAATGTTTTTCTTAGCTTGTGATATCTGTAACCCTGAGTTAAAAGTTTAGAAAAACATTGCGTACTCCTCTGGCTACATTATACATCTTGACTTCCGTTTTTTTTAAAGGGGTATTTAGCTGTTGTTGATTCCAGCATTTTGGCATGACTTAAGATTACTGCTGGGTTGATTTTGCATTTGCATACTCGCAATATAACCTCTTCTAATTTGACATTATAGTTGTTATCAGCTGCGGATGAAAGCATATAGAATTCAGGACGAGTGCGATAAAACTTCAAATGAATAGCGACCTGATTTGGAGTGTATGTATCCATTTGAAATATTTCATGCATTATTGGTCCTAAGTCAATAGTTTTACTTTCTTTAATAAGTTCTCTTCTTTTAAATAAGCCAGATCTTTTTCCTGCCGTAGCATCCACGTCATCGAATTCTCCTGCTATGTCCTTTTCCCACATCTGAGATGATAATTGTGAACTTTTAGCACCTGTTCCATAGTGTATAAGTGCATTCATCATACTAAGGTAAGGGTAGTACACACCGGCATTACTTACTTGTTTGTTTTGTAGCGAGACATCTACTTGACTGAATAGTGATTGCAGTAATAAATTCAGCGGTCCCACATTGTCGGCATCGGTTATAACAACATTACCTTTCATAACCTTGAGTTTGACATATATCCTGGTATTTTTCAAATCAATGTATTCCATACCATTCTGACCTGAAAGTTGAAACTCTATAGGTGAACTGTCAGAGATTTGTGAAATTGGACGTAAATCCTGATAATACATATTTTCCACTGCCGTTTGGGTAGGTGGCATATCAAATAAAGCTAACTGACTTGGCATTGCCTCTCGAAAAGTTTCCATCGATAACATAGACATTGTTAATATACTCCAAACAGGTCGGGATTTATTTTAACAATTTTTCTTTTCTTTTGCGATTTTTTGTTGTGGTGTGTCGCTTTCTTATCTGAACTAAGATGTGTTTTGCGTTCCTTAAGTTTTTCGTTATGACTCACTTCTCGCTTGACTTCACCTTTAGCTTGCTCCACTACTTGCTGTGCTGGTGACATAAGATTTATTTTTACTCCTTTACTCTCTTCATGGTCCTTTGTGTAATGATCAATTGGAAGCATATACGGTGCAGTGTTATTTCTCTGTCCACCGCCTCCCTGGTAGCCTTTCATTGAATAATCAGCATGTGGATTTACTTTACCATTGCTAAGATTTTGGTAAAATGTTATCCATTTCTTTGTATCCGGAATGTATAATTTCTTGTCTGTCATCTTTGATACACAAGAGTTAACTAATAAAACGGATATCTCTTCAAATGCAGTGTAAGCCAGATATCAGTACGTAGGAATGTAGCTAGTGAACCATTTTCATCCATTATTTTGAAATGAATATAGGTTAAATCATTGACTCGTAGAGGTAAATAATAAACTGGGTCAAATTTATTGATCCACTGACGATCACTATTTAAATGAACTATTCGTAACAAAGTTTTTCCCTTCCGTTTACGCTTGAAATATCACAAACGCTACAATAAAGGTACAACCCTTTAGGTAGATAATCTTGTACAGTTTTCGAAATAGGAATAGTTCTCTGTTTCATGTGATTGTAATTTATCATTAGAATAATTGAAAAATTTTGTAAGTCCAACTTTCCAATATCCATCGAGGTGAAGAATGGGATCCAAATGTAAGTTAAAATCGTATGGTCTATTATCTGGATAAAATTCCAAGCTATCACTAGATTTCAAAAATATATATTTCTCCATCATTCAGATTGTATGTCAACAATGTCAGATTCTTTTACGTATTTATTAAATTTACTACGCCAATTCCCGAATTTTACAAGCCATTCTACTTTCCCATTCCGTTTCCTCTTCTTGATTAATTTTTCTATCATCCATAAACAGTTTTCATCTTTTGAAACTTTCTGCAGTTAGTTTTCGTAAAAACTTTCTTCTATGTCTTCCCCGTTGAAATCCTTTACTTTGCGATTTGATATCTTGAATACTTCACCTGTGAATTGTTGATGATAACCTCTGGTGAACACATGCTTTAGATGGGATAGTCTAACCATTTGATTAATTTTGAAATTATATTTAAGGTAATTTTTCTTTGACTTCTTTTTGTTTGGTATTCTAGATTTTATGGGTTTAGGTAAATACATGAAAGCCCACACATCAGCCTCATTTTGCTTGTTTACATCCTTTGGTTTGTTTGTTTGTTTGATTATTGTTTTACGTCACTCCACGATTATTTCACGTATATGGTGACGGCATCTGCCTGATGCATTGCATACAAATTTAGACCTTTGCAACGGACCCACCCGAAGCAGTGAGGGATCTTTTACGTGCCACGCCTACCGTGACACGGGACCTCGGTTTTTACTGTCTCATCCGAAAGACAGAACACCGGTGTGCCCCGGGCGGGAGTCGAACCCGCGACCTCTCGATCACGAGCCGAGCACCTTATCCACTAGGCCACACCGGCTTTACATCCTTTGGAGATAGTCCATTGAGGCTTCTGTGTGAAGTAGAATTATAATTGCTTACAAGTTCAGATACATGTCTATATACCGATAGGTTCTCTTCTTTTGAAAATATCTAAATAATCTTCCTCGAATCGTACAAATCACTCTCTCTGCAATGGCTGCTTTTGACATCTGATTTGTGTAGAAAAAACGAACTCCAACTTCTTTCAAGTAATTCGTCAGTAAATTATTATTAAATTCTTTACCTCTGTCACTCCGTAGAGTTACGCATTTTGTTCCCGATTCAAATATCTGTTTGATCCCATGCAAAACGGATTTTTCTGACTTGTCTTTTAATACTACTATTCTTAAATGTTTCGAAAAATTTTCAATCAATATGAGTAAATATTTTATACCATCATTTTGTTTCGATAGCTTTTGTACATCCATGAGATCCATACTCCATTGACTATCTATACCAATGACTCGAATATTTGGTACTTTCTTGGGACGGCGTGCTTCTCTCTGCAATGTGTAAGAATCCTGATTCTGAAGCCATTTTCGTATATAACTTCTGGTAAAAGAATAACTCGAGTTGGATTTTAAAGCTCTGTTGGCAGCCGCATTCTTTGGGTAAATAGTAACTTTCTACAAAAGAGTTCTTTTCCTCTTCAGGCATTTCTTTTATTAAAGAAGTGTATTATCTTCCATGCTGTTGAACAATAAGCGTCGCCAAGCATCAGTAAGTAAAAATATTTCTGTAGAAGATTTCAGAGATGATATGTTCTGTTCACATAAATGTTTTTCTTGTAAAATGTTAGACATATCCTCATACATTATTTGTATAAATGCATCGTCGAAGTAACGTATTATTTTAGTATGAAGAGAATCCATTAGACATGGATGTTCAGATTGAGATGTATGACCTATTTCACATCCATAACATTTTTCAATCGCAATTGAAAATATTTCACACCACATTGCCTGGATACATTCTTTCAAAAAATGTCAAAATAAACGTGTTTGGTCGTCATATTGGGTTACATCAACACATACAAATCTATGCACTATAGTACTTCAGTTGCTTATAGTTTCGCAATATAAAGGTGATATATATATAAACCTGATACTTTTATTTAGCTTAGCTCATCCTTGACGGATTGCAATGCTTTAGATAAGTATGTCATTGGAAAAGTGTCATCAAGCTCATTTACATGATCTAAGATGGTGATACGATTCACTCACGTTACATGAGCTATCAATTACAACGATGTGGGATGGTCTTAAATTAAAACGAATTTGAGCCATCCTATATAAACCTATAGGAGCTATCAAGTTCATTTACATATTTGTATGTAAGTCTATGAAGAAAGGGGTGTGGTTTAATATTAAATGAGTTTTGTGCCATCCTATATAAACATATGAAAACAATCATACTCATTTACATATTTGTTTGAAAGTCAATGGAGGAAAGGGGTGTGGTTATTTGTATACAAATCTATAAAGAAACGGATGTAGTTTAATTTTATGAGTTTTGCGCCACTCTATATAAGCATATAGGAGCCATCATATTCATTTACATATTTGTATGTAAGTCTATGAAGAAAGGGGTGTGGTTTAATATTAATTGAGTTTTGTGCCACCCTATATAAACATATGGGAACCATCATACTCATTTACATATTTCTATGAAAGTCAATGGAAGAAAGGGGTGTGGTTTAATATTAAAACTGTGCTAGAATCAGCATTTGATTACTACTATTCGGCCAAAAGCATCACTGAAGAGACATAACTTGTCGAAATGCGCATATGGTGCACAAACTCAAAAGGTATATATGTGCTATATCTACTAATACTCTGGCTGTTTTAACATTGAACCCTTTCTTAGTCACAAAGGAGTACATCTTTGTACACAAACCGACAAAACCTGATACTGGATCTCCTAATAAAGATAAAAAAGAAATTCTGAAAAACAAGGAACCAGTGTCCGTCAGTGTGTGCGTGCTCTGTTTCCATTCTTCGATGAAGTGGTAATGAAATTGACACATGAACAATTTCGAAAGGTCCAATACACACATTCCCGTGTAGATAGGTTTTTCAATAACAGTTTCAGTCGACGGAAAAACCGAGGCCCCGTGTCGTGGTATGCATGGCACTTTAAAGATCCCTCACTGCTTCGGATGGGTCCGTTGCAAAGGACAAAATTTGTATGTCCCGCATCAGGCAGATGCCGTCACCATATACGTGAAATATTCGTGGTGTGACGTAAAACAACAACAACAAAAAATCAATCAATCAATCCTAGCAGGGTCTTTGAGACTGTCCTACTTTCCTTGGAGCGTTCTTGGAAGAGCAGACCCCACCGTATACTGCTCCGTGTCAGAATACCTACACTCCCTAATATTAACTATTATTATGCTATAACATTTTGACGGCAGTTAGGTGATCCTAACAAATAACGCAATGGGCGTATGTAAACACCTAAAAGTATTTTATCAGTTTCCTTGTGTTGTTACCCCAATCTTTTTGCGTTTTCATGCCATGGTCACTCTAGTTTGCGATCTTATATTAACTGCACTATATAAGCATTTTTAAAATACTCAAACAGTACGTGTTTCTGACACTTTGAATTAGAAAACATGCTTTATACGGTAAAACTACCCGTTCCTTACCTAACAAAGAGAGGGTCTTGAAGGGAATTCACTCATTTAGTATTATAGCAGCGGGTTATATATGCAGTAAATGGATAAAGAATATTCGTATTACTGATAAAATCTTTAATCTATAACAGTTGTCACAATCTTTCTATTGTTATATCTACAATTTACGGGATCGAGGATGTAATTTATTATCTCCCGTAAGTAGCCTTTGACCTCTAACCATAGCGACACCTGTAACACGTTTGCATCAACCCAACATACTTACGCGCTTGATGTATGTCGCCAATGCTCTATGGTAATGTACTGGATTTAAAGATCTGAGTAAAAGGAGATCTGTATGGAAGGAATCACGGGGAAACACCATAAAACAATAGATAGTTTTCACACTTCAGCATCATTCCCATAATGCACCGCGCTCCGCCATGATATGTGTCAAACATTCTCTAGCCAGTTCGATATCGCTTCGCTCGAAAACAGAGACATATATACACAGAGACTGGAAACTCGCCGCTTCGTCCGGCATATGATGCACGTCCTTTTGTTATGCTAATTAGGTGACCGCGCTCTACAATACACCGATTTTAACCGTCGGATATCGCCCGGGGACGTATAGCGCAGTAGGTGTTTCCTGCCGACGCACCTCAGTTCAAATTCTACGGGCACTTATTATTTTTTTTTCTTTTATATTTTTTTGTTAATTCTATCGATGTGTAGAAATAATATTCTCCTTTTTCTTTCTAACAAAACCGAGACAAACTTGTATGATTAATCATTATAAAAAATATTTTTAAAACCAAGATTTTTACTGAGACGCCTCCATTTCCTGCTTTTTAAAAATAATTATTTCTATTTATATATTTATTCATTTTAAACAGCGTTTGTTGCCATTTACGAGTTGTTGATATATGCAATCAATGCCCCTGCCTTTACTACTGTTTGTTCACCACCCCAGGGGAAGCACCAGCATCTGTCTTTGTCATTCATGGGCAGTAAATAACAATGTTGTGTTTATTTAAAAATTCAGATGGTAAATAGCAAACAAAATAATGTTTTATGCACTGTTGACGTGGTATGAGCTGTTTTACTTCCTCCTATGTAAAGAAGTAAAAAGAAAATGGCGATCCAGGCGTCTAAAGAAATTTCGCATTGCAATATGTCCAATTACGTGTTGATAACTTCTTCAATTCGTACTTAAAAGGCAACTTTAATTTGTTAATGTGTTTGTGCCCCCCCCCCCCTCCCACCCCGCACTTATTGTTTTTATTTATTTATTTATTATTTTATTTTCTAAACAGCACTTGTTGCCATTTTATAGGAGTTGTTAAGGCTGAGCAATCAATGCATCTAGGAAGGTAGTAAATAACAATTTAATGTTTATTTTAATGTTCAGATGGTAAATCATAAAACAAAATAATTTCTGTACCTGTTGTGCACACTTCACGTGATACGAACAAGATTTACTCCTTTATAAAAAAGAAGAAAAAATCAAAGTGCTGAAGCACTAATGAGGCGCGGAATACGACAATGAAAGCTTACCGATCACTATGGAACTATCAGTTTACTATAAATATAATGCATATAGTGGGGAAAAGGCAATTGTTTTTGCATTTTAACTACTATAAGTAGTAAAGTGTAATGTAATGTCAAGTATTTTTGATTACCAAGACACAAGTTGACGGGAAATCAATCATACACGCATGATTATTCAATTTTTAGATGACTTGTGTACTGATTATCTACGATAAACGGGATTGCATTACAGTTTATTACTTAAATATTGATCGAATATTATGATTCAAATGTCTTTTACTTTTGTGTGCGACAACCCAGAGATATATATGACATGGTGTGGACAGGCTTTACAGACCATTTCTGTACAAAGAAAATAATGCAAAGCCACAATTGGCCGGGTTGCATCAGGGATACACTAAAACCCTCTTTATAACAACCTTCATTATAACAGACATGTTCTTAATAACTGAATTCTGTTTGGTCATTGTAACGTGGGTTCACTGTATTTTAAATTGTTTACTATGATGCTCTTTCCACTTTGTGAATAAGTATCTAAGATACATGCTGGATAGAAACATTTTGGACAGACAGTGAGCCTGACGGATAAGTGAATGGACAACAGGTAGTGAAGACAGGGATGGGGGGGGGGGGATTCTTATAATAGGTATTGGGGCTTCATTCTACAAGACATGTTAAAAATTACTAATACCTATAAAAATATATGGAAATGTCCTAAGCTGTTGTGTGGATGATAAGCTACATGCCACATCAAGCATTTGTGTTTGATAAAAAACACTGTGGATGAGTGGAATTTGCAGAAGAAGTAGCCTCATTCCCAAAGTTTCCAAGTCTGGAAAGTTTACAAAAATATCTGGATATGTAAACATTATAAAAGGTTTCACAGTTCTATGTGAAAAACTGTAGGAGGAGTTAATTCTGCAAAACGGGTACCTTCATTCCCCAAGAGATCTGAAAAATGACTGAGTTTCCAAGTCTGGAAAATCCACAAAAATGTCAAAAATAAATCCATAATAGGAGGTGCACATCTTCAACGTATATACAAACATCCTGCAAAGTTTTAGAGGTCTACGTCAAAAACTGTAGGAGGAGCTGATTCTATAAAACAGGTACCTTCACTCCCCAAGACACCTGAAAAATGACTGAGTTTCCAAGTCAGGAAAATCCACAAAAATGTCAAAAATGAATCCATAATAGGAGGTGCACATCTTCAACATATATACAAACATCCCACAAAGTTTCAGAGTTATACGACAAAAACTGTAGGAGGAGTTGATTCTACAAAACAGGTACCCTATTTCCCCAAGACACCTGAAAAATGACTAAGTTTCTAAGTCCGGAAAATCCACAAAAATGTCCGAAATGAATCCATAATAGGAGGTGCACATCTTCAACGTATATACAAACATCCCACAAGGTTTCAGAGTTATACGACAAAAACTGTAGAAGTTGATTCTACAAAAAAGGTACCCTATTTCCCCAAGACACCTGAAAAATGATTAAAGTTTCCAAGTTCGGAAAATCCACAAAAATGTCCGAAATGAATCCATAATAGGAGGTGCACATCTTCAACATATATACAAACATCCCACAAAATTTCAGAGTTCGAGGTCAAAAACTGTAGGAGGAGTTGATTCTACAAAACAGGTACCCTATTTCCCCGCCCGCCTGCCATTCACCATTTTATAACCCGGATTGCACTTTGTGCAACCCGGCCAAAAAGCAATTCCCACCACATTCTTAACTACATGTAATTATGTCCGTCCATAGTTCCCAACTAGTAGTGTATATTCTGCTGTTGACAATGACAGAGACCAAATTGGCAAAACTCGACAGATTTCGTCAAGACCTCCATGTAATCTCGGCTGTATGACGGTAAGTGATATGTAGCTGCTAGACTACATTTTGTAACGCCGCTACCGATTCACATGTACTACCTACCGTTCTCAAACAATTTCGTTTGGGGTTTAAATCGTGCAAGTTATAGAATGTATAACACATTTTGTCTTCCAGGGCTGAATTGATCAAGAAATGTTAGTGTTTCATTGCTGAAGTACATAATAAAGTTCATAGTTGATAGTAACATTCATGGGTAGATATTTACGTTAGAGAGTCTATACAGCCAAGATTTGACACGGTCTTGACGGAATCTGTCGAGGTTTACTGATTGTGACAGAGACCAGGTTGATCACCTATTTCTGAAATGGTGAATAGTACAGTCTACGTCAATATGATGTGGTCAGGCAAA
Organism: Pteria penguin; assembly: GCA_035048485.1. Lineage (NCBI taxonomy): Eukaryota > Metazoa > Mollusca > Bivalvia > Pterioida > Pteriidae > Pteria > Pteria penguin. The sequence goes on along the minus strand of CM068584.1, from coordinate 54,270,882 downwards.
TTACTTAGTCAGCATTTCGGGAGCAAATAAAATGGTATACAGCAGAGTCAAATTTGCATTTTGCTTTATGGTTAGTTGGCCGTCCTGTGAAGATAAATATTAGATATTTTCAACCTGAATATCTGCTTTATCTGACCTAAATTATAAGACAGAACAATTTTTTTTTTTATTTTCAAGAGCATTTATTTGTCGCCAAGCATAAGACTAGATCTTTTTGAAATACAAATACACAATAGGTAAAAGCTAATGTAGATCGGGAAATATTCACGAATTTAAAGACTCATCTCAAACAACTTGTGTTGATCTTTTTTTCCAAAAAGAGGTCCATGTTGCCTTGACAGTCACCTGCTAATCATTTTCAAAACATAAGCCTTCCACTATCATCTACATTCTCAAATGCATTAGCTAATGTAAAAGGTTGAAAAATTTACAGAGCATTCCAATTACTAAATTCAAGTGCTAATAACCTTTGTTTTAATGTCCTCATGATCTGAGAACTATGCACACATAATTGTAATTAATATTAATCTCTACAACTTTCAAATGCATATGAAAAGTCGACAGATTTGCTAAAAATGGCCATTTTAGGTATTTTTAAAGCTTTTGACCTTTGACCCAATTACCTTGGAATGTTGCGAAAAGTAAATTCTCACATTAATACCTAGCAGTTTCAAATGCATATGCCTAAACAAAAAAGTTGACAGATTTACTGAAATTGGTAATTTTAGCTATTTTGATGCTGATGACCTTTGACCAGATGATAGTGAAACTGCACCAAAAATAATACTCACATTAATCCCTACAACTTTCAAATGCAGATTTACTGAAAATGGCCATTTAAGCTATATTAAGTACTGACTAACTTTGACCCAATGACTAAAACTTTGCGGAAAAGTAATCTTCACATTAATCCCTACATCTTTCAAATGCAGATGTCTATACAAAAAGTTTTACAGATTTGTTGGAAAATGTCTATTTTAGTTATTTTTTATGTACTGATTACGTTGGTTCTTTGACTGAATGAGTTTGAAATTTAGCAAAAAAATCTTCACATAAATCATTATAATTTTAAATGCATATGTCCATACAAAATACAATTTTCCAGCAAATTGACACATTATTTTTTTTTTTTTAGAATTTTTGCCACACCCAAATATTGCCCAACCCTAGAACCAAAACTGTTAATGCAAGAGCCATGAATTTTGCAAGTTTGATAAAGCAACTTTAGGACATCACAATCATAAGCACAATTTGTTTCAATAAGGCTTCCGTTTAGAGAAGATTGTTTTTTTTAAATGACCTTATTATTCGTGGTTTTTGCTCTGCACCAAAGGCTTCTGGAGATAGGAAACCAAGAATTTTGCAATATTGATACCTCTTTGGGTACTGATGCTTGTGACCAAGTTTGGTTAAATTTGGGCCATTGGCTTTTGAGATATCATAAATGTTAACACAGATATCTTAAATGTTAACACACTACAGACGATGCATGACGACAAACAAGGATCGCGATAGGCCACCATAAGTAAAGCTCAGTTGACAAAAAAATATACTACAGAATTTACGTTCATTCCCACACTGTTCTTGGAATTGACATGATGGAAGTATAAAAAAAAAACACTGTGTTTGAATAATATATAGAGCTTCCAACATCATAAACCCTTAATAAAATGTTATATTATGAATACAACAGTTAGACCATGAAGTCTATACTTTTTCGTATTATATATGATTGAAAAATCATAACTAAATAAAACTAATGTGAAATTGGTAAGCTATTCAAAACATTGCAGTCCCATTACGTTTTGCAAAACACTATTTTTGACCGTAGTGTTCAAGAGTTAGTGTACAAAACCAATAGATTTCAGTCATATGAAAATGTAATTTCAAAAATAAATGCTATGTTTAAGAAATACACTGCCTGATATGTATATAACAAGAGGCCCATAATGCCCTAACGGTCACCTGAGGGAATGCATTTAGGAAAAGACCCATGAACGTGCATGTGAAAGTAATTCTTGATAATACTTGATATACATGTATACAAATAAATGTCTATAGTGAGAGTGTATAGAATAAATGCCTTTTTAGTACCAAAGGTATGAATAAGTCTACCTACAAATGAATCTACAGTGACCTTGAAAACTGGGAAGAAATGATTTATGCATCAATATGTTTTAACCTTTATTTACATGAGTTATGCTCCTTCTATAAAAGAAAATGTACTCTTTGCAGTTGGTATTAGAGAGTGAGTGCCCTGTGGTAGAGGTTTGCAGCATCCTTTCAGAATGCTTGATGATTACTACTGACCTTTCATCATAATCTAATTTTAGTGCTAATGATCTTTGACCCAATGACATTCAAACTTTGTAAAAAATAATCCATACATCAATCCCAACAACTTTCAAATGCATATGCCTATTCAGGAAGTCAACAGATTTGCTGAAAAATGGCCATTTTAGCTATTTTCAGTGTCGATGACCTTTGACTCAATGACCTTAAAACTTGTGAAAATACTGCTCACATGACTCTCTAAAACTTTCAAATGCATATGTCTACAAAAATCAACATAATGCTGAAAATTGGCCATTTTAGCTATTTTCAGTGTCGATGACCTTTGACCCAATGACCCTGAAACTGCGAAAGATAATCTTCTCATGGCTTCCTATAACTTGCAAATGCATATGCCTGTATAAAAAGTTGACAGCATTCTAGCAAATTGACACTTGATAACTTTTTCAAGATTTTTGCCACACCCAAATATTGCCCAACCCTAGTGCCCAAACCACTAATGCAGGGGCCATGAATTTTGCAATTTTGATGGAGCAATTCTCGGGAATTACAATCAAAAGCCCAATATGTTTTATAAAGATCTCTCTTCGAAGAAGATGCATTATTAAATTTACCCTTTTTTCATTAGCACTCCTTGGGGACCATGAATTTTGCAAAATTTTGATGCCACTTAATGTACTGATGCTTGTGACTTAAGTTTGGTTAAAATTGGCTTATTGGTTTTTGAGAAGACATCAAAAGTGTAAAAAGGTGAAGGACAACAGACACCATTGCAATAGGTCACCATGAGCAAAGCTCAGGTGACATAAAAATGAACACAGAATAATTGATTATTCTAGTTAGTATAAATGTGCATAATATGGCACTTATGACATAGATAATGTGTAAATAGATGCCAAGATAATATGACAATAACAGAAATATTGAAATTGAGTTTTTTTTCTGAATTGTTCAAATTTAAAATGATCTGCTATTTGTACAAAAAGTATCTAATTGGAACAAAACAGTATTATATTTTAAGAACAGAGTATTAATTGTACAAAAGAACCTAAAGAATGTGAAGGAGCCTGAGTATTTTTGTTGTGATGAATTATGCATCAAATAGACAGGGACAAAAAATATTGCTGGTAGTTTTAGGAATTAATACTGGCATGAAACTGATGACATGATAAAGATTTATTGTAAACATTATGCTCAAGTTAAAATATAAGAAAGGTTATACTGGAGTCGAAATATATGGCAAACATTAAACTACAGTCAAATATATTTTAATAATAAGCTATAGTCAAAATATATTGCTTCCATTATTGCTATGTAGTCAAAACTAGACAAAATATATTGCTTACATTATTGAAATGTAGTCAAAATATATTGCTTACATTATTGCTAGGTAGTCATATTGCTTACACGATTAATATGTAGTCAAACTAGACAAATATATTGCTTACATTATTGCTATGTAGTCAAATTAGACAAAATATATTGCTTATATTATTGCTGTGTAGTACAAATTAGACAAAATATATTGCTTATATTATTGCTGTGTAGTCAAACTAGAGAAATATATTGCTTACCTTATTGCTATGTAGTAATATTGCTTACACGATTAATATGTAGTCAAACTAGACAAATATATTGCTTACATTATATTGCTATGTAGTAATATTGCTTACACGATTAATATGTAGTCAAACTAGAGAAATATATTGCTTACATTATATTGCTATGTAGTAATATTGCTTACACGATTAATACGTAGTCAAACTAGACAAATATATTGCTTACATTATTGTTATGTAGTAATATTGCTTACACGATTAATATGTAGTCAAACTAGACAAATATATTGCTTACATTATTGCTATGTAGTCAAATTAGACAAAATATATTGCTTACATTATTGCTATGTAGTCAAACTAGACAAATATATTGCTTACATTATTGCTATGTAGTCAAATTAGACAGAATATATTGCTTACATTATTGCTATGTAGTCAAATTAGACAAAATATATTGCTTACATTATTGCTGTGTAGTCCAAATTAGACAAAATATATTGCTTACATTATTGTTATGTAATTAAATTGACAAAATGTATTGCTTACATTATTGCTTTATAGTGAAAATGTATTGCTTACATGGCTGCTATGTAGTGAAAGTATATCGCTTTATATGGTATTGTTATGTAGTTACAATTTTCTTTCCTTATTGCTGAAGTCGAAATACAGTGTTTACATTTTTGCTAGTCAAAATTGGTTTCTAACATTTTGGAATAGTCTAAACATATTTCAAACAGTACACTATAATCAAAATATATGCGAACACATATGGTAAGTCAAAATATATTGCAAAGTTGAAACTCAATAAGCTTAGGTCAATATACATATTAGCCAACTGAATAAAAAACAAAGCTATTAATATTGGCAAGATGCAAAAATCATTCAAACAAAAAAAGGTGGTCAAAATACAGTATGCTTTTTATACCAAGAAAAATAATAATGGCTTTATTTGTAAAGAAACAACCCAGAAATAACAGCTGTCTGAAATACTTATTTCACATCTATGATGTTTCCTTCTTGTATATGATAAAGTCTGTGACCTCTTTTGTTCATGCATCACTAATTAGGCACAACTTTCCTATTAGGTTATTGTTGATTTAAAAATCTTTCCTTCATCTGTAATGACTGTGTTGTTGTTCTTCCTTAGACCAATAATAAGAAAATGTTACTCCTTAGACCAATAATAAGAAAATGTAACTCCTCAGTCCAATAAGAAAATGTTACTCCTTAGTCTAATAAAAAAATGTTACTCCTTAGTCCAATGAAAAAATGTTACTCCAATAATGAGAATATGTTGTTCATCCTCTGTCACCTGAAATGTAAAACAATAAATACTTACTTTAACCTACTTTGTATTGGAAAATTATGCTATGTTTTATATACATAATACAAATGAATGAATGAAATGGCGTTTTACGTCCCTTTCAACGCATTACGGTTATATCGGGACAGTTACCTCCGAGAAGATAAGATGAAAAATGAAAATTTCTTAAGACATACACCAGTGGCAGTCGAACCCCCCCCCCCCCCCCCCTTAATTGGGTCAGCGACACTAACCACTATGCCACAGAGGTGCTTATACATAATACAGGTAAGTAATCATGAACTTCAATAAATTCTCATTTCTGGTAATATAATAGTTTTTCTAATTTATGAGAGGACGCAGGTGATGACTATCATGTATTCACATAGTGAAATTTAGATGTATGGTAGTGATATCATATATATTTGAATGAACATCTCCTGTATGTAAAATTGTAAAATAATGAACTACATCATAATATCAATGCAATCAGCAAATACTGCAGAAAAACCGAAGTTTCATCTCTTAATTGTTGATTTTGATGAAAATATATCAGTAAGTACATACTTATTTTACATCTATGATGTTTCCTCCCTGTACGATAACTGTGACCTCTTTTGGTAATTGATCACTAGTTAGGGACAACTCCTGATCTATTAGATCATTGTTGATTTGGAAAATCTTCCCGTCATCTGTGATCACTTCCGTGTTTTCTTCAAGATTATTGATCCCAATGATAACAATTTGTTCTTCCTCCTTAGGTGCCTCTGTCACCTGAAATGTAAAACAATAAATGCTTACTTCAACCTACTTTAAGTCTTTATATTGGAAAATTATGCTATCTTTTATGTACATAATACAGATAAGTAATCATGAACTTCAATAAATTCTCATTTCTGGTAATATAGCAGTTTTTATAGTTTTTCTTAATAATGAGAGGACCCAGGTGATTACTATCGTGTATTCACATAGTGAAATTTAGATGTACAGTCAGTGGACATAATTATTCGTCACCCTGTAACTTTTACTATATATTTATAGTAAAATTTAAAATGTTTAAACTGCAGTAAAAAAATAGATTTTCATTCGATTATTATATTTGTTTCTTTGTCAAAAACTAGAAATTAAGGAGATCTTGATCATAGTCATTTAAAATAAATTGTTTATTGCATTATACATTTAAACAGTTGCTGAAAACACGTCGTATTATTAAGACGTCATGCTCCATTATATAACACTAGTAAAAATTGTTCCAAATGCACTTTTATTTCTTACCTCGGTTTTTAAACTTTCACAGTTTCTCACTCGGTGATCATACACTAGTTTCGAGGTTTTAAGAACAAACAGAAAAATGTTAGGAAAACATGGATATATTGAAAAAGGAAATCGACTGTACGGTTATTTTTTGACTGAAGTTTAATAAATCAGTTTTTACTAAAAATATATAGTAAAATTTGCAGGGTGGTGAATAATTATGTCCACTGACTGTAGGTAGTGATGTCATATATATATATATACATATTTGAAAGAATATCTCCTGTATGTAAAATTATGAAACACAAACTACATCATATTGCCAATGCAATCAGTATCAATTTGCAGTGATATGCATTATGCAATGATTATGCACATTGAAGAGTGGGTTGCATTCAAACATTTAGAGAACAACACACATTATATTTGTTTTGTTTTGTTTGATTAGGGTTTAACGTCCGACTCAACTACTATGGTCATATGCAGACGGTATCATGGGTGCATGATACGTGTTGTATGTGGTGTATTTTAGTGAACTGCTTGTTCTGGAGCGGACTACAGCCGACTTTTATAGAGTGCCAGCTCACTGCAGTACCCTGTAGCAGCTATACACATGTACCACACCCAGACCATTATGCTGACTCCAGGCAGGCCAGTCGTTGCACTATCCTCATAATGCTGAGCGTTAAGCGAGGAAGCTACAACTACTATTTTTTCCGTCTTTAGTATGACGCGGCCGGGGATCGAACCCGCGACCTTCCGCACCGAGAGCGAACGCTCTACCGACTGAGCTACCCGGGCGGCTAACACACATTATATATCTTAACTTACCTTTATCTCTGTAAATGATGTTGAACTTAAAGTGATATCATTCTGATATTTTTTGGGCACCACGTGTGTTACTTCAACAAAGTCTCCAAGAGATAATTTTGTTTCAGATTGACTTCTCCATAGGCTCATACTAATGGTGTCACTATTATCCTCTACGGTAATGACTCTGATTGGAACTTCTTTTGTTCCAACTGTAACCATTGTAGGAAGTCCATCCTGAAAATTTGCAATAAACATCAATGATAAGCAACTTGTTTGTCTGCCAGTCATTTTGTAAATATTTATATTGTATGTTAGGAGAGGGCTTTCATAATGTTGATATAACTTGTGCCCGATCCTATTGTTTTGTGGCAATAAAATATGTTTCAATCAAATGATAAGCTCCAATCCTTTAATTACGTTATTGCCTGTATATAAACATATAATTGTATACTGAAATATATACTTGGCACAAATGTTTTGCAGATGCTTCAGTTTGATAATTGTCTTGTCTGCTTTCCCCACAATTAATGGTTGGAAAAGAAACTGAAAACTTATATTGAAATATACCGTACTCAAAGGCACACATATTTTTAACTTCTTAAAAACTGCTGAATAGTTCCAAATCAAAACTTGGCATGCAAAATCCAAGATGGCCACTACTCTCTGACTGGTTAAGACATTTTGAACTTCTTCTCAAGCATGTCTGACTGGATGTCTTTTAAGATATTATCATGTAAACTAAAGACCATTATCTTATACAATGCAAAGAGAGTTATGCTGCGAACATTAATCTTAATCAAAGGGTAGTAATTTAAGCAACAAAACATGTGTAAGTCATTATTATGTGTAGCAAACTCAATCCTACATATCAATTTTTTCTTACCTAATTATAATGTTCATGCAATACTGTTAGAATAAGTGTATACAGCTGGAAGAACTGACATAAATGTAAAGAAACATAACTTTCACAAATATGGTTGGAATTGAAATAATTTCCGGATGCACAACTTCAACTGTAGCAGTCTGTAAAGTTTTCAAGATTTTAAATGAATACTGTAGAAGTTGAGCGGTGTGGCCACAGTGGCTCAGTGGTTAAGGTCGTGGACTGCAAATCACAAGCCTCTCACCTCGTAAGTTCAAACTCTGACGGAGGTGGATTTTTCAGCTTAGTTGGTTAAAGTTGCCAATTATAATTACTTGCCACAGGTTGGTGGTTTTCTCCGGTTTCCTCCACCATTAAAATTTGCATGTCCTAATATAAGTTATAACTGAAGTATTGCGAACGGGACGTTAAGCACTAAATAAATAAATGCAGAAGTTGAGCGAACGAGCTCTGTCTACAAACAGACAGAAAATAGAACTGACTGACACAGACAAGATGTTTCCAATATACTGTACTAATACCAGCGGACTCAAAGTTAAGCACTCGACAACAGTAAGACATATTAAGATAATGTTAAATTATATATATAGTATTATAATTAGGGTATGTACTTTTTTAGCCTATGTTTTCAACTGGTAAAGTAATTTTAGCACCGTCCTTTAATAAGCATGCAAACTGAAGGGCAAAAGGGGCTGATATTAGACCACCGCTAAAATAAGTGTACACACATACAGTAATCCACCCCCCCCCCCCATCCAACACTTTGTGGCAGGTGGTATAAACAGTATTAAAAAAAAAATCAATTGACAATACATGTACCTCTTAAAGTGATGGGGTTATAGGCACTATTCTTACATGCATTCCACAGTTCAAGGTGAAGGTCAACAATAAAGTTTTTAGAGAGAACAATAAGGCATATTACAGCATGCCTCAACAGTCAACGAATATATAAAAATTAATACTTACCGAAACAACTTTTCCTCTAACTGAAAGCCTGATTTTTTCTGGGCTTTTTTTGGCTTCAGATATAGTAACGACCTGTGGAGAAACTGGGTGAATAATCCCATATGCTTCATTTTCAATTCTTTGGTCAATCGCAGGTACTGTGGACATAAAAATCCTAGAGTTCTTTGTCAGAACTACCTCTTTGTTATTTTTGATTATTACGTTCCTAAGAACAACTGCATTTCCTTCTCGAATGTAGTTGAACTTTTCCTTGTCAAAACATACAGCTTTTGCTGATGCACTGCTATCACATATAGAAAATGTGATCAACTGCCTCTCTTCATTGTTAATATTGTATGAAGTTATTTTTCCCAGTGCAACAATTTTTACTCTCACGGCATATTGGGTTGGTCCATTAGATCCGAGCATATTTTGCAGTTGACGTACTGAAATTACAAAATGTAGTATAAGCACCGAAAAATGCTCAATAATTTTATGCCTTTCATACTTTTAATGGTCATTTGAAAATAATTGCATGTATCCCTCATCTCAGTCTGAGAGTATAAGAAACATGTGATCTACTTAGCTATTCTTCAGAATAAAATAAAAATGACTTTGCTAATCAAGCACTATATATATTATATTTCATACAGCTTCAAAAATTGATAACACTTATGTGGAACATTGTGTGGGACCTTGTGTAGAACATCTGTACCAAGTGTGAACTTGATGCATCAAGCAGTTCTTAAGAAAAAGTTCAAAATAGGAAAATTTTTAGCTAAAGCCAGATGCCGGACAGACAATGAACAAATGTTGATCAGAAAAGTTCACTTAAGCTTTCAGCTCAGCTTTAGCTAAAAATGTTTTCTACGCGTTTTATCACCAAAAAAACAATCAAAATTACTATTAAATATATGCAAAATATAAATTTTTCAGTACTCATAAAGTGACATAAAGAATAACTATTCTTACAAGTATAGTTCCTACATCAAACATCATGCTGAAAAAAGTGTATTTGTTTTTGTATGTATCAAAGTGAGAGTTTCATCAGCAAGGAAGTCATAAATTAATCAACCATCAATAAAAACAAAGATTGGTTTGTGATCAGAATAATACGACTCTAACACACCAGAACACTTTATGCAAGAAATGTCCAAGTTTGTATAAATATGGTCCAGAGATGTGTTATAGTCTGTTGTAACTGATGAAATTAACTGTCTCAAATGAAATTTCTTACAAAGATAATTTGCTACTGGGGAATTTTTCATTAAATCTTGATTAAAATTCCCCATGATCAACAAAGGTTGTGCAAAATTTATTTCAGATGATAGAGACAAAAAAAATTGTTTATAAATATCCAATGTAGCATTTTTGGGTGGACAATACAGAAAGCAAATGTGTAACTGTGAAACATTCTTCAATGTAATAACACCACACATATATTCAATACCCTTCATTACATTTTTCCTTAAATTAACAATGTTCAATTTTGAATAAAGCACCATTCCTTGAGCAGGTCTTATTGAACTGTTATTGGTTTCAGAGTCATTTCTGAACATGTTAAAATGTTGTAAAGAATATTGTTCACTACTGTCTTCCCTTAGCAAGCGGGATTCAGAAAATGCAAGAATATCGGAACAATTTAAAGAATAATCGCTTTTAATGTCATCAATGTGCTTGTGAATAGAACGACAATTTTGATAAACTATCTTTATGCCACTAAAATCTAAACTATAAAGAAAAGGTACCGACAAAAGTGTGGTTGCTGAACATCTCATTCTATTCATTTCCAATTGCACTTGGGTACTAACAGAAACTTTGTTTTCGTTCAGATGTGTTATATAAACAGCCGACAAATTCTTCACCCTGCTTAAAGCTACATAGTGCATATGGTCTATTTTTTGATAGCCCAAATGAATGACAGCACTGTTCATTGTGCTTCCTTGTGACTTGTGTACTGTTTTCGCAGCTGCAAGATGGATTGGAAATTGACGTCTTGTTATTTGAAACGGTTTGTAATAATTTATTGAAAACTTCCTTGTTACTTCTAATACTGGAGTCCATGACTTTTCAATATGTGATTTATACAAATGTTTGTATGCAACACGATAGTGTGTTCCAATGGAAGGATTCTCAAATAAAACCCATATGATACTGCACCTATCAGAGTCTGCAATTCGAAAATCTAAATTTTTTATGATACATGGGGTACCGTTAGTCATGCCATCTGTTGTGTCAATATTAATTGTTAATTCTGCAGGTAGATTTTCACCAACATAGAGACATTTTGATAAATTTTTAGTTTTAGTGCTATCTTCTGGTATTTTGGACAAAATCTTCATTTTCATGTTCTCTAATAAATCTCCTGATATTGAGTCTATAGCATCAATAGTGGTCTTTTTTCCTATATTTGGGGAATTGTAAATTATATTATTATGTCCTTCTACCTCTTTCCTGCGAGTAAATAAGTGAGGTATTTTTATATGGTCAGGTGTTTCATGTGCAATCACCCTTGACTTCAACTGATCCATATCTTCAACGGTAGAACAACCTTCTCTTAATCGATTTAGTAACTGTGCAAAATCCTTATCATCTTTTTGTCTCATGATTTCATCCAGTTCATATATTGTGAATTTGTCTGTCCAAAGGTTGGGAGCTAGTTGTTCAATGGAATCAATGCTACTGGCATTTGAAAATATCCATTTGTCCATAACTGGTTTCAACTGGAATAGATCTCCAAAAGCAATAATACTTACACCACCAAATGGCTCCATGCAACCTTTTATTTCTTGTAATCTAAGATTTATGAAATTGAACATTCTCTTGCCAACCATCGATATCTCATCAATAAATACTATTTTCAGATTTTGATACAAAATTTGGTATGTGCTAAGTTGCTGCATATCAAGTGGTTTAAACGCAAAACCTTGATCTGCTGGTATAGAAAAACTTGAATGAATGGTATTTCCATTGACATTATATGCGGCCTTGCCTGTAGGTGCACAAACTAAAATTGATATGCTATCTGGATTCTCTCCCACTGTGTGAATGTAAAATTTTAAAAGACTTTGATAAAGTGCTTTTAAGAGTACACTCTTTCCTACTCCCGCACCTCCTGTTAGGAAATTGTAAATGGGCTTTTCCTGTGTTTTATGCCAATGTAACACATGATAAAAAAATTCCTTCTGCTTTTTGTTCAGGGACTGTATTAATAAACGATACTGCTGATCTGGTAATTCATTTAAGATCATCTCTATTTCTACCTGCTTTCTTGTTATTCCCATATCAATGCCAATATCGTATTCTGCAGGCCTACCTGGATCAAAACATCCGAACAACTGAGATCTTGTAGTTTCTTCACAAACATCCTGTTCATTCATATGTTGACTTTCAATATCCACTGTAGCACTATCACACAAAATATCATTCTCGTATAAAAAATTGTCACAAATTTCACCAATATTCATTGACGTAGAGTGTACATATTCCTGTCGTTTTGCTTCTATACTATTTCCCTGGCTGTTGTACTTTTGTTCAAATGTGGAGAACGTAGACAATATATCTTCATCTTTTCTCCATGATGTAAACAACATGATTAATTCCCTAAAATAGTTTTCTCTGTCATGATCCTTGTTGAAATTCACAAACCGAATTACACGTTTATTTCTCCTTTGAATGAATAATGATCCGTCACGACCAATATGCTCTTTTTGGCTCATTCATGTTACCTAAGACCTCATGAATATCATTTTCATCTTCAGACATTTTGTTCTCTTCTTTATCTTCAGAAAGTTCATAATTTTGTGCTACATGTACATCATCATCTTCATTTTCTTCATAAATAGTTTCTGCTAATTCTTCTGGTAAGATTCCATTACCTTCATCATTGGTTTTGTTATCTTTCGATTTGTCGTTTCTTTTGAATACAATATTGAATTTTGAAATAAAATCAGCTAAACAATATTTACCCATACTACCTGGTCTTCGTTGATAACGTTTCAAATTATTGTCACATTCAACATTTGTAGAATTGTTTGGCAAATTTTCTAATGCTGATTTTGGCTTCAATAAAACAACTCTATCTTTTGGCAGACTAGTGTTTATAAAAACAACATCTCGAGAACTATATCGAAAAGGCATTTGTAGCACAATATATATAGCTTCTTGAGCTCCAATTTCAACATGATTCAAAAAAGTATTTCCAATTTTTCTTACCTGATCTTTTACACTACTGCAAGATCTTTTTGCCTCCTTACAGGCTTCACTTAAAATATTTGACATGCCTCGTTGTCCTTTGGATATGTAAGACACAATATAAGCAGCACATGAATATGGATCAAGAATAAATTGAATATCCATATTTGCTTCCCAACTTCTTAAAAGCACATTATTGTAATTATTAATGCGCACTTCAGATACAGCTCTTTTCAAGAAAATTTTAGCACTACCTTTTTTAACTGATGATCTTACAGCATTGATGTAATCTTCATATGAAAGATTTAAATTGAGCAGAAATTCATCAAATGAAATATCATTATGAACATCATTTTTCCTTAAAATATCAACATAGTTCATGATATCTTCGTAAGTAGATTTGTACTTGTGATTTTCAGGTCTATCTTGCTCAAATGCTCTTATTATGGTTGTTTCTTTCATTGGAGGCAAAGGAAATCCAAACCTACAAGCAGACTGGCCTTTTTTCCTGCAAGTTCTAGCATGTCTGTGGGACTGATAATTAATCAAATGAGAAATTGAATTGTCATTTCTGCATGTAACATGCTTATCAACAAAATGAATAACCAAATTATCATTGTCTGTTCCAAATTGAGGAGCATCTTTAACCCAGACAAGCATATGAATATGAGGCGACCCTCTTTGCTGAAATTCAACTCTGTAGAAATAATCACTTACAGGGCCAATTGGCACAGTTTTGCTTTTTATAACTTTAGACAAAAATGTCTTTACTCTAAATTCAAAATATCTGGCACAAGTGACTGGATCAGATTTTATCAAATCACATTTTTGTTGCCACGATAAATTTGCCAGTTCAGAATCTGTAAAATATCTGTTGTATTTTATATTACACAGAATTCTTAACAGGGAATGCCATCTAGTTTCAGCTGCAGACAATGAGCAAAACCATGTAGGAATACCTAACTGTTGTATCATAGCAAAAATATCTTTTTTCACATGTTCCCAATATGGAGGTGATCCTCTTAAATTCCTCAAAACTTTATAGCCATCATTATGCTTTACAATGTTATCAAATGTACCAGGAAGTAGTAAACTACCAGCAGTAAGCTTTTTTTCATCCATGGTACATTTTTCTAACAGCAAGAGATATCTTATCAGTTATTTGCTTTATCTGAAGACGCTACAGTTTAAAAAAAATATTTGGCAAATTTTCAGCAACTCGCCTATCTTTGTGACGCAATTCCCATTTACAAATGTCACTGTAATGCAAGGGAACATTCCTTTGATTATTGTCTAGTCTGGTTTCTCCACAATAAATGGTTGGAAAAGAAAGAAACTCTGAAAATCTACCTTGAAATATACTCAAAGGCACATTGTTTTCACCTGGTGCTAGAGATAAAATTCTGTTAAATTCACGAAAATCTGTTGGTTGCATAACTGTGTCAAAAATTGCCTGCAGGACGTCTTTCAATTTCATCTTTTTCTGACCATTCCTCACTTTCACTGTGCTCAATAGCTCTATCCTCTTCTGCATCTCTGTTATTGTTATCGGTGAATTCATTCCAATTATCTGCACACATTGAATTTTCATTCAGTGTTATGCCCTCATTTTGAAACAAAACACTATGTTCAATCAGCCACTTAACTGCACTGATTATTCTGTTTGGTCTAACAGATTCAAAACAAACATAGTGTTTGTAAGTGCATTTTCTCTTAAGCTACACAGGTATAGTTTCACTTTCACCGAGTGTCCTGGGTAAAGTTTTCACTGTGTTATCAACATCTGCTGGTACATTCACAACATTACCTTTCAAACTAATCTGCCCTCCTCTAGGTAACTGTCTTATCTGCATAAAAGGAATTCTTGGTGATATAAGCCTTTGTTCTAACTGGGATAGATGTTGCAATTCTTCAGGAACAATGGGGAAAAACATGCCATTTCCAACAGATAACGGTGGAAATTTGTTTTTCTTAAAATATGACTTACATTGAAAACATAGCCACTCATTGTCATCAAAACTTTTAATACTGCCAACACATTTTGACTTCAAGTCTAAAGGAAGATTTGTGCATGATGTGAAAGGAACAACAGAATGTCTAAAAAACAATTGATTGCAACTTGTACAGATGAATTCTGGACCATGTGAAACTGCCATTTTAAATTCTGTTGCTATATCACATCTCTCTTTCTGAACATTCAATCTTGGTTTCTTTTTAACTATCTGTGTACATGTCTCTTTTGCACACACATTTTTTCTTTTTCTGACTAATACTTGACTGTCTGTTGTATTGTCAACTATACTTGAATATGAAACTTGATTTGTGAACAATTCAGGTAAAAGTGAAATTTGCACAGTGTTTGGCTGCTCTAGTACTACCACATTTGGAACAGATGATTTACAAGATTTCTTCAATTCCTTTTTATTGTTAATGAATTTTTTCTTTACTGGCCTTAACTTCACAACAGTCAGGTCAAATTGACTATCATCATTTTGAAAATTTGCAAAGTGATGCATCAATTCTCTTAGATAATTACATAAAATTCCTATGTTGTTGCACTTAATAAGTGTGCTTCTGCCATCACTAGTTGGGAACCCATGTGCATTCAATGAATGCGAATTAAAAACATAAAATTGAGTATTGCATCTCAGTATTCCTACAGCATACGATAGTGAAGTAAAAATGCTGCAAGTCTCCAAACATAAACCTTCCAATACAGCATTTTCTAAAGAGAGTAAAGATGAATTTCCAACAAATGATTTAGCGATCTTGCCACTATATATATGTTTTACTCTGTATGACAACATGATTTTACCCAAGTTGAAATAACTTGGAATCTCGCATGGTAGTAGAAAACCATCCTGTGGGTTGCATATTTCACACTGATTATAAAGGCAATCACCCGAGTTCAATATCATATCCATATCATTTGTAGTCCACTTTGACATTTCTTTAACATGTGTCCATGCGAAAAATGCAACACAGTTAGCAACGCACTGTTTTCCACGAGACTGAAAATGAAATAAATCAACTCCCTGATGAAATTTCCCTTGCAAAACTACATTAATTGGTCCAGGATTCAATTATACATCACCAGATATTAATGTAAGTAATGTCATAAAAAATGTAATACGGACAATGAAATGGAAACTCAGAAAACACCGTCCCATACTGTTCATGTGCTGTGGTTTGGTATTGTTACTGACAATTCTAATATTTTCCAATGGATGAAACTTTCCAATTCTTACACGCCATTGTTGAACAGAAATACCCATTGCCACTCATACTTTTATGGAATGAAACATTTGATTTAAAACCTAAAACTTTTTACAATATCTCCAAGCTTTTGTTTTTTCCTATTTGTTTTGATGAAATATGTCTCAAAAGTTCAGTCTGTTCTTGTTTGAAACCGTTGTTAATGCGACATACTTGTTTGATACTCCTGTATATCCATGACAAAAGTTTTTTTCCCCATTAATTCAATGTTAATGTAATATATTCTTAAGGCTGTGTTTCATGCATTACGTTTGAAAAATTGGAAATATCACAAAATGCATAAAGTTAAATATAATTTTTATATTCCATCTGAAATTAACATTAAATGTAAACTTTAATACACACTTTTTATATGTATGTTTTATATTATAAATATGAACTTATGAAGAAAAATTAATGGCAACATATGAGTAACTTACCAGAACTCATCCTTTTCAGTTCAGCAACTTTAACCTGAAAAACAAAAAATGAATACCTGTGATCTACAGTTGCTTATATGGTTTTGACCGAGTCTGAATAACTTGTTGTTGTTGTTAGGGGTTTAACGTCCGCGCAACAGCTAGGTCATATGCAGACGGTGTCATGGGTGCATGACACGTGTTGTTTGTGTGTGTGGTGTTTCTGGACTGCTTGTCTGGAGCGAACTGATGCCGACTTTAGAGTGCCAGTACACGGAAGTACCATGTCGCAGCCAGACAGTAGTACCCCACCCAGTCACATTATACTGACACCGGGTGAACCAGTAAAGGCCAACGGCAAGGAAAACTCCTTTCCCACATGTGGTCCGAGCGGGGCTCGAACACACAGCGATGAGAGACCTTGGATTTGTAGACCAACGTCTTAACCACTCGGCCACCGCGGCCCCTGAATAACTAGTGACTAAGTTGTAATAACAGTCACCTCAGATTATGTTCTATCAATTTGTAGAAATCAAATGTACAAAATGACATTGACAATGTGCAATATTAGAATTATCATTGAGTATGATGATTTGTGACCTTTAATTTCCAAACAAATTATTATATAATTTTTAACAACTTTTAAAGGCCTTTAACAATACGCCTGTACCAAACAAGGATCCACATTGACTTTCTTTCGTCATTCAAGAAAAATACATTTAAAAGTAACTGGTTTGATTCAGTGTTGAACTTGTAATTGCCTGATCAATATTTAAAAAAGTAATTTCATATACATGTAATTACATAGATAGATAGATAGATACATTATTGTTTTACGTCGCACCGGGAATATTTCACCCATATGGCGACGGTTACAAGCTAACATAAACCAAATTAAAAAGAGCAATTAAAAATATTTAGGAAAGACCAGCTCTCATTGTATAACGTATCTACATGTAAATGATGTTACTAAAATATACATATATACACAATTATAATACGTTACATTTCAATATATCATATTTTATTGAATAGGTTCACTTCTTTCAAAAAATCTAGAACTCTTGAAATACTGATACTCTCAAATAATTCATTCATACTTTGTACAGTATAATACTGATTTCGAATGTGTGCAGTGTCTGCACATTCCAACAATATATGTTTAATACTTAATAGACATCCGCAAGGGATACACTCTGGAGGAGGCTCTTCCTTTAAAAGGTAAGAATGCGTTATCCAAGAATGCCCAATGCGGAGTCTACAAGTAACAATTTCATCTCTACGACAAGAATGATGATAATTTATTCTATATTTAAAAATCGGCTTCAGATCATGAAGTTTATTATTATCTTCATGGTCCCAGTTTTCTTGTGACAAAGCATCAATATAATTCAATATAGATGGTTTAAAATCTGTATAAGGTATTTTACCTACGATATCTAGTCTATTTAATCCTTCTTTTGCTGCTTTGTCAGCTTTAACGTTACCTACGAATCCCGTATGTCCAGGAAGCCAACAAAATACGATGTCAAAATTATTTGACAACAAAGAATTTACCTTTTCTAAAATCCTCAAGATGTAGGGATTACTAGTATTGAAATTTTCGATAGCTTGAAGACATGATAAAGAGTCAGAAAAAACGATACTCTTAAAGTGTTTATTTTTTTCAATATGAACAAGTGCTAAAAGTATAGCCTTAGCTTCAGCTGTAAATATAGAACAATTATTTGGTAAACGTATGGATAAAGAAATATCGGTATCAGTTACTGCAGCAGCTGCCACTCTGCCATCATCCTTGGAACCATCAGTATAGTATGATTTATATTCCGAATACAAAGATCTTATTTCTGAAAACATTTGTTGATATTTCAAAGAATTCGTATCAATTTTCTTATGATCTGATAATTTCAGTATAACGTTCGATTTTTTCATCAACCAAGGCGGTGAAGAAGGTATTTCATAATTTGCTTTATCAGATAATCTAATTCCAGTCTTTTCAATGTGTGGTCGAACCCGTAATCCAATATTTTTAATACTATTGGGTTTACTATTGTATAAAATTTCATGTTTTGGTTTAAAAACGCAGTCAAAAGCGGGATTCGAAGAATTTGAATACAGTTTAATTACATATTGCAAAGTAAGTTTTAGTCTTCTTTCATTTAAAGATGGTTCCCCAGCTTCAGCATATAAACTAGTTGCAGGTGAGGTTCCGAAAGCACCAAGACTCAAACGTAAGCCCTGGTGATGTATGGTGTCCAGAAGCTGTAAATAGGACTTTCTGGCCGAACCATAAACAATGCAACCATAGTCCAGCTTCGATCGAACCAGCGATCTATAAAGCTGGAGCAAGGTTGTACTTTCAGCACCCCACTCCACACCAGATAAAACTTTTAATATATCTAAAGCTTTTAAACATTTTACTTTCAAAGATCTGATATGCGGCAAAAACGATAATCGTTTATCAAAAATAAGTCCAAGAAATTTAACTTCATTCACTACTTTAATCTGATTACCGTCCATAAACAGTTCTGGGTCATTATGTAAACGCCTATTCTGGCAAAAATGAACACAAGAAGTTTTATTTTTCGAAAATTTAAAGCCGTTTTCAATTGACCATTGGAAGATATGGTTCAAACAAAGCTGAAGCTTCCGCTCAATCATATTCATATTTTTCCCTCGGCAGCATATTAGAAAGTCATCAACATAAAGGGAACCATCTATATCATGTTTCAAAACTTGAGCTAAACTATTAATTTTAATGCTAAACAGAGTAACAGATAATATACTTCCCTGAGGTACACCCAACTCCTGTTCATAACAATTGGACGTATGAGCACCTAGTCGAATATTAAACCGTCTGTCTTTTAAAAAATTCGAAATAAATATTGGCAAGTTACCTCGGAGACCCATATTATATAAATCTTTTAAAATACCATATTTCCAAGTTGTATCATATGCCTTTTCTAAATCAAAAAATATCGATACAACATGTTCTTTATTTATAAAAGCATCACGAATATATGATTCTAAACGAATAAGATGATCGACAGTACTTCTGTGTTTTCTAAAACCACACTGAATATCAGTAAGTAAATTATTATGTTCCAAAAACCAGACAAGTCTATCATTAATCATTCGTTCTAAAGTTTTACATACACAGCTAGTTAATGATATTGGCCTATAGTTAATGGGATCAGTATGATCCTTTCCTGTCTTTGGAATAGGAATTATAATGGAATCTCTCCATGATTCAGGGAATTCGCCTTCAGACCAAATTCGATTGAAAATATCTAGTAATATATATAATGATTCTATTGGAAGATGTTTAAGAATTTGGTAATGAATTTCGTCTGACCCAGTCGCTGTATCACGAGATTTTTCTAAAGAGGACTTTAATTCATCAATAGAAAATAGTTTGTTATAATCTTCAGTACTACAAGAATTGAAATTAAGTTTTATTTTTTCGGTCTTACGTTTTATCCGTTGAAATTCCGGTAAACAGTTTGTGGAAGAAGAATTTTTTGAAAAAGTTTCTCCCAAAAAATTTGCAATATCAGCTTTTGACGTTTAAAATCGTATTATTTTGTCTTAGGTGTTTTAATTTGGATGAGGTGCCTTTACCGTTAATTTTCTTAATCATCTTCCAGACTTTATTAATAGGGGTATGCGTATTAACTTTAGATACATATTTTCTCCATGATAATCGTTTGCTTTGATTTATAGTGCGCCTGGCGATGGCCCTACATTTACGAAGTGTATTTAGATTAGAATTTATTGGATGCTGTTTATAAAGTTTTTCAGCCTTCTTCCGCTCTTTGACAACAATTCTACAATTGTCATCAAACCATGGGTTATATTTACGTTTTGGTATTGTAGAGGTTTTAGGTATACTTTTCTCGCAAATTTGAATAAGATTATTTGTAAAAGTAAGTATAGGTTCTTTTTCACTATCATAACTCGTTGTATTAAGTTCAAACAAACAATCTGTTTGGAATTGTGTCCAATCAGCTTTATCGAGTTTCCAGCGTGGGATTCGATCATCGCTCGATGTTATATTGCTTTTTAAAAGAGTTGGAAAATGATCACTTCCACATAGGTCATCATGGACTGACCATACAAAATCGGTAAAAAGCGAAGGATCTGTTATGGCAAGGTCAATCGAAGTATAAGAACCATTCCCAGGATGTAAATAAGTATTTGACCCATCATTAAAGACACATAAATTAAGTTTTTCTATGAAATTTTCAATTATTTTTCCTTTATTGTCTGTATTATCACTGCCCCACAAAGGATTATGGGCATTGAAGTCACCTGATAAAATGTAGGGTTTAGGTAACTGGTCAACAAGGTTATCTAGTTCAAGTGGATCTAAAATTAAGTTAGGTGGAATATATATTGAACACAAAGTGATTGTTTTATGTAATGTAACACGTACAGCAACAGCTTGTAAAGTTGTGTTCAATGAAATATTACTGTGTAAAATGGAATTCCGAACAAAGATGGACGAACCACCTGTAGCTCTTTCATTTACACTATACAAATTATATTGTGAGAAATTCTTCACTTGAAGTTTATCCGTGTCTTTAAGATGAGTTTCCTGAAGGCAGAATACCGTTGGAGAAAAATTATGATCTAATTGAAAAAGTTCATTTATATTTACCTTTAAACCTCTACAGTTCCACTGTATAATAGAATCGGAAACGATTCATTTGTCTGTAAGTCGGGCAAGTGAAGGCTTGCGACCTTTTTTCTTTGGGGACTTACTACGACCCCTTACATTTATTAAAGGAATATTTTTTGTACTTTTATCATCATTTACAGACGTAGTATTTTCTGTCGAATTTGTATCAGGAGAGGTATCTTCCATCTCTATTTCCAAAACATCGAATTTATTCCGAACGACCACCTCAGGGCTCAGTGGTACATTTGCGGACGACGGTCTATTTTTAACACTTGTTTTGCTTTTAGATTTCACAGGAGATGATTTATTGCTTACTGTTTTTTGCAGATTTGATGCAGTCAGCGAAGACGAAGTCGACGAGGATGCTTTAGGTTTAGACACAGCAAATAACGAGGAAATATCAGATTTCAAACATGATATGTCAGTTTGAATGGCAATTGAAACAGTTTTCTTTGAAGCTTTGGAAGCGTAGCTGTTAATATTTATTGCAGGAATATGTTGGTTTTGATAAACTTTCCTTGCTTCAGGATATGATAATCCCTGTTCAACTTTAATCTTTATAATCTCCTGTTCTTTTTTGTATATAGGGCAGTCTTTCGATGAAGCACAATGATTGCCTTTACAGTTCAGGCATTTAGGGTCGGCAGAACAAGGTTCAATGCCATCAAAGTGCTCATCATACCCGTCAACTCCAGTGTCAACATGACCACATTGGTGACACGTTTTCCTATTTCGACATGTCTTCAAGCTGTGACCTAACTTCTGACAATAAAAACAACGCAACGGCGAAGGATAATACAGGTCAACTTTGGCTGTAACATAGCCTAATTTTATTTGTTGAGGTACAGATGATGTACTAAATGTAAGAAGGAAAGTATGTGTTTTGATTTCTTTGCCATCCTTTTTAATAATGAAACGACGTACACCGACAACTTTTTGATTTTTCAATTCTGACAGAATGACGTCATCTGCTAATAAAGCAAGATTTTTGTCTTTGTCCCTCAAAATACCACATGTATTGAGGTTATAATGAGGAGATACTTTAACAGGAATGTCACCAATGTGGTCCAACGTTAACAAGTTAAGCGATTGTTGCCTTTTAGCACATTCAACTAAAAGCTGACCGTTCCTTTGTTTAGTAACGTTTTTAACCGTGCCTGCCACTGATTGAATGGTTTTATCTACCAAGAAGGGTGAAGCTTTAGCTAAAGCCCTATCCTCAGATGTTATTACCAGAAAGCGAGACCAGTCATCATCAGGTTGTTCAAGAGTGTTTTGATTATTGTCCGCAAGACGTTTTCGTTTGTTCAAAGTTTGGTGGTTTGGTATTGGGGAAGCCATTAGAAAAGATTTATAATTCATTCTCACAACAACCCACCCTCCAGGGAGTGTCAACAAAGACCAGGCAATACACTGTGGCTCTCCTACAGCAATGCACTGGAGTTGCTGTGAAAGTATACTCGACTACAAAGAAAAGAAATGCATTTAACTGCAGAAAAGGTAACTCGGGTACCAGTCGAGAGTACATTTCAGAACAGTCAATGGCATGCAAATACTTTCCATTTACAATCGATTGGCCCATTAGCCACCGCCTTCTCAAATGAAAAGTTGGAAAATGCAATATATGACAAAAAGACAAAATTAGACAATATGCATAGTACTTCAAGATGGAATAAGCAAGATAAATGAGGGCTTGGCATGACAAAGCCGATTGATCAGGATCGGGCCCATCCGACCGCCCGTCTAGCTGAAGTAAAGGCCAAAGTGGAGTGTTGGACACGAACAAACCGCAGTTTGAAGATGCCCTCAGCCACCAGGATCCCGTCCTCCAACGACACGGGTTGCATCCCACGGCAAACAGGATGCCTCATTTGGTCTATAACCGCGACCAGCAAGAGGGTGCTTGGGAATCTTTCATAAGAATTCCCCGGGTGCCTCATTTAGTCGCCTCATACGACACGCAAGAGGTACGGAGGTCCTATTCTTATCACCCCGGGGACCCCACGGGGGTACATGTAATTACAATGTAACACAACACTTTCAACTTTTGCTGCACATATATATTGTTTCTTAACACGATGGTAAAAAAATCTTATTAGAGACTTGCATATTTTAGCCATCAAAAAATTTGGTAATTATGGAACACCCTCGCCCTTTTCTAAAAGTTTACATTCTGTATTTCAATGGATATGTGTCAGAGAATCAGGGATTTACAAGACGCACAAAATGAGGGAAAATGAGCCCTAAAATTAGTTTTCCGTCAGTTGAATTTTGCTTTTCAAGGAAATCTTTTTTAGTCGGACACGATGGCATAACACATTCCATCGTTTGTTTGTAAAATTCCAGGACCTATATATATCCGTCTTCCTGTACACTGCTTGTTGGCGACCGTGATATTTTTATAACGTATGGATAAAACCAAGTTATTTACTCACGTTAAGCATTATATACAATGTCACAGAAACGTCCTATGGCTGTTTATTCATTTCAATCAAAACATTTTATCCTTCGTCAACCATGTTGTAACTTTGAAAGGATTGTGCTACATGCCGTCTGATTGGTTAGTTTACGTTCAAAGTTCGTGGGTAAAAAGGTCACATAAAAACTGACAAATCACAGGGCACGTACGTAACAAAGTTTTACTAAGAAACGTGTTACGCGATAGTGTCTGACTAAAAGAATTTCCTTGAAAAGCAAAATTCAAACGACGGAAATTATACTTAAGTTACGTAGAAAATATTCGTTTATGCCTTATTTTAAAGACAAATTATTCTTCTTTCAGACGATGTAATCACCAGGTCGATATCTGAAGTAGTTTTTAAAATATGATCGTGTAAACAAACTTAACCGGACTTCGAGCATTTCTAGAGTTAGATACCTTTCTCTTATTACATAGTGCTTATCCTATTTTTAGACGTGTCAAGTACCTTTGGTATATTATATACATCATCTTCCAGATTATAATTACAGAAAAAAAAACAGCAATTAACATACCTAGTTAGTACTTTCAGGGAAGTATTATAATTAGTTTCTCCTTTTCCTGGTAGTGATGCTGTAAAAAATATATATATAAAAAAAAAATACATGAGTGAATTCGAACATGTATCCTGAAAGCTTAAAAGTGATCACACCATTAAAACATTGAAAAGACCTGTTGTCAGGTGATTTATGACTCTTACAGGATCATTCAAAAAGTAAAATCACTTCAGTCATCATATATATATCTCCTAAATATTTATGACCTTACCGGTAATTAGGAGTGGTCAGTTCCATAGTATTATATAGTAATACATACCAGTGGATAATTAATATAAGAGGGCTAGCTAGCTAAAGGGATTTAAGACAATGGCCTGGAATTATGGTTGACAATATAAAATGGGAAAAACACAGTCATACATGTATGTGCCCTTCGATCCAGGTGAGCTAAAAAGATACTTGCATTTGGTCCCTTTTGCCCCTTACAAGGGGACATAATTACTTTTCACTACACAAACTTTTATCTCCATCACTAGGGGATACTTCTTACCAATTTTCGTTGAAATCAGTCAAAACTTAATTTTTACCCCTTTTTGGTGCCTCCTGGTGTGGGCATTTGTGGACCAATTTCTTTTTTTTTAAAGACCTTGGCCTAAAGATCCGAAATATCAAATATGAAATCAATTTGACAGATTTTACTTAATTTTCCCACTTTTTGTCTCCTTCTAGAGCCCTTTATAAGAACCAATACCGGCTTTTTGTTTGTAAACTTGAAACGGCTTCCCATAGGGATTATCATCCAGGCTCCTACCAAGTTTGGTTGAAATCTATGTATTGGTTCTTGAGAACAAGGTGTTAAAGAAGACTTTTACATGTGGCCCCTTTTTGCCCCCTTACAGGCCCCTAAGGGGGCATAACCACTTTTTCTTGCACAAACTTGAATCCTTTTCACTAATTTGGGAACGCTTTCTTTCAAATCGGTCAAAGTTGAATTTTAGCCCTTTTTAACGCCCCTGGTAGGGTCGTTTGTGAACAAAACAAGAGGCCCATGGTCCTTAACGGTCACCTGAGTAATACAGCTAAAGGTTGATGACGTTTGACCCCAATGACCTTCAAACTTTGTAATAATAATCCTTTCATTAGTCCCTAAAACTTGCTAATGCATATGCCTATACAAAAGGTTGGCAGTTTGTGAGAAAATTGGCTTTATTACTACTTCCAAGGGTCGATGACCTTTGATCTTTGACCCCGTGACGTTGAAACTTGGTGACAATAATCCTTGGTTTAGTCAGTACACCTTTCTAATGCATATGCCATACAAAAAGTTGGTGGTTTTGGAGAAAATTGTCTTCATTAGTACTTCCAATAGCCAACGACCTTTGACCCTGTGACCTTGAAACTTTGTGACAATAAACCTTGCATTAGTCTCTACAACTTTATAATACATATGTATATACAAAAATTTGGCGGTTTGGGAGAAAATGGCCTTATTAGTACTTCCAAGAGCTAATGACCTTTGACCTTTGACCACATGACCTTGAAACTTTGTGAAAATAATCCTTGCATTAATTCTTAGAACTTTCTAATGCATATGCTTATACAAAAAGTTAGCAGTTTTGAAGAAATTCGGCTTTATTAGTACTTCCAATGGCCTATGACCTTTCACCTATGACCCTGTGACCTTAAAACATTTTGACAATAATCCTTGCATTAGTCCCTTACAACTTTCTATTGCATATGCCTATACAAAAAGTTTGCGATTTTCAAGCAAATTGAACTTCATTGTTTTTTCAACAAAGGGCAATAACTCCCACAAAATTGGTCGAATTAATCTGGTTTTCAAACTCGTCCGAAATCTTACCAATTAAAGCCTGCATGCATACAAAGTTTCATTAAAATTGATCAATATTTACTAAAGTTATTGTGTTCACAAGGTTGCTTATGATAATAATACAACAAAGGGCAATAACTCCATCAAAAATGATCGAATCAATCTGGTTTTCGAACTCGTCCGTGATGTAATGAATATAAGCCTGCATACAAAGTTTTGTCAAAATTAGTTCATAATTACTAAAGTTATTGTGTTCACAAGGAAAAGTTTACGGACGACGGAGGACGCACGCATAGGAAATTTAGCTCAATGCAACGTGACACAAAAGTTTAAAAAATATTTACACAGAATATGTGGTGCATACACCAGAAAATAAATGCAATTAAAGGTTTAGTAAAATTTGAATTTTGTGAAGCATTGTAATTTGCTATGTATTGGAAGGTACATGTAGTCGCATAAATTTACATTCGGAACACACGGGTGTTTACGCAATTATCTACTAAGTGTTGGGGACATGTGCCGATAAGAAACACGCTTCAGTATCAAATTTTTTCTAATGGAAATGAAAGATATTTACCGGGTAATCTTCAACATTTTAAGGGTTTGTTTTTATGATGAAAGAGGTTTACACACCACAGACGTGGGTCAATGAAAATAACAAGTGCAGGTATTTAAACTAAATTTCTCCTGTGCTTTTACTCGGTCCAACGTGAATACTTGAGATGCAAATGACGATGGCTGTTTTTCAATGCATTGACGGATATCGGATATCAATTATACTAACCGGATAGCAATAAAAACCGAACCGTAACCGGATATCCGGATAACCGTTCCAGCCCTAGTAAAAATTTACAATTTTTTCAAAAAAATTTCAAATTTTACTTCACTATATGATAGTTCTACCCCAAAGTGTCCATTTTACCAAATAACAGCATCCTACTACACATATTTATTGATTTATAGCACTTTTCAACACTTACCCCAAAACTTTAACCTTGGATTTCAGTGAAAAAAGTTTAAGTCAAAAAGCATGTCAAAATGTGCAAATTTTTTTTACCCCAAAACTTTAACCAACGCCGACGCCGACGTGACTTCATAAGCACCCCTATTCTACGAATAGGCGAGGTAATAAGTAAAAGGATGCAATACTGATCTAGGGATTATTGGTTAAAACTAGTAGTCTAGTAATATAATGAATAAGAAGAAAACAATTCTCAGCATGCATGCATGATTATACCATGTACAGCATGTTGTGTACAATACCTATTCCACCCTGAATAATTCTAACACTGAAACAAAGATGTTGGTATCATAAAAAAAACTCTGAATTTGAGTTGGCTTCAGATCTTCATGTACATACATCATTTGTGTAAAGTTTTATCTATATATATCACTTTAATGGGGAGCGGGTGGCCGAGTGGTTAAGGTGTCGAACTCATGGCCGATGGGTCCTGAGTTTGAACCCAGGCGGAGCCATCTGTTGTGTCCTTCGGCAAGACACTTCATTACCCAAAGCCCAAAACCGTGTTAGTACATACACACCAAAGAGAGGCCTTACATGACCATAGCTGTTGATAGGCAGTTAAAAAATCAATTAAAAAAAAATATCAGTTTAATAGGTTTCTGGGAAAGTGACAGACATTTTTTTTTTAAGTACAAGGTGAATAACTCTGTAACAGACAATTTTTTTTAAGTACAAGGGGAATAACTCTGTAACGACACATCAAATAAACTCTGAATTCGATTCGGCTTCAGATCTTCATGTACCGGTATACATCATTTGTGTAAAGTTTCATCAATATCATTTCAATATTTTTTTGCAAAAGTGACAGACAAATTTCCTTAAGTACATGGGGAATAACTCTGCAATGACACATCAAATAAACTCGGAATTCGACTCAGCTTTAAATCTTCATGTGTACAACATTTGTGTAAAGTTTTATCAATATCACTTTAATAGTTTTCAAGTACAGTGACGGACAAATTTTTTAAGTACAAGGGGAATAACTCTGTAACGACGCATCGAATAAACTTCAAATTCGACTCGGATTCAGATCTTCATGTATACATCATTTGTGTAAAGTTTCATCAATATCAGTTTAATAGTTTTCCGGGAAAGTGACGGACAATCCAAATGTTGACGGACAAACTAATGGAGGGACGGACAATGCAACACCTTTTACGGTGGGCGTATAAAAACCGAAAGTGAAAATTTGCGTTAAAAATAACTTTTGACAAGGCAACAGACTTTTCCTGTTGGCGCCTAGACTTTATGACCTGGCCATGGTAGCCAAGCAGGCCACCTTGTACAAAAAATCCACTTTGAGCCCTGTTACATACATATGGTTTTTCATAGTCACAACATTGGGACTTGTCAATCAAATTATTTACTATAGAACACAAAGAGAAATTCGTAAAAAAAAATAATTAAAAATCAATTGTTCATAATGAACATAACATAATGAAAAATCTGAGAAGCCCAAATTATGTTTTTTAATGCAAAAAAAATATCAGTGATATTTTTAATATTATAAACTGATAGAGGTGTAACGATTCACCGATGCATCGATGAATCGTATCGTGAGATAGTTTATCGATGCATTGCCTTAGCTTGCAATATAGAGTGGGAAAATTTTCAATTTCAGTCGGCCAAAACTATAATTTTTTTGCAATTGTCATCGCGCAACATGTACAGTAGTCCTACATTTTTAAAAAAAAATCCATATTGAGTAATTTGTCAGTGATCAGTATGTCAGGCTATAGATATTCTAATTATAAACAATATAAACATTAAAAGAATCATTACAAACAATGTAACTTATGTAATAACAGAAGTAATCTTTGCTGGAAATAATGCTCAAGTATCGCGATACGTATCGTATCGTGACTCAAGTATCATGATACGTATCGTATCGCCAGCACCCATGCGATACACAGCTCTATAAACTGACAGATAAGCCAAATAAGTGGAACCACAAAGGGTCACACTGACAGTTGCAAAAAAGAGTACTAAAAAAAAACCCCATCTAATTGTAACATGTACTTTTCTGAATTAATTAACTGAATAAACGATGGATTACTAATTTACTATATACTAATGAATTTGAATTCCGTAGGAAACCATGTTCTTTTGTCATTTTAAATTTTGCAAGTACAGTAAAACCTGTCACAACGGACACCTTATTTCAGCGGACACCCTTCAAAAACTGACAGTTTGTGTAGGTCCCGATTTACACCACTATATAAGACTACTAATGGCCGTTTTAAATTAACAGACCTCTCTTATACCTGGACAACGGACACTGATGCTAGCCCCAAGGGCAATATACTTAATTTCAGTATTTTAACCTTGGTTTAGCGGACAGTCTTTCTATAATCGATTTTCATTGCCACAAGTATCAGGAATAAAATATTTTATTTTACCTTTATTATGAAGAAATGGATTTAAATCACAAAACTATTTAATAACAACATATATCAGCTATTCCGCCATTGAGCTGAGCCCATGATCACTTGTTGACTATTAGTGTTGGCTTAGTCTTACATTACATATATCAAACCATTGCAATCTATGAATATATGTCACATTGATAAGACAGTCAATGGTCATTTATTCAGCGGACACCTCTCTAGTCTCTACGGACAATTTGACTGGTCCGACGAGTGTCCGCTAAACACAGGTTTTACTGTACATGCAGATATAATTAAGTTAATGTAAAATTCATACCTGATGTTTGTGAAATTGTAAAACAGGAAAACAACAATAAACAAAAAAACAAAAATAAGTAAAGTCAATGCAATACAAATTGTCACCAATGCAGACTCACAGCCACCCATGACTGAAACAAACATTAAATAAAATACAGCAATATCAAATTATTTCATTAATTAACTTAAAAAAAAACTTAAAATATTGTCAGTAAAAATATAGTATCATCACTTAGGCAGAACTTTGTGTAGAACATCTGTACCAAGCTTGGTAATTAAACAGTTCTTGAAAGCAAGTTCAAAATGTTTCAGCAAATAAAAAGCCATGATGGACATCTTCACTGGAATTTTTACATAGCCTCTAAAAGTATTAACACTTGTGAAGAACCTTGAACAGTGTAAAACATATCTGTGGGAAGTTGTTTCAAATAGTGTTTTCTCCAGAATGAAAAAGGACATGGACAGATCCAGTAAAAAGGACACTTTAAGCGCAACGAAGAATGCTCTGAGGGGCACCTCTAGATCTCAGGCTGTTAAAATGTCATTTTCAGTTACTTTTTGTCTTCAAACGCTATCACCTGTATTACTCTCTAAGAATTTACATTTTCAGCCTTTTTATACATTTGCAGCTTTTATTATGTTAGCACAGACACAATTTAAGTCAGAAATTGCTTCAAAAGAAGTGACATTATTGGTGTAACGTGTTCAATAGGACTAGATCGTCATACACCGGTGCATCAGTGAATCGTGATACTATACAACAAAACACAATTATCGATCTATATATAAATTAAGATACCAGTATCGATCCATTGTTTCAGTCTTTTAAAATACAATTTACAGTCAGCTAATCAAAATCCAGTAAGATGAAAGTTTTCAAAAAAATACAGACGAAAGCAAAAGTTGCATTTATTCACAGAACACGGGCACTACACTGTTGTCTGTACAGCGTATTTGTAAAATGTCATATAGGATAAGCTGAGTTTAAAGCATGGCGGAACGTAAGACAATAATGATACATGGTATCTATTTCAGTTATAATTATTAAAGCAGAAAATCAATTGTAAATTTTCATTCCAATCCCTCCAGTAGAACTTTACTTTAAATTTAAAATAGGTTTTTCAAGATGGCTGTCATGGTGGCAATCTTGGATTTCGAATTAAACTGAAAAACAAGCATTCTAAGAGTGTTGCTAAAGCAATGCATGTCCCCACCGGTCCACACAAACCTTCCTCCCTAACTGAATACCAGGTATACACCAATTAATACTGGTACTGAAATAAACATTCCAGGTCGATCTCTTAAACAACAACTGATCTCTTAAAGGACAGCGCAGGTGAGAAAAGTCTGAAAAAATAATTTTGAACAAAGGGCATTAACTCACGTAAACCTAGATCAAACGCGACAAGAGTCAAACTTGATCTGTATTACCTCAAAACAAATTCATACATTAAATTCCAGGCAAATATCTCAAAGGACAGCTGAGTATTTAAAGTCCCGAAAACTATATTCTGAACAAAGGGCAATAACTCACGTAACACTAGGTCAAACATGACAAGAGTCGAACTCGATCTGTATTACCTTAACACAAATTTATATAAATTCCAAGTCAATATCTCAAAACACAACTCAGAAATGTCTGGAAAACTAATTTTAAACAAAGGGCAACAACTCATGTAAACCTAGGTCAAACACAAGAGTCAAACTTTATTTGAATTACCTAAAAAGAAATTTATATACCAAATTTCAGGTCAATATTTCAAAGGACAGCTGTGAAAAGTCCGGAAAACTAATTTTGAACAAAGGGCAATAACTCACATAAAACTAGGTCAAACACAACAAGAGTCGAACTTGATCTGTATTACCTCAAAACAAATTCATATATTAAATTCCAGGCCAATATCTCGAAGGACAGCCGATAAGTCCGGAAAACTAATTTTGAACAAAGGGCAGTAACTCACGTAAAACTAGGTCAAGCGTGACAAGAGTCGAACTTGATCTGTATAACCTCAAAACAAATTCATATACTACATCCTAGACAAATATCTCAAAGGACAGCTGAGTAAAGTCCAAAAAACTAATATTCTGAACAAAGGGCAATAACTCATGTAAAAACTAGGTTAAACACGACGAAGTTTTCATTGAAATCCTTCAGTACTTTTTTAGTTTAAGTACAAAATGTATTTAAGTGTACGGACAACACACACCGTGCACGAAGCCCTTTGCTAAGATGACCTAGACAGGTACAGACAGGTGGAATTGATAATCATAAAATTATTTTATTATAGCCTTGTACGAAAGTTGTGCCTAAATTGTGTAATTTTTTTTATTTCTTGATAAGATCAAATTACCTCCATTAAATAGCTACACGTACACTTGTTGGCCCCACTTGTTTAGGTGTCAGAGTATGTACATAAAACAGATGTCGCCTAACTTCACTTTTAATTCACTCAACTCACTGGTAACAAAACCCATTGTTGTCAAGTGCCGGTACATGCCTGCTCCAATTATAAACATACACATAAATCTGTTACAATTATAAGACACACCCAAAATATGCGTCGGTAAAATGAGGCTAAAATGTTGTGCAATTATATACATGTAGTATGCCTATCGTTCGACAATAAACTGCATCTACATGGAATTAATTAAAAATAACGATATTCAGCATAAGCAAAGCAACAGAGCTAGACCTACACTTAACCTAAAAAAATCGTTCGTTCATAAACTAAAGATTTAGAATCTAAGGCATAGGTTCACTTTCTTACTTCGGCCGATTAACGTCATTTGGTTTAGCATGCGGTATTATATTAAGTCACAAACAAAACAGACGGATGGTAAAATCTTGTTTGCATCGTCTGATCAACCCTTCAACGGCATTTCAACCATTTAACAAGCATTCAATAATTACATTCAAAAATCAAAATGTACTCACCTGTGATGCGTGCAGTCTCCAGCGTCCATCGCTTCAGTCTGTACAGAACTATTTTCACAGCGTAGTTCAGCATAAGCAAAGCAACAGAGCTAGACCTACACTTAACCTAAAAAAATCGTTCGTTCATAAACTAAAGATTTAGAATCTAAGGCATAGGTTCACTTTCTTACTTCGGCTGATTAACGTCATTTGGTTTAGCATGCGGTATTATATTAAGTCACAAACAAAACAGACGGATGGTAAAATCTTGTTTGCATCGTCTGATCAACCCTTCAACGGCATTTCAACCATTTAACAAGCATTCAATAATTACATTCAAAAATCAAAATGTACTCACCTGTGATGCGTGCAGTCTCCAGCGTCCATCGCTTCAGTCTGTACAGAACTATTTTCACAGCGTAGTAATTTCGACCGAACAAAAAATAAAGCTGTGCGGTAAAGACCACGCTCAAATTGCATAACTATATTATTTTGTATACATGTATACCACTTGTAATGTAATCAGCCAAAATAAATGTATTTAATTTGTGAATAAAGTTTACATACCAACCAGACAAGAACTACATTACGCAGCGTAACGACAGTTACACGACGCTACGCGGTCGCTGCCAAAGAATATATAGTGAAAACTCTGAGGTCAATATGTAGAACGCCCCGGGCGATCACAAAGAGGCGCTTCCCGCGCCTCAAAAACAATATCTTAATAAACCAAATAACATTAAAAGTATAGGCTTGGATGTATGACCCTCTTGGTATACACGGCGGAATATTTTTTAATTTCTTCTTTCGAAAACATCTCGCTATGGAGTTTGTCTCTACAAATTTTGGAAGGGTTGATGGTTTGATACACTCCTACACAAGGATCATTCATATTGAACATGGCGTCGCGCATACTGTCTATGTTGAGTATTTTAGAATTTGCATAATTGAGCGAAAATTGACTTTACACACTCTTTCCCTTTGTGCGTGCGATACGCGTAATTCTTCGGTCCGTTACACACGAACTCCGTAATCCAGTCTCCGTTCAATTCATTCGTCAATTCACCCAGATAATCTCCCACCTTCTGTGTCCCAGTACAACACGCGTTGTTGTAGCATGTCTAAAAGATCGCATAATTTCAGTCTAGCCGAACAGGTGGTAAAAGTGGTTAGAAATGTATTTGTGTGTCCGGGATCACATAATTCGTCAGATTTTCTTTTAGTGAAAAGCATCAGATGACGATCGTCCACAATATCAAAATCGACCACTTCAATGGTGGGATCCGCCATCTGTTCGAAAAGTTGGTGGGCTTGACTGTCATGAATGAATTGTATTTTTGTCAGGTTCATTCTCTGACCAAACTTTCCCCAGAAACTATTCAACATCAGTTTGGCCAAGCTTCGGAGACCGGAGTTCATTTCTATGTTCTTTGGGTCCAGTTTTATTCCCTCTTTTTGTTCGTACATGCGAATATATTGTTCTAGGTCATGCTCAGTCTTGACCAAATCCGGGCGACCACTGGCCTCCTGTTTGATTTTTAGGAACACGTTAATGTAGTTTACAAATAAACCCCCCGTTTTGGTGGTGGGGTCGTACCGGGCCGTCTCGTCCCAGTGGTATACCTCGTAAATTTTAAGTATTCTGTATCCCTTCTCGATGGCTTTATCGATTTCTGGTGTACAGTATGTACCGATTATTGCCCTCTCGTCATCGCTGTATGTACACGGTGTTTGGATTTACATTACATCGATGATTGATATAGTTTGAAATCGAATAAATTGATCTCTAGAAGTTTATATACATTTATATTTGACTTTTTACTTGGAATTCGTAAGCCACTCCTCCGGGATGACACTTGTTTGGTGCGAGGTAACCATCTAAGGAGTAATGGGTCCCCGGTACCTTGAATTCTCCTCTTCCAGTCAATGCAAGCTGGATTTCTAACACCTTGCCGTCTCGAGCTGCCTGGCCTCGTAAGAGTTCCAGCCACTGACTTTTTGCTGTATTTGATCCGGGAATGATAACCGTTGGGTGGGGGCCGTGCGATGGGGGATTTCACAAATTCTTTTTCTATTGTTTTGAGTCCGGACTTATTTACATCCTTTTCAGACATCCACACTCCATTTAATTTTATGTCTAACACACCATCACACTGTCTGCCTTCGAGCCAAAGGTCTCCATCTGGACGTTTTTCGGGATCTCGAACTCGTATCCGCCATGTTTCTTCTAAAAATTTCTGTTTAAAGATTCGCATGCACAAGGAGGCAATACTGCAACTACCGTATGCATCGATTTGCAGACCGTCATTTTTACCCGTGACTTCTAAGAGCAGATTCTTAAACTTTAACCAAGCTCTTCTTAGAATATCGACGTCACTCCTACAGTACTTAATGATTTCCGTCTGAAACTCGAAAACGTCACCATTGTTTATTCTCTCCTGGTACCAAGAGAGAAACGATGCACGGTTCTCTGTCCACATGGCATCGGGT
Source organism: Pteria penguin (assembly GCA_035048485.1). Lineage (NCBI taxonomy): Eukaryota > Metazoa > Mollusca > Bivalvia > Pterioida > Pteriidae > Pteria > Pteria penguin. The sequence goes on along the minus strand of CM068584.1, from coordinate 54,235,365 downwards.
CCATAGGTTTCCACTGTGTGTGTGTGTGGGGGGGGGGGGGGGTTTAGGTCCCACATAAGCCTCGTTTTCTCTACTGGTAAAGAAATGCGGGAAATATCCCTTGGCTAAAGCTTTGGGGAGTTTTGCTAAAGCCATAGGTAGAAAGTTGAATGGGTCGATGTCCCGTATGTGTAGATGTGACACGGTAAACATATGTATCTTGCTACCCCGGTAAATGACGAAGGAGGGTCGCAGATTCTGGGACAGTAGATATTGTATCAGGAACGAGCCGTCGTAAGATAGGTTGTGAAAGAAAACGGTATATCCCATGTGTTTGTCACTAAACAACCACTCCCCAAACTCCTCTAGAGTTTTAAAGATACGTTCCCTATGTCCGCAAGTGTCTTTACAAGGTGGTTTAATGTATTGTTTCGTTTTCTTGTCCCTCTTTCAACATATTTTACAGCGATCGCCACAGGTAATGCATCTCGACTCGGGAGTAAGTTCCTTCTCACAATCGTCGCAGCTCGTCTGGGTAACGGCTAAGACCACGGTATGTTTCATCTGTCCACATGACGATTTAAAACAGTGTCGACATATTTTACAGTGTGGACACGTCCCTTCCCGACACTCAGTGCAGTTGGGTTCCGCTTGTTTGAGGTAACCCCAGTCACACTGAAACATTTCGTCTTTTTGCGAGGCTTCTATATCTGCAAATAGGTATTTATGATTCTCTGTAGCTTCCACCATGCCACTGTGTGCATAACATAGATGATCGAGAGAGACGTACTGATTACAACTCTTACAAGAGTAATGTCCACACACGTGCTTTTCCGGAGCTATGTCGTCTGTCTTGAAAGTCTTGTGACATGTTGGACACCTATACCATTTCTGACACAAGGACTTCCCCTTTTCAAAGTCGATCTTGTGTCTATCGAAACACTCTTTAGATCTACAGAAGCGATGACAATCTTCACACTCCAACTGTTGTTCCTGTATACAGGGGTCTGTACAACACATGTTACAATGATTCGAACACGCATGTCTATCCGTGTTTGTGTATGGTTTTAGACAGAGTTGACAAAAATAGGAAGTACCAAAGAACCCCGTAATGTTAACGATGCTATGAAAATGTTCATCGATGTGGTACACAAATACTTTTTTCACGTCTGTGGTTTGTGTACTGCTGACGTAGGAAAACGTATTACCTAACCCTGAGCTGACGACATAGATACCGACACCTAGATAATTCTCTAGTAATGGTATGTATGCATATGACAGAGGTTGTGACACATCAATCCGTAAGATGTTGCATATGTAGTTGACAAGAGTGGTGAGGGTTTTTTTCTGTTGTTTACGGAGACATATGCAATACCATTGTGGACACACGCCGTAATTGAGGAGATTTTCCGCGTTATTGTTGTTGGGATTCTGTTCTTTGAATCTAGCATGTTCTTGATTTGATATGATGCAAGATTTCGCATAGCCAATCAATACAGCACGTATCAGATACGTATTATCGGTGTAGCGTATTTGCACGATAGATCTCTTACACTGAGTCGTATCCTTGATAGTGGAAAACTTCTTACCGTGTCCACCCCTCGGATATTTGATGGCTCCTATGTCGATGACACAGGAGGAATCGAATGGAATGTCTTCGTTACTGTTCAGAACCAGCATGAGACTTTCCAACATTGCATCGGCATCCATCTTGGATGCAGTTCGAGTGGGGACAAATACCGGCGTGTCTAACTCTTGATTATGTATTGCCGCCCTCATGATGTCGCCCGGATGTAAATCTTGCTTCACTTTATCGACCATGGCTCGAAAGGCTTATTTCAAGATATCTTGTACTTCCGACATCTTTTTATCGGTGAACATATCATCGGGAAAGGTTAATCGATAAGTAACATCGACGACCCCCATCTTTTTTCTTTGACGATTTTGATGTCATAGTCGTTGACTTTCCCACCACCTATCTGAAACGTGGTTACTAGATCGTCAGCCTCCATAAATTCACCATCAGCAATATCCGTAAAATCCAGTGTAGATATAGGAGATTGCGCCGTAGCATCATCATCATCATGTCCCCCTACATCCATCTCTTCCGGCATCCAATCGATGTCGTGTACTCGATCGACGGTCATCTGATCCTATAGTTTGTATGATATTTGTTAATTCATCATGTAGGATCATGTGTTCTTTTAGTGCTTCAGCGGACGTAAAATTATAACCGGAACAGAGAGAACAAGAGTGACTTGCCATCAGATCATCTGTTCCCATACTCTTTACTATTTCAGATAGTTCGTCGAGAACGGTCATGTGTTCTTTTAGTGCTTCATCAGAAGTGAAGTTGTAGTTAGGACATAAAGAACACCTGTGACTCGTAATTAGTTCATCTGCAATGTTCACGGGATCGAAGGCAGACACATCCAGATCGTCAATTTCCATATGTAAGTCTTTTTGATCAGACGACCAGCTCTGAATTCTGAAGGAAGACCAGGAGTGTTCCATTATATATTAATATAACTCAGACAATTTGAGCTCTACGTTACTATACGTGCCTTTTGTTCTAACAATTCGAGTTACACACATAGTACATTGTACTTTGTTATGAGATAATATTTTAAAGAGAATGATTGTAATCTATTTCATTAGAGATATACAACCTCTACAATGAGAGTTCCCATTTCCATAGTATTGCATTTTGACCATTAGAACCATACACACCACACATGGGCCTTTCGTTCTTAATTTCATAGAGTCAAAAATTCTTATGACCAATAGGACCATACAAGTCCCATGTAGGCCTCGCATTCATAAAGGGAAATTCCAATAGAACATTGTCTATGACTTTCTTTATATAATATTAACATACCTCCTGTCAGTTTCATCAATATGACTCATCTCGTGAAAATGACATTCTCTTAATATCAGTCCGCAGAAACGACAAGGATAACTATAAAAGAACTTACGATAGAGTGTATTCACCTATCGCGGAAAATAAGCATTCATCTCTTCAAAATGAATTACATGTTCAAATAAGAGTTATCTTTCTTACACTACATAGCGTATCGGTGTTTTGATCCATAGTATTTATACATACATTATTCTTAGATAGACTTATTTTGCATCCATCAATAGTTTTGGGTCGATATACAAGTAATATAAAACACGTCGTTCAAATCGTTAAATAACGATATCCTTTAAATTGAAAACTAAAAGTCATTTCACATACAGGAGTCAATTAAAGGGTCAGTCATGTGCTCCGTGTCATACCACCTGATATTGAAGGAACCCGTGGTTATCATATCAAGTAAACGTGCTTGATACTAATCTGTAAAATTCATGATGAAGTCGCCTTTAGAAGATTAATAGGGACGTTAATTATGTATATAAAATATTTCCGTTGAAAGGTTTATATATGTTTACATATTTTTTTTTCTTTTACCTGGAGTAGAAACTCATGACGAAAACGTCCGACTCCTACAGTCGCACGTCACAATAATGATTTTATTTTTTATTCATAGTGTTTATATAGATTATATACACATGACAGATTTTAAAGCGGTTTATTCACTTATCGTGTGTACATACGCAATTGACTTTACATCAGATATATCAAGTCATTTGGAATGTGGCGACCGAACTGATCGGACGTTTCTAAATTAATAGAACAGTTGTTGGCATTTTTTACCCTACCACGAATAACACATTTATCTAGATATGATAGAGTTCAATATAATTCTTCAAATACATATGTATAGATAGTCAGTATTAAAGTACATTATCGTGTTCCCGTGAGATTTTTCTAATTCTCATATTTATCACCAACCAAGTAAGTTCAAAAGTTTAAAACGCGACAACCACCCCTAAAGTAAATTCAGAAACTTGTCATCCACATTCTCAAGTAGATTCAGAAACCTGGTAACCACATCCCCCAGGTAAGATCAGAAGATGAACGGGTATATAAATCGAAAAATTTCTCGCATAAATCTGTTCATCATGAATCCACAGACTTGTGTGTGCGAGAAGTAGTTTTTTTTTCTACAGTAGTATACGAAAGTATTAAAGATAAAAGAAGGGCTAATATATATTTAGTATTTCAAATAAAAGGATAAAAAGTTAAATGATTTATTAAAAGGTTAACTATGTTTTTCAAAATGACTACTCCCCCCCCCCCCCGTAGATGCTGTTACATCAACGTAACGCAAGCGTTCCTCGTTGATGTGACGAGATCTTTGGATCTCATACGATGCGGAACACAGGAACCGCAACAGCAGCAGCCGGAGCCGGAACAGCAACAGCCGGAACAGCAACAGCAGAAACAACAACAGCAGCAACCGCCGCTAGAAACGCCGAGGTGTTCACGAACACCTCGTGCACAACTGTTGTAAGTAATTAAATATTTTATGATTTAATGTATATTGGTATCATTATATATTATATCTTTTGAATTATATCAATAAGAAATCCATAAATTATAAAGGGTCTTATGTATGGTATGTGATTTTTATCAATTAATAAAAATTTTTTTCTTTTATTTGCAGCACCCCGGGATCCTTAAGGTATGTACAATTAATGTTATTACAACAATGCTGACTTAGATTATATATTTCATTATTTTTACATATATATGTATTCTTGTATAGATCAATGAATATATATATTTATATATATTTTAAGGTCTGAAACCTTTAGCCCTTGGTGGTGGCGGGGGTTGTTTAGGCAAGTCATATTTACTCATAATCATGCATTGTAAGTGTAAATACTTTTTAAATAAAATAATATTATCATTTTAACTAATGATGTTATAGTAACAATCTAAAAGCCAAATCGTTTTATATTTTATAGTAGTTCACCTATGTCAGGTGTTCTGCCAATAAGGTATGTCTATTCTATATATTATATTAAAATTATTATTTTATAAGTCAGCGTATTTTGTATGTATTCTGTGTATTTGAATGTTTCTATGATGAAATGTAAAACTATTTTATTTTGTCCATATTAAATTTATTTAAATTATAACCTTTTTCAGCCCTATAGCGGTGTCATCGTAAGTATTTTTTATTTAAATACAACATTATGACCTTTTTTTTCTTGTCATATAAACGTTGTTTTATTATTCTTCAATAAATAATCTAGTTGCTAGTAAAACGTTAAATAAGTTTGAGAAGTCAGATTTAGAGTTATCATAAGTTATTATTATTATCATTATTATTATTATTATAATTATCATTTAGCGATGAATCGGATACCCGCCAAAACGTAAGTGATAATATCTTTAATCGAAATTTATGATTTAACCCGTCGGTACTTTTTCGTTTTTTACTTTATTTAAATGATAATATACGAAATTGATACATGTACATCTTTTATTATTTTTCACTTAAACAGAATAAAGAACAGAAAAAAACGGAGTAAGTATATACTTCTATTTTTCAAAGTCTTCTTTTTAATTTAATTTTATTTATTTACTGTCTTTCAATGGATTTGATTTTAGTAAAAATAACATATATTAAAGTTCACTTATGAAGTATAGATTTATTTAATTCTAAGTGATAAGGGTAAAGTGGTCATGTTCTTAATTTGTTTGCTATAACGGAAAAATGAAAATAGGAAATAACAAAATATATTTTTTTTATTTAGGAAACGAAAATGGGGAGCAGGTGCTTCGACAGGTAATTTTTTCTTTTTCTCTCGTTTCACTATGTGTGTATAATTTTAACTTTTATCTAACATAGTTTGTATATAATTTTGAAAATTTTAATAATGCATATTTTTTTTCAGTTTCAAATGGAAGCAAAAAAAAAAAAAAAGAAAAAATAATTTGTAAAATTATAAAAATAAAATATATAAAATTGTATGAAAGTGTTTTAAATTGAATCTATTTATTTACTTACTTGATGGTGTGGATATTATTATTAAGGTGATAGTCGAACGGATTTAGTATGGATTTAAACATTAACCGTAAGTAGAAAGAAAATATCAATCTATTGTTTTAAGTTATTCCATGGTTACTGTATGTTAATTGATGTATGATACCGATATTTACATGTTTGTGTTGAAGTCATCCGAAACAATGAGGAGCAAATTTTACAATATTACATTTGTTTTTATCCAACACTTTGGATATGACCTCACGTGGTAGTCAAACTCATGACTCATCTATTATTCGAAAACTGGTTAGCTTAAGTGTGTAATAAGTGTGTGAAGTTCTTTGAAGAAGTCCAGAAAAGTGTGTTTTGAGTTTTTGGTCATTTTTATCTTTATCATACCAAAGATATTTTCTTTAACCATACAATTAAGTTACACAGTTTTCGTATAACAAGTGTATCGGTCGCAAGTCCAGATTCCACGAACCTTAACTGAGAAGATAATTAAGTCAAATGTCAATATCTCATACATTACTTTTCTATACCGTAACTTATTTGATAACCAGTTGATTTTAGAACATATACATTAAATTTCATCTATGTTTGTTCTTTCCTTTGCCAAAGTATCACTTAAATACCTTCTCCGTTTTTTAACGTAAAATTCTACCAATGAGTCGTGCACCAGTGTATATCTTACAGCATGAAATGAATTGAATATACATATTATTAATAAGAAAAACAAAGAATGCGAACTTTCAAACATTCATTTATTTTATTTATTTACAATTCTTAGTTTTATTACACAAGAGAATAAGACATGATTGATATAATATCATCAAATAGAACAAACCGAGTGTAATTTTTTTTTTACTCAGGTATTATTACATATGAAACGAGTGTAAATATTTTGCTCAGGTACTATTACATATACAGTCATATTGATCTAATTTTATAAAATTATTCATTACGATCATACACGATTTCAAATTGTTCCACATTCTGTCATTTAGTGGGATACCTCTCTTTGTTGGTATCAAATCATCCCGATGTTCAGTCAGTCTTGTTGCTACATAGCCTTGATCCTCTGTCGTCATGTATTTGCGTATGTCGACAGTAGGATATTTGTTATTGATCGAAACCATCACGTTGAAACTGAGTGACCAACGACGTTCGGATGTCAAAGTATCTCGCCGTTGAAAAACTTCATCAATTTCCTCTTGCAATAAATTCAAAGTAATCCAGTCGTACACTGACAGGACGTCACCGATCTGTGTTGGATAAAGCCTTCCTTTTTCTGTGTATCGATGATACTTTCTTAAATGAAACGCAATGTTCTTGTTTTGAATTACCGTTAGATAGAAGCCTTTCCCTGTCTAATTGACAAAGTTGATTCGATTGAATGTTGGAGTCGAATACGGGTTTGGACATCTGTCTAACGAAAGTTTCAGACATATGGAATATCCTATGAAGTCGAAGCGCATGTATGAAATGCGCGAAAGCTGCGGGTCGGCACCAAGCTAATTCGTTTATCAATGCTGTCGCCTGATCCAATGCGGAATTTTCGTTTAATATCTTTGTCTTTTGGTCCGTAGACAGAATGCCATACTGTAATAATACATCTATGACTTTAGCCACCAACATAACTCGACAGAGGATGTCCTTATCTCTCATTACTATTTCATACATAGAAGACATATTGATACGCTTCTTCTGGTATAAATGTTATCAAAATGATTAAACCTATATACCACTTTCGAAATGTTTTATACTGAACTATGTATCGACCCTGTGACGTATAATACCCTTATACGGATATCTTATGTTTGGTTCTACATGTACTATTGTAGGGTGTTCTGGGAATTTCCATGACGTATTATACCCCTATACGGACATCTTATGTTTGGTTCTACAACATGTACTATTGTAGGGTGTTCTGGGAATTTCCATGACGTATTATACCCCTTTACGGACATCTTATGTTTGGTTCTACAATATGTACTATTGTACCGTATTCTGGGAAATTCCCATGACGTCACATATCTATTGTTCTTATCTATTCTTATCAGTATAAACAAATAAAATAAACCCCCACAAACCCCTATACAGACAGATTTACTACTGTCGTTCAGTAATAAATCATGCAAAATAATATTTAAATTGAGTCGTTGTTCTTTGAAGAACTACTATGTATAAATATCACTAGAGGATGTTAAATGGAACATTTCGCAAATATAGTGAGATCTATGATTTTCGGGTAAAGAGAAACTCATTCAATTTCTCTTACCACGAGTAGCGTAACAACCCCCCCCCCCCCCCCCTTTTTCACACAACGTTAACTACACGTACTTACGTTGCGCTTTACAATTACTGAGGTCAATCAAACCTATGTAATGATATTCCGTCTGAGAAAGTAATCACGAACGACATGGAAAACATAAAAGTATAAAAATTGTTTCCATATGTTGTGATTCACGATCTTAGTGCAAGGATATACCATGGTTAGGATCAGTGAATCCACAAGAAAATAACCGGTTTAATCAAGTTCTACAGGCATGATCATGTACTCCGTATATATTTCTGATCTACAACTGAACTTACAAAATCTTCGATGTATTTAAACAGCTTGTGTAACTGATTCTCAACACAAAATATAAAATACAACACACGCCCTTAAAGTAAAATTCCTTTCTCACCTACGAGAGCGTTCTACAGGGAGTCCAGTACTACAAATATTATCGCCACGTATTTAGATAAAGTGAATGCATACATAACACTCATGAAAACGATAGAAACTGTAACTTATCTTAATCATTACGATTAGAACACGAAGAATGTAGTTTTCATTGGATCGATTTAAAGTTTTCATTATATCCCATTAGTAGCCTCTGACCTTAAACAGCTAGCGACTTCAAAAGGTATTTGCAATAGCCTAATACAGTCAATCATCGTTACAAATCGTCTGTCACACACGTGTCATTCAAATTATGAAGAAGATATAAAATGCAGAGAGTGACGGAGGATACAACAGACCGCTGACAAGTACTAGAGGGAGAACTGATAATATAATCTAACAACGACATAAATCTTTCAGGAGCGGATCCCGGGGAACGCCCTCATTAGGGTGTTTAAGAATCCATTTTTGTCACTGTATATTGATGTCAAGTATTTTGCGCCGAGTTGTAACAAACAGTAAATGAGGATTACTTCCGATGCACAACTTTTACGTGATCTCGCCCTTCGGCAGTAAGTATGAAGGCATGAAGCATTGTTATTACTACTAAAATAGTGACAAAAGGGGGGGGGGGCATGGTCAACATACCTTACCGGTATACATATATCAAGTACGTTATCCGAGATTTTTGTCATGGATGTTGTTAGATAAGTTTATTTATGTAACAGACTAGACCTTAAGGCGTTTTGCGAGTGATCGTATAGTGTTTATTTTTGTATGGTTCGCTTGGATTCTGACGCAGACTAGTAGTGTTTCAACAAATATGAACTTCAAATAAACAAGGAACACGTTATATGTTTTTATAATGTATTTTAACATATATACAGATCAACAGTTGTAAAGATTTATGAGAATGCAAATAAACAATATTTCTAAACAATGAAGTAATACAAAGGTTATTCCCCCTTCCCGGGTCAAGTATACCACTTGAGTTTCACACGTCATCCCCCCTTGCCAGTAAACGGATATAATAATGCAAAGACCTAAAACATTATTACGTACTAAATTAAAATAAAATTAATTCCCGACTAAGTGTGAGCCTATGAAAATCCAAATAATAATATGTAATAAATTTAGATTAACATACCAAACTGCCTAGGCTATAACGAAAACGAGATAGATCTTGTCAGGCTTGCAGCCTATCACAATATACCGTAAAACACCTTTTGCTTTTGCTACAGACAAATTTTCGAGAAATAAAAGTTCACTGAGCTTAAGAAGTAGACGAGCAGTGCTATTTATATATTATAATGCTTATGAAAAAAATCTTACTTTCGTAATTGATATGTCTGTTAACTATTTCTACAATCTTGTTATGCATCCCATTAATTTCATATTCTTTTGCTTGAAATCTTTCAAACAGTTGACACCTTCAGATTGCTGTCGGGGTATACAGGTGCCAAGTCATTTGTCTAATATGGTTTGTAAGATTGTCAGATTAAGAGCGGTAGGGTAGGTGTTGTACCATACTCATACGTAACGGGTGTTAACAAATGATAAAATATCGCCAAATATGACATTCCTGTAATTATGTATTTCCATGTTTTATTCTTCAAATTATACGTCAAATTACCACGTAATGATTAGGTGGTATAACTATACTCAGTAAAGTTCATTAGTAGGGGCTTCCGATGGATGTTATTGTGAAGTTTTTTCTTTACATTTGTTATTATTATTATTTATTATTCCTATCACTTTGCAATTTTCTCAGAAACCGCTTTACCAACAACCTTTTTCTCTCTGCAACGTACTTGATTAGCCAGGGGAAATTTATTCATATGAAGAAAATTGTGCCTTTAAAGGAAATTACATAAGTGCTTTATTTTTAAAATTTCTCAATTACAAGTTTATTATTCAAGATTCAAGACTCCTCAAAAGCCGGCGTGGCCTAGTGGTATCGCGCTGGATTCCTGATCGGGAAGCCGAGGTCGATTCCCGCTCTGGTCATGCCGGTGTCCTGTCTTTCGGACGAGACAGTAAAAACCGGGGCCCCGCGTCGTGGTATACATGGCACGTTAAAGATCCCTCACTGCCTCGGGTGGGTCCGTTGCAAAGGTCAAAATTTGTATGCCCCGCATAAGGCAGATACCGTCACCATATACGTAAAATATTCGTGGTGTGACGTTAAACAAAAATCAATCAATAAACTCCTTAAATTTCATTCTCATTTTTGACAGGTATGTTCTTGACATTGAAGGCAACACCGATTATCTAGCTATTATAGTATAGCCGCTATATAAGTTTAAAAATTACGTAATTTTTAAACTTTTTTTATTTTAAGTGTAAGCTATTTTTAAAATGCTACAAAACGATTAAAAATACCAATGTCACCATGAAAAAATATGTTTCATAATTTGAAAACCATTTTAATACCATTTTTAAGTGAAAATTTAAAAATTAAAAAAAAAATGGGGTGAATAAATCTATTTCGTTGTCACTCGCTTATTTTACGTCGGATGGCCACCAAAATAAATCCTATGCTTGAGAAGGGTTCACAGTTTTAAATCTATTTTTCATAAACTTCTGATGATTGGCCGTGTTCCCTAGGTTATCGGTTGAAGCTATCGAGAGCCGCCCTCGGAAAGCGAGAAATACGCGCTGTAGTTAGCTGCATTTTTCACTTTCAATTTCTGAAAATTTGCTTTGTTTTAAACTTCATCTCTCTCCTACTAACTTTCACAGACACATACTCCCCGTTAAATAAAAGGAATTATATATAAACAGTTGCGTTTTATGTTTAATATGGGTTGAATATAATTATATATATATAATTCGATTAATATTTAATATATATAATATAAATATATATGAATAAATTGTATTATATTATATTAATAATACAAAAACTGGTCAAAGTGTAAAAAACCATATAAATTTATATAATCATTGCGCTTGGCTTGCGGCGCCGACGATCCGGGTTCGATTCCCGGGTTGCGCCACTATGTTTAAGAGGTTGGTATCCTCCTGCTTCCATGTCGCGATATAACTGAAATATTGTTGAAAGCGACGTAAAACACCAATCAACCAACCAACTTACTCGATTAACTGAAAATCTTATTAATTACATGTGCATGCAGCCGTAAATTAAGCTCATTATTTAAGATGGCAGATTCCAATGATTGTGCTATTTTGTGAACGGACTGTAAAAGCTTAACCTTTTGAATTTAAAATATGGAAGGAAATCGCCTTTAAACTTTCAGATCCAGCTTATGTTAGTTTTGTTGAATCTCACTGAGCAGCATTGAGTAAATTTTGTACTTTCGATGTCAGTGGAGTTCCAGAAGGTCGTTTGGAACAGGTGTTGCCTTTTCGTCCGTATTTTGGGCATGTTTTAATTTCTGAATCAGAAACTGTGAGAGTTAATGTAGAATATTTGTCTTGCCTTCCATGCTCTTTGCCTCTGTAAGAATATTAAATTTAAGGGAGGAAAACACCAACTACATTGTTTATTAAAAACATGGACGACAGCAATATTGTGAGAATATAAGATAATATATGAATTGACGAGATGTCCCCAGATTTCAGAAGCTAGCACAATGTGAAAAAGTTCTTTGTAACATTTTGTGATTGAAGCGATTGGGGCCATATAGCCGTAGGGATCCAAACATTGCGCGATAACCATACGAACCGGCTGCAGCTGTATGAAGGTGTTATTAATTATAAGATATACATAATTCTCCTTAAGAATGCTCTTTCCGGGCGAACTACTTCACAACAGAAGTTTAGACGACCAATTATGGACTGCAATTCTTGAAATTTGACTGCGCCGTTTGTACATGTATATATAATAAGGAGCCTATGTACCGTCAAAAGTCATCGGGCAAGCCTGCTTCCATGGCAAAAATCTATTTCCAGACCCATGCATGTCTGGTAAATGGTGGGCTTTACAGTATTTTAATAGGTATCGAAAGGTTTCGACTTAGTCTCAAGAATAGTTCCAATTCTTATTGACACTGATTTGAGTGAGGCTTACCATAATAAACAAATCATCCGAGATATGGATAATGTGTGTTATTTGAAATTATTTTTGCTATCCACTGTAAGCCGGAACTAAATATTTCAAAAATTACACAAAAGCTGGTGCAGCATAACAAGCATGTATCATAGAAGAATGAGTTCTGCCATTAAATCCCAAGCAACAAGTGATCCAAAGAATGGATGGGAATAAGTCTACAAGCTCAATCGGTATCAGTTTTGCATATGAGAGCCTTGTGGCCTAATGATAATAGCATGTCAACAGCGTCATCGATTGAAGCACATGATACAGAAGGCAGTTCTGGGGAGATAAAATCATTCATTGATTTGTTCAGGGGATAGCCAAAATAAAATCATTTATTGATATATTTAGGGGGTAGCTAAGGTGATGTACAAGGCGACATTAGCCTGGTGTTTTCTTTGGTAAGCAACCAATTGGACTAACTTGTAACTCCCTTAATTAAATATGGTTATTCTTTGCATGATTTTAGGTGGGCTCAGAGATTTTAGGTTTATAGGGGTTGTTGGTGAATATGAGGCTCACTGGTCACTAACTTTAGACTTTATTAGTGTTTTTGGAATTTGATGAGCTAGGTGAAGGTTTAAATGTTGTCTGTCAGAACTAGGTAAGGATTGGGATTTTGAGAAGGTGTTCGAGGGGTAATTTTCCGTATAAACGACAACATAGCGAACGACGCTGAAGTCCACTGGCCTAGTTATTTTATTGCTTGTTTGGGGAACAATACTTATATTGGATTTTCCAGTTAATTGAAATGTGAAGTATAAGTGTTTGGTATGGATGTGGAAGACAAAAGAGGCGCCAAATCTACATCTACATTCAATATTTTCTTTTTGATTTCAGTAGATATTAGTGATGAGATTGAGATGCTGATAGGTTACTGGAACTGATAATTTGCCGAGTCTGATAAATTTAAGGGGAGCCATCTATACCTAAGTGAGTTGGCCTAGTCGATTCTGTATCTGAAAATTCGTTGATACTACTATGGGAAGTAGTAAAATAGGTATCTTATAGACAGTAAATATTTGCATTATATCTTCTCAGAAGCTGAAATACCTCTTTTCTTTTTCGATAGCAACCTAAGCCTTGACAAGTCACATTTATTATGTCAGCCATATTTAATAATGTGTTTAAAGAATACAGCTGTGTCTATAATGAACGACGACCACATGTTTATGTTCTGATTAATCTTCAAGGTAATTATATAAATAAAGATGCACTCAACTCTTAATGATAAATGCATAATCGTATTGCAGAGTGAAGTGAACGTAGGGGGAGAAGTTACGAATTTGTAGAAGATTCAGTGAGCGCTGCTGTAACGTAGAAATATAAGGAACCGCGATAAAATCCTACGCTTTTGGTACAAAGGGATTTACAAAAGTATTTAATAGCACCAATTGATGAATAAACATAAAGTTCACTAACTCCGTCATGACGGTTACTGTTTCTCCTATAAACTCAGCTTTTCTGGTATTTTTTCCGTAAATTAGGGCACTATATTTTAGGCTAAGCAGAAAACAGTCTTCACAAATTTTAAGCCAGACAATCACCAATATAAAAACGCCCTAATTATCCAAAAAAAAAAAAAAAAGAAAGAAAAGAGGAGCTCCTCGGTTACACGTCTGTCATCATCGATGACCACTCACTCCATCTGACGGTTACACTTGTTGACTTGGTTGCACAACCATCGGTCGGTTGTGTTGATGTTTCTTGCATCCGTCAACTGTTATGGCACTTATTTCAGAGCGCACGATGTCTGATGTCTCCTTTAATTGGTTGGCTAGAGAACTACAAATAGTATTGACATGTGTGAGTGTCTCATCTTTGTCATCATTTTCTATCTCTGCAGAAGCCGGCGTGGCCTAGTGGTATCGCGTCGGACTCCTGATCGGGAGGCCGGGGTTCGAGTCCCGCTCTGGTCATGCCGGTGTCCTGTCTTTCGGATGAGACAGTAAAAACCGAGGCCCCGTGTCGTGGTATGCATGGCACGTTAAAGATCCCTCACTGCTTCGGGTGGGTCCGTTGCAAAGGTCAAAATTTGTATGCCCCGCATCAGGCAGATGCCGTCACCATATACGTGAAATATTCGTGGTGTGACGTAAAACAAAAAATCAATCAATCAATCAACTATCTCTGCAGTGGCTAAATTGACTGCATGCCTCAGCTGCGAGAATGTTTGTGGTTCACCTCCTATAATTTTCCCGCGTAATGGCTTCTGAATGCCATTGACTACAAATTGCACTTTATATTTTTCATGCAGATTATGGCCAATGCTCTGTTTTTCTGCCTTTGCCAGGTACGTGAAAATGTCTTCACCTGGCAACTGTTTAACTGTCATTAATGTAAAACTGGCATTTTCTGAACAGAATCCCTCCATTAGAGCTTTTTTGAATTCCTGCATGTCTGTCCTTTGAGTGAGTGACAGGCTTTCCATCCATGTGGCTGCCTGGCCTTCCATATGGCACACCACACCATTTAGGGCATCTTCCTCTGGTACTTTATAATATTTAATCCACGCTTCTAAATTGGAAAGCCAAAGATGTGCTGACTCTGCACCACTGAATGTTTTTAACTTTATACCTGGTGCTGCCATTGTATGGTGTGATATACTGGTATCACTTTCTGGATGATTTATTTCTTCTGGTGATTCACTGGCTACAGATACATATGATTGTTGACTTCCAGAAGCTCCTGATGTTGTTGATCTTGTTGTGTACATGTGATTTATGGGCTTGCTCTTCATTGAATTAGGGATCCTTGTGGAAACTCCAACTTATCACCCGGTTTCGTCTGGTTTTGTTTTGTTTGCTTATTATAGGTAATAACTTTAATCTAAGCCATAAGAAATATGTTATGTTCACGTCTTTATTCTTAGAATTTCCAGCATAAACTCTTATCAATTGAAATGAAAAATCAGAATTCATCTATAATCACAAGTCAGAAATTGACAAAATAAACAATGTGTCTTTTGCATAAACATATTATATGAATGCAACATATAGACAATACCTTGTACTATAATTAGACAACAATAATGTTTATAATACCCATATCAATTATCCAAGAAAATAAATGAATTCCTTTCAATCAACAAGATACTAAGTAATAAAAAGTGAAAATTGGGGAATATTAGCAAATGGTAAAGCACTTAGCATTGATGAGGTGCACCTTAGAGTTGAGAATGAGCAAGCCTTAATTAATTCAAAATAAAGTGCTGAGAAATACAATAATTAAATGTTAAAAGAAAGTGCTATTAATTGCATAATATAACGTAAACAAAAATTTACTATAAAGTTATATTTGAGTTCATGAGAGAAAGAAATGTGTAGTACACAACAATGTCCATGTTTTACACTGGTTTTATAAAAACTGATAAATGAAAAGTTATTAAATTTTAAAAAGTAGTATTAAATCATAAATAATCAAACACATATCTTTCATTCTGATAATGTTCAGTTAGCTGATAATTGTTTGATTTTGAAGAAAAGAAACAAACATTTGAAAAATGTGCGTTTTTCTAATCTACCGGAAATGTAAACAAACTTTATTTGAGATGAAAAAGTCAAAACCTATCGTGTGATACTGGTTTCCGGACACTGGACCAAATAAGACAACTCAATTTAGAATAAGAATTTCTGATGCCAACTTGCTTTTGATACGATTTAGCATGACAAATATGTAAACATATGTACTGAAAAATAATATTGATAATGAACTTTAATGTACAAAAGTAATATGTTTAAGTTATTCGGTAATGAACTTAAGAAATGTAAAAGGCAATCAATTATATAGTTTGACAATTAAACATTTAAAGTCAAAACATGATATATATTCAATTATTTAAAAAAATGCATATCTAAGTAAACCAGGGAGGAGATCAGGCCAATTGGCTTGGTCCTTTTTGATATAGGAACTCAAACACTGAGCAATTGTGTTATTCATTCTCTCACAAATTGCATTAGTCTGAGGGTGATGGGTACTAGTGAAGTGCCTAGTCACTTGGAATATTTCACACACAGCTGTGACTATTTTGCTAAGAGAGTTCTGACCTCTGTCACTAAATATGGTACGTGGAGCTCCATATCTAGCAAATATTTGAGAGTATACACCCTTTTTCAATAAGTAGGTCCAATTGGCAAAACCGACTAACGAAAAATGAAATTCTGATTAGGCCATTCGTTCATGTGTCATTTTGCTATTTGAGATATACTGAATTGGAATAATAAAGGTTTTATACATCACTTTATGTATTTTTCAATGGCGACAATTTGAAATTGGGTACTCGAGAGACTTTTATAGAGCCAGAAAACGTCCGTTACATTTCCATAGAGATGTTTTTCCGTCAAATTTATTGCTAACATCTTCTGTGATAGACGCCATTGCTATTATCTGAATATATATGTATAATGGTACTTGCAAAAGCTCATTAGATGTGTACATTGAGTGAGAAATATGTGAAACATAGGTTAATTAGACTGTGCTATTTGCAAGAAATATTAAATTTCTTTTCGAATTAAAGATAATGAAGGTACATTTTGATGTATAAAACGCATTTTACCTCTAAGAGAAGTGTTACTTTCGTTTTTAACAATAGCAAGACACGTCTTATGAGCACAATGAAACACTCGACCCTAAAGGAGTTAAAATGTAATTTATATAGGATACATTGGGGGGGTATGTAAAAGGTAACGAACATTTGACAAAATTTCAGATTCTTTCAAGATTCTCGAAAAGGTAAATGCAAAAGTAATATGTGAACTTAAGCTTTGTTCCGGTCTATAAAACAACGAGACACAACTGTATATATGGATAAATTAACTGGCGAAGTACTAATTGCAATTGTTAATATGTATATTTGCCTATTTTCTATGCTGTTTTCCACTTTATACAGAAATTCTGAGAAAGGAAGCATTTCTTTTGCTCATATGAACTCTTCAGATGTATTTGTGGATAGTTCTCGATGAAGTGATCATTTGTACGCCAGATACGACGTTATTATAATATTCTGCTACTTAAATGGCATTTGGTAACTCACATTTCAAAATAAATGGATTTGTTCATTTTCATTATATAAAGCTCTACAATCACAAAACTGAGGTTTTGAAACTTGAAATTTTAATAAACATTCATTATAAGAGAACCAAACACATAAATGTAAAATTCAAACAAAGAAATGGGAATAATGAACAAAGTTAGAGTAACGAACATTTCAGTTCAATATATATGTGGATAGTCACAGTTTAATTTTTGATAACATCCCGAATGGCCAAGAGGTCAGCATTGTCAATCGCAAACATTGGCTTGGATTTCCCTGTTGCCACTGGGGTTTTTATCTTTCTCAACATATCAGAATTTGCAGTCCATAGCTTGTCGATTTTTGAGGGCCATTTATAAAGATCTTTCTTCTTTTCCATGAATGTAATTTCGTATTCGAGGTCACTTCTGTCAACATCTATAATCTTTCCTATGAACCAGTTGCCATCATATAATGCATCTACAAAGTCTCCCTCTTTATACTTGGGTTCATCCTCTTTGCTGATTTCCTGTTCCTCTATTGTTTCACGATCAGTGACCATGTCTTCGTGCGGTTCCGGATTCTCTGCAACTTCGTTATTCTCTTTTTCTTTTATTTCATGGACTCGGTCTTCCAGTCATTACAAGTATTCCCAGTGAGACACATATCGCAGTAACGGCTAACATCACGTGTTTTTATTTTGGAATTTCCCAATCCAACAATGCTATGAACCTTCATCGTTCCTTTAATCGCCTTAAGTTCCTTTTGTAACAACTGTTCTGCTGCCTCTTCACATCGATGAGCTGCCACGAATCTGAATTTGACATTTTTCATACTTGAGTTTACGGCCCAATCGTAAAAGTCCTTAGCATTCTGGATCACATACCTCCCCGATCTCGAAGCTTCATCTGCCAACCGTTTACAAGTCCCACCGAGTCCATCGCAAGGTCCCTTTCCGTGACCGGACTCAAAATAATTCCAAAGCGCATTGGTCCCGTACGTATCTTTGTGATTTGCGACAAACTCGAACACGTGTTTGTTCCGATATTGGCTCCTTGGACTATCTGTCCAATAATGAATGGTGTAGAGGTCAGGGTCAATCAGCTTTAAGGATGGCATTAACTCCTCAATAAAGGCTAGCACAGTCGATGACTTATGAGACAGCTCATCTGATATAACTATGAAACTCTCCTGAGTGAGTCCCCCTTCATTTTTGTAATACACTACCATAGGGTGTAGAGTTACAGCTGTTTGGTTGAAATATGCAAATATGCACTCTGAGCCTCCTCAACAGCTATAATTCTCCGCAAAATCCATTTGTATTATCATGTTATGTGGAGGTAACTTTTCTTTCAGCGTACGTATTTGGTTGTATTGTGTGTTTACTCTGCTCACGTGACTTGTAAATTCATCTATTTGGTTCTCGAATCGAGGGACGAATTCTTGTTTTCCCAGTACAGACTCCACTATCTTTGTAACGTATTTTTTCTTTCCTTTTTCTTCGATTTCAACCCGTTTCCATTGGCTGAACTTAATGTCAGTGTCATCATTCATTTGCTCTCGGACTTTTCTTTCAAATTGGTTTCTTTCAACATATGTTCTGGGTTTAACGGTACCTCAATGCCATACCTTCGCAACGCTTTTGCTGTTAATGCCGCATTTTGATGCTTGGTGCATAAACATGTGTGGCGACTAATGAAAGAAGCAGTAAGGATGTATTTCGGTCTGGTTCTTGTAAAAGTGGTGAACGAAATATTCGCACTAGGATTTTCGTACTTAAATTTTACGTACAAATTTGATAGGTAGTCAGTTAGCACATATGACTGGCGCTTTCCGGATCCAGTTTTGATGGCATCTTTTTTTCCCCGGCTGTGTGCGACTATTGTCCTCACGTTCTAAGAATTGAATAACATTTTCTTGAATTTTGCATCGTTTACTCATGCGTACCTTGGTTCCTATTTGGTGCATTTTGCTTTTTGCATTGGAAAGTTTGTGTCTACATAAGCCTGTTTTCCGACTCATGTTTGCCACGCACCTGTATTTCTTCACGATCTTTCCAGATACCATATTATAAATTGCAGTTTTCTTGCTCCGCTGTGTTTTTGAATTAGTTTCCTTTATTTCGTCGATTAATACATTTCCTACCAAAAGAGGTTTTCTGAGTTTGTCTTTTTGTTGTATCGTCAGATTAGCATTGTCTAGAGTGTCTTCTGTCCTTTATCTTGGAGTGTCGTTGATATTTGTTGTCTTGTTATTTGGTTTGATTCTCTTCTTTAATCGCTGGAGGTTCCGCTGCGCTGCTTTGAATTTCTTTAATGCCTTTTCTTTTTCATCTTCTAACTGTCTTATACGATTTTTCGCATCAGCCAAATTTCGTCTCCATCGCTTTTTCGGACCGTTTCTTCTATTGTTAAATGGAAGATGTTTGATGCGAATATTTGGTTTATTTGTACGGGGATTCTCTGGTGTTTTCGGCTCCGTTTCCTCCCTTGAAATGGATTGTATATCCTCTGCTTCACAGCTTTCATACCCACTCGTTTGTGATGTTGAAGGTTCTTGTCTTTCGTTCCGCTTTTTTTCATAATAACGACGCAACCGTATTCGGTTAAGTTCGTTCCGTTTCTTTCTATCTCTGTGGGTCACTTGTTTGGACTGTATATAACTTTCACGGCGTCTTTTCCTCTCCTTCTCAAGGTATCCTTCATTATCTCTTTGTTTTAATCTTTCTCTGTAAGCCTTTTGTATTTCGGCTCTACTTTTTCCCATGCCGTTTAGTCCAAGTCTTCAGAATCTAAAGTAAAATGTTCGTTACTTTCAGTTAAAATGCTCGTTACTATTAAAGACAGGCGGTACTATTAAGTATTAATCAATATATAGTTATTTTAAAGATTCAAAGATATGAAAATGGATCTATACTTCATTTTTACAGCTACAATCAAATAATAAATGTTTGTATAATCGAAATATTTGAACCACCTCCTAGAAAATACATTACAAACATTTGATTTAGGGAAGTAATCATATTTCCATGTTAATTATATTTATTTAAAGTTTCTTTCAAAATTTCTAAGTCTTACTTAGGTTGTAGAACTAATACTTTACACTTTCTAATGCGACATTCATTCACAAATATTACAAAAACTCGCTCAAAACATGTTAAATGTTCGTTACCGCGCGTAACGAACATTTACCCTTTTTGCCCTTGATCATGTGTGATAATAACAATGAGAGCACGTTGTTTACTGATTGATTTGTGTATTTGCAAATATATACTACAACTAAAACGAAGAAATATTTGATAAATTATAGATACATGTCATGTTATAGATAAACAAAATTTATACTTACATGGTATATTTTCTTCGTCCTTTGAATTATGTCCTATATATGATTTAATCAGAATTTGCTGTTTCAATAACGTGATGTCATCATGGGTTCACTCTGACGTCATTTGAACTTAAATCAATACATTTAAAGCCATGCTATAGTAAGTTTCGTATTTTGAAGTAACGAACATTATAGTCACGGACATTTTATTTGCGAAAGAATGAATATTTGCTACAGGAAAATAAAATATTGAAAAAACCAAATTCCGTGTTTCAACATTGCCCATAGTGATATTTATTTTGAAAGTAAAATAAAATAAAATCAGCATTGAATTTTGTTTGGGCGGCTTCTAACGAACATTTCATATTTATTTTTTCCATCTGATATCCTGATTCGCAAACTCAACATTTTTTAAATGAAATCTGAATGGAGTTGACTGCTTGGATTTTTCCTTTGATATGATTGTCTCATGTATGAAAATGATAGAGAATTCATTGTTACTATTGTATATTTAAAAAAATATATGTTCAAAACTACCCATATGGTGTCTCACTTAAAAAATATTATTCTGGCGACACCCCTTCCTCGCACCGTGTACAATGCAATTGACCAATAAAGTGTGAAAACTTTAACACAAATAGAGCAGTGATATATCGTGGTTGATCGTCAGCAAATTCTATGTTGTTTTTTAAGACATTTATTATTTATCATCCTTGTAATACAAGGTAGCGTGATCGGCGACAGTAACGAACATTTAAAATTTGGACATAATATCGACATTTTTTCTTTTATTCCGAGTTCTAAAACACCACAGTAATTATTTTATTTATTGGCCGCTTAGAGCTTTATATTATGTAGTACAGTGAGCTTGGTTCTGTGTTTAGGATCATAGATATAAGGCGGAACACCCATTGGACCTACTTATTGGAAAAGGGTGGTAATCAAGATTGAAATAGGTTAAATCAGTTTAGTTTGTAAATAGTGGTTTTATGTCATATTCTGATTCAGCAGCATTTTAAATATTATTTATGAATATGTAAAAGTTACATGGTATGATAGTTGAATTCAAACCATTATTTAGAAATACATGAATATCTTAAAAGAGGGAACTTTGTGAACAGACCCTGAATTCAAACCTTCTGCCATCAAGGTCCTCTAATCATTGAGTTATTTTAGCAGGTACCAATCTGGTACACTCCTCCACTACAGAGGGTTGTAACTCTGGTAATCATAACACACTAAAACCTGGAGCTCACAACCCTCAGTGCTCAAACTGCAAAAAGCTTATAGTCGGGGTTGGCGAGGTCCTTCTGCTATCAGAACAGCAGCTCTCGCCACTGAGCTATCGGGACAGATACCTGTCCATCACACCTACATGCACATAAATTCAATATTTGTCTCTCAGAAAAGAGAATTATCTAAACAACACACATACACTGTTTACTGATTAAGTACATTAATCTCCTAAAAACTGCTTCAAGTCAGCAGTCTTCAAAATCTTCCAAATGTTTTAGTCTTAAACTTCATGTACATTCTCAAGCATACCCCTTTAAAAACTGATATAATGATAGGATACTCAAGATATTGCAATAGGGGCTCGTCATTCTATTTTGTAGAAAGAAGAAAAAACTAACAGCTTTTCTTCTGTGTGCATCAATATTCGCATACAAAAGAAAGTTTCATCCAGTGATGGGTTAAGAAGGACATCCGGGGAGAATTATTTTTTTTCCAGAGACATAGACTACTTTCATTCTATGTCTCTGGGTTTTTCCGATTCCCTTCAAACGCCCTGGATCCCCCACTCTCACCTAGAATGATCAAAGGTGTAACGACTTTTGGTTCGTAGAAAAAAAAAATCACACACCACTATAGTTCATACTTTACCACTCCGTGTTGTTTCGCCGATCATCGTTGACAATTGATCCTCACCCTCTGATTCATACGTACTAGGCTCAAACTGATACGGGACAATTGTACCAGTAGGAGGAGGTGATGAAGAGCTACTGTCGTATTCGTATTCTGCCATATTTTATTCACATTACTTTCGTTTTGTGTACATGAGACGTCATCAAACTATTCGGTGTGTAAACCGGAAGTATTACTTCAAACTCGGCAATTTCCGTTAGCAGTATAATATTGTGGACTTATAAAATCCAATTTATGGGTTAATAAGTTTTTCTATGTCCCGAAATTTCATTTTGTATTAAAGTATAATTTTTTAATACATCGTTTATCGAATTTGTATAAATTATTGTTCTAAGGAATTTTTCTCTCAATGTTCAGATTCAACAATCCAATGCAAAGCTTCTTCCACAGTATTTTGCATTTTATGTACTTCTGTTGGGTGAAGTCATAATATTACTTCTGTTGGGTGAAGTCATAATAACCATTTCAGATGCCCTTAACAAAATTAAGAATGATCATCACCCTTCTCTGGGTTGATTTTAAGTTACAAGTTGCACTTAGAGCAAGAACAGTGGCCTTTGGGTGGAATAAACGAAGCTCAACAACATAGCGAAACCATTTCCTAATCACCTCTTCCTCATCCTGCACATCTCCATATTCACCCATGTTATAAAAAGAAATGTATGAACTATGGTATGTGTAGAAAGCATTTTCTTGTAATATATTTTTACGATTGCCCTTTTCTTAATTACAACCACCATGATAATTTTTTTGTGATTTTATATTTACTCAATGATAATTGTGATCAAATCTCATTAACGATTTGATCAAGTCTAGCTAATGTGGCAAGCAACTATGAACATACTATGCAGCATGCTGTTTATGGCTAAAATCAGGCAAAACCAAGTTACTTCAAGTGTCAGCATGGGGTTAAGGTTTTTGTGTCTGTGATCAAACATTGTCCCTTTTTTTTCAAAATATTTTTAGTATAATAGCCACATCCCTCGATTTATTTCTCTAATATTGTTTTAATTTGTACTTGGCACAATTCAGATAAATCTTCTTACCATGATGCAATAGTATGAAACTCATCTATAACAATAACCGCTACTGGAAGGCTTTTAATACATGCACGATACTGTGGGTCACCAAGGAGTACTTCTGGTGATGCGAAGATAATATCAGTACTAGTCATTTTGTTTGTTTGTTTGTTTGTTTGATTATTGTTTTACGTCACTCCACGATTATTTCACGTATATGGTGACGGCATCTGCCTGATGCATTGCATACAAATTTAGACCTTTGCAACGGACCCACCCGAAGCAGTGAGGGATCTTTTACGTGCCACGCCTACCGTGACACGGGACCTCGGTTTTTACTGTCTCATCCGAAAGACAGAACACCGGTGTGCCCCGGGCGGGAGTCGAACCCGCGACCTCTCGATCACGAGCCGAGCACCTTATCCACTAGGCCACACCGGCTTTAGTCATTTTGTAGATTGACTGCTTCCTGCATGGAAATAGTTAACCTTTTAACATAAGAAGTTATTTAAATTTAAAAAGTCCTCAATGTTAAAATGCAGTTTAGTAATGTACACGCAGCACACTGCTGTGAACTTGTGGTAGCTATGCCAACTCGTACCCCTTGATAAATGTTGGTTCTATTAATGTACATATAAAATTATTTCTATCTTTGTGGTCTAAAATTCATAGCTTGTTTTGAATAGACAAACGGTAAGGGTTGCCGTTACTGACTAACTGGGTTAGCCGAACGTGGTACTTTTGTCTTGCAGCCATCCATAACGTCAATCACTAAATGTATAAAAACAAACATTCGTACCTAATACTGCAGCACAGATGTCATTTTTTCCCGTCGAACCGATGTATTTGTTCTTCCATAAGTGCCACTAGTGGAGAACACATGATTATTTTGCTTTTGCAGTCAGGATCGAAAATTGGATCGTTTAATTTTGATGCGGTAATGACTTCTCGTACCCTGTCGGTAAAACCGCCATGCAATCAACATCCAACAAACATTCCAATATTTCCATTTGTTCTTTTTTTCAATCGTTCCAGTTTAAAGGGTTTTCAGCAATCGACAACTGCCGTGTCTACCATCATTCTCTTGCATGCCGCAATCATTGTTTACTTTTAGAAATGCTAGCCGAACGTTGAGAAGTATCCGTTGTCTGATTAGGTTACCGTTTCGGCAACAGATGGATTTGATTGGACTGACGGTATGGTTATCAAAGGTCACCCAGACATGACCCCTGAT
This sequence comes from Pteria penguin, assembly GCA_035048485.1. Classification (NCBI taxonomy): domain Eukaryota; kingdom Metazoa; phylum Mollusca; class Bivalvia; order Pterioida; family Pteriidae; genus Pteria; species Pteria penguin. The sequence goes on along the minus strand of CM068584.1, from coordinate 54,210,265 downwards.
GTGGTCCCATCAGATTCCTACCGCGATTATCAGAAACGACGAGCGAAGTAGGGATTTGGTTTTAATCAGATTGAATTGTATAGGTTACCCCTTTGATTTTTAGTCCTTTATCTTTAGCGTCAGTCTCGCTGATTAGGTATTAGTCACTTCGAAGGTCCAGATTGCGGTATGTGACGAGTGCTGCATGCAACACTGACTGTAATCTACCGTGATATTTTAATATACCTTCTGGAAAATCGACTTTAAGTTTCTTTGTTGTTGATTTATTCTCAGCATGTAGGGTATCAACTGGGAACTATGAGCCATTGAAACCGCCATATCGGGTTCCATTGATTTACTTGAATCTTTCCAATTCTTTGAACATACATGAGGGGGAACAGGTTTTTTTACTATCATGGTATTCACAGACTTTGCAAGTCTTGCTTCTGATGTCAGAAGATAGGACATTTCCAGTCTCTCTGCCAATTAATGAAGAATGACCTGTATTTTGAAACTAACGTTGAATGGGATGTATACTTATCGAAAGTTTACAAATGCGTTTAAATTTGATTACGGTCATTGTTTAGGTCAATGGTTTGGGTCATTTATAAATATGATGTCCAGGGTTTGAGACCTCGCTTCTGACGTGGGTCTGTATGCATAGTTCTAAATATCTGTACAGTAGTTACATCAGGCATACGCCCCCACTTGAAATTATTATGAATTGACTATATTAACTTATAAAAATGATTTTTTTTTTTGCCGAGCATTCAGGTACGTATATTGTCAAATCAGAATATATTTTATTTTGCAAATAAGTTCATATTCATTACCAGTTAAATGTGGATGGTCTGAATTGTGCACTGTGACCAGGAACTTTTAAAAGTATCGCAGCCTAGAATCGGGCTTCAGCAAGGTTTCCAAATAGCCGGCTTATGCCATTAGGAGTAGGTTCCGGTACACGTTTTAGCGTCCTTGGTTTGGGTTCTACATAGATTTCTCCACTGACAGTTGAGTCACGAGTATTTTCCTTAGTTTTGGCTGATGTGAAATCAAATTGACTAAACAAATATATATGATACACCATGGTCTCGAGCAGTGGTGAATGATTTCCAATGCGCTGCTTTTTCGGTCATATTTTTAGGGTCTCGAAGGCGGGCAGTGTTTTCTAACAGGCGCGGGCTAACAATAGTAATGTTTTAAGTTTTAATATGTCAAAATGTGCCAATGTACTTACTATTTCCGTGTTCTATGCCCAAGTGTACGCAAAGATAACTACTAATGAAGTGGAACAAGTGGAATAATTTATTATATATACATTAATAAAATAATTACATAATGCAATATTTACAAACACCATTAACATTAAAGGTCAACTGAAAAGCATTAATTTCTTGAAAAAAAAATATAACCCTCTGAGAAAATATGCTATACTATCTTCATATCACATTTCAATGATTTTTTTAAATCGCTACGCTCCGTAATTTACATGTTAATTCCGCCAGGTAGCGTGATCGCGCAAGAGTTGTCGTTCTTATAGCGACCTTTGTAACAATGGCGTCACGTGGGTTTGAAAGTGATTTTAAGGAAAGCATTCCAGAAATTGACATAGATTTGAATATAGACATTGAGTCTTATCAGTTTGAACCGAGAAAACGTCAACTTATCACGGAAGAAACTGATGACAGCTCAGAGGAATCTGCCAGCGATGTACAAGGAAAGTCTAAGAATCTTCCTATTGTATGTATTCACGGAATAATTGCTGGACCCTTTTGTAATATTTCGTTTGGTATCAGTAGGGTTTTTTTTCAAATACTTCATTTTACTGACAACTGGGTAATTATGTGACTTTATGATAGAGAAGAATTTTCTATACGGCTTAAACTCTTAATTTCCTCAGCTTTGAATCTTGCACATTCTGCTTTTACGTCAGGTGGCCTCGGACCAAAACTACATTTCTTACTTTAAATTTTAACAACTACCATATCCTCACTAACTGTTATAGTACTTGTATATTCCATCTTCATGAATTTTTATTTATACCCTACAGGTAAATAAGTACTACTAGTAGTAATGTACCTTATATTATAGTACCCTTTTTTCCAATTAAATCATGCACAGAGATCTATGTTTATTGTAACTTGCTCTTACCCCAGCCAACTGGGTTCTATCATATGTATTAAATTGTTGTGTTTTATTTTCAGGTGCACAATACAGCAACTGCACCTTGATGCCAACATTTTCAGAGTGCAGGCATTGTAACACACAGAACACCCTGGCCTTGAAGGCAATTTTCTCAGCAAATGGGTTTTAAAAGCCTCTTACTATGAACTTTTACAAGATAATGGATCCCCTAGATGATGGTCCTCTTGTGCATGAGTAAGTAATATGATAAATGAATATCGTGCTATTGTAATTGGCAGGAGAAAATATGGTCAGACCTGGGAATCAAACTCAGAGACTTGTGATATCAAGTTTGACATTAACACCATTGAACTAATGGGGTTGATACTCATCCATAACACTCCTCCCCTGCCAGAGGTTTCCAACCCTGTAAACCGAAACAAACAACAATCCGAAGATTGTAACCCTCACAGTGCACAAACAAACATACCATTAATTAGAGCTAGCCACAAAACTAAATATAACAAGCAGAAGAAAAAGATGTGGCCATACTTGGTAATCGAACGAAGAACTTTCTGTTAGCAAGAGAGATGAATGCCTTGACCACCAAGTCAAATTTTTATTTTTTTTTTTTTCTCAGATGAGGTTTTGCCTTGAGGTTCTTTATCACACACGTGCACAAAGTTGAAAAATTAAGGCCTATAGAAACAGATCCAAACTTGAATTTCCAAAGTTGTTGATTCTAGTAATAATACATGTCGGAGTGCATTTGTATAATTTCGGGCTATTTAGATACATGAACATTAAGTAACTTTCAGGGTGGAATCTGCTAAAGTTAAACACCAAGATTAGTTCTTGAACTTTCACATATATTCTTATTGTGTCAATTTAGATAAATAAAAAGAAAGACATAAACGTCCATGCATTTTTAGGGATCGAAGTTGCATGAAATGTAATTCTGTTGACATTGGATTGGATATATTGAGGAATGAATGCCTCCGTGAAACTGAAATTTCTTTCTTTGGTAACTAAAGCACATATTTTAGTTTCAAATAAAAAGACCTATATTTACACATTCCAGTTTTTTTCAGGCTCTACAGATATCTGGCCTATCGAAGATTTGCCAGGTGGATATGGAGACATCTGGGAAGAAAAAAAAACCGAAAGATCCTACCAGCCTGTGTAGTGAACAAAATCAGGTCGGCATTCCCCTCCCAAGAGTACTGTGGGTTCCAATATCCATCATAAACAAGACATGGGTTACTTTGTTTTATATGTAACGTACATAAATGTAAGTAATGGATAAAACAAATGCATTCATGAGAAAAGACAAGTACATAGATATTAATATTGCAATTTCTTTTAACATTCTTCCACACAGATTGAAAATTTTGATGTTATAAAGTATATATTTTTCATCCTGTATATTTTACATCAATGTTGTCATTATATGTACAAGTCCATATTCACAAATAAAATTTCGTTTTCCCAAACATGAATATCTTTTTGTCATTATATCAAACTAAGAAAAACTTGCAACAAAATGATGGCAAAACAAGGAAAACTATACATTAAATATGAAAATATTAAACTATCAGTGTCTTCACATAACATATTTTTCTTCTTTGTTTTGAACTGTTTGGTATGGTGTGCCACCAACTGTTCTTTGTTCTGGCTTGGGTACCTCTGTGATATTGGTACAGGCACGTTCCTTGACGTCTTCATCAAGTTTTCTTTAGCTGCACTGTACAAATGATGCTTCTCACGCTGCCTTATTACTTCATCCAGTAACTTGGTCACATAATCTGAAAATGAAAGTTTTGCTATCAACACTGTATCGTCAAGATTATATCGATATACATGACTGAATGCTATTGAATTTCAGATTCCGTTTGTGTAACAGAAGGTAACATGAATTCAGGATATACAGGTATTGATGCTCATTTCATGTTATTCATATATTTCATATGTATGTTTATGGTTACAGCATAGAAATTTAATCCTTTGCTGTGGCAATTCTCATATTGAGACATGCAGATAAAGTGGACAAACTAGCAGAAAGTTTCTTTACCAAACGTCTGCTTAATAATAGTAAAGCAAAACATCTATCAAGTTGTATTATGAAGAAAATGAGCGCCAATGACACTTTATCAAACCGGTCGCCTAGCAATCACTGACTCCAGTGATTGACTCAAAATCAGGATGCTGTAAGTGCGAGGAGGCATAAATAGTTTTATCGAAATGTGACTTGCTCATTATAGATACTGAAGCACCCGAACCAATTCGCACTGTTGTGTGTAAACCCCTTACATTTACGTCAACCAGGTTTTTGCGCAAATGTGTAACGTGATTTATCTCCGGTTGAACTTTTCTATCACCATACCCATCCTTAGTTTGACCCCCAAGGATAGGCGCGAACGTTCATTGGTTGCCCCTGCTTTGAAACCTTGTATTTAAGTTCGCCAGAACCACCATTTTTAGTCTCAGTTTGACTTTTCCTACAGACTTGCCATAAATGATTCTTAAAGTTACAAAAATAACAATTTTTATTTTAGCGTAACAAGATTGTGGTGACGCACAAGACCTACCACATCGTCCACAAGCGTTGGTTATTGGTTTGTTGTTCACGGATTTCTGTCGTTCTTTTCTGGCAGCCATTACGTGTTCATCGACCTCCTTAGGACGTCGTCTTGCTAAAGTCTCTGAATTTTCTGCCTTCTGGACCGTGTCCCTGAGTTCCTCCAGAGTCTGTGGGTCCTGTAGTGCGACTGCGTCCTGGGTTTTGTCTCGCAGTCCTTGGGTAATGACGTGGATAAGCCAGTCGTTACTCACGGTCCTGTCCGACGTGGCGGCAAAAAGCGATAAATGTAACCTTTTACAGTCTCCATCGGTCACCTGTTCCACATCCATTAGATTTAGATTCAGTTTGGAAGATGGTGTGAAACGGGACATAAAGCGGACTTGAGGGTAGCGAGAGACTGCTTCATAAACGGCGCCAAACTAGAGAACCACAACTGTGCTGTTCCTGTTTAAAAAAAAACAGCACGGTGGAAATGGCCTCATTTTCCATAAGCTTCATTAACTGATGACATAAATTGTGTCCACCACAGCACGGTTGACTCTTTCCGCTAAATTTTGAGTTGTACATCAACGTGAGGCCTAGGTACTGGTGTATGTGATGTTGCCAAAGATGCAACTGCAGGCGGTGGTGCAGCTGAATTTTCAGGGGGCTGGGCTGTCTCTGCCGACGCTTCCCTTACCTGTGCATTTTCCTGTTGCAGGCTCTGCAATTGAGTTTGCAGCTCCTTCATCATCTCCATTATTTGTATGTCGGACTGTCCCGATGTCCCTGGTTGTGGGTTGTCGCCCTCTTGATGAGAAGACTTATTTATTGGAGGTGCCATTCTGTTTCTTAGCCAACAACTCATTTACTTTCAGCTCGAATGGGAACCTATGTTTCTCAACCAATTTAACACAAACAATATTAACTTGTGCTTAGCTAGTGCGTATTCGTTTCAATGGGGCAATTTTGCCTCTATCTACAGCACTTAAGAGTGTTTTGTAGCTTCCTGAAAATAATAAAGATTACACTTTGGAAACTGTTCATCCTTTGTTTCTCGACGACACAACTGCAAGCGACAATAGTAAGAATGATTTAACAATATGATAATAAAATCATATAATGTAATAATAATAGTAAAGCAAAATATCTATAAAGTTGTATTATAAGGAAAATGAGCGCCTAGCTGAAGGTATGTGTTTTGCAATAGATTTCTGCTATTGATAATATGTATTTCTATACATTTGGAGTACCTTGTTGTGATATATATAGTCTGTGATTTTGTGTTAATATATGTGTGATATAAAATAAGACAGTTGATTTATTGAATAAATTATATTGTGTAAATTTATGTATATGATAAATGTCATGATAAAAGTAATTATTTAGGTTCGTAGCTAATCCTATTATATTTTTTCTGTTGTTTATTCCATTTCAACTCCTGTTTATGTACCGTCTTAAGTCTTCCTAGTCTGGGACTTGTCGGTTAATGTAACCGATAGGGGTTGACGTTGTGACCTATGACGCAAAGTGGAACTCATTGTTTATTCTCCGGAATGCTATCAATGTATTTGAACCGATAATCCGGAGAATGCTCTCGTCTCCTTGTTGAAGTGAAAGAAGAGATAAAACTAGTCGTCTTTTTTATTCTCTGTTCTTCAGGTGAGAGAGAGCTTCTTGATTTTCATCGAGAAACTCTAATGCAGTTATATATTTACAATTATAAATTGCCGAATATTAACATGATATGGAAATACAATAATACATAGATATCTCGAAGATAACAATTTGCCAAATAATAACAAGATAAAGAAACACACCAGAAATTTTGTTGCTTTGCCTAAAAATGTAAATAGAATTTAATGACAGATATTAAACAAATGAAAATACACAAAAGGCTATCAAATAATTTACATAAAAGTTAATTAATGAGTGGAACCATTAACGCATTTATTTTTAAATAAATTTTTGAAATAAATTGATTTATGAAACAAACGTCAGGAACCTTTAAAGTTATGAGACAAAACTAATAATGTACATTGTACGTTCAGACTATAGTATATTTAATCTAATCCATGATTTGTCGTGAAAACAATAAAGTACCCACGGTTGGCTCCTCTCAATAAATTTAACCTTATACTGTATGGATATATACAATCTATAAAGAAATAACCATAATATTTCCTACGAATATTTTAAACCATGATATATTTTTACCTTATACAGTTACATTTACTGATAATTTAACATAAAAGTAGAAAATACCTATAGTATGACATTACTAAACCATATTTACCTGGTTGAAGTGAAAGAAAATACAAAATTGGTCGTCTTATTTATTCTCTGTTCTTTAGATAAGAGAACGAAATAGACGCGGATCCCGGTTTGAATTGGGTGCTATGACTCGTCCCCCTTTTCACCTCAACCAATCGATATAATATAATTTCCGCACACTGCACAATTTCTACAGACGTTACAATGATTTAAAATTGCCAAAAGAAGTAAATAAAAGTCATACAATTGTGCATTACGATATGTTTTGGATGTGCAAAACATCTATGGTGGGGTTCGCTTTTACTTTAAGGCGTGGCTTGGTCATCCGCAGTGACTGAAACGGGCTTTAAGGGCATTTATATATGAATTATTGCGTAAAGAACAAGGAATACCTTCTACACTGGAGTTCGCCATATAATAATTCTAAATAAGAGTCATAGTATGGAAATTGTAAAAGATAGATGAACATGAATTTTCATAATAAGGGTAAAATGTATACAAAGTCACGATTCTCTTTGGGAATTAAAATATAATAACTAAATAAATAAACTATATAGACTATTCATTTCATGACAGAGGGGGACAATTAGGTACTTCTCCCACTTCCATCCGAAAGACTCTAAGGAAAAAATACATCTGTAAATCAACCATCACCCAGGAGAGGACAGTGTCATTACCAAGCTTCAATAGGACATCACCTAAAAAGACAGCTTACCTATCAGCTGAATGACAGTAAAGTAAAAGTGGACAAAATGAAACTGAAAAAAGGCAGTTTCCTTGTCTAAAAAGGCAAACAACCCTGGGTATATTTTGTGCTTTAAACTTCTTCCTCTTTTGTTCACAGCTGAAGAATTGGCTAGTTCCCGAGCGCAGGGGTAGTCAAAGCCAAGGAAGTGGACTATAGACTTCCCCTGGACAAAGTCAAAATCCAGATTATGAAGAGTAACTGATACTCAATGTCAATGACAGTTCTGCTAAAACAAAGTACGGTGATGCTAATACCATATAATTGTACTTGAAAATGTAAGTGAATTGATGAACAAAATATGAAACAATGTATAAATTAATTTACAGCATTTTTCACTCCTGTCTTAAATTTCAAATCAGCATTATAACTGTACAATTATTTAATAACTGATTATCAGATATAAATAACAATGTTACTTTTTCCTTTCGTTTTCAGAGTATGTCAAAATCTGGTGCTAGAAAAATAGTATTCCAGTGCCAAGCGACACAAAACTAAATGATGGCATCACCGAAAAAAATCACATATTGCAGAAGAATTGTGAAGATGAAGAAGTGATAGTAAATGTGAAGGGGAAATACATGTTTAGACAGTCGATCAGTCAGTTACATCAGTCCTGACATTATATTATAAGTAATGCTAAACTTAGTACCTTCTAGATAAAAATAGAAAAAAGAAACTTTTACCAGCAATTGGTATCATGCAGAAGACGTGCATACCCGCACTTAATATAGCAATATGTTTCTATTTAATTGACAGTTCAATTATTGAATTAAATAATTGTAAATGTCGGGCGATTTTATACTTGATCATCTGGTTGGCTATATGTACTCTATTTTGCATTTAATAATATAATGTCAAAAGGTAAGAAATAAATTTCATGCAAATTTACGAAAACACTTTTATCATTCATATAAAGTATTGAGAAGGGAACAAAAATACGCCCGGGTTTGTTTTTTTTACGCCTCACAACATGGGCGTTTCTTTTTGAAAATATGCCCTGATTTCATATATCAATGCATGAATTAAAAAATACGCCTTGTTCTATAGAATGGACGCCCGTAGGAAGGGGGTTTATTTTCTAGACAGACAATAAGCCATATAAATCCAGGCGTACTAATTTGCATAATGTTGGCAAAAATCATGGTGAACGACGGGCAGAAAATGAAACATTAAGGTAAGAATTTCTGGCTTATTTTTCATTTTAGAAAGATGAAATATTCAACAGGATTTTCAAACAATTTCAGCCCTGATTTTGTATGAAAGTAAGTTTCAGAAATTCCGTACGGGTAATCAGAGATATTTATATATATATATATGTATATATGGCTATAGTTTAATGTTTTGCATTGTTTATTTTTTAAGTAATACAGCTTAACGTTCGCAATAAATGTTTATTTCATATTATGTTGGTAAGAAAAAGCCAATAGGAAAGACATGATTAAGTCTCCCTCAAGTTTCTCCCATCTATAACTAAAATCCTTTTACTCAATGACATTACAAGTGGCCGTATTTAAGCTAGAAGCAAGACATTGGAGAGGGGTGGTTGAAATAGAAATATCCCCCCCCTTCCACAAAAAAAAAACTTAAAATAACCCCAATGTAATGTAATTTATGTGAAGGCAGTTATTGAATTCATCAGAATCATGTAAAATTATGCCATTTTAAGGGCCGTTTTGTTAATTTTTTTTTTTTTTGCCGTTCCTGTAATTGGTCACCGTTCCTGTAATTCGAGGTACCGGTACGAAAAGACGTAAGTACTTTACAAGTTCCTCATTATTAAGAAGTTATTGTACAGTAATTGTGTGATACTAATAGTCTAAATATAATGGGCAGTATCATTCCAGTTTATTTTGCGTTTGCCTTTTATACTGGTTTTCTTTGAAGTGATACGATGATCAAAGACAAATCTACGCCGGTCTCGAACCCACACTCGTTAAGGAAATAAAGTCCTGCGCTAAAGAGACATCCCAGTCATCAAGTCTTATACCCGCTACACTATCCTGATTCCACAACATCCTCTTATTCTTATGGAACGATATAATCTCTGGCACACGGCATAATTTTGACCGGCTTTATTATTCTTCAATACTTTTAAACTTCGCGTTTGCCTCCTTGTTTGTTTACATTATACACGTTTTATTTTTATATTAAAGAGTTCCATTAAGGAGAACAACTCTTATCAAAAAGATTTTCAAATGATTTTCAAATAAATTACCACAAATTGTATTTACCCACTTATTTTTTAAATTAAATCGTTAATTCACTTCTTCAGCTCATTGAAAAATACTTCAGAAATCTTGTGATGAGTATACGAAGGAAATGATGGGCATATCAATATTAAGACTGTTTTATGCTATTTCCTTAAAAAACTGATGTAAGAGGAATAGACTAGCACTGTATACAGTTTTTTATTTTTTATTTGATATTTTTCATGTTTACAAGTTGACCTGTACCTTTATTTCAAACATTTACCGATCAATTTTGAATTTTTCATTACTCTTGAATATTCCTATTTTCATCTAACTCGTATTTTGTGGGGTCTGTATCCATGGTAAGAAGACATATTTTTAAAATTTCTTAACAGTTATGTTTTCATTGTACAAGGCTTTACTTTTTATGATTTAAACATTTTGTTGACCTTTAGGTTAAAGTTTTTGTGATGGACGGACGGACCAAGATTTAATTTCCTGAAAACGGGGAACAGAGTGAAATTTTAAGATATAAATGCATATTCTGATCATACAGATATTATCATCATTTCCTTCAAGAAATATTTAAATATAAGATTTCTTTTCCATGAGTTACTTTAAGGTATTTCATCATGAAATTAGGAACATGAGAATGCGTGCTTTATTGTTCAATTATTGCACTTATTCAAAAATTGTCTTGAATATCATCTCATAAATTAGAATGCACGAGCAGGTTTATCACATAGAAAAATTGTAATAATTCACCTTCATTCGTAATGCTTGGAACCCTTTATATCTCGGTTTCTTTGTAACTTCACGATCAGTAGATGTATTACATGTAATCTCCTCAAACTCTGTCTCCTCCTCTTAGTCTGCTGTTATTTCATCACCGGTTTGTGTGGTCTCCCTCCTACACGTATATTCAGTCAAAAGCATCTGCCAGGACCTGAATCAATATAAAAGGACTTTATAGATTTGCTCAAGTCCCTCGATATTACTTTATACTTTTCAAGTAGCAAATGGAATGTATATTTAATGAGTATTACTAGTGCTCTCTAATCAAACTTTTCTAGTGAATTATGTAAAACAGAGGTAAAATAATAACAGAGGGAGTAAGGGAAGCCTAAGGATTTCACTACACAGTGTTTAAGCTAAACATTCTTTGTTTGTACATGTATTGTGTTAGTAGTAGTGACTAGTGACAGTACTCGTGTATATGTATAATTTGCTCATATTGGTGATTGTTTAGGCTTTACCCTGTTGTACTAAAGAAAGAAAGCTTGGCTTTCATTACTACATAACAGATCATTTTAAATTTCAAGATTACGATAAAGTTGAAAATGGATCCCACTTTATTCATTCATGCCCTATCTGTAACAATGTCAATGATATGGCAATGATTAAAATGTTTACCCCATATCCATTAGAGCACATATTTCGAAGTCATTGTAATTATCATTTCACCAAAGGCAGGAAATGAACCTGCAATCATGAACATTTGAACATGATGTCCCAACAGCTTATCATTTGTACATTCTAATCTTTGATATGACGCACAATTTGTGTGAAATGCCTCCGAGTCGAAATGACTGGCGACAATTTTCAAAGAGATCAGATAAGATAAGATAGATTATTGTTTTACGTCGCACCGGAAATATTCCACCCATATGGCGACGGTCAAAAGTTAACACAAATCGAATCACATTAAAAAGAGCAATCAAAAATATCTACGAAAGACCAGCTCTCACTGTATATCGTATCTACACATAAATGATACTACTAAAATGTACATGCATACACAATTAAAATATGTTATATTACAATATATTATCTTTTAAAAATCCCAGAACTTTCCAAATACTGACATCCTAAAATAAATCACTCATACTTTTCACAGTATAATAGTTATTTCGAATGTGTGCAATAATATATGTTTAATATATGTTAATAGACATCCGTAAGAGATCAGTCCAAGGGAAATTTTATTTATTTTTAAGTTTATTTTTATTGCACATGCAACACGTTCATATTGCAAATACTTGCACGTCTTCTTTCCCGTTTGGAAAATGCTAGTTGGCGTTCCCTTGACATTATAATTGGTAGTCTATCGGAATGTGTGTCACCCTTCGTTTCATGTGGAAATACCGACGGAACAGCTCCCTGAACTAATCTGACTCGTTTAAACTCGCTAAATCCAATTGACCTCAACAGGGACGGACGCCTTGTGAAAGACTCATCCGTAAAATGGTCGGAACAAACGACAAACGTAGGGTATGGTTCCCATAACTTCTCGGAGGCAGGGTTGCCTGTAACTCTATTAACTTTTTTAACCCACAATTTGTATTCTTCCGTACCAACTTTAAGAAATCTAAAAAATAACCCCTAACATTATCATCAATTCGTTTTGTGCAACCAGCTACCGCGCAATTTACCATTTACAAACCACAAAAAGTCGAACTCTAACCAACGTAAACACGGAAATTAAACTACTTTCACTTTTGAATGACCTTATATTACGTCACGCTCGGAAAAGTGCTAAAATATACGATCACTTACGAAGTTTCGTGTTTTATTCAGGTGGGTTTGTAGACGGCTTTTCGGAGGTACGATGAGTTATCAAACCGGGTTTTTTTTTTGTAAATATCGGCATGTTTTAACAATGTTTGTTGGCTTTTAGATTAAGAATGTATGAAGATAATTTTTTTTCCGATGACCTTTTTGATTATCAACATTGTAATATTCATTCTTGATATGTGCGGTATCCGCTAATCAATCAATAAGTGTTGAGTAGTAAACATACATCCGCACGGGACACACTCTGGAGGAGGCTTCAAGACGAAAAGGTAGGCACTTCTGTATTTATAATGAAATTTAGGTGTATATTGATTGATTCATTCATTGATTTTATATTCCAAATTATGGTTAAATACTAAGTTATTAAATAATAATAACAAGTATAAACATTTGTATTTTTGCTTGAGTCTTATTTCTAGCTCATCTGAGCCAAAGGCTCGAGTTAGCTATTGTCATAGTATGTTGTCCATCTGTCTGTTGTAAACTTTTAATTACATGTTCAACTTCTCTGAATAGTCTGAATGGACTCCAAGGATTGTAACGAAACAAAGCATACATGATGTACTCAAAGTCCTTTACTAAAACTGTTTTAGGATTAATATTTGCTGAAAAGAATCCAGGGGTTTGTCAGACAATTTGTTTGAAATCTTCTTCAACAGCATCTAAGTGGTGTATGGATTTGAAAACAAATTGTCAAATGACCATCTATAAGGATGGGTTATTAAGAATTGCGTTTATGGTAAAGATCTGTCAAACATAAATTGATGTTTTAGCTCGCCTTATCCGTAGGTTCAGGTGAGCTTTTCTGATCACCTGTTCTCCGCCTGTAAACTTTTTGCATTTTCGACTTCTTCAGAACCGCTTCAACGGTTTTTATGAAACTTGGTATACATGAAGTACTAGATGTCCTCTTTTAAATTCCTTTACAGGTTGCGCCACCATGGCTAAACATAAATCTCGGAGGGTACCACTCTTCAAAAATGTTCTTCTCCAGAACCACTGTATGGATAATAAACTAACGGTATCGGAGTGTTCCAGACAGATGCATGTTTCTAATTTGTTCATTTTGTTGAGATCGGATAAATCGTTTTTGAGGGGTTTTTGCATCATTTTGGTCTTTGTGATTTAATTAAAGAAAAGTTTCATTTCTTTTCATCCAGCGTATAAAGTTTTTTTGTCTCTTTCAATATTTTTTATTATAATAAAGGTTAAAGGATATTGTGAAGGAATTTTGTCAATATTTAAATTTCTTTCATTTTTTATGATTTTAGCTCACCTGAGCCGAAGGTTTGCTATTGTCATGGTGTAACGTCCGTTTGTCCGCCGTCTGTCGTAAAGTTTTCATATCAGTTCAGAACCGTTTGAAGGATTTTGATGACACTTGATATACACGGAGTACTAAAGGTCCTTTACCAAGTTTCCTCATCCTAATCCCATGGTTAAAAATAGATCTCAGAGGATTCCCCCTTTTGAAAATCGTTTTCTCCAGAGCCACTATATAATTTTCAAAAACTTAATATAAATATACTCAACAACACATATAAAATAATGCTTTCTTTCTAACAAAATCCTGAACTATGTTGTTTTCTAACATCACTTGTTCACCTTTCGGACTGAGTTGAACCTAATTAGAGCATTTTTGACACTTGGGTGAGTGATATAAGTCCTCTTGGGCCTCCTGTTTAAATAATAGTTTTTAGCTCACTGAGACTAAGGTCAATGATATAGCCAAAACACAACAAACAAGATTTTTGAAAGATATCGGTTATTTGTGAATAAGCAAAATTTGTTCAGGTGAGCAACATTGGTCCTCATGGGCCTCTCGTTTTGTCTGTAGTATCTGTGCAGCAAGTCTTATCCTTTAAAATTTTGTTGAATTTTAATGATACTAAATTGCAAAATATGCTACATATGACTTAAACATTGAAATATCAAGGTTAAATTCTCTAGAAAATACTGATTTGAAATATGATAAGAATTCAGTTACATTGTATTAACTTATTAATGAAATATGGATTGTTTGAATCATACCTTACACGAGTTTTGCATGAATTTTGTCCTCCCTGAAAGCGTGGGAGCACATAGTTGCTGTCGTGTATGTCCGTCCTTCCAAGTTCATCTACACCTTTCATTAGAATTAGATTTTACTTCACCAAAATATTATTTGGGTTAAGGAATTTTGCATAAAGGTACTTCAAGGTAATTTTTGAAAGGTCAAGGTCAATTATTAACTGTGACATAAAGGTCATTTTTATGCTCCCAGATCAAAGAATCGTTAGGTCAATGACCTTGAACCTACATTTCAAAAATGTGCCTTATTTGAAATTCAGTGCCACCGGGGGCATACATGTTTCTTGTTTGTAAATCACTTCTGATAACCATAGCCACCCAGAAAAACGCTGAGTACTTTGTTTAATTTGAGATTTTAAATTGCCATAAATGAATACTGAGTGATTAGTGTCTTGCTTCGTATAAGCGGGTGCCCCAATAGTAATCACTCCGTCTGTCTTTCTGTCAGCAATAACCTAAACATTAGGAAAATCTAATACACCTTTACAGGTAGGGCTTTCATATTTGGAATGTGTATTACTTGTGACAAGTCCTTTCTACTGATGTCAAAATGGTTGATCTTGTGACCTTGACAGTGTCCTTTGACCATGGCAATGTCACCCCACAGACTCTTAGTGACTATGCCAGTTTTCTTTTATATTGAATTATTTTCTTCATTCTTGATGAATCGGGGCTCATCCATCATTTTTACTGATTTTCTTTTTGTTTGTAGTCATTCAATGTAGTAACTACTATGTCCAGGTTGCCAAGCCAAAGACGAGATGAAATTATAAGCAATAGCGTTTTTTATAGTGATACTTTGCGTATGTTACAAATGAAAAGATTCCCAATGTCATTTCTAATAGAAAATCATTTCAATGTTTGAAGCATCATTTTTACACATCATTTGATTTTCAGATTTATATCGATGCAGCTAGATGTATGACTTATGAAGAACTAGCTGCATATATACCAGCAAAAGAAGATAGATTGGCACTTAGATCATTTTTATCTCCACAGGCACAGACAGATGGTAAAAAGCGTAGACTTTTTGATACATTAAGAGAAAAAAATGATGTTAAGAAACAGGCGAGTTGTTGGAGATGAAAGCGATACTGCCCTACAAAAAGAAACATTTGGGAGGGAATAAACATGCCTCAAAGCCATCAAGAAAACTAGAACTTGGATGGATCCACGAAGGTCGGCAAGTCAGAAAAAAATGGAGGGGGCACCCGCAATATTATTCCAAAAACTGCAACTAAGAAAGAAATATTGAAGAAATGTAAGAATTTGTGGGTTTTTTCCGAGTGGGAAAGCAAAAGGTTTTCAACTAGAGCAATTATCATGTGACATCTTTGATTTCAAGGAGACACCTTTTCCAGATAATGTCAAAATGGGAGTTTTTCGTTTTGACCTGTCAACAACATCAAATGAATTCTACACAGAAACAGAGGTTTCAGATAATAGCAGTTTACCAGATCCTTCCATGAATGGATAGATAGATAGATACATTATTGTTTTACGTCGCACCGGGAATATTTCACCCATATGGCGACGGTTACAAGCTAACATAAACCAAATTAAAAAGAGCAATTAAAAATATTTAGGAAAGACCAGCTCTCATTGTATAACGTATCTACATGTAAATGATGTTACTAAAATATACATATATACACAATTATAATACGTTACATTTCAATATATCATATTTTATTGAATAGGTTCACTTCTTTCAAAAAATCTAGAACTCTTGAAATACTGATACTCTCAAATAATTCATTCATACTTTGTACAGTATAATACTGATTTCGAATGTGTGCAGTGTCTGCACATTCCAACAATATATGTTTAATACTTAATAGACATCCGCAAGGGATACACTCTGGAGGAGGCTCTTCCTTTAAAAGGTAAGAATGCGTTATCCAAGAATGCCCAATGCGGAGTCTACAAGTAACAATTTCATCTCTACGACAAGAATGATGATAATTTATTCTATATTTAAAAATCGGCTTCAGATCATGAAGTTTATTATTATCTTCATGGTCCCAGTTTTCTTGTGACAAAGCATCAATATAATTCAATATAGATGGTTTAAAATCTGTATAAGGTATTTTACCTACGATATCTAGTCTATTTAATCCGTCTTTTGCTGCTTTGTCAGCTTTAACGTTACCTACGAATCCCGTATGTCCAGCAAGCCAACAAAATACGATGTCAAATTTATTTAACAACAAAGAATTTACCTTTTCTAAAATCCTCAAGATGTAGGGATTACTAGTATTGAAATTTTTGATAGCTTGAAGACATGATAAAGAGTCAGAAAAAACGATACTCTTAAAGTGTTTATTTTTTTCAATATGAACAAGTGCTAAAAGTATAGCCTTAGCTTCCGCTGTAAATATAGAACAATTATTTGGTAAACGTATGGATAAAGAAATATCGGTATCAGTTACTGCAGCAGCTGCCACTCTGCCATCATCCTTGGAACCATCAGTATAGTATGATTTATATTCCGAATACAAAGATCTTATTTCTGAAAACATTTGTTGATATTTCAAAGAATTCGTATCAATTTTCTTATGATCTGATAATTTCAGTATAACGTTCGATTTTTTCATCAACCAAGGCGGTGAAGAAGGTATTTCATAATTTGCTATATCAGATAATCTAATTCCAGTCTTTCCAATGTGTTGTCGAACCCGTAATCCAATATTTTTAATACTATTGGGTTTACTATTGTATAAAATTTCATGTTTTGGTTTAAAAACGCAGTCAAAAGCGGGATTCGAAGAATTTGAATACAGTTTAATTACATATTGCAAAGTAAGTTTCAGTCTTCTTTCATTTAAAGATGGTTCCCCAGCTTCAGCATATAAACTAGTTGCAGGTGAGGTTCTGAAAGCACCAAGACTCAAACGTAAGCCCTGGTGATGTATGGTGTCCAGAAGCTGTAAATAGGACTTTCTGGCCGAACCATAAACAATGCAACCATAGTCCAGCTTCGATCGAACCAGCGATCTATAAAGCTGGAGCAAGGTTGTACTTTCAGCACCCCACTCCACACCAGATAAAACTTTTAATATATCTAAAGCTTTTAAACATTTTACTTTCAAAGATCTGATATGCGGCAAAAACGATAATCGTTTATCAAAAATAAGTCCAAGAAATTTAACTTCCTTCACTACTTTAATCTGATTACCGTCCATAAACAGTTCTGGGTCATTATGTAAACGCCTATTCTGGCAAAAATGAGCACAAGAAGTTTTATTTTTCGAAAATTTAAAACCGTTTTCAATTGACCATTGGAAGATATGGTTCAAACAAAACTGAAGCTTCCGCTCAATCATATTCATATTTTTCCCTCGGCAGCATATTAGAAAGTCATCAACATAAAGGGAACCATCTATATCATGTTTCAAAACTTGAGCTAAACTATTAATTTTAATGCTAAACAGAGTAACGGATAATATACTTCCCTGAGGTACACCCAACTCCTGTTCATAACAATTGGACGTATGAGCACCTAGTCGAATATTAAACCGTCTGTCTTTTAAAAAATTCGAAATAAATATTGGCAAGTTACCTCGGAGACCCATATTATATAAATCTTTTAAAATACCATATTTCCAAGTTGTATCATATGCCTTTTCTAAATCAAAAAATATCGATACAACATGTTCTTTATTTATAAAAGCATCACGAATATATGATTCTAAACGAACAAGATGATCGACAGTACTTCTGTGTTTTCTAAAACCACACTGAATATCAGTAAGTAAATTATTATGTTCCAAAAACCAGACAAGTCTATCATTAATCATTCGTTCTAAAGTTTTACATACACAGCTAGTTAATGATATTGGCCTATAGTTAATGGGATCAGTATGATCCTTTCCTGTTTTTGGAATAGGAATTATAATGGAATCTCTCCATGATTCAGGGAATTCGCCTTCAGACCAAATTCGATTGAAAATATCTAGTAATATATATAATGATTCTATTGGAAGATGTTTAAGAATTTGGTAATGAATTTCGTCTGACCCAGTCGCTGTATCACGAGATTTTTCTAAAGAGGACTTTAATTCATCAATAGAAAATAGTTTGTTATAATCTTCAGTAATACAAGAATTAAAATTAAGTTTTATTTTTTCGGTCTTACGTTTTATCCGTTGAAATTCCGGTAAACAGTTTGTGGAAGAAGAATTTTTTTAAAAAGTTTCTCCCAAAAAATTTGCAATATCAGCTTTTGACGTTAAAATCGTATTATTTTGTCTTAGGTGTTTTAATTTGGATGAGGTGCCTTTACCGTTAATTTTCTTAATCATCTTCCAGACTTTATTAATAGGGGTATGCGTATTAACTTTAGATACATATTTTCTCCATGATAATCGTTTGCTTTGATTTATAGTGCGCCTGGCGATGGCCCTACATTTACGAAGTGTATTTAGATTAGAATTTATTGGATGCCGTTTATAAAGTTTTTCAGCCTTCTTCCGCTCTTTGACAACAATTCTACAATTGTCATCAAACCATGGGTTATATTTACGTTTTGGTATTGTAGAGGTTTTAGGTATACTTTTCTCGCAAATTTGAATAAGATTATTTGTAAAAGTAAGAATAGGTTCTTTTTCACTATCATAACTCGTTGTATTAAGTTCAAACAAACAATCTGTTTGAAATTGTGTCCAATCAGCTTTATCGAGTTTCCAGCGTGGGATTCGATCATCGCTCGATGTTATATTGCTTTTTAAAAGAGTTGGAAAATGATCACTTCCACATAGGTCATCATGGACTGACCATACAAAATCGGTAAAAAGCGAAGGATCTGTTATGGCAAGGTCAATCGAAGTATAAGAACCATTCCCAGGATGTAAATAAGTATTTGACCCATCATTAAAGACACATAAATTATGTTTTTCTATGAAATTTTCAATTATTTTTCCTTTATTGTCTGTATTATCACTGCCCCACAAAGGATTATTGGCATTGAAGTCACCTAATAAAATGTAGGGTTTAGGTAACTGGTCAACAAGGTTATCTAGTTCAAGTGGATCTAAAATTAAGTTAGGTGGAATATATATTGAACATAAAGTGATTGTTTTATGTAATGTAACACGTACAGCAACAGCTTGTAAAGTTGTGTTCAATGAAATATTACTATGTAAAATGGAATTCCGAACGAAGATGGACGAACCACCTGTAGCTCTTTCATTTACACTATACAAATTATATTGTGAGAAATTCTTCACTTGAAGTTTATCCGTGTCTTTAAGATGAGTCTCCTGAAGGCAGAATACCGTTGGAGAAAAATTATGATCTAATTGAAAAAGTTCATTTATATTTACCTTTAAACCTCTACAGTTCCACTGTATAATAGAATCGGAACGATTCATTTGTCTGTAAGTCGGGCAAGTGAAGGCTTGCGACCTTTTTTCTTTGGGGACTTACTACGACCCCTTACATTTATTAAAGGAATATTTTTTGTACTTTTATCATCATTTACAGACGTAGTATTTTCTGTCGAATTTGTATCAGGAGAGGTATCTTCCATCTCTATTTCCAAAACATCGAATTTATTCCGAACGACCACCTCAGGGCTCAGTGGTACATTTGCGGACGACGGTCTATTTTTAACACTTGTTTTGCTTTTAGATTTCACAGGAGATGATGATTTATTGCTTACTGTTTTTTGCAGATTTGATGCAGTCTGCGAAGACGAAGTCGACGAGGATGCTTTAGGTTTAGACACAGCAAATAACGAGGAAATATCAGATTTCAAACATGATATGTCAGTTTGAATGGCAATTGAAACAGTTTTCTTTGAAGCTTTGGAAGCGTAGCTGTTAATATTTATTGCAGGAATATGTTGGTTTTCATAAACTTTCCTTGCTTCAGGATATGATAATCCCTGTTCAACTTTAATCTTTATAATCTCCTGTTCTTTTTTGTATATAGGGCAGTCTTTCGATGAAGCACAATGATTGCCTTTACAGTTCAGGCATTTAGGGTCGGCAGAACAAGGTTCAATGCCATCAAAGTGCTCATCATACCCGTCAACTCCAGTGTCAACATGACCACATTGGTGACACGTTTTCCTATTTCGACATGTCTTCAAGCTGTGACCAAACTTCTGACAATAAAAACAACGCAACGGCGAAGGATAATACAGGTCAACTTTGGCTGTAACATAGCCTAATTTTATTTGTTGAGGTACAGATGATGTACTAAATGTAAGAAGGAAAGTATGTGTTTTGATTTCTTTGCCATCCTTTTTAATAATGAAACGACGTACACCGACAACTTTTTGATTTTTCAATTCTGACAGAATGACGTCATCTGCTAATAAAGCAAGATTTTTGTCTTTGTCCCTCAAAATACCACGACATGTATTGAGGTTAAAATGAGGAGATACTTTAACAGGAATGTCACCAATGTGGTCCAACGTTAACAAGTTAAGCGATTGTTGCTTTTTAACACATTCAACTAAAAGCTGACCGTTCCTTTGTTTAGTAACGTTTTTAACCGTGCCTGCCACTGATTGAATGGTTTTATCTACCAAGAAGGGTGAAGCTTTAGCTAAAGCCCTATCCTCAGATGTTATTACCAGAAAGCGAGACCAGTCATCATCAGGTTGTTCAAGAGTGTTTTGATTATTGCCCGCAAGACGTTTTCGTTTGTTCAAAGTTTGGTGGTTTGGTATTGGGGAAGCCATTAGAAAAGATTTATAATTCATTCTCACAACAACCCACCCTCCAGGGAGTGTCAACAAGGACCAGGCAATACACTGTGGCTCTCCTACAGCAATGCACTGGAGTTGCTGTGAAAGTATACTCGACTACAAAGAAAAGAAATGCATTTAACTGCAGAAAAGGTAACTCGGGTACCAGTCGAGAGTACATTTCAGAACAGTCAATGGCATGCAAATACTTTCCATTTACAATCGATTGGCCCATTAGCCACCGCCTTCTCAAATGAAAAGTTGGAAAATGCAATATATGACAAAAAGACAAAATTAGACAATATGCATAGTACTTCAAGATGGAATAAGCAAGATAAATGAGGGCTTGGCATGACAAAGCCGATTGATCAGGATCGGGCCGATCCGACCGCCCGTCTAGCTGAAGTAAAGGCCAAAGTGGAATGTTGGACACGAACAAACCGCAGTTTGAAGATGCCCTCAGCCACCAGGATCCCGTCCTCCAACGACACGGGTTGCATCCCACGGCAAACAGGATGCCTCATTTGGTCTAAAACCGCGACCAGCAAGAGGGTGCTTGGGAATCTTTCATAAGAATTCCCCGGGTGCCTCATTTAGTCGCCTCATACGACACGCAAGAGGTACGGAGGTCCTATTCTTATCACCCCGGGGACCCCACGGGGAGCAATAAGACGAAACCCCGTGATAATACAATGGAATTGTAGAGGTTTGAAAGTAAATTTTAATGAGTTAAATCTTAAATCGGGTGGTTCTTCAATCTTTGTCCGAAATTCCTTTTTGCATAATATTATATTAGATACAGCTTTACAAGCTGCTGGTGTGCGTATAGCATTACATAAAACAATTACTTTGTGTTCACTATATCTTCCGCTTAGTTCAAATTTAGATTGTATTGAATTGGATAAACTTGTTGAGCAGTTACCCAAGCCGTATATTATATTAGGTGACTTAAATGTTCATAATGTATTGTGGGGTGGTGAAAATATTAATACCAAAGGTAAAATAATCGAAAATTTTATATCAAAACAACAGCCGGCGTGGCCTAGTGGTATCGCGATCGGGAGGCCGGGGTTCAAGTCCCGCTCTGGTCATGCCGGTGTCCTTTCTTTCGGATGAGACAGTAAAAACCGAGGCCCCACGACACGTTAAAATCCCTCACTGCTTCGGCTGGGTTCGTTGCAAAGGTCAAAATTTGTATGCCCCGCATCAGGCATATGCCGTCACCATATTCGTGAAATATTCGTGGTGTGACGTTAAACAAAAATCAATCAGTCAATATATCAGTATAGTATATCTGTCTTTAATGATGGGTCATGTACCTATCCCATCACTATACATGTCATAGAAGAAACATCTGTGCGCAGATACAAAGATGGACAGATGTATGGTGTCCGATACATTTTATGTTATCAGTAACAGTTCAGCAGTATAGGCAAGGTGTTAATATCAAAAGAACACTATGGCTAGAGGAAGCCAGGGCCATACATGCTACATAGTTATTCTGTTCTTGAGGATGGTGCGCTCAAGACATCAGCATCTACTAAGGTATGTTCATTCACACATGGCAAAAATTTCCTCATCATTATGTCCATTTTATATAATGTTTAAAACTTTAATCATTTGTTCTTGGGCTTTTCCAACTGAAAATTTGTGATACACATAACAAAGTAATTGTCATCATGTTTGATATACTAAAGTGTAGATGGAAATGTAGATTGTGCTTTTGGAAATGGGTAGAGCATACTAGATTGGGGAAATCATACTGCATTCTTGCTGGTTTTTGAAATATGTTGGTAAGTGGTTGTAGACCTGCATGGAATCCACATCTATCATTTAATGCACAAAATAAAATCAATTTTAGTTGCTTATGATAGATATGGTGCTGTATATGCCCCCTGTTAAATGACGTCATCATTAGGGTGTAATAAGATCGGGTTCTACTTGCTTACACCTGTTTGTGCTTACACCTGTTTGTGTTTGCTTACATCCTAGGATCTATGATATTGATAACACTTATACATATAACATAATACTGTTAGTTTTCTTTACAGTTTATAGATCTAGCTTCAGTCATATTTGTGAAATCGTAATTAGTAGGCACGGTAAGGGATTGTCATTACTTGGTATTAAAACCATATAATGATATGTATGTTCCTTTATTGTTGTAGTCATTTTGATATTAAGGCATGTGCATGTATGTGAAATATTATTGTTACTGACACGAAGGCCTTGAAACACTGTTATATAACACCCCCCCCCCCTCCAAAAAAAAAACCCAAACAAACAAACAAACAAAACAAAACAAAAAAAAAGCCCCTCATGCTTGTTTTCTTGATAATGATTGTAGGTTTTGTTCATAATTTTTAGTAGATTGAGGCATCTTTCCTGGGAGGCTTTACTAATAAAATGTGATAACAGTATCACGAATGTATTATTATACATGTATTTAGGAATAAAACATTAAACGTATGATTCTATGTATTAAATAATGACATGAGAAATTCAACATTACATATTCTGTTTCATTTGCATTGACAATAGTCATAGTTATAGATGTGCTATTTGAAGATATGGTTATAAAAAAATTAATTGCAGAGAAAATTTTTGATAAATTTTTTTAGAATGTTTCCTATGGGATTGTGCATAATACATGTGTATAAAGCTACTATATATAATACCTAATTCTGGAATGACTGAGATTGATTGCTTGACTATTTGCATTACGTCACTCCATGGTATTTTCTTGTATATGGTGATAGCATCTGCTCGATGCATTGCATAAAATTCTTACTTTTGCAACGAACCCACCTAACAGTGAGGGATATCTTTGTGTCACGGGTGGTCGGTTTTTACTGACTCATCCAAAAGACATGACACCAGTGGGACCATTGCAGAAATCGAACCAGAGACCACTAGGTCATGAGCTTTGAGATAGGTTGAAAAATAGGGTGGGTTGAGAGTCAGGATTGGTTGGTATATATTGATTTATTCCATTTTTCAAGGTCATGCAGACATCCGTAGATGGCAGCCTCATCAGCCAGGATGTCATAAAGAACTTCACAAGACCAGAAGTGCTAGAATCTCTAGGGACTATTAGTGGTAAAGCCATTGGGGAAAGGATATCTGTCAAGGGTGTGGTAGAACAAGTACAGTAATTTAGATAGATTCTTTTGGGTGTATTATCTATAAGATTTAGATATGCATGTGCCAAAATCAATCACATTGATATTGTATTTGTTACATCCGTACACTACATATATAAAGTAATAGTGATGTTAAATTTCAATTAAAGTTACCTAGTTATTTATAGGTTGCACAGATATAATATGCATATATTATACTTCAATATCATGATGGGATTATAAGTAGTGTCGTACCGAAGAAACACCAGTGTAGAATTACGGAGATGTTCATGTTATGAAATGGATAACGTGTCCGTCATTGATTACGATAACAAAATATTGTGCTTAATATTATCCTAGGTTGATGCAAGAACGACGGCTATATCCATGTCCTTTATCTGTTATTAATTATACTAAGCTATACTAGGCTTCAGATATACTGAAAAGTAAGAATACCCAGAGAAAGCAGGTAAAGGTAGTGGATGGAAACTCATCAATAGACATCAAACTATGGGGGACAAAGCCGAGTTGTCTGTGGATGTTGCAGCTTCCTGCATTATCTATGCCCTGGTAGTTGACTACCAGGGTAACATTTCTCTAAATTACTCCCAAAGTACTATGATAGAGGTTTGTATATTTGAATAGATAAAATAATTTTTATTTTTCCATGTATATATGTAACAAAGCTGCCTAGTACACAGACAACGCCCATCCTAGATAAAATATGAGTGACAAACTTTAACTGAATAATGTTGACAAATCTTTAATTAAAATATTGATGTATAATCTTATATATTCATTTTAGCTAATTATTATCATCTTATTGAAAGTCACTCGAAAGAACTTCGAATATTCTTTATTAATATATCTGTGCATCTTTTCTAGTAATTATATTGTTATACAAATAATAACCACATGGCTACCTTGTTCATTATAATTGTTTATGTTTGTAAGGACGCAAAGGAGGGAGATATCACACTTACACATGATCATTAATACTAAATGTGTTTAGTTCTAAGAAACTATGTCCACGTCACAGTGGTCAGTCAATCGATACTTTTCCATTTTTGGAATTGGTAATTCAATGAAGCTTTGATCGTGCTTAAATACTGAAGGGGAAACGGTCATTCCCAAGAATCGGCTTGATAGTCTAGAAGGCACGTCGTCTTCCGCCATTCTCCTCCTTTGCGGTCACCATAACTTTGTACTATACGATCACCGCCTTTTGAATAAAGACATTAAAACTTTGGAGTTCCTGATTGAGTTAGATACAACGTTACAGTACATCAGATCGCCTTACAGTTACAACGTAAGATGTTTCTAACAGTCCACAGGAATATGAAAAAGGCCAAGAAGAACCAAGCCAAGTACGCTGAGCGCAATGCTAAGGACACGCACTTCAAGGTGGGAGACCCTGTATATTACAGAAACTTTGACCGGAAGAACAAATTTGACGTAAGATGGCGGCCATATTTTCGCATAATTGAGCAGACATCCCCTGTCAGTTTCCGAATTAAGAACCAAATGACGGGAGATGTAACCAAGGCTCATGCAGAACAACTGCGAGTAGCTGACATAGAGGAATGGGAAGTACCGAGGAACCCAACGGGAGCTACGATACGACGGGCCCAGTACGTAGTACCCCGGAGGACTCTTCGGACGACCAGTCGGTAGGCCAAAACATAACATCCACCCCAGAGGACGCTCTGGACCGAATGGCAGACCGAATTCGTCATGAGAGGGATGACTCATCAGAGGAGGATGACATACCCCTGATGGAATTACGGGACCGGCTGAGACAGAGGCGGTCACGACAAGAGGAAGAAGAAGAACCACAGTATTCCCTCGAGGCTGATGAAGACATGCCCATCGCCTCGGAAGGGAGGGATATGGAATTAGACGTAGTGGATGCGGCGGAACAGGCAAGAACCCACAATACCCAAAATTAAGTTCAACGTTGATTGAGACCTGTGCAGTCTCAGGTAAGTATCTTGATTACACAATATGGATTCGGCAACTAACATGGTTGGTGTCTGCGGCAAGTGGATATGGGATTGGTTTTTCCCAGAGCCGTTACCCTGTAATCAAGACTACGTGATTTATTGTAGGGAGCATGGACCAACGAAATATCCACTCCATACATATGAGGACACCGATGGGGATGAAGATCAAAGCTTTGCATAAACAGACGTCTGGGTGCCCCATCTGTGAGGAAAGATGCATACGACCGTCATCGGTCAGACATTTCGAAGAATTACCAAGGAGATTAAGCCTCCTCTACCCCTTTCGAGTGGTAACGACCTTCGAGGTCGCGGAAGGTCGGCACCCTGAGTTATCCGTGTGTCGTACGGGGTTGCACGCCCAAACGCCAGAGGCGGCCACATTCACGTTAAACGTCATAATACAGATGGCGCGCCAACAATGCAACCATTAATAGACCGATGGCAATGTTCTATAGTGTATATAAAAGAGGAACACTTTTGTACATATTAAGAGATATGATAATAATAATTATATATTAAAAAACAAAAACAAACATTGGAATATTGGGAACTATATTGGTCTTATTGTCATTATTTTCTTTGACTGAACAGATGCAGTGGTCTGTTGTTACTAATCGTTACGCTCCCTCTGACATCGACCTCGGTAGTACTTCGACAGAATACCATCTTCCAGAAATTGGATGTCGTTTCGACCACGGACGCTCGGTGGTTAGTGACCTTTATTATTGACTTTGCCCCCTTTCAAGATTTCTTGAAACGCTTAAACGAAGCGGCTGACGGGACATATTTTGCCATTGTGGCTTTGGTTAAACATTATAACACAACAGATTCGAACCAATACTACAGAGTGGCACAAGGTTTCATTAGAGAAAAAGAAGGTATGCGACGGCTTCATACTACGATAGGTGGTCAATATAAGGATATTCAATCAGTTCATCGCAGAAGGCGAGCCCTTATACCAATTATTGGTAAAGCACTCAGTTTCTTATTTGGGACTGTGTCAGAAAGGGCAAACGTATGGAAATTATCCAAAAATCAACAAACCATAACACATGTGGTGAAAGACAGTCTCACATTAATAAACAATACGAGAAAACGTCGTGGAAAATCGGCAGGTAATTAACAGTATAATGGTTACCTTGTCGGAAGTAACACAAAGAATGAACTCAATGACGACACAATTACAAAAGGACATAGCACGCCTACGATATTTTGCAACCTCTGTAAACCAAATTCATTTAAATTTTAATGAACTTAGACAGATAACTAGTACGGCTCAATTTTATTTAGAAACATTATACCTACAATTAAACATGCTAAGTTTAGGACATTTAATATTCTTCTATTATCAGTCCCTCAAAATTAAGATTAACATTGTTAGATATCAAAAGCCGATTACCTCCAACACTTCATCTATCACATGATCCCGCGGAAGAATTATGGGTTTACCATATATTTTTAACATGTACGACTTTTATTGAAAATCAAAAAGCATTGTTGTGATGTCACTGCCTTTGGTAAATATCAATGAGGAGTTCGAAATATATAACGTATACAGTTTACCTATCCCAATGCCTAATGATCTTAGAAATGTTTCTTATAAATTGTCTGTAGCTGCCAAATATGCTATTGAAAGTGAATGTTTTGCAATTAACCCGGAACGTACAAGGTATATGTTGTTGAGTTCCGAGGACGCAACGCAGTGCACCTCGGAAGCTTTGAAATTTTGTGGACTTAAAATTGCAATTTTTCCAGTGAATTTAAGTAAACTTTGCATTGTTGCACTTTTCATGCAGAATCGCGCCAAGGATATCTGTAACACTATGGTATAACCTAATGTGTATCTACCCATGGCCAGATACATAGCGGATGGTCATTACGCAGTAACTACAAAGAAATCAATAACATTTTCTCAAGTTTGTAAACATAATTCACAAACTAAACCATTCAATGTCAAGCCTCCAATGGGTTTCATTCAACTTAAACGTTATTGTTTTGCTTCCAGCGAAATTATGTTACCTGCATTTTTTATGAGGAAAGTCATTATAACATTTCGAATATTTTAGATAAGTTTGAATTACACTTCAATACCTCAAAAATAACATTTTGGAACCCTGTAAAACAATCTTTTCCTAATTTGACACTTTCTTAAATACCAAAATCCTTGGAAAAAATTAAAAAAAAAATTCCCATTGATGGTTTCACACGATCTTTAATAACCTTGAACCTATTGAAAAAGATATATCTTTTCCTAGTTGGGCATATGCAGTAATATCTTTGGCATTGGCATTGTTTATTGGGTTAATCATTTTTCTACGTTGTAAGTATAGGTGTAAAGTTGAATTTTTGAAAGCCTTGTGCCGTCAAAGAAAACATGTAAAGTCAAATGATTTTGTAGATAGCAATGAAACTAAGAATTTTATAACTGATGCATTGTCTATTCATGAGGTAAGTGTTTAACTAGAAAAAACAAAGACGAATAACATGGTACCTAATGCACCACCTATGGAGCAAATGAAGACGGGCGTAAAGGATATTCCGATCCAACATGTATCCAGTGCTGCAAGTTGCTCCTGCATCTTCGTTATCCGGAACAAGCACTCAACGGATCGCCGTGGTCTAGAGCGAGTCGAAAAAGTACACACTGTACATACTGACGGGACAATTAAACATATCATAGTTTCCCGATCTTGAAAATAAGTTCCCGAACTGAAGTAGGTCAGTAACAGTAGTCTCATCGCATGTAATTTGCACTGACCTAAATAAATAAATTTTCATATTTTAAGATTTATCTTTCATAATATCTTGCAAGAATCCAGTCCGGTCTTCATCAACAGTTCATTTCATTAAAAAAAAATATGAAAGTTTATTGATACAAAACAGCTTTACCGTAACAATTGAGAATCTATAGATCTAGATTAAGTAAATAATTGATACGTATTACATATAATATTTTGTTTCCCACCTTGGTTTTTCTATGTGAATATGAAAACTGTATCAGGAAGTTACATGTTTCAAGCATTCCTGTCTAACAAACAGATGTCCATACATCTCGTTGTAATAGTGTAAGTATAATGATATTATAGAACGATTCGCTGATACGGGCGTGGCCCTTAATGTCGCCTTGTTTGTAAAACTTCCACGGTGAACAAGGTAATCTCATAAAATAATGTTTCAATGGCTGCGACTGGCAAGAGGTTACCACAGTATACCATTACTCCTTATTAGTCGCCTACTGTGTAATACAGTATCCTACAGTTCAATTTCAAGCTATAGTAACATATGACCACTATGGCGACCTGGTCATCTGCTAATCTATTAATAGATTACACGTCACGATAAGGTACACGCATAATTAACAGGGGCTCCATGAAGGTTTACATTACATGAGTTACGATACAGAAACATTTCCCTCTTAATAAATAAATAACAGCTGTCCAACGATATAACTACTTTGCAAAAAAAGGACAATGATAAAAATAACAAACTAAAATACAATCTTTCCGGGGAAAATAATTTGACCACTAACGTGGCGACATCTACTGTATTTGCATTGACCCAAAATTTGTCCTAGACTACAATTCGGGACGCCACTCCTATTATTTACTTGTCTTAATTTCGTACCTAGAGAAAATCGTATCCAACTAAACAAAACAACGCATCATTTATTACTGCATTTTCGCTGTACTGTAACAAAGGAACGAATGACCATGTCGCCATAATGGACAGGTGTTGTTCTAGCTTTAAACATGACTCTCTGTATGATATACAGAACGACTCGCTGATACCGGCGTGGCGTCCTAATGTGGCCCCTGGTTAATAAAATTTCTGTAGTGAACAAGGTAATTACATAAAGTAATGCTTCAATTACTGCGACTAGCAAGAGTTAGTAACATACGTCCACTATGGCGACATGGTCATCTGCTATGGAACTAGATTACACGCCACGATAAGCTACACGCCTTATTAACAGGGGCTTCTTGAGGGGTTACGATACAGAAACATTTCACTCTAAAGATATAAATAGCAGCAGTCTGAAAATTTAATTTTTTTGCAAAAAGATCATTAATTTAAATAAAATACGAAAATATATAACCTCTTTTGGGAATTAGTAACTTGACCCGCTAAGGTGGCGACATCTACTGTATTTGCATTGACCCAAATTTTATGGAAAACTTCAATTGTGGACGCCACGCCGATAATTTACTATTATTAATTTTGTACCTGGAGAAAATCCAACTAAACAAATGTGAAATATACTGCATCACTTATTTAAGCATTTTCGCCCTACGGTAAGAAAGGAACGAATGACCATGTCACCATAATGGACAGATGTTGTTCTAGCTTTAAACATTACTCTGTATTTTACTGATTTACACATGATATTGCTAATAAAGAGTAATGATATTCCATGACCGCTTACAAGCCGCGATTATTAACATTTTATATGCCGCCGTGTTTATTGTTTAACATTTCGAGACGAGGTGACATAGGGACACTAAGCCCGTATCTGTAGTATCCGTACCAGACGGGCCGTGTAGATATAAAGGCATAAAACACCAGTGAAGGTTCGCACTGCTTTTACTACATGCTACATCATGTACATTAGCAGCCAACTAGTACCTAAACTATTCGCTCCAACGCAACTCGCATACACTACATCCCTTCCTTCCTTTTTAGCTCACCTGAGCCAAAGGCTCAAGTGAGCTATTGTGATCAATCACCGTCCGTCGTCCGTCGTCCGTCGTCCGTCCGTCGTCTGTCGTCCGTCGTCCGTCGTCCGTCGTTAACTTTTCACATTTTCGACTTCTTCTCCAGAACCACTGAACAGAATTTGATGAAACTTGATAAGCATGTAGTACTCATGGTCCCCTACAAGTGTTGTTGTTTTTCGTCCGGATTCATCAACAGGTGGCGCCACCACAGGCAAAAGTAGGTCAAAGAGGGTACCCTCCTTTGACAAACTTCTTCTTCAGACCGGGGGCATACAGAGACAAACCGAATGCATAGGAATGATCTAGAGGGATGTGTGAAGAAGTGTTGTTATTTTTGGTTCCGTTCCGAAATCAAATTTTTGACGTTTTTTTGACGTTTTTTTGTACTTGGTAGTTTTAATGCAGAAAAGAGGTATTTTTTTCTTTTAGTAAACATTGATGCATTAATTTGGTTTAATTTGATCATTTTGATGGTAAGAAATACTACTGCAAAGAAAATTTTTCAATATTTTATGTTTTGGATTTTTTATGAATTTTTTAAGACTTTCAAGAAAAAGGGGGGTGGGATAATTGGTGTAAACATTTCACAGTTTGAACTTTTTCTTCGGAACCACTTGCTGGAATTCAATGAAACTTGGCATGCATCAAATACTCAAGGTCCCCGACAAATGTGGTCATCTTTGTCAGGATCCATGAACAGGTGGCACCACCACAGACAAAAGTAGGTCACAGAGGGTACCCTCCTTTGACAAACTTCTTATTCAGATCGGGTGCATACAGCGACAAACCGACTGCATAGAATGATTTAGAGGCATATGGGAAGAAGTGTTGATATTTTTGGTTCCATTCCGAAATCAAATTTTTGACGTTTTTTTCATTTTTATTTTGGACTTTGTTATTTTAATGCATTAAAGAGTTATTATTTTCTTTTAGTAAACATTGATGCATTCATTTGGTTTCATTTAATCATTTCTATGGTAAGGAATGCTGGTGCGAAGGAATTTTTTCAATGTCTCGATTTTTGAATTTTTTATGAATTTTTTAAGACTTCCAAGAAAAGGGGGGGGGGACAATTTTTCATATCTTCAACTTGATCTACAGAACAACTTGAAGGATTGTGATAAAACTGGGTAGGATGCAAGTACTCATAGTCCTTTTCAAAGGTTTTGTTTTTTGTGCGGATCATCCAAATTGGTTAACAGATAATGCCACCATGTCTAAAAGTAGGTCTCACAATGGTACATATACCACTTGGTAATTGAAATATGGAGAGTAGCGGTTCAAATCCAGCTGTGGTCAAAAAATTTTTTTTTTTTTTTTACACATCTAAATAAGTTTTTAGATGTTTCTCAACACTCAACATATGAAATTAGGAATTTTACGTTTAAGACTTCCAAAAAAAAAGGGGGGGGGTTTGGCCATTTTTCACATTTTCAACTTTTTCTACAAAACTGTTCGAAGGATTTTAATAAATCTTGGTAGAAATAAGTAACTTATGATCCTCTTCAAATTCTGTTGTTTTCGTCCAGACCTCTTTACAGGTGGCGCCACCATAGTCAAGAGTAGGTCACAAAAGAGTTCCCTCGTTTAACAATATTCTTTTTCATACGGGCTGTATACAGAGACAAACAGAATGCATAGAAATGATCTAGAGGGATGAGTGAAGATGTATTGTCATTTTGGTTACCTTCCAAAATCAAATTTTAGAATTTTTTTCGACATTTCTTTGGACTTGGTGATTCAATGCAGAAAAAAGTGTCATATTTCCTAGTTAATTGATAATGATGATTTCTTATGGACTATTGTGATCATAATTATGGTAAGGATTGTTACTTTGAAAGAATTTTGTCAATATCTCAATTTTTGGATTTTCTATGAATTTTTTAAGACTTCCAAATGAGGGTGTATAGGAACGATTCAATCACATTTTTCACTTCTGCTGTTATACCACATGAAAGATTTTAATGAAACATGGAATACATGAAGTACTAAAAGTCCTCTATCAATTTGGTAAATTTCATCCAAATTGGTTAACAGATAATGCCACCATGTCTAAAAAGCAGTTCTCACAATAGTACATATACCACTTGGTAATTGAAATATGGAGAGTAGCGGTTCAAATCCAGCTGTGGTCAAAATTTTTTTTTCATTTCTTTACACATCTAAATAAGTTTTTAGATGTTTCTCAACACTCAACATATGAAATTAGGCAATTTTAAGTTAGATCTGGACAATATTTGAAACAATTGTTGTTCATGACCCAGACTTGAAATCAGTCAACAAAAGGCCCCACCTAAAGAAAATGACTAACTTGTTGCCCTGAATGACTTCTTGCAGAGACAAAGGAAATGCTTAATATCAAAATCACCTGAATGGATGTGCAGAAAAGTGTTGTTTTTTATTCTAGCCTGAAATAAAATTTGACATATTTTCCACATCTGTGTTGACTTAGTCACATTAATGCAAAAATAAATGAATTCTTCCTTCATGCATGACTGATAATCTAGGTACTCAGGTGAGCGATATAGGCCCACTTGGGCCTCTTGTTTTTTTAAGTGCCTTTGAACCATATATGTAACTCGCAACAAAACTCATTCAAAATAAAACATGCACTTAACTAGGCTACATTGCAATGATTTTCTCAGTTCTAAATTATCTTATATAATTCACAAATGAAGAGTCAATCAAATTTCCTGAAAATGAATTCAAGTTCAACAAATGCTAACCAACAATAAAGTCATCAAATCTAGCAGGCATTTTTCTGGTACGAACAGGACGTGACTCAATAATTTCATTCTGACTAGCATGAGAGTTCACATCAGCACACTCATTGTCAGAAACACTACTGTCTGGCAAATCTAACTCCTGCATGTCACACTGATCATTAATGGCGAATCGTAGTGAGTTATGCTCCCCTGTATTCCGCTAGGCGGCGATACCGTTCCCGGTCCATCAGCATCTTTGTTTACATTGGATGCGATAACACTGCGTGTTTGGAGTCGACGAGAGCTTGGCATAAAATTACAAATTAAACCTATTAAATAGAAATACATGTATATCGATAATGAGTAAACAAGAATACGGTTCTATGGGCATTCCCCAACTGAAAGCCGAGCTAAGGAGAAGAAATGCCAGATTGACAGGACGGAAAAAAGAATTAGTTGAGAGGTAATGTGATATGTATACATCATTACATCACAGTACATGTGCATGTCTCTACCTCGGTGTACGATGTAAAACCAGGGTATCATATCAAATCATGTCTGCATGTATCATAGTTTATAAAATGCAATGAAACAACGTGGAGTTTGACCGCAAATATCTCGAAAACGGTAAGAGATATCGAAATTCTGTTGGTACCTGCTAGGATGTTAAATTTTCACGCAGAATCGATTCCAACCATCCCCGATTCGATCCGATGATAAATAAGGGAGGTATGACGTAATTTACAAAGTATGACGTCATTTTCAGGAATTTGGCTCCATGCCAAATTCCTCATGTCAGTCGGTAGATATTCTCAATCTCTATCATGCTACCAAATTTCACACCCCTAACTTCCTCAATAAGCGAAACACAGCTTCCTGAAGTTGAAAAGTGTGTTTTCAGGAATGGTGAAACCGTGAGCTTTGACCGCAAATATCTCGAAAACGGTAAGGGATATCGAAATTCTGTTGCTTTTTCCTTTCAATTTACTTTTTCACGCAGAATCCATTCCAACCGTCCCCGCTTCGATCCGATGAAAAATAAGCAAGATATGACGTCATTTCCAAAGTATGACGTCATTTTCAGGAATTTGGCTCCATGCCAAATTCCTCTTGTCAGTCGGTAGATATTCTCAATCTCTATCATGCTACCAAATTTGAAACCCCTAACTTCCTCAATAAGCGAAACACAGCTTCCCGAAGTTGAAAAGTGTGTATTCAGGAATGGTGAAACCGTGAACTTTGACCGCAAATATCTCGAAAACGGTAAGGGATATCGAAATTCTGTTGGTACCTGCTAGGATGTTAAATTTTCACGCAGAATCGATTCCAACCATCCCCGATTCGATCCGATGATAAATAAGGGAGGTATGACGTAATTTACAAAGTATGACGTCATTTTCAGGAATTTGGCTCCATGCCAAATTCCTCATGTCAGTCGGTAGATATTCTCAATCTCTATCATGCTACCAGATTTCACCCCCTTAACTTCCTCAATAAGCGAAACACAGCTTCCTGAAGTTGAAAAGTGTGTTTTCAGGAATGGTGAAACCGTGAATTTTGGCCGCAAATATCTCGAAAACGGTAAGAGATATCGAAATTCTGTTGCTTTTTAATCCCATTTTACTTTTTTCATGCAGAATCGATTCCAACCATCCCCGATTCGATCCGATGATAAATAAGGGAGATATGACGTCATTTACAAAGTATGACGTCATTTTCAGGAATTTGGCTCCATGCCAAATTCCTCTTGTCACTCGGTAGATATTCTCAATCTCTATCATGCTACCAAATGTCACACCTCTAACTTCCTCAATAAGCGAAACACAGCTTCCTGAATTTGAAAAGTGTGTTTTCAGGAATGGTGAAACCGTGAACTTTGACCGCAAATATCTCGAAAACGGTAAGGGATATCGAAATTCTGTTGCTTTTTCCTCTCATTTTACTTTTTCACGCAGAATCCATTCCAACCGTCCCCGCTTCGATCCGATGAAAAATAAGCAAGATATGACGTCATTTCCAAAGTATGACGTCATTTTCAGGAATTTGGAACCATGCCGAATTCCTCTTGTCAGTCGGTAGATATTTTCAATCTCTATCATGCTACCAAATTTCACACCTCTATCTTCCTCAATAAGCGAGCTATAGGCGAAAACATTTTATGAATAATTAATGAGTGTTGATGACGTCACAACCATCACTTTAAAGGGGGGTTGTCGTGTTCAAACGCAAATAACTCGAAAACCGTAAGAGTTAGCGAAAATCTGTGGACACTCTACTGGTAGGTATTTGAACGCTCTATCGAATGGATGAAACCCAATCAAAATCTGACCGCAAATAAAGTCGCTAGACCTCGCCAAAGATTTGATTCGAAAATTTCGAATAATTTCAAAAATATTCCAGCATGCCATTTTCATTCTAGAGGTAGATTAAGAATGTGGAAACATGTTTAGATATAAAATTTCATGCCGATATCTCATTTAGTAAGAGAGATATTAACGTATGAATATTTAATTAGCTTTGATGACGTCATAGCGAATTTTCCCACGCTCATTGTGACTTTATTTATGGTCTGATTTCAAAAATTTTTCAGATTCCAAATCAGGCCATTGAAATCTTTCATCCTACATTATAAAATCTAAGATTAAAATATTTTTTTTGAACTGAAAACAATCGGGTCAAGGTAAACTTTTTCGGTGTAGAGCTACGAAATTGAGGGAGTGACATAAAATCTTGCATCTTAAATCTTAAAACTTAAATCAAGAGCGAACTGGACAGAACAAGGTGAAAGGAAATTGTCATACTTTTTAAAAATAAAGTCACAAAGACAAACGTCTAATGTAATAAAACAATTAAAACATGAATGTAATTCTTCATGAAGTAGTATAGATAATATACTTGATAGCATGTGTTCGTTCTACCAAAATATATTTACCGGTACTTCTACTAATGAGGAGGTTTCCTATAGAACGGAATAT
The DNA here is from genome assembly GCA_035048485.1 of Pteria penguin. Taxonomy (NCBI): domain Eukaryota; kingdom Metazoa; phylum Mollusca; class Bivalvia; order Pterioida; family Pteriidae; genus Pteria; species Pteria penguin. The sequence continues at coordinate 54,173,530 of CM068584.1, read as the reverse complement.
TTATCAACAGTAAATGTTGGATGTTTGAAACTGTGAAGGTCATGTTTGCTGGGGATAACCCAAAGCCTACTAAGCTTGATCTAAAGTGAAAATTGAACGTTAGGAAAAGGGATTTCAAAAATGGATGAAAAAGAATACATAGGCATTGATATGAATTTAAGACGAAATTTAGAATCCAAACTGTCATCATTGCTTGATAACATGTCTAAACAGGCTCAGATTAGATCAGAAGGGTACTGGACAGAACAAGGTGAAAAAGTGTTAATCACATGTTTTAAGACTAATGTCACAGGCAAACTTCTCATATAATGAAACATGTAAATAATTCTACATTGGCTAGTAATGGTGATATACTTGATAGCTTATTAAGCTTTATCTAAAGTGAACATTGAACGTTACTGCCAATTATTGAAGTATGGCAAACACTGTAGCCTTTTCTTACTTACTGAGCAAAAATACCGAGGAAGTAATCTCTGATAAGGAGAACAGCACTTTAATAATGGAAGAGAAAGAAAACATAGACATCGATATGAATTTCACTTGAAATGGGGGTCCGAGCTGTCCTCGCTGCTCGATAATAAGTCTAAAAGGGGTTCAAATTAGATCAAAAGCAAATGGGGCTGATTAAGGCGTAAAGAATTCGCCATACTTCTTAAGACTATAGTCACAAAGACAAACTTCTAATATAATAAAACAACTGATTCATGTAAATAATTCTACATTGACTAATAATGATGATATACTTGATAGCATGTATTCGTTCTACCAAAATTTTCAACTTCTGCAAATGTGGAGGACTCCAATATTACACACTATTAATCAACAGTAAATGTGAACAAAATCTAACTGTTGATGATAAACTTCTCTGGAATGCTCCACAAGCCTCTTAATATTCATCTCTGTCTTCATCACATTTGGTGCTGAAACATATAATCATTCAAAATAGATCAATTTGACTTCCTACAGATTTCTTTTGCAAAATTAAAAGCATTTAATGTTACAGAATATATCCATTGCTCATTTGGAATGAGGATAGAGTAGGCTAGATGTTTAGGGAGTTGTCCGTATCCAGACATTGTGGAGCTGAAGCCCCTATCAATTTCATGAAACAGAGGGAACTATAATGAATAAATATAGCATTGGTGTAAAATCGTGGCACATTTATGCATTCACAGCAATATTCTAGTAGAACATCCTTCAACGCCATGCTGGTAATGAAGGTTATACCGTATACCAGGGTTTACAATACATGAGTACTTCAACCCAGATTTTGTACACAACATCTTGGTAAGAGATCACATGATGCCTGTGGGTCCCTTGTGGATAATGATATCCTTCCCTTCACAATTTGTGGGAGAAAGCCCAAAGTATGGTTTTGTACGAGGACAACATAGACAAATATGAGGAGGGTATGGTATAAGTTTTACAGACTTCCGTCACATTGGGATAACGATAAGGAGAAATACATATTATCAAAAGATGTGGTACGACATCTAGAATACATCAGTTGCATGTTCTTAAGGTATGTTAAATATATATATGTAAAATGTATATTAGATCAAAGTTCATGTTTTGATAAGTGGGTCAATGTTTAACGGTATGGTCACTAGATCAAAAGCCATAGTATCAAATAAAAGCCCTTACCATGGGGAATCTGTATGTGCGCTTACAGTAACAAATGAAACGATAAAGCCCTGGTTACTCTTTATGAAAAGTAAGTCAACGTTCAAGGTCATGGTCACTATGTCAAAAGGAATGGTTCCAGAGGAATGCCATTCCAATCAGGAATGTGTACGGGAAACTTGTATTTCCTACTACTAACATTTCAGAAGATAGTAGTTCAGGTGGACGTTTTGTCTAAGAATGACATTGAGGACACTGTGGGTATGGTATTTGCTCATGTCACGAGCTAAAAATGGAATGAAATTAATGTCCTGACAAGGAGTATCCCTCACATGCACTGTGACCTTGATCTTGCAGTTATTATGATGCTCCAAAGTAATCTCACACACTTGGAACTTGGCAGGAATTGTGCAAATTATTATTCAAATGAATGCAGAGGGGTGAAGTTTCAGCCCTGGCAATAATATACCGATGAATTGTCTGTGACCTTCACTAGATTCATGGGGATGACACGATCTTGGAATCGGTTAACAAATCTATGAAGTATTATTCATGCCCATGTAAGCAGAATGAAGATATGGCTCAGGCAACGAATTACCATAAAATACACTGTGAGCCGAGTTTAGCCAATATGGCCTTGAATCATGGCCATGACAAAGACCTTGGTTCAAGGTCATGACACTGATGGCACCAAGGTATCAAATGTGATATATTACATCCTTGCAGGTAGTAAGAAGGTAGTTTGAACAATGGTTTAGGATACATGAAGGCTGAAGGTTATGACAGACCAATGCATTTACAGTGGCAAATACATGAAATGTTAATGAAATCCATACAGGCAGGAAGCTGATGAAGTATACATAAGTATGAACTTGACTTTGAAGATAAGACTTTGGTCCATGATCATGACACAGGTTTTGGTCCACAGCAAGAATTCTGTGAAATATTATTCAATTATGTGCTGGCAAAAAGTTTTATGGCTAATACAAGGACCTAACCATCAAATAGTTTGTGACATTGACCTTCTGATATGTTCTTAGTTATGATACACACCTTGAACTTGGAGAACAATTTTGTTGGATTATTAAAAGCCATATACAGAGAGGTGACAGTAAGACCCCGGATAACAAGTTACATAATCTGCATGTGAGATGATGTTCCAGGAAATCTTGGGGCGTGGGTAATAATTCTGTGAAATACTGTTCAAATTCAGACTGGCATAAGTTTCTATGTTTCATACAGCAATAATTACTTCACGTGTATCTATGTGATAATCAGCATGTGGTTGTGATACTTACATTGTGCGTACGTCGTTCATGACCTTTGTACCTGTCACTTGTATTTGTTTAAATACCCTATTTGGGTAAAGAGAATCCAGGAGCTCGATGGCAATATTCAGCAACTCTCCATTAATGAAAATGGATGAATCATCCCTGGAATGATATGACAAGAATAAGAAGGATGAATTCTAGGCATACAGTATTGACCTTCCATTCATGTTATAAATAGATTGACACCAATTATAACTCTTCTGAAGAGGAAGGAAGATTTGCCATAATGTCTCTCAATTAAGGAAATTTTAAGATGCAGATGACTGGTACGTGTAAACAAACGAAGCAAGCTATAAGTAGTCATATTTGATGATATGAGGATATAAGCATAGACTTCATGATAACAAGACAAACCCATACAATGCAATATATTCATAACAGTATGTAAAGGGAAATTGAAAGAGGAGGCTGCTGAGAAATATGGTTGTGTTACATAGTTAACACATCTGTAATTTATATTTAAAGATTCTACAATTAGTTAGTACACCAATCCTAATGATTTTATGTTCAGTAAGCTAATGAAAATTATAGGAAATGAGTTGTCTTATTAATTTTGCCGTTGGAGATTTTTGGAGGTTGACGTAGCAACTTCCTTGTATTGATATGCTAATGTAATGTATACAATGTGTGGCAGCCACACAAAAGAGGACATGGAGAGAACGACAGTAGCATACATTGCTGAAATGAGATTGATGTGAATGTTATGACATCAAGGAATCATGTTATAACCTACTCAGTAAAGGAGGCTGCAACTATTGTTCCTTCAAATTGTTCAACATCATGTATAGAGTATATAAAGGAATGCTAACACATTAAACAGGACTGTATGCATCAAGGGTATGTGAAAGAAGCATATTGTTGGATTTGGGATAGCTCATGGAGGGTATTCAGAAGACCTTGAACAGGCTATTAGTGTGACAGAGGCACGAGTACGTGATTGTATCATTGGTCACAAGGAATGCTTCTATCTGTTAGGACAGTTGATGATGTTTATTTCATTTGTTATTAATTGAATGGGGAAGACAGATTCTGTAGATGTATATTGACTGTCACGCGTCATCACGTTACATAACACAATGGTTAAATCCAAGACATGGAGATGTGTAATGATATGTAATGAAATAAAGGGAATTAGAGGGATTATCATTTATACCATATGAATCTGAGTAAAATATATTTCAAATTGAATGATTCAAGTAGAAAGGTTATTGTTAGATTACAACTCTAAGACATGTAGATTTTCAAAGGTTCAGTGTAATACTTTGTAGGCCTAAAAGTGGTCTATGTATTGAAAATAATGAAGTTCATATAGACAGGTATGCAAGAACAATCTAGCAGTGATTCACAAAGGAATTGTATGGTTTAGGACAGCCGTCCTAAATGATTATATTTATCAATACGCCATAAGTCACTAACATATCTAATAAGCTGTGATTACTGCAATATACCAATTTCATCAATGGTGTATAAATTCCATGAATTGTATTGTTGGAAGGGTTAGGACCATGTATGAAAAAGAGTCTCAATATGGAAAAGATATGTAAAGTAAGCAAGATACTACTGTAACGCTGTATGAAATATCCATGTTACTGTACACAAATCAAGCATTTTGAAATGATTGCTAAGGCAGTACTAAGTCCCCTACTGGCAAATTGAAACCAAGACCCCCTAAACACACACATGCACATTTTAAATGAATGTTTTAATTCCAAGGGCTGTAAACTGTTATGAAATCGGTGGACCCTATCAAAACTGGAAGTTGATCTGTAACGGATGGTGGTATACACACACACACAAGAACTGGGATGAATATCAAACCGTGTTTAGAACGTTGGAAGAGTAGTCTGGTAAACTGCCATTTTAAAGAAGCAGAAGAATTCCAATGGTTGCAATTCCATAAAAAATCAGTGGATTGTGAAGAAATGTGAACTTGATCTGTAACTCAGGGAGGTATACACACAGTCCAAGAAATAGGTGAAACCCTACAAGCATTTAGAAGAGGAGTTCGGAATATTACCATTTCAAAGAAAATTTTCAGATTCTGAGGGTTGTAACTCCATTAAATCTCAGTGGACAATAACGAAATTCAAACTTGATCTGCAAATTATGGTGTTGGACACAGACACCAAGAATTGGATGGGTATTTGGAAGTGTTTAGAAAGGAAATCTTGAAAACTTGTGTGTTACTGAAAAACAGATTGACGGATGTACAAAAGGACGGAGTGCAAAACTATAGTCTCCTTTGGTGATGCTGGTAGGCATGTAAAGGTGTATACATATTGTAAATACTGTTACTTACAAACAGAATTTTGGGTTCTTTTGATGGTATATGTGTGGCTATTACTGTGTTTGATACCCAAAGATCTGCAAATTGCTCTTAGATATAATCCCTTGATTCGGGACAATTGAACACAGAGTTGCAGTTGCAATTGTCAGGATGACTACATCTTTATTGATCAATGATGTAAATGGTTGGGTATCTGCCTTTTACATGCAGTCCAATGGAAGTGTCTGTAACAAATTGATGCCCACATGCTGTCATGTTGATGTATTTTGTGCTACTTACAAATGCAGTGTTGTCGCATATCATATCGCGGAGTTTATTCAGACATTTGTCTGACTGAATTGTAGATATTGTCATAGACTAAACAAGATATTGTCAGACCCAAATATAATGGGACATGTCATGTGACTTTCCTCATATGTGAGCCACGGTCGAAAAGTTTTACAATACATTTTTTGTGGGCTATGGTTCCCATTTTCTGGTTTGTTGTGATTGTGTTCATGCCATACATCGGTCTGTGTATGTTTTTGTTCAGACTTTTGGTTTGGCAGTCTGACGGTTCGTGTCCGATGACTTTGTGTAGGTTTTTATAATTGGTCCAGCTTTTCAGGCCGGCCACTTTGCTCAGAACCACTCATATTCAGTTTTTGGCTGTCAATTACTGTGTATTAATGTGACATTTTGTGTGCAGGAGGTTGAAAGATGTTTGCCATATATTTGATAGGCTATTTATTTTGGGGAAATTAAGAAAATGTAGTTAAGTGTAAAATAACATGGAGATGCAAGGAAAAGGAATTTGGGTAAATGGGTAGTGGCATTCGGCTAAATTTGAAACATGAAATCATTGGCCCTACATGCATAAGTCAATTTCTCTTTAGCAAAAACCATCATATGATTACCTCAATAACAGTACTAACGGTTGAATTCAGGGATATTACTCCTTGAAATCCTGTCACTTCAACCGCATAAATGGCATAGCGCCCTCCTTGCTCTGTTTCATTCTGCGTTTTGTCACCCAACAATTTCAATTCTATAGTGGCAGAGCCACCTGTTATCGTAACTTGCTTCCTCTCAGATGTTGCTGTTTTAATGACATCTGTAACCTGTAGTGGAGAATAGCAAGAGATGTTTGAGAATCATGATCTGATGTTGTAATATGGTACCAATGTTAGGGTTTGAAAGTAGCGGTTGTTTGTTATTATGTGACGTTTATCTTTTGCAGAGGATTTTTCAATCTTGTACTTCTGCTTGCACATCAGGCTTGTAAATCTTATGAACGTTGATGCAAGTATAAATAGGAATAAGAGGAAGGAATATTTTAGGACCACACCCCTTTGTGCGGCCCCAAGGTATGCGGAAAGGATCGTGAATTCGTTAAATGTGACCGCAAATAACTGGAAAGCGGTAAGAGATATGGAAAATCTTATGGTAAAAATTACATTTTATTTTTCAGGCAGAATCGATTTCAACCATTCCCGATTCGATCCTATGAAAAATAAGGGAGTTATGACGTCATGTACAAAGTATGACGTCATTTTCATGAATTTGGCACCATGCCAAATCCCTCTACTCAGTCGGTAGATATTCTCATTCTCTATCACACTATTAATTTTCATACCTCTAGCTTTATAGATAAGCGAAACACAGCTTCCTGAAGTTGAAAAGTGTATTTTCAGGAATGGTGAAACCCTGAATTTTGACCGCAAATATCTCGAAAACAGTAAGAGATATCGAAATTCTGTTGGAACGGAGTATGATGTTAAATTTTCACGCAGAATCGATTCCAACCATCCCCGATTCGATCCGATGGACAATAAGGGAGATATGACTTCATTTACAAAGTATGACGTCATTTTCAGGAATTTGGCACCATGCCAAATCCCTCTTGTCAGTCGGTAAATATTCTCATTATCTATCATCCTACCTATTTTCACCCCTCTAGCTTTATAAATAAGGGAAACACAGCTGAGTTGACAAGTGTATTTTCAGGAATGGTGAAACCGTCAACTTTGACCGCAAATATCTCGAAAACGGTAAGAGATAACGAAATTCTGTTGGCATAATTGCCATTTTAATTATCACGCAGAATCGATTCCAACCATCCCCGATTCGATCCGATGATAAATAAGGATATGACGTCATTTACAAAGTATGACATCATTTTCAGGAATTTGGCTCCATGCCAAATTCCTCTTGTCAGTCGGTAGATATTCTCAATCTCTATCATGTTACCAAATTTCACACCTCTAACTTCCTCAATAAGCGAAACACAGCTTCCTGAATTTGAAAAGTGTGTTTTCAGGAATGGTGAAACCGTGAACTTTGACCGCAGATATCTCGAAAACGGTAAGAGATATCGAAATTCTGTTGCTTTTCACCCCCCTCCCCCCTCCCATTTTACTTTTTCACGCAGAATCGATTCCAACCGTCCCCGCCTCGATCCGATGAAAAATAAGGGAGATATGACGTCATTTACAAAGTATGACGTCATTTTCAGAAATTTGGCTCCATGCCAAATTCCTTTTGTCAGTCGGTAGATATTCTCAATCTCTATCATGCTACCAAACTTCACACCTCTATCTTCCTCAATAAGCGAGCTATAGGCGAAAACATTTCATGAATAATTAATGAGTGTTGATGACGTCACAAACATCACTTTAAAGGGGGGTTGTTGTGTTCAAACGCAAATAACTCGAAAACCGTAAGAGTTAGCGAAAATCTGAGAATACTCAACTGGTAGGTATTTGAACGCTCTATCGAATGGAAGAAACCCAATCAAATTCCGACTGCAAATAAAGTTGCTAGACCTCGCCAAAGATTTGATTCGAAAATTTCCAATAATTTCAAAAATATTGGCAGCATGCCATTTTTATTCTAGAGGTATATTAAGAATGTGGAAACATGATTATATATAAAATTTCATGCTGATATCTCATTTAGTAAGAGAGATATTAACGTATGAATATTTAATTAGCTTTGGTGACGTCATAAAAAAAAGAGACGATCCTGAAAATTTGAATGTTCTATCTTAAACCGTATTAGAGATAACCTCTGTCCACTGTCAGATGAAGAGGTTGAGACCAAATGTCTTGGCTTTTTGTTGTTCTTGGATTGATAAGGAAGAATTCAGCATGAAGGATTTTTCTCCAGGGAATAAGAGGACGGAATATTTTGGTACCACTCCCCTTTGTGGGACTCCAAGGTACGCGGAAAGGACCGTGAAACCGTTAAATTTGACCGCAAATATCTCGAAAACAGTAATAGATATGGAAAATCTTATGATGAAAATTTCATTTCATTTTCACCGAAGAATTGATTCCAACCATTCCGAATTCGAACGGATGAAAAGTAAGGGAGGTATGACGTCACGTAAATAGTATTACGTCATGTTCAGGAATTTGGCTCCATGCCAAATCCCACTTGTCAGTCGGTAAATATTTTTATTCTGTATCATGCTACCAAATTTCACACCAGTAGCTTAATAAATAAGGGAAACACAGCTTCCTGAAGTTAAAAAGTGTATTTTGAGGAATGGTGAAACTGTGAATTTTGACTGCAGATATCTCGAAAACGGTAAGAGATATCGAAAATCTGTTGGCTGAAATGATTCCAACCGTCCTCGCTTCGATCCAATGAATAATAAGGGAGATATGATGTCATTTACAAAGTGTGACGTCATTATCAGGAATTGTCAGTCGATAGATATTCTCATTCGTTATCAGGCTACCAAATTTTACACCTTTTTCTTCCTCAATAAGCGAGCTATAGGCGAAAACATTACATGAATAATTAATGAGTGTTGATGACGTCATGGATGACTTTTTGATATGTTGTGGTGGTAAAAATATGAATCTAATTGAGAGAAAACTACAGCTTTGTCTTAATGATATATTTCAGTGGTCTATACAAAACGGATTTAAATTTTCGAAAAATAAAACTTCTTGCGTTCATTTTTGCCAAAATAGGCGAATACATAATGACCCTGAACCTTTTATGGATGGTTATAGGATAAATGTAGTAAATGAAGTGAAATTTCTTGGTGTCATCTTCTTTTTTATCACACATTAAATCTTTAAAAGTCAAGTGTTTAAAAGCCTGAGATATTTTGAAAGTTTGATCTAGTACAGAGTGGGGTGCTGAAAGTACAACATTGCTCCAGCTATATAGATCGCTGGTCCGATCGAAGCTGGACTATGGTTGCATTGTTTATTGTTCGGCCAGAAAGTCCTATTTACAGATTCTGGACACCATACATCACCAGGGCTTAAGATTAAGACTTGGTGCTTTCAGGACCTCACCTGTACAAAGTTTATACTCGGAAGCAAATGAACCATCTTTGAGGGAAAGAAGAGTTAAATTAACATTACAATATATCATTAAATTGTATGCAAACCCATCAAATCCTGCGTTTAATTGTGTCTTTAAGCCGAAATATGAAATACAACATAATAATAAACCAAATAACATTAAAACGATAGGATTACGTGTTAAACCACTTATCGAGGAGGCTGGCATCACGCTATCTGATATAGCTGAATACGAAATACCTTCTTCACCACCATGGTTGATGAAGAGACCTACAGTCGTACTAACATTATCAGATTATAAGAAACTTGATACCAATTCTCTCCAATATCAACAAATGTTTTCGGAAATTGCGTCTTTGTATTCCGATTATAAATCATATTATACAGATGGTTCTAAGGCTGGTGATAGAGTGGCAGCTGCTGCAATAACAGATAACGACGTTTCTCTATCCGTACGTTTACCTAATAATAGCTCTATATTTACTGCTGAAGCTAACGCTGTACTTTTAGCCCTTTCTCACATTGAAAGAAATAAATATTCCAAAAATATCATTTATTCTGATTCTTTATCGTGTCTTCAGGCTATTCAATATTTCAATACAAATAATCTATTTGTTTTGAAGATTTTAAAGAAAGTTGATTCTCTGTTGACAAATAATTTGGAGGTTGCATTTTGTTGGGTTCCAGGACACATGGGTTTGGTTGGTAATGTTACAGCTGATAAAGTAGCAAAAGACGCTGCATGTAGATCTAATACTATAGGTAAAATTCCATATAGCGACTTTAAATCTTCTATTTTAAATTACATTGAGAATTTGACACGAGAAGCTTGGGATCATGAAGTTAACAATAAACTTCATGATTTCAAGCCAATTTTTAAAAATAAACTACATTGTCATCATAGTAATCGTCGAGATGAAGTTGTTACTTATAGACTCCGCATAGGACACTCCTGGATAACTCATTCTTACCTTTTAAAGGAATAGCCTCCTCCAGAGTGTGTCCCTTGCGGATGTTTATTAAGTATTAAACATATATTATTAGAATGTGCAGACACTGCACACATTCGAAATGATTATTATAGTGTAAAAAGTATGAGCGAGTTATTTGAGAATGTCAGTATTTGGAAAGTTCTGGGATTTTTAAAAGAAGTTAACTTATATAGTAAGATATAATGTATTGTAATATAACATATTTTAATTGTGTATACATGTACATTTTAGTAGTATCTTTGTGTGTAGATACGATATACAGTGAGAACTGGTCTTTCGTAGATATTTGTAATTGTTCTTTTTAGTGTGATTCGATTTGTCTTGTGACCGTCGCCATATGGGTGGAATATTCCCGGTGCGACGTAAAACAATAATTTATCTATCTATTTATCGATACTTGTTGAACGATGGTTCCGAAAGTACTTTAAGTGAGAGGTAAAGAGAGATGACATAAAGAAAATAATCTTAGTAAAGTAGGTATTTCATCAATGGCAATCCGGTATGACCGTGGGTTGTATATTTTAGTTTGGTTGTTTTTTTTTTCTTCGTTATACGATGTATGTACTCCTCATATGAAACTTATAGTTTCAGAGGAAACAGTCCTGTGGATACTGAATAATCCATGAATATATGGTATTTACCATTACACACAATATAGTACCCACTTCCAATACCGACGATATGCGGAAGTTGAAATATGTCAAATTAATGCATGGTAGCTATACCTCTTTATAAAATTAATTGTCATACGGGTTAAATCTATACTAATGTCTTCCTTTTCAAGGAATTCTATCCTAAAACCAAAAACGTGTCATATTACCTTGTTATGAGCAAGGTTTATGTTTTGCCTATGGAGAACAAATTTCGTTTCACATTCTTTTATTTTTAGATATATGTATATTATAATCATTGTAATAATATTTTGGGGTCGCCTTACATCTAGCAATCTGGTTTGTCTTTTTGTATACTTGCTTCAATGCATCATCAAACCAGGAGGATGAACAACTTTTCATTTTAATTCTACAACATTACATACATGTATGTAGTAATGTTACGCTCCGTGCTCACAGTACTTAAGTTTTTTAGTGGGGGTGGGGCTATGAAAAATTTATTTTTCTTTTGTAGTCAAACATAATAATGATGTGAACTTGAGAAATATTGTCCTTATTTGCATTTTTATAATATACTGTAACACAAAGGCTGGTATACGTTCCGAGCATGAATCAAATATTCAGCAAATCATAAAAACCACTTTAAAATGTGTTCAAAAGTTCTGACACATCAGTAACCTGACTAAAATGCCTTTTGTAGGCTTAGGTTTGACATGAATTCGGTCGGGAAACCATTAAAACAGACATGTATTTTATTTTGGCCATATCGCTTTAGCGTAAAAAGAGTCCTTGTCATATATAAACTATATTATCCCATAACGAATTGCTCTTTTATATACATACGTGGAGGCCGCTATCGCTGTCAGCTTATCACGTGATCGTCTTCTCTGCCAATATTCCACTGGATAATTGGAACAGCCCGAATCGAACAGTTGGAAAAGTAGTGTCACGTGATATTCCTATTCCGGAAAGGGCGAATCGCACTGGCCCTCAGTCAGTAATCGGAACAGTGTCTAACGCTATCCCGACTGAAAATACTAAATAAATGCACTGAAATAATATCAAATAAGTACAATAATTCTATAAGACGTCACGTTTGACACGAAACATGTCAAAAAATGGCGATACAAAATTAAATATCAACAACGTCAAGTGTTGGGTCCAGGAGCTCCGTTCAAACGTCTGACACCAATTGTGGTGTAAGTACAGTGCACAAGTAAGTTAAACTTACCAATGGTCGAAACTCCACAGGTATAACAAGATAAATATAACAAGTAAGTTCGGCAAATGCATTATATACGACGTCTGGATTTCAACTTCTGGGCTCTCGTGAATTCTTCCGCAGCTCCCTCTCTGCACATGAGGCCCTTTCTGATCGGCTGGTTTTGTCACATGGCAGTTGTTGTGGCCATGTGACATCTGCGTTTAACTACAATACTGTCGTAGGGAAGTTATGTATATGTCTCTCGATTTACGTTTGTTCTTTGTTCTTTTAAAGTTGACTTTCCAACAAATGTAGATGGAAACCGTTTTATATATATATAAAAAAAACCGAGGTTGTTTGCCCAAGCCCTTGTATGGTTAGTCTATGTTTATGATAAAAATCAAAGTACTTACAGTACTGGTGGCCGGGCTTTTAGTAATTGGTCAAGTAGCAAAAGATTAAATTGGACTTAAAATACAGTTGATAACAAATTCAAGGACATAGGAATTTACACATTTCATTATGGAAGAACAGTTCTTAAGTAATAGTGAAATGAAGTTTAGCATTGGATACCTTTGATAAAATATCTCGTGAGGCATGGGATCATAGATTCATTGCTGTTTTAAAAGTTACACTGCCTTTGTCATGCTTTATTCTCTTGAACATAAAAATATATATGTATCTGTCATCTCCTATCGCTATAGAGAGCATAATTATAATTTTTCTCTCTGATTGGTGTATAGTCAAAATGGCTCAAAAATAAAACGGCCCACACGAACATAGGAATAAATTTATGCTGAAGGCAGTTAGTTAAAAATGTCAAATTATTTGCCTTCGTACTATCTGTATCGAGTGTAATTTAAACAATAGGTGAAAAAAATCTATATTGAATCCAAAGTTGACATCCATTGTCAAAAGTTCGGCTGGTGTGGTAAAAAAGGGGGACCGTTCTGGTTTTGGACCGTTTTTCTTGGGCCTCTGGATTATAATTGTTTTAGTACAGTTTCACTTGCTTTGACAATCCATGACCTTTAAACCTACTCTGTTTAGCAGGATATATTATTTATCCTTGAAAAGTTCAACAGATCTACCACAGAAACTCAATATATCTTGATAGTAGCCGACGGTTCGAGGAGTAATGCATGAAAAAAAAATCAGGTATCGCCTTTTTTGTCAAAATTGCAAAAATGTAGATGTTACGGAGCAAATCCGAGAGAAAACTTGAAATGATACTTGGGTTTATTTTTCTCCATTCATAAACCGGCGACATTAGATTCAACTACATCTTAATTACTACTTTGTTGGACGTCGATCTGAGAATAATGTCAGACATGCTAATCAGCACAGGGGATAATATATGTACCCGTTTTCTTTCTGCCAAGCGATAAGGTAATGAGCAATACACAACGATATACCAATGTTTATGCTTGACGCTTGAATTGGACACATTCATCAATCGGCAAAAATAGGCATAGGGAAACCCCTCACATATACATATACACAAATATTAGACCAATTGGCAATGTCATGCCTGTCCAGATCATAAAATATCCAGACAGTGGCCATAAGATGACTGACTGAGGTTCAAGTGACGCGTTATCGGTTATGTTAGTATCACTGGATTTCGTTTTGTTTTATTCATTTAGCTTAGAGTCAACAAATTTTGACAATTAATTACATCCTCGACGCCAGAGAGGTATAGATGATTTCACGCGCCTTTAAATTTAAATATTTGACCTCTGACCTCGCGCATGCGCAATAGCTGTAGGGCAAAAAGGCCCTACAGCGCTATATAGCCATACGGTGTTAACGAGTAAACAAACAGGTGTCAATGCTTATCTCGCACGTGTCAATGACTCACAGAAGTTGTTTATATCATGGGTGAATATTTTAAATCATTGTCAGCGGGAATTAAGGAAGATTACTGTAACAAATTACTGCACCTTGGTGTCACAGTGAGTGATTTTGATCCATTTGTTAAAGATGACGACAGGTGGATTGACGATGTGACAAAATGGCCGGACGTTGAATTTGGACAGATTTATTGCTACTTAATTGATTCACATGGAAATTTTACTCGTGAAACATTGAAAGCATATCGATCCCTGGAAGCTTACAATTACTTTCACAGCGGTTGGGTACACACGTGCTATTATGCAAATGGACCGAATGGGAAGTGTTTCGTCAAAGCCAAAGTCAACCGGTCACAAACCTTGTCAGAGAAACCGCATGAGGCATGGGTCTGCATAGAGAAGTGCGACGGCTCGATATGTGGTGCCCACTGCACATGCATGGCAGGGTAAGGATACCATTATAACAGTGTATAACTGTGTATACCCCATTTATTGTACAGATGTCTGACAGTCTGGTATTTTGAATAGCAGATAAATCTATAACTTATATAAAACCTAAAGGCTAAACAATTCTTTTTACTTTTAGAGCTATAAGAGTAAGAAACATACATGTATACTGACTATTACTGTAGACGTAACCCAGTAGGCAGATTGGAATAAGAAAATAATTATTGTAGGCCAGAATGGGTTCGAACCCAGGACATCTTTTTTTTTAGGGCCAGGGGCCTTATTCACAAAGAAACTTAAGTCTAAGTGTGAAAATTAAGGTCGTAAGTAGTGTGTGTTATAATATTCAGAATCAGTTGAAATTTTCTCAGTGAATAATTTATCAGACACACTTTTCACAAAGAAATTTTCCATCCATAATAAAACTTTAGACACATGTTATGCAAGTTTCAATTTTCACACTTAGACTTAAGTTTCTTTGTGAATAAGGCCCCAGATGTTTCTCCCCATACCATACATGTATAAGATAAATCGAAGTGAAGCTATAATATCTATGATTCTATCTCCTCTGACTTAATTATGACAAATGCCATTTGGCAGAAAATTCATTTTGATTTTTACATGTATTGTAGGTACTACCTACATGTACATGCATGTTATTAATTTCAGCAGTTGAAAAAAAATTATCATGTATTGATAATAATGTGGGTTTTCATACATTGTACAGGTTGGGCGAGGTTTGCTCCCACGTAGCTGCGATCCTTTTCAAGATTGAGGCTTGTGTGCGGCTTGGATTCAACAAAGTAGCCTGTACATCTCTACCATGTCAATGGAATCAAAACTTCACAAAAAAGGTATATTTAAGAACTCATTTGTTCATGCTCATGCGTAGGCTGGGACTGTGAGTCACTTGCATGCATTATTTTATATAGAGATTGGTTGGTTGCATGACTGACATAATAGGGTTTAACATCCCTTTTAACAATTTTTTAGTGGAAGCAGGAGATGATCAACCTTTTAAACATTATACCGGTAAGTTGTGCAACCATGGGAATCGAACCTGGGTTGTCTGGGCCGCAGACCAAGTGCTTAACCACTGCATCAACTCTGCATCCTTAAATTAAGAGTTAAGCGTTACGTTGGTACCAGACAATCTTACCTTTTGACCTTGACCTATGTCCTAATACATATCTCAAAGATTGCATCTGATGCCAGTGGGACATTCCTGTTTCACAAACTTATCTTGTTAGATTAAGATAGATTATTGAAGTTAAATAACATCAGGTATAATTCAGGTGGACCACATGCATGTATGCGTGATCAAACATTGAACATTAACGGTTTTATATATTTATATATGTTTCATGAGTAATTATCTAAGGTCTTTGTTTACATGTTAAAAATTATCATAAATGATATGTTAATTTATGTCAAAACATCTTTATATATATGATAATAATTTTATAGGTAGAAGCTGTACCACTGAGGGATATCAAGTTCACCAAGCCTAAGAAGAACAACTTCCATAACACAACTAGACAATCCATGGTTTTAGGGACAAAACCTACTTTTGCTGCAACTACATCCTTCTTGGAAAAACTGAAATCTGCAAATCCAAATGCTGTGATATTTACTGTGACCAATCCTAAGCCAAATCCACCAATTAAAACTGTGACATTCCCTTTCAAGATGAGTGACTATTTCAAAGATGAATATGTGCACTTGAAAAGTGATGAAATTCGTGTTATGTGTGATGAAATTATTGATAATATGACCGCAACAAATGCTGAAATAGCAGCTTTAGAGGAAGCATCAAGGGATCAGTCAAATTCATGGAGTTGGTTCGAATACAGAAAGGGGCGATTGACTGCATCTAACTTCTATGACATTTGCCACACAAGTATAGAAAAGCCCAGTGTAACACTTATCAGCCGGATTTGCCAGTATGATCCAGTGGTGGAAACACTAGCCATTAAATGGGGAAAACAGAATGAGACCGAAGCACTTGATAACTATTACAGACTCATGAAACAACATTCTGAGACATTTATCTTGAGAAAAAGTGGTGTTGTGCTTGATGGTCAGGAGCCCTACTTAGGAGCAAGTCCAGATGGAATTACCTCCTGCGAGTGTTGTGGGAAAGGAATCGTGGAGGTCAAATGTCCCTACAAATACTCCGATGTTGATCCGTGCTTTGTTTCCGACAAATCATTCTATTTAGCTCCACATTCTAAAAATAAACAGTCAGTTGGATCTTCAGATAAACCTATTTTGTGCACTACTTCTTTGAAAGCTTCCTCTAAGTATTACATGCAAATTCAAGGACAAATGGCAGTGTGTGATGTAAACTTTTGCGATTTTATTTGTTGGTCACCAGAGGGAATCCATATTGAGAGAGTGGAACGAGACAGAGATTACTTCAAGGCAGCAAGATCATCTCTTCGTGCGTTTTTCTTGAAAGTCATTTTGCCTGAAATACTGACTAGGAATGTGTATCTCAAAAAGATAGCCAAAACCAATGACACAGTGTGCATTTGTGGTAAAGACGAATCCCATGACAATCTTATTGCTTGCGACTCAGGTCATTGCAGGGTAGAATGGTACCATCATTCCTGTGTTGGACTTAAAGACATCCCGAATGGACCATGGTTGTGTTTGACATGCCGATCTGGAGGAATGCCAAAATGCAAGCGCGGAAGGAAATAATAATGGCTGTCATTATCACTGCACAATAATTGATGCAATATACAATGTACTTCAATATAATGGATAGTCCACTTGATGTATTTTAGTGCTGATTTATATATGTGCACATGGTGTATATAAAGTTATAATACTTTTATTTTGTTGATCATCATCAGTACATACTACAAGCATGTACCCTTAATGTATTAAAATACTTTATTAATTTATCTTTGTTCTGAAATTTATCTATGACACCAGAGCAAGAGCTACACGTGTATAAAGCAAATTATCATCTGATTTAAGCTTTCTTTATACTGGAGGAGAATAGTCGTGCGGCTGAAGTTCCAGGGGCCCTATTCACAAAATAACTTCAGTTCAAGTGTGAAATTGAGACTCGAATAACTTTGTGTATAAATTCTTATACTGATTGGAAAGTTTTTTGTGAAAGGTTTGTCTGATAAACTATCCATGGAAATTTCAACTGATTCTGATAGTTATAACACATACTATGTATTTATGACCTCAAATGGTCTACGGTCAAGTCGCCCCAAAGTGAAGTCGCCCCACATCGGTTAAGTCGCCCCAAATGGGAAAGTGAAGTCGCCCCACATCGGTTAAGTCGCCCCAAATGGGAAAGTGAAGTCGCTGATTTGCACTCACTTTGAAATTAGTCTAATTACAATAAAATATATGTTTGGTACTGTTGCTGTAAATTGTACCACTTAAAATTACTATGCATAGCTTTGTAATGAGCCTCTATAGATAATAGTGCTGCTTAATTACCATACCTATTACATTATTATTATAAATATTATAATTTGGTAAGTAAGTATATGTGTGGTACTGTTGCTGTAATTATACTGCTAATTACACATATCTTTGTAATGAGTTTCTATAAATAATTATGTGTGGTACTGTTGCTGTAAATTGTACTGCTAATTACGCATATCTTTGTAATGAGCTTCTATAAATAATTTTGCTACTTATTTACAAGACCTAATACATTATTATTATAAATTTTATAATTTGGTAAATAACATATATATAAATTGATAGAAAATAACATTTTTAACTTTTTAAGCCATTAATACAATTGCCATACATAATATCGGAGAAATAAGCAAGACTCCATTAAATTCGCTTTCAATTTTTTATTTTTATTAACATATCAACAAGATTTAAAATAAAACACAAAACTATATGGCTACACATATTTTTAATAATTCGGGGCGACTTCACTTTCTCATTTGGGGCGACATTGTCATTAAGCCATTAATACAATTGCCATATATAATATCGGAGAAATAAGCAAGACTCCATTAAATTCGCTTTCAATTTTTTATTTTTATTAACATATCAACAAGATTTAAAATAAAACACAAAACTATATGGCTACACATATTTTTAATAATTCGGGGCGACTTCACTTTCTCATTTGGGGCGACATTGTCATTAAGCCATTAATACAATTGTCATACATAATATCGGAGAAATAAGCAAGACTCCATTAAATCGCTTTCAATTTTTTATTTTTTATTAACATATCAACAAGATTTAAAATAAAACACAAAACTATATAATTCGGGGCGACTTCACTTTCCGATTTGGGGCGACTTAACCGATGTGGGGCGACTTCACTTTCCGATTTGGGGCGACTTAACCGATGTGGGGCGACTTCACTTTGGGGCGACTTCACTTTGGGGCGACTTGACCTGACTCCCCTCAAATTTCACACTTAGACTTAATAAGTTTCTTTGTGAATAAGGCACCAGGTTTTCTGAATCATCAAGATGCTCAGATTAGGACAAAACAAAATATAACTGTGCTTACATGCACATACATGTAACTTACCAGGCTCCATGCATGACAATAAAGGTTTTTTTATTGAAAATATTTTTAAGTCCAATTTTCAAATCCTCTTATTTCAAAATGTAGTGAATGAAATGGTGATAGAGTAATTATAAAAGTATATCTACTTGAAAATCCAAACAATATTTTACACACATGAAATCAGAATCTCATGGTCAGTTCAATAGATGTAGAGATCACATTTGAAAATTGGACGTAAGAATGTTCTCAGTTTAAAAATCATTATTGTTATTGAGCCAGTACATATAGTGACTGTAATAATTGTCCATCTTTGAATAACTGCTGTCAGTGGTGGATAAGACTGATTGTACAGTATACTGTAAAGTCATAAATAAGGAGCAAAGGATTATTATGACATGCTGTAGTGTAATTTGAGTTCGAATCCATGACAACAAAAAGCTGGTCCTGCATATGGCAAGTCAGGCAATGACTGGATGGTGCCACGTCTACTGCCAGAAACTTTTCATGTCTTCAATCAATGAAACCAGTAAGGCCACTGACCTGAGTTGAGCAAGATATAATAACAATGATTCAATCTGACATTTCAAATGTTTAATTGTATATCATGTGCTACTGAATACTTTATTTAATATGGCATCAATAATTATGTCTCTGAAGTTTCGAATTATATTAAAAGCACACAAGAACAGTCACTGCATCATTTTGTAAAAATAATTCACATCTGAATTCAGGAATATGGCAGTCGACTCTGGCTGACTTTGGTAATTTACAAGAGTGGTCCATTTGTATTCACAAGGGCAGCAACCACTCTTACAATTTTGTCACTGGTGGTAACCATCTCGCCATCTTCCTTTTTTACTAGTCGTACCGGTAGAGTACCTTTCATAATTTCAAAGTCCTTCAATCGACCAATGACCCTCTCCACATGAATTCTTGCCCTTGCCATCATTCGTGACTCCTCTACCTCCTTCTTGGACAATTGTTTCTTACCACGAGTGTATGCTGGCACTATAAGCTTTGCTCCTCGAATCGAAAACTCCTCTTCCACATTGAATCCACGATCAGCAAGGATGACATCCCCAGGGCATAGTTTGTCCAGAATTCCACTTTCAAGTGTAATTTGTTTGTCACTCACTCGGCCACCCCAACATTCAGACAGAAATGTCACACAACCTGTAGGGCTTACACCAACTAGTATTTTGATAGTATTATGCTTCTTGTAATTTGAATACGTCTGGGCTCTTGCCTTAAGTTTGGTCGGACGTTCGATGAAAATCTCTGTGCAATCTATGACACACTTCACCTTGCGAAATATACTGTTCTGGAATATAGGTGGTAACTGACAAACATCAGACTCTGGCCACTGAACAAGTCCACCGATTGAAATATACAATGCACTCAGCCATGCATGGAAAATTGTTGTCGCACATGCAGGAGCAATACCAAATCTATAAGCTAAATCTGTTAGTTTTAGGTTCCTCCTCAATTTCACAATTGTCAAAAGCAACTCATCCCTTGAAGAAAGTTTGGTATTTTTGCGCCTCACTAATTCTTTTGTTGCGTCATGTATTGCCACGAAAGTTGAAAAATTGGAAAGTCCTGTGTAGAATTGAGTCATTTTATCATCTTTCTCAATATTCTCGCATCGAAGGACAGCTTTTTCCACCACAGCAGACAGGATCTTCTTTTCTTGTTGAAGTTTTGCGACATCTTCATTTAATTGCTGAATGTCCCCAGTCATATGATGAATCTTCTCTATATACTTATTCTCCTGCTGCTGATGAGCATGAATTTGATCCTGAAGATCATCACTCTTTCGATAAAGGTGTTGATTGGTCACAATCATTCTATCCATCTGGGGTAAACTGATATCTGACTGACACTGAGCATCTACAGTTTCTAGGGCATCTGTCTGAGTAACCATTCCTGGCACCTCCTCACGGATATCGCATCTCAAAGATAATAAGGCTTGCGCTGACGTAAGTCTGTTTATATTCTCCTTGCGTTCCTGTAACCTAATATGACGGTTCACTTTCTGCTGTACAATATCTTCTGAAGATTTCTTTTTGGACACATAGCAAAATATCGTTGGTACAAAATCTGGATTGGTAGGGTCCTTTGATGGTTTGCCTATAGATAAAAAAAAAGAATTAGTTACATCAATATATTTGTGTGCCCTATAGTCATGAATCTCAAATAATGTTACAATAATTATACAAAAAAAGAAAATACTTTTATATCATTAAATAACTATAATTGCATTTGTAACACTCTTTCATGCATGCGCTGAAGTCTAAAATTTAGCTACTAGTATTTATGGAAAGATGGGCAATTATCTTAAATCTTAGGTCTTGTGAAATGATTTCCATTTTATCACATACGTGCATATGATATCATGACTCATGTTGTTTACTAACAGTGATCACGTGACACAGGTAAACATGGCCGTGTGTCCAGGTACAATTTACAAAACGAACGGTAAACATCGCAAATTGCCGGTCTCCATACGGCCATAGGTGCTTGCCCTGTAATCTGTTAGTGTTATGGGAATGAATATCTCTGTTTTCTATTTTTGTTTTCTTTATGTATATTTATTTACCTTGAATAAAATGCTGACTGCACAGATGGTCATGTCCTTTGGGCATCCAATTTTCCCTGCGAATGGCGGCAATCCACCTTTGCCTTTGGTCTGCATCTGCGGGGATTCTGAAGAATTTAACATCTGAGCCGGCTTTCTGTCGATTTGTGCAGCCGATTGCACAGCATGAGGTGGGCATTCTGGTTTTCTTGATTAACAAGGCGTCGTTTGCACATGTAGTAATCAACTGTCACACGAAGATGCTTCTCGAATTGCCGGTTTACCTGTATAGCTCTATCTCTCAACACTTTCGTTTTTTGCCCTACAGCTATTGCGCATGCGCACGGAATATTGCATCGTGGGATAGATTTCATTCAAAATTTGAGGCACGTGAAATCATCTTTATATCTAAATCTAGATATACATGTATACGTCCCTGTCGACGCTAAACATCACACACCTCTCATAAATCACATTAAATACTGTATAATAATGTTGTGTATGATACTGCAGACGAATTACATTTACACGCAGTGTGTACTTCTTGTTATCTGCCAATACGACTTGTGCTATAATTAACACTAGCTCTTCGCGCAGTAATATCAAGCGAAGGTAACTTCAGTCTACACGAAAATACACATGTATATCTGTATTTGCAATGTTACATATAATTAATGATCTAATAAAGATTCAATACGTTCTGAATATTATAATGCTGGGAATTACATCAGAGATTATGTTTTGAAGCGCAAGAACACATTGAGTGACAAAGAGGGCCAAAAATAATTAGACTGTCTTGTATTGAGAATCGTGCACGGCGGCTATAGCCCTGGCTTATGTCTTCGGCATTAAGCTCGGCTAAAAAGAAA
Source organism: Pteria penguin (assembly GCA_035048485.1). Taxonomy (NCBI): domain Eukaryota; kingdom Metazoa; phylum Mollusca; class Bivalvia; order Pterioida; family Pteriidae; genus Pteria; species Pteria penguin. The sequence continues at coordinate 54,150,916 of CM068584.1, read as the reverse complement.
GGAAGAAAACAAAATAACTTTCAAGATTTTATTGATATAAACTTTACATGTTGGCATTATCAATATACAACAGAATATTCAACTAACATACATAAATATAGTATGAATAAATAAGATATAATAGAATATTACATACACAGATCTATAATATTTCAGGCATGAAACAGACTGGATATTGTGAGCAATAAAATAACAGTAGAGTGTTAAAGCAATGATTCAAAACATATGTATCTCGTATTTTAGAATAGCAATGGACTAGATACATAGAGCTTATTAATGATAAAGCAGAAATAGATATCAAAGTAAAAGACCATGCACTTTAAGCGTTGACAAGGAAGAAGTAGGAATAGATATCAAAATAATGATTCACAATAGATGTATTGAATGATGAAGTAACACAAAACTTTTAAAAGTAGTGAACTATAGTACAGGAATCAAGTTCATATATATGACATGGATAATTCAGTTTCTATCAAGACAGGTGAGCATTCCGCCAAAACGGAATTGTGTTAAAAGTTTGCAAAACCATAACAAGGAGTATAATGTTTATCATAATGGCATCATATATCATGACATATTTTGTTAAACATATTAAATATGTTGTCAACTACTTGCAAAACATTTAATAGGAGACAGAGGAAATTTTAAGAATGAATAAGAAGAGTAAGTCATGTTGAGACTTAATAAAAGGGTACAATCAAAGACAGGATAATTATAGATTTATATAGGATTATTAAGTTATTTGAGACTTTCTTTTCAAAGCATAGAATTAAAGTATTATATAAAGTGAAATATAAAAATGTTTGTGGAAATGCCTTTTCTTTCTCTCATACAGGTTTTGCCATTCATTCTAGAAATATTCTATGCACTTGAAAAAAGACGGTCGAAAATACCCACTCCTGTTGCCAAGGGCTACAACTGTGCCGTTGTTGGTCCAGTGGAGGTTCCCGGGGTTGCGTCTAAGGAAAAGGTCGACGTCAAGATGAATGATCGCTTCGGAATGGCGCCTGACTGCTTCCGGATGCTAGGCGAAGTGGATGTCTTGTCTATCCATTCTGTTGAGGCCAAACTCCTGGATCTCCGGAAGCGCTGCCCTGGTAATTCCGTGGCCGCAGTAGGGACATCACATGCATGTTCCACTGGCGTCACAATAGTGTCCAAGGCTATGTCGATGGAATGGCCGCTGCTGGCTCGCACGAAACTTCCAGCGCTTCTTCTGCATGGTGCCGGTTATCCATCTGACGTAGTCCGAGTCGAAGTGTTCGAAGTCTTCTAACTGTCTTAGGTCCCCCAACTACACCCCTCCCACGCGTTGTCATCGGCAGGGAATAGTCATGACGCAGGGCTCGAAAAAGACGTCTGGAATCTGAAGACTAAAAAAGAAAATGCATCAATGTGTGTTAGTAAAGTAAAACGACTAAAACAATTTACACGACGGGTATGCACCGAGTAGGACGGTCAGTGACAGTATCGTAAAACTCTGATCAAAGCGCTAAGATTTAGTTATTTGTCCAATATTGTCTATAACAACTGTGATTGTGAACGAGGTAACAAATTGTTTCTATTCCAATTAAATGTGACTATCAGGTAATGTTTGATTACTACTGAGATATACGGACGGACATGCAGACGGACCAACGCCGGACAAATTTGTCTTATACGAAACGTATGTTATCCGCGTAATTTGGAATAAAACAGCAAAAGATGACACAAAGCGATATTTTCTCCAATCCAAAGAAGTGTTGGTGGGAAACTGTTGAAAGATTATGATAAGAGAATTTAAAAAAAAAAAGCTAGAATTCAATTCAGAATTCTGGAAAATGTTCTTTGCAAACAACACAACAGATTAAAATGTACACGAAATAAAAATTATCCTAGGACTTCTTACCATCCTTAAATTTTATACATCTAAGAACTTCATAATTCAACCAACTCCACTCAACTGGTATTATAAACACGAAGTATCCCTCTACTGTACTCAGATTTTCAATATGGTAACCTTAAAATATGGTCCCTTGTTTGAAAAAAATGTTTATGCAAGTAATCGATAGAGATCAAGTACACTCCAGTAGGAGGGTCATGTGGCCTCCCCTGAAAAATGTGTTTTATAAATAATCACTGAACTTTGAACAACCATTTCATGTAACATCAAAAATGAATTAGAATAAAATTAAGAACATTATTTCACAACAAAAATATTTAGATTTGGAATGTATGAGTTACTTTCAAAGTAAGCATCATGCAGTCATATGTAGCACAATACATTATGCACAAGCATGTGTAGTTATCAAAAACTCCGAAAGGTAACAAAAGGTTCCTTAAAACAAACACTAGAATATGATCGGACAAACATTCGAAGGACATGAACTGACCTTCGTCGAAAGTAAAAAGTAAACAAAAAAATATACATAAAATGGAAAACTGAGGGGGTGTTGTTCTTCCCAAATCCCCCTTAATCCGCCCTTGTAATTCTATGTTAATTCGTAGATATGGGCACACCATAACCATAACAAGAGAAGAACGAACGTTGTAAATGATGAAGAACAAATGAATAATACATCTAAGTAAACTATAAATATACTTGATATCTAATTTTTGCGTATATGTTTTGAGCATTTGTGCATGGTATGAAATAAACTTCAATCCTTATAATCATAAATACATAACAAAGACTTATTCATTTTCTACTTGTTAAGATCTGGTTTCATTACACACATATACTTTTGGGTATCAAAGCTCATATATATATATATATATATATAGAGAGAGAGAGAGAGAGAGAGAGAGAGAGAGATTTTTTATGTACTCCCAAGCCAGGGCGATGGTAGGTAGATGTTTGTTGTCAGCTATCGGTTGTTTATGATTAATACACTCCCCGGGGCGATTACTGTCATCTGTTTCGGATCGTGCAAGGTGTGTTAATTGATTGCATCGAAAACTGCTAATATACATGGCTTTATTTGGTTTCAGTCTGTATTCAAGATAATGTAAATCACCATATTGATATTATGAGCCTGGAAGACTTCCTCAGTATATACTGCGTAAATTGAAGATTCCTAAATACTGGCTTAAATGACAGCATACTAATAATTGTGTTTTAAAAACGTGTCATGATTTTAGAGATGCACACAATGACATGTGGGTTTTAGATATTAGAGCTGAACTTGACAAACTAGGAACGATCTATGATGAATCTCTCTTCACGCTCATAAAACACAAATGTTTTGGTTTATATTAACAAGAAATGCTTGCTAATATTCAAAGAGCTTCCAGAGGTGAATTATATCAACACCTTATAAATAATGTCTGTCTGCAGTATTACCTTTGTAAACCTATCAATCACTATTAACAAAAACTTATTGCAAAATTCAGATTGTCCTCACATGATTTAGCTATAGAGCGTGGCAGATATCACAGCATTGATAGAAACCAAGGTATTTGTATTTTTTATAATTTATAGATGATATTGAAGACAAATTCCACTTCATACTAAAATGTCCATTCTACCAAGAAATTAGAGTTCAATATATCAAAAGGTATTATTTCACGAAACCGTGTGTATTAAAGCTTGTTTAGCTTTTAAGTGTAAACAATGTTAAAGAACTTTCTACACTTGGTAAATTTATATCAATGGCTTTAAAAAGAAGAGCAGAGGTTTTATGAAATGTTCAGATGTAGCCTAAATGTGCACTTATCTTAAATAATCGCTTATTCACTCTCAATATCAGTAATTGAGTATCTGAATTTGTATATATTGTACATATTCATCTGATGTGTGCAACATACAAAAATAAATTAATTGAATTGAATTTAAATTAACACAAAGTCATACACAAGGTACTCCATTTGCCAGTTTTGGTCCAATTAAAGGCATATACATACATACGTGTATTACATAATTGTCCAAATATTATGGAATAAATGCTAACTTGCATAAAAAAATCACTTGTATTAGCAATTTATTTTGAATAAATACCGTTTAGACTAACTTGCTTAAAGAAAATCAGTTCATATAAGTTAGGATGACTGAGCATTAAATAATAATACTTTCATTAAGCTCTTTCCCAGGGTAACTGATATATACTTGCTATATTGTCCCTAATTGCTTGAAATTTTCCTTCAGTACATTTTGCGGAGAAAATATTAACTATATATTAATTTTGTATACATAGAAAGAAAATGTTAGTTTTGGTCATTTTAACAATATGCAAATGAAATTACACCCTAAGCAAAGCCTATTATAAGCTGAAGACATATTTGGTCACTTCAAAACATAAGTGTATAAGTAATAATTTTAAAGTGTGAAAATTAACAGAAAATATCACACTCACCTTGTAAGACATGCTGCAAAGCAATTATTTCTAAGTTCGTGTCGAAGGAATATCAATAACAAATGGCAGTTCTATGTGGAATATGGTCTGAAGACGATGGTACACCGTATATGTACATATCTTAATTGCAATATTCAACCAATGACAATATTTCTCTTCTTGACCAATGAAACATAACGGCATATGCAGTAATTAAGTAATTATTTCTTTTTTTGTTTCACAGACTACGGGGAATATAATCTGAATAATAATTTTTCTTTAAATAAAAGCCCATTGAGGTATACATAATTTGTATGACTACTCATAATGCAGTATTAATAACAGCCAAACGTAGAATCCTCATGATATCATAAAAGTTTGTTATTAGGAAAGGATCTTTCGTATATAATAGTGTACCAGCTATGTTGAATATGTAGAGTGTTTATATCAATATGGTAAAGACACACTGAGAGAGAGAGAGAGAGAGAAATGTAATTAACCCAGAATTATTTGTTGCAATGCTGTGATTAGGTAAAGATAATTAGCATCAAAGAGAACGCTTTAAAATTAGTAGCCTACTTTTTTTTCTAATTATCGCCGCTTAATCGCCAAGAATTTCTGGAATGTGTAGTTATCTATCTTAATTTTTTTTTTTTTTTGCATCGACGGTATTATAACGGTTATAGAAATTTCTTTATTGTGATTGACCTCTTAGCCAGTTTGATTGGATATTAAGGCCAAATTACATAGCTATTTAATGAACACTCCTCAATCTGTCCTTCATTACGATATCGATTTCATGCGCTGAGGTGTTATTGCTAAGATAGCAAACAATTTTATTGTTGTAATTTTGATTTAGATATTCATTTCAGATATGTCCACCAGAATTGATGTCATTGGTCATTCCTTTGTACGACGGCTCCAGGAGTATATTACCAGACGTGCAGTGCCAGAAGGGATGCCCGAAAGCCCCCTTTATCCCGACTTAGGTCTTGTCGGGATGCAGGTAAGTTTGCATGGGTATTGTCCAGATGGCCGGAATCTTAGTCGCATTGAACATGCTGTATTGTTGACGCGCTCCCACCTAATGCAGAATTACTGTGTAGATCCTCCGTATGCAGTAATTCTGCACGTAGGCGGGAACGACACTGATAGCAGCATGTTCAATTTAGACTGGTATCTGGCCACCTTTGATAATCTCCTTGGAACCCTTCTTTCTTGCAGCGTAGCCCGTATCGTGGTGTGCTCGGCACTGCGCCGTTCCCAGCGTCCTCAGGGTTCCCTGTCTTACGAGGCAAACCGTTAGGCGATTAATCAGTCCGTTCGTCGACTGGTGTCCTCGGTGTATCGACGGCAAGTCTATTTCTTTCAGTGGTACGACCATCGGTTCACCGAGCACCTTTGGTCTCGTGATGGGGTCCACTTGAATGTGCGAGGGATGGTGCAGTACTACCATCAGATGCGGGTTGCCATGATGCTGACCCCTTCCATGCCCTTCACTGTTGTGTCTCTGGGGAGACACCGCCATCGACCAAGCCGACGACGTACACGAGAGGACCGCAAGTATAAGTATGTCCCGTATTAAGGTTCATTGAAACACCATATGTAAAATGACCTGAATTTTAACTAAACATCAGAAGTAAATTATTTTTTTATATATAAGCTTCCTTTACATTCAACTATTGATTTATGAAGAAAAAGTTTAATTTCACCGTCTGAATTTTGAAAACGAACTGGCTTTCCATACATATCACCCTACATGTATATTGACACCTACATTGCTAATCGTCATTTATAAAAAGTTCATACTAAGAGAGAAAAGTAGACTATATCTTGAATCAAATTTCAATTTTAATTCAAAAATATATACAACTAACTTTTTATTCTTTGGAATACTCTTTTTCATGTAATTATGTCTATTGCAAGTATTTCCCAGTAAATCCCCCTTTAATTCTGTACATTAGTTTAAAATCAATAACATGTTTGAAAATGAAACGTTTATATGATCTATAAAGAAGAGATAACTCCATTTGGGTTTAAGGAGAGTTCTATCTTAATGGTATTCCAATGGACCTTATGGTATTTCTATTTTTCTAACTTCTGTAGAATGTCTCATTGGAATTTATAAAAACTGTAAAAGCCAAAAGTGATTAAATGTGGGGTTTATATATGTGTGTGTGTGTGTGTGTGTGTCCTCTCATTTCATTTATGTGTTTTCAATTATATATATATATACTTTTTGTTTGGGGTTGGGTTCTTTTTTTTCTTTTTTTATTATTATTTTTTTTTTTTGGCTCTTATAGAGGTGGCCTCCACGTGGCAAGAGCTGGTAACGTTGTTGAGAAATAAATAAAAACTATTTTTCTCTAAACAACGGCTGACAACCTCTGATTTACTTTTCATTTCATTGTCATTTGTTATATATATCTCGGCGTCATCTACAAAGTTGACGAAATATTGTCGTATAAACACGAAGCCAAGCGAATAGGGGAGGGGGGGGGGGGTGTTTCTCCTCTGGATTCCCTGTGCTAGAGAAACAACTGGCGCCACAGGTCTGGCTAAAAGCGCACATGGTGCATATCACAGTATATTGTCGTATAAACAAGAAGCCAATCGAATGGGGCTTTTTGTGTCAAATTCTTATTGCTAGAAAAGCAGTTGACGCCACAAGTCTGACTAAAATCACGGACATCCTTGGTTTATCATCGTGAACGGTCAGGTGCTGTTTCAGAGGTATTGTTGCTTGTGTTTGTATTTTAAACTGTTATTCTGTATTTATCTTAAATTGCGTGTAGATATTCGCTGTCGTCGGTAGTATTGTACCTTAGCAAAGGTTGTACATATATACCGTAGTAGTTTTTATTTTCTTCTGTGTCCCAAGATCGTGCTTAATTCGTACACGATGTCGTTCGTTGGACAGGTCGTCGACTACCCTAGTGGTACTTGTGGGAAAAACTGTGAGGGCGTACTAGAGGTCGGATGTGACAGTTGCGATTGTTGGTTTCATTTAGAATGTGAGGGAATCGCTTCTGTTGATTTCAAGTTTCTGCGTAAGACCAAACTAGCGTATGTCTGTTCTAAATGTACGCACACCAAAGACAAGACATACAACCACGAACTAGCTATAAAAAGGTTGACGTCTGCTGTCTCTCGTGGTAAGGTAGCTGAGGCATTAAGGTTGGAATCAATTCTCATGCGAGCTGAAAACATGGCGTGTCAAGGTCAAATATCACTACCTGAAGGGTCCCCATTCTTCAGAGATGCACAAGCTGAAATCCTGCTAGGTCCTGAATGGGTTGGTGCATCACCCTTTATGGTCAAGGCCGACGGTAACTGCCTGTTCAATGCCCTATCTGTCTGTTTGATAGGCAACGAATCCATGGCAACTGAATTACGAGTGAAAACCGCTATAGAAATGTTCAACAATTCAAAATTCTACAAACATTCCAAAGAGTCGTACCGCCTTGTCAGTCCCCCCTTTTCTGATGCACTTTCAGACTGTGCAACAAACAAAGCCTTCTCGTCATCTTGGACCATACACGCGGCAAGTAATGTTTTAGGTTGTCCCATTCAGACAGTTTACCCCTTGGCAAACGGGCTCGCTGATAAAAACATTACAATTCTTAATCGGAGCTTTGTCCCAAGGACCCCAAAGAGTAAGAAGGAAGTTATAATCATGTGGTCTGGATCCAGTGGGCAAAAACATGGCATGTGGGTCCCAAACCATTTCGTCCCCTTCGGAAGGAAAGTCGTAATGTCATTGACCTTGACGACACAATTCAGTTTCCCTCCCTACCTTCCCGCAAAATAATATTACCCAATAAAAATCAATGTGACAAACGCCCAAAAAGCAATCAAATTAACAATAAATCCCCTCTACCCAAAACAGACCCTTCCCCTCGTCCCCCCATGGCAGATGTATCGGATACCGATGACTCAATTTCTCTCCCACCTCACACAGTTTCCCCTCTTTCCACAATCTCTGATTGTTCGGATAATGATGATTCGACCGTTACCCCTCTTTCACCGGAAGTTTCCCCCCTCGCAAGTCGCATAAAATTAAGCAATAAATTCACAAATAACAAACTATCCAAAACCGAAAGGAGACAACCCCCTACCAAAATTTCGGGAGACAGCACCAGTCCATTGCCCGAAACCGAGTCCTCTCCTAAATCTTTGACATCAAAGATCGATGTCTCCTCATCTCCGACGATAGATAGTGACTTGTCTGACACTATGGACATTACGGATTTATCAGATGCTGTTAGTCACCCATATAAGAATCCCACAACATTCTCATTGAACGGGGGATGCCTATCTCTCGAGTCTTTATTACACGCTGCAACCGAAGTCGACCATATGGGGTCCTCCATCCCTAGAGGTATTAAAGAAAATGTTTATTTCGTTTTGGACGATACGAAAAACATTTACAGGCGTCAGTCTGGAAAACAGAGTGAATATCGAGATGATTATGGGGCTTGGGCTTCAAAAAAAATTCTACAAAATCACATTATTATGTCAAGAAGGATGATGGTAAACTGACATACGTGGAATTGAAAAATGGGGGTTTTTTGCACAGAAAAGAAAAGATTTATACCTATCAACCCCCAACCCTCTTCCGAATCGATTGTAACTATAAAGCGAAAATATTCTTATCTGGATAGAGACCCCAAATACAGAAAGAGAGTGACCTGTATTGTGTGTACCCCACCAATCGAAAACGCGGTAGTTGAATACTTAGGCCCTTTTCCGGCAGACACTGTCCATGGGAACGCGAAACACATTTCTGCCCCTTATCAGCGTTTGATGGAAGGTCAAAACAATATCATTAGGGAGGGTCTAAAGCACAACAAACCCCCAGGGCAATTAGAAGGGACGTAAAATCTGAATTCCCAGATGACATAGTCGATTTAAAACTGGTACAAAATGCTGTGTACAATCACAAATCGAAGAACAGACCCGCAAACGAAAGTAGGCAAAACGTGGCCGATGATGTTTTGTCTATAATGAACAAATTATATTCGGGTACTTACGTGAAAGAGGTCATTCCGACTGGTTCTAACAAACCACCGAATTTAATTTGTTATACAAATGAACAACTTCGTCTCCTTAAATCGGCTATATTAAGTGGCTGCATCATTGGTGTAGATAGGACTTTCAATGTTAGTCCCCATTTTCTGACCACTCTATGTTTCAAAAACCCAAACGTTGTACAAAAACGTACGCAGGATTCCCCAATCATGTTAGGACCCATATTTTTACACTGGGATGGGAAATTCTAAACATACCAGCGATTCATCTCGCACCTGCAAACCTTATTAGTCAAATTGCCATCTGTGAAAGACATCTGGATGTTTCTTTTGGTAAGGTGATTTTTGGCACTGACGGTGAATGTCACTTGGTTAATGCAATCAATGCTTGTTTTCCACGAGCTGTGCACAAAACACCTTAAAGACAATACCCGTTTCAATGTACGGAAGACCTTTCCAAGCCCCGTTGTCGAGCTTATTGTTGACAAAATCTTCCATCCCAGCAATGGCCTTTTAAGTACGACGGACAAAATTATATACGACGAAAAGGAAACGGAACTCACGCAGGAATACACATGTTCATACCTGACCGACATATTGCTAACTACACTTAGGTCAAGAGTGTTCGAACCCAGACTCAAATGTCCGAACATCCCCAAGCTCTGGACAAATAACAACAACCAGTCGTATAACAACAAAATAAAACAAGCCACGGACTGGACAATTTTAAGAACTCCAGATTTGATAGACCTATTAGAATCTTTTGAGAAAGAACAGGTAGCAGAACTTAGAGGGGCTCTGTATGGAAAGGTTAACTATGAGCTCAACGAAACGGCATCGGTGTTGCGGGTTTCAAACAAGACCTGGGGGAACCTTACGGAATCGAAACAGTACTCGAGATTACTTAGACTTTTAAATCTAGTGCCACCAGAACATAACTATACAACTTCTACAGATGGTAGATTAAAAGTACCAAAAGTTGCCAAAGTTGTAAAAAACCCGGAGAAAGAAAACGGGTCAAAAATAGTAAAACAACAATTCAATCCAAACGCAAAAAAAAGTTTTGGACGATGACCCCGATGAATAGTACTATAAGTTCGAAAAAAATGTTTTTGAAACAATTGTAGTTTTGGGATTTTCCTCGTTACATATCAGACATACTACTTTCACTTATCGTTTCTGCACAGTTAAACACATTGAAACGTATTACACTGTTCTCATACTTTTCAACCCATACTTGCAACAAATTCGGCCTGAAACGCAGGCTTGCCGTTCCGTAAGATATACATCATGTTCGGCCTGAAATGCAGGCTTGTCGTGCCGTAAGATATACATCATGTTCGGCCGGAAATGCAGGCTTGCCGTTCCGTAAGATATACATCATGTTCGGCCTGAAATGCAGGCTTGCCGCTCCGTATATTTCATCATGTTCGGCCTGAAATGCAGGCTTGCCGTGCCGTGTAATATGCATTATGTTCGGCCTGAAATGCAGGCTTGTCGTTCCCTACATTAAAACTTCAGGGGCAAACCCTTAAGTTGCACTGAGATATGCCATAGGCTTAATTCTCCTTTTGCTTTTGTTTGATAGTAATCTCTGCTAATGCATGGACGAAGTTTGCACCTGACCGGTAGCTTGCATGTTATTGGGTTTGATTGTTTTATCATTTTGTCACTGTACATAGTACATTTACTTCATAACTTAAATATTTTTGTTTGGCTTTTTTTTAAAGTTTTTTTTATGAATTTTGTTACTCTTAGTATTATTTTTTCGGATAACTTTCAAATTTATTTCAGTTTTTTTAATATAATGACATGCCTGAGTTTACTTTTATTTAAAGACTTATTTTCTTATCAATATTCATGACATTCATTTTTTCTCTATAATTTTAGTCCTTTTTGTTTAAGATATTTTGAAGAAGATATGTCAATGTTGTCGAATTTTTATTCCTTTCTCATTCATTTAATCATTCATTAAGAATGTATTCATTTGTCTGCTTATTTTGGATATATTTATTATCCCCCATCTCAATTTGTAATTTTTACATGTTGATTTATCGTTTGGATTAATGTGAATGACATTTAAATAATAATCTTCTTTTCAGTACTTTATTTTTAATTCCTTTATTAAATATCTTCAAATTTAATTGTAAATTTCATATATTTTAATTTTTCTTCATTTCATTTCTGTGTTTTCATGTTTCTATTCCTTCTTTCTATTTTTATTTTATATTACTCTTTTTTTTTTTTTTTTGGCTCTTATAGAGGTGGCCTCCACGTGGCAAGAGCTAATAACTTTCTTGAGAACAAAATAAAAACTTTTCTCAAGAACGGCTGACAACCTCTGCATAGGTGGGTACAGAAGTTTTTTAAAAGGGGGGGGGGGGGGGGGGGGGTTATAGTCTCCTATATCTAATGCTTTCCACTATTAGGACCAGACAGGGGTGATGTCGCATCACTCAACAGCAGTCATGCTAAAGCAGCCTGGGGCACCTCGGGGAAAGAATACTACGCCCGGGGTTTGTGTGTGGGTTTAATGGCTATATATGATTGATTGATTGATTTTTGTTTTACGTCACGCCACGAATATTTCACGTATATGGTGACGGCATCTGCCTGATGCGGGGCATACAAATTTTGACCTTTGCAACGCACCCACCCGAAGCAGTGAGGGATCTTTAACGTGCCATGCATACTACGACACGAGGCCTCGGTTTTTACTGTCTCATCCGAAAGACATGACACCGGCATGACCAGAGCGGGACTCGAACCCCGGCCTCCCGATCAGTAGTCCGACGCGATACCACTAGGCCACGCCGGCTTGGCTATATATGACTTTATTAATTGATTTGATATTTTTGTATCCTATTGGGTATGAACTTTAACAATATTTATACTATTTAATCAGGAATGACAAAAAAAAAAAAAAAAAAATAAATAAATAAATAAATAAATAAACGTACTGATGAATGAATTCATGATGTTACAGTGCTGGTTTTTATGGGAATAGGATAGGTTTTAATAACTTTGAAAATGAACATTTTTAAAAACAAATAATGCAATATAAATTATATCAATATCATATCATATATATATATATCAAGTCATATATATATAACAATAACCAGAAGTCTCTGTCGAGACTGAAGCTCTACTGGTTTCCTCTTATTACCTTTTAAAGGGTGGGGCAGCAGCGGGGGAATGTGCCCCCTCTTTCAAATCAAAGGGGGGGGGGGGGGTATGTTCCGCCCCCTTTAACCTTTAAGATTTTTTATCATCAAGTAGTTAGAATATCAGTTAAAGTGTGGAAACAAAGCAGTAAAACGCTAGTTTTTCTTCTGGTAGCAAAAGGGGCATGTGCCCCATCCCCTCTTTTTTCAAAACAGGGGATGGGATGAAGTATTTTTGGTAACACCCCCCCCCCTTTTCGATATTTTCCAATGTCGGTTCAAGTGTAGAAACAAAGTATGCAAACACTAGTTTTTCTTCCGACTAGCTTATTTTTTTTTTTTGCTAGCCATATATACATTTATATATAAATCATTATCCCATTTTTTTTATTGCCCGTCAATGCTTTAGAGAAATGACTTCATACTATTTCAAGAGGAGTTTACGGCACTGTTATATGTTTAATAATGTCTTTTGTCTGTTTTCTTTTTTGCCAATATCTGGTTGTAAAAGTATCGTAAAATTTTTTTCTCACATGGTGCTATATATATATATATATATATATAGGGCCATCATAAAGTTCATGAGTCAGAGGAAATTCTGGAGATTACTTGACATAGTATAATAAACGCACTGTAGGCTAATGTGTTTATTTTATTTACAAATATACACAATTTATCTTTTTGGTGGTTTTATTCACACTGTTCCATTCTTATCTAGTGACAATGATTAATTCATAGCAAAGTGTAAGCGCTGAACCGTGGTGCAGATAGAAGAGTTACGTGCTCCTTGGTTCAGCATATCTATAACCACGAAGAACATGGTTTGTTAAAAAAAAAAAAACAGATTCCCTCCGTACTTTTGGATACTGTGAACATCGTTTACTTGCAATATTTTGGTTATTCCTAGTTAAATGTTGGAGGAAATCACTGGTTGTGACTTTTTTTTCCTTCATACATTGCCGTTTCCTTACTATAATTATTTTATAAATGATATATTCACGGCCTACTACTGGGCATTAAATAATTTCGGTCAACCATTATTGATAAACACTTTTTGTTTTTCTCCTCTTATTTCTTTTCTAGGACTATGATCTTCTCTCAATAATTTATTCAAAATGGCCGCTGTTATATAAACATTAGAAGACAACTCGCCCAAAATCAATTCTGACTAGCATACAAACACTGCGATCTTAAGTCAACCATACAGGAAATAATTAAGAGAGGAAATTGAAGATAGTTGAAAGATAAAAATACATACATGAAATACAAATGTTGAGGTGTTGCACATATGTCTACAAAGCTATAACCCCCCTTTCAAATTACAGTACACTGTAGTAAGAATAACAATTGGGGTCATTTCTGTATGGGTAACTCACGCCCTTTGAGGGGCCCCAGGGGTCCAGACTAGACCAAAAATTGCACATGCACAACTAGACCACCCAAACAAAAAGAAAACACAAAGAGGTCTCTGGGATTTATACCCTCAGGGAAAAAGAAGGCACAGAATCTTGGGACCACACCCCTTTGTGGACCAAAATTGCACATGTACAACTAGACATCCTACCAAACAGGATTAGACTATAATTTAGTCTGTGGGACATATATTGTTAGAGAAGAGGGAACAACATCTTGAGGCCACACCCCTTTTGTGGGACCCAGGGAATCCGAACTGGACCAAAATTGCACATGTACCACTAAACCACATACCAAACAACATGAGAATGTTATTGGGTCCCGGGAACATATACCTTTATAGTAGAAGACATAACACAATTTTGGGACCACACCCTTTGTGGGACCCCAAAATTGCACATGCACAACTAGACCGCCTACCCAGCAAGATCAGACCCTAATTAGCTCTCTGAAACATACCTTCAGAGAAGAAGAGGGAACAAAATTTTGGGACCACGCCCCTTTGTTAGGACCCCAAGTGGTCCGGACCGGACCAAAATGGCACATGCATAACTAGACCATCTACTTTACAAGATGAGACAATAATTAAGTCTCTGAGGCAAATACCTTTAGAGAGGAAGATGGAACAAGATTTTGGAACCACGCCCCTTTGTGAGACCTCAGGGGGTCCGAACTGGACCAAAATTGCACATGCACAACTAGACCACCAATCGAACAAGATGAAACCATAATTAAGTCTCTGGAACACATACCTTCAGAGAAGAAGAGGGAACAAATAAATTGTTTACGGACGGACGTCCGGACAACGGACGAAGGACCATCGCATGAGCTCGACTGGTCGAGACCAGTAGAGCTAAAAACCAACACACAATCTCTCGGGCGTACCTTTTTCCGGGCTGCTCCGGGCTATTTTTAGTATGACCCCTAAATAGTAAACATGGCCGAAAATTACATTTTTTTCTGTCCAAAGGGGGTTGCAACCCACCCCCTAGACCCGCCAATGTTCTGATTCATAAACGACTTCACATTTCACCATGTATACATGTATAAGTATAACCACACTACGGATCCCAATCCAATATGGCGTCGCTCAGTAATTGGAATTCACCGGGAAACTTTGTGAGCATATAAACTTAAAACTACTCAATATATTTGGATGAAACGTGGATATGTATTAGATATTATCACAATCTATCTCCGGATGCCCTTTACAACCCCCAACCCTTTTCTTCCTTTATTTTTCCTGCTACTTCATTTAGTAGCTACCCTTATTTGTGAAACGTCTACAGTAAACAAAGTAATCTCATAAAATGATGTTTCAATACTTACGACTAGCAAGAGGTTACCACAATATATACCATTATATCTTATTAGTCGCCTACTGTGTAATACAGTATCCTACAGTTCAATTTGAACCCAAAATAACAGCTGTCCACTATGGCGACCTGGTCATCTGCTATGGTGAAAGATGACACGTCACAATAACTATCATACGGTCATTTTATACCCTCCTGATAAAAAGCTAAAATTCCTTTCAATTTCAATTATCTATATTATTTTCATAGTTTACGTCATTATTACTTTAAAATATTCATAGTCTCTTTTTATTTTTGAAACAAAATTTATTTATAAAACATTAAACACTCTATTGTAGTTTTCCAAAAGAGTGAATGTGTACATGTTTATTTTGTTCCGGTTTTGATATAATTACACTTACATATTGACCACAGGGCAATTGTAGCCAAAAGCTAAAACGTCTTCCGGATTTTAGATGTTTTCAACAATTATGTCCTGACGCTTTGTATTCAAATTCAATAATTTATTATGCATAAAATGTTTGTCCTCCGGTTATGACAGAGTCGCCTATATAAGCTTTCGGGTACCGATTTCTTTACTTCAATTTCGGACTCGACTAATAAAGGATTTATTTCATTACCTCTGTCATCGTCGTCGTCATTTCAGGTAGGACAAACTTACTATCACTTTTTGTAAGAAATATATTTACATGTATGTTTTGTTAGTATTTCTTTAAATCAGTATGGCGATAAATTATTTCATTTATTGTATATTAATTCTTGTTAAGAGTGTTTTGATTTTCTATTATCAGCTCTAAATTACGCCTATTGTTGCAGCGACTATTATTATTTTTATACTGTCTATTATGTTCTAGATAGTGGACGAGAAATAACTAATTTAATACACAAATTTTCTGTACAAATTTACATCTTAAAGTTTTGGTCTGTTGTATTCAATTCGTCAGTTTAAACACCTCTATGTCTAAAGAGTGTAACTACTATTCCCCTATTTTACTATCTTTTTAGTTGTCAATTTGCATGAAATATAAATGAAGCTTTATATGTAATTACTTACGTAACGATTATATTACAATAATTAATTGATCTATTACGTTCAATTTCATACACAATATTAGTATGTGAATGTATTGCATTGTCTCGTCATGAGTCTCTTCATGTGTTATATTCATGTTAAAGTTGACTTCAATTTCGGACTCGACTAATAAAGGATTTATTTCATTACCTCTGTCATCATCGTCGTCATTTCAGAATCAACAAACCATTTAAGCAATTAGTTATCACAACTCACAACATAAACGAAAGTTGTGTCGAATCCAGCCGAAACCCGTTGTGATAAGTTGGTGGAGAATAGAACCAAGATTCCGGACTGACGAATGTCCAAACTACACAGACCAAGCAACTATCCGATAAGTACACGATCATTGAGAAGCGGAGTAACGACGGAACAAGATGTGCCGATAGAATCAGATCCGATATTACATATATACGAGGATCACGATAGACCAATCAGCGAAAATACAGCATCACAAGAAGGAATACAAAATATAAGTCCCATAATGGCAACTGGTATCTCTCTAAAGAAATTCAGTGGAACAGAGTCTCCAGTAGTATGGTTAGCAAACCTTGATGCTTGGATCAAATTCCATAACGTGGCCGAGGACAAAGCACTGACTGCTATCGTAATGGCCCTAGAAGACGGAGCCGCATCGTGGCTTCAAACATTGCCAGCGTCGGAACTAGAAACAAAAGGAAAATTCAAAGACGCCCTTAAGAAACGTTTCAATGCAAATTCAAACAGTATATGACTATAAAGCAAAAAGATGACGAAACGTCAGAACAATATCTCGAGAGAGCAGAAAAAATATCACTAGGACACGAGCTAGCAGAACATTACAAGGTACAATTCGTGGTAAACGGACTAAAGCCACATTGCTACTGAAAACATCAAACGCGCCCAGGACAGACAAAAGGTTCAGTACGACAGCACCGCACAACCAGCCACGTTCAATATTGGTGAAACAATTCTCCTTCATTCAACTAAAGTTCCTAAAGGATTGTCTCCAAAACTACATCTGCCATGGGACGGCCCATTTTACATTACAAAACAAGGACCAAACAACACATACAAAATAAGGAGGAAATCTGACCACAAGGAGTTGAAGTCCTATATTCATGCCAACCGTCTGAAGTCATATCATAACCCAGACTATAGAAAACTTTTAGATCCTCCACAGAATACATCCTTTGACGACTCACATTACCCGCCTGGTGACCTCATCAAGACACAACAACCTCAAACTACAGACACTGCAAATACTACCCAACAAGTACTACGTAGAAAAACTCATCAAGTTTAAACGGGTAAATGGTGAGAAACACTTCCTTGTCAAATGGCAGGGATATAGTGGAAGAAATTGGGAACCGGAGGAACATATTCCGCCACATCTGATTCGCCAATTTCACATCAGTAAACACAAAAAGGAACAGCACGCAAAAGGAAATCCACAAAGAAGCTAACTTGTTTTAACTGATGAACAATTCTCATCTGAGTTCATACACTGTACCTTCAGGCAATACTTGACTCTAACTCTTTCCTCACTTTCCCTTTGCTATTTTACATGGTTTTGTTTGTTAATTTTATTCATTAGTGCTATTTGGTTAGGCCGACCAATCAAGATACATTCAAATACATGTAAAATAACAATGTCTTATACTCTTCCTCACTTCCTTTTCTGTAGGTCATTTTGGTATGAACTCCACAATGCTTTTGGTTTCCATCTTTGCAATGCTGTGTCTATGTGCTTCTGCTGATACCAACACCAACACCGTTCAACGCATCAACTACGGACTGCTTTTCGAGCCTCAAGGAAATCTTCACATAGGGCAAGAGTTTTGGATTCATACATTTAAAATCCCCCTCCCAAAGAAAATGCACCTTCGCCACAAACTTCACTGTACCTCGAATCATTGTCAGACAGCTGCTCATATCATTAAGTCTTTAAATTCTTTACGTACCCAATGTATGGCCAGCATTAACGCTACTGTCGAACACATTCATCAGCTCATTCCTCAGACTTATGTTCCCAAACCCAATCCTTTCTTTGGCTCTTCTAGATCTAAAAGAGGACTTTTTGATTTTGTTGTTCAGATTTCTAAATCTTTGTTTGGTACTGCAACATCGGACGATATAAATACGCTTAAACACCACATGCAAGTGCTCAACCGAAACTCTGCAAAACTTGCAAAAGCTATGGCAACTCATGAACAACATTTATCGTCATTTATCACTGATGTAGACAAAAGATTTCAAAATGTTATGTAAGCAGTAAAGAAAAATCATGACGATTCGGTATTTCGTGCTAAAGAGGTACGCTATTCTTAGATGCCCTTTCTCATGAATTCGTATTATTGGAAGAAATGATTTTAAAACAAGTCAACGCATCAACGCATTTAAATAAGGAACTTGAACATATCAAGTTAGGTATACATGACTTAGTTAAAGGAAAATTGTCACCTTTTCTACGGAAACCCCATATCTTAAAATCATCTTTACACCAAATTCAAACTATCATTGATAACAAGTTTCCTAAATTCAATATTATTGAGAAAGACCCTCTGTATTACTATACTTTTGCAGACTTCTTATTTACAAGGGTTCATTCCAATCTCTTTATTTCACTTAAAATCCCTATTTCCCCATTTGCTCAACCATTAAAAATTTACAAAGTGTATGCATTCCCTGTTCCTATTAACAAATCTTCGAACCATGCAACACAGTTAATGGATACGCCCGATTATTTTGTGCATACTCATGATAATCAACATTTCACTACCCTGACATCTGTTCAAATATCTAACTGTAATGGTAAAACAACATTATTTTGTCCTTTTAATACAGCACTTAAATCAGTGGCCTCACCTTCCTGCCTCTCAGCAATATTTTTTAATCAAAAAGACCAAGTTGTCCAGATTTGTGATTTTAGGGTAGTACTGCACTCTTTATCACCATCTATTGTGGAATTATCAACATCTACTATACTCATGTATCAGACCTCTATGATTGCTATGGACTGTCCAAGTGGACAACGCATTGTCAAAGGTTGTAAATTTTGTGTAGTACACATCCCATGCAGATGTACACTTACATCTGACAGTCTTCTTTTGCCTCCAAGGCTAGAGAGATGCTACAATACGTCTGATACTATTTCAGTTTTACATCCAATCAATCTTGCTCTGTTACAGGAGTTTTTCACTGCAGATGTTCATTCGACTATATTTGGTGATACAACCTTTCAGGGTTTTGTAGATCTAAAAATTCCAAAATTTAAAATTTATAACCACACATTCTCGAAGTATCTGGCCAATGATCAAAAGTATCATCTCAGTTTGAAAAGAATTGCAAAAGCAGCTAAAGCTGATGAAACAGCATTTACTTCATTCTCAGAATCCATGTTGGACGGTCAGGTTGACTTCAGTGTAACTACTTGGCCTGATACTAGTGGAGTTATAGCCATCATTGCCTCTGCTCTTGCATCTGTAGGAATACTTTTTGGTTTATGGTCCATCTATAAAATTAGAACCTTATCTACTGCTTTGCTTCTATTGCATAATTCACATAAAGTGTCAGCATTTATTACCACCAAATCACCACTGTCATTCGTATACAGTGACCTTCCTGAGACTGCATCATCTAAATCTATCACAGAACATATATATACTTCGTTCACTACCCCATGGTCCTATGTATCCCTTTCAGTGCTCACTACTATTATTATCCTTGCACTAGCAAACATTTTGTAGCAAAAATTCAAACAGTCACATAAAACCACAATTCATGTAGAGCTTACCACTGGTTCAGAATGTTATCTAATTCCACTTTTAACTCTACCACTTTGTCCAGATAACTGGAATATAGAACCACCTATAGATATTAGCAGCATTACTGTAACTGGAACATTTCCTTTATGGAAACAGCTTACTTTTCATTGCACAGACTTTAACGTCACAAATATACACACTAAACACACAATAAGAGTACCACTCACAGTAGGAATATCACCATTCAAAGCTAGGAAAATAAGTAGGTTACTCAAACAGCCTTATACGGCCTACTTTTTGTTATCGCATCATGGTTACTTCAAGTTATTACAGTAGTCAACATGTTATATAACTGGACATTTTTGCGATGTAACCACTCACATTTTATGTTTTCTTTTTACTTCCATTATCTGTGTATTCATACAAAGCAATATTGTTCTCATACTCCTCGTCGATGTCATATCGTGAGAAAAATTATGTCTCCCGTGTGTTTGATACATGTATATTTTTAGCCAAATGTGTTTATTGTACTATCAAACTGACATCTTTTTCTTTGTTTTATACTCCTATATCACGTTTGAGTACATTACAAATGTAATGTTTCGTTAGTTAACACATTTTGTATAGATCCTGTCATATATTGTACAATGTACGATTCACGTATCATTTTAAGCCTAATGCGTTTAATTGTACTATCAATCCACCGTATTTTCAGACGTCAGATGTAAATACATTACAAATGTAATGTTTCATTATCGTCACATATTTTTGTATATATCCAATCATAATTGTAAATTGTAATACAATTTTAAGGTCGTATTATTATTGACATTATGTTTTATGTCAATAAAATGTGTTTTTGCATATTTCTAACACCTTTTAACTTTCCGTCAAATCTTTCTTTTTATCTTTGAGGACAAACATATTTTTCTAACCAAGAGGGAATTATCATACGGTCATTTTATACCCTCCTGATAAAAAGCTAAAATTCCTTTCAATTTCAATTATCTATATTATTTTCATAGTTTACGTCATTATTACTTTAAAATATTCATAGTCTCTTTTTATTTTTGAAACAAAATTTATTTATAAAACATTAAACACTCTATTGTAGTTTTCCAAAAGAGTGAATGTGTACATGTTTATTTTGTTCCGGTTTTGATATAATTACACTTACATATTGACCACAGGGCAATTGAAGCTAAAACGTCTTCCGGATTTTAGATGTTTTCAACAATTATGTCCTGACGCTTTGTATTCAAATTCAATAATTTATTATGCATAAAATGTTTGTCCTCCGGTTATGACAGAGTCGCCTACATAAGCTTTCGGGTACCGATTTCTTTACTTCAATTTCGGACTCGACTAATAAAGGATTTATTTCATTACCTCTGTCATCATCGTCGTCATTTCAGGTAGGACAAACTTACTATCACTTTTTGTAAGAAATATATTTACATGTATGTTTTGTTAGTATTTCTTTAAATCAGTATGGCGATAAATTATTTCATTTATTGTATATTAATTCTTGTTAAGAGTGTTTTGATTTTCTATTATCAACTCTAAATTACGCCTATTGTTGAAGCGACTATTATTATTTTTATATTGTCTATTATGTTCTAGATAGTGGACGAGAAATAACTAATTTAATACACAAATTTTCTGTACAAATTTACATCTTAAAGTTTTGGTCTGTTGTATTCAATTCGTCAGTTTAAACACCTCTATGTCTAAAGAGTGTAACTACTATTGAGTTCCCCTATTTTACTATCTTTTTAGTTGTCAATTTGCATGAAATATAAATGAAGCTTTATATGTAATTACTTACGTAACGATTATATTACAATAATTAATTGATCTATTACGTTTAATTTCATACACAATATTAGTATGTGAATGTATTGCATTGTCTCGTCATGAGTCTCTTCATATGTTATATTCATGTTAAACTTGACTTCAATTTCGGACTCGACTAATAAAGGATTTATTTCATTACCTCTGTCATCATCGTCGTCATTTCAGAATCAACAAACCATTTAAGCAATTGGTTATCACAACTCACAACATAAACGAAAGTTGTGTCGAATCCAGCCGAAACCCGTTGTGATAGTAAGCTGGATATCTAGGACATGACTATTTGTGTGTATGTGTGCTTTTCAGTCAAATTATTGTACGTTGTCATCCAGAGTATATCCACTTTGTAGATCTCTTCCACAGTGACATGTATAATCGCTTATACAATTATATGCATTTCGTATTTTAGGGAGTTATCTCCCCATTGTTGGCAATGTTCACATATCAGATAAATAGAGGATACCTCATTCTTGTCATTGATTTTGTATTATTTCATCATTTTTACATTGTTTTTGTACTGTTTTGAATTTCATTAGACCAGGGTGAATTTAGTTGTATGATTTCAACATTTAAACATGTACATATTTTTGGTATGATTTTATTGTTTGTATTTTTCTCTAGTCATGAACACGGATGTAACTACTCATAGAATCTTGCCCATTTTTATCTGAAATATTAGATTGTTAAACTATCTCATTTACTTCCAAATTTTTTTTTGTTTTAAATCTTTGGGGACAGATTTCCCTGGCCAAGGGGGGAATTATCATAAAGTAAATGCAGCCCTTCATGACAAAAATGTAATTGAATTAAGTTTTACTCTAATATTAACTCTTTAACAATTTTCTTAATCTATATTAGATTGTTTTAGTCAAGTTCTAATCATAAGCCTGCCAAATTCTTTTATTACTTTAGTTTCAAGACATTCTTTGGCATTTATAACTTTTTATCACCTATAAGCCTGTGTCAATTTGATCTGATCTTAACAGTGTCTTTTATCTTCCGCTGGTCAATTTACCCATTGCGTAATCTATCTCAGTAGATTTAGTTTGTTGTTATAATTACTTTGCTATACAGACAAACAGTAGATTCGTAGAGTTTTTAGACAGGGGCCCACTAGGGGGTATTTACGCATTTTATTGTGTATTAATATAGGCTTAGTCATCAGTAAACCCTATTGAGGACGAAAGAGAGTCCGCTGTCAATAAGGCCGCGTTAGATACTTTAAGTGGGAAATTTTAGAGTCCGCTGTCAATAAGGTCGCGTTAGGTACTTTAAGTGGGAAATTTTAGACACCACTTCAACAATTGAAATTTTAAAAAATTCGCACACTCAAAAGGCTGTGAATGACGTCCCCAATGGGACCAAAAATAACGTGTACTTTTTACTTAAAAATCAATCGAATCAAGACAAATGGTAAGAAAATAAACGAAGTTCATTTGAAAATGATTGCGGGATATGGGATTCGAACTCCGAGACCCCCCCCCCTATTTACCATTTCCTTATTGTCCCTGATAGAAAATATAAAACTATGTTTTTAAGAAAGGGTGAAGACTTTTTTCAACGGAAGAAAAACCAAAAAAATTATTTATGACAAAATAACTCCCCAGCCTGAATATTCTCAAATATTAATTCTTTAAAAAGGCAAACATTACAAAAAGATGGTCTCCTGGATAAACGGTACGGGAAACGCCCTAGTTGAATATCTTGGGTCTTTCCCTGGTTTTTCAACACACGGAAATGCTAAGCATAAAACACATGAATATATCAGGACGGCCCCCCAAACGATGTCCGAAATAGGTGAATTACTAAAATCAGATAAACCTAGCGTGGTACACGATGAGCTAATGGTAAACAAAGACGAGTTCTCTTGTCCCGCAGATAAGAAACAAGCTTATAATAAACAATACAGGGAAAAGAAAAAGAAAAATCCGTCCTAAAGTTATAAGCAGAATCTCTCGGATCAAGTAACAAACATTCAAATTTTAGTTGCTAAAGGGGAAACAAACGTTAGATGTATAATCAGGGAGAAAGGAAAAGCCCCGTTTGTAATCATTTACAATGACGAACAATTGCTAGATTTGAAAAACTTGTGTTGTTCTGGTGAAACACTTTTAGGTGTGGAAAAAACATTTAATTTATGTGAAATGCACGTTACACCAATGGTATATAATCAATTGTCTGTGGTACCCGAAACCACTAAAGACCATCCAATATTTTTGGATCCGTTTTTATCCATGAAAATAGTGGGACTGAGACTTATTCCACTTTTTTCAATCACATTCGAAGTAAACTGGGTGATACAAACTTAAGCAAACTCGTGATAGGCAATGCAATTGTTATGTCCTTCCCCAATTCAGTACACGTGCTCTGCTCGAAACACTTGCGGGAAAACACGGTGGGGCATCTAAAAAACGAGGCGATTGACAAAAGAGAACTAGAGAATCTTATATCGAAGATTTATGGTGACAATGGCCTTATAAATGCAGATGACACGGCCTGCTTCGAGGAAATGGTAGGTGAGATCACGGATAATTGTGAAAATTTATCCAGCAAATTCAAATCGTACTTTGTTAATAATTTAAAAAATAAAATTAAGCAGAAAATTTATGACCTAAAAGCAGCAGGTATATTGGAAAAGAATTGGACTAACAAAAATTGTGAGTCCGCCAATCACATTTTAAAAACCATGGTAAATTGGAAGGCAAAACCGTTATTAGAATTAGTCAATGTATTAGACGATCATGTTGAGGCCAACTTTAAGGACTTGCGGAGAGCGCTGTACGGAGCTGGCGAGTTCCGTCTCGCCCCCTCTCGTGCCCATTTCTATGTTGCTCGCAGCGCATGGGCATCTAAGCAGTCCAATGAGAAAACCCGATATTACCACCGATTCAGAAAGTATAATTTTAGCAAACGCGGTCTTATAACGTCCACGGATGGACAACGAATTATAGTTGTCCCTACATCCCACGGCAGAAAACCTGGGCAAAGAAAGAGAAAAGTAAATGCTAAGACAACATCAATTCCCAAGAAACCGAAAGTATAAAATCGTAGCTTGCATATCCATTCAGTCTATATTCAGTATCAATACAGTAAATACTACACATTTGTTCAAATATATTCTATTACAGAAGATGGCTTGAAAATTGCATTAATATTCATTGTAAATTTGCTCCATTAACTCTAATACTTATGTGCGATAAATTATCATAAGAGCCCGAATTGATCTGTTATTGT
Source organism: Pteria penguin (assembly GCA_035048485.1). Lineage (NCBI taxonomy): Eukaryota > Metazoa > Mollusca > Bivalvia > Pterioida > Pteriidae > Pteria > Pteria penguin. The sequence continues at coordinate 54,125,774 of CM068584.1, read as the reverse complement.
TACATGTAAATATATGTATATATGTTGATTATTTGGTTAAACATTATTTATTGAAACAAATACAAGAAATATCGATTTACAGACTAAGAAAATTTAGGATCAAGCAACAAGTATAGAATACTTATGTTCATTATTTAACACATAACAGGATATGAACATAAAATTAATTAAGACAGACGAAAAGACAGAGAGACCGACATAAGAGAAAGTGTATGGAATTTGAAAAATGTTACCTGTATTCAAATAAATGTATAATTTATAACCACTAGTCCATTCTTTGGGTATGGTGGCTATTATTCAAAGACAGGACAAAAAATTCTTTGGAACTGGCCGATTTTTTAATTATTCATTTCTTTGGAACTAGCCGATTGTCTAATTATTCATTTCTTTGGAACTAGCTAACTAGCTGATTTTTTAATTATTCATTTCTTTGGAACTAGCTAACTAGCTGATTTTTTAATTATTCATTTCTTTGGAATTAGCCGATTGTCTAATTATTCATTTCTTTGGAACTAGCCGATTGTGTAATTATGCATTTCTTTGGAACTAGCCGACTGTCTAATTATTCATTTATTTGGAACTAGCCGATTGTTTACCGCAGTACCTCATTGGGTGGATTAGTGCATAAAATAAGAGCTCAAATTACATTACTTGCATAACGTTGATACACGGCATCTTGCTACTGCTGTTGTTTACATATTTGTTAGAGTTCCGTTTCAGACATTATTTCACTTAATCTCTTATTTTCAGCAATTCACTAAAAACTTGATTTCAGCTTGTTTTCCAGATTTTCACTAAATCTTATTTCTGATTTTTTTTTAGACTCTCAGTTTTAAAATGGGTAAGATTGATGTAATTGGGCATTCCTTTGTCAGGCGCCGCCATGATTGCGTGAGGAATTCGGTCAATCCTCCTGGAAATCACCAATCTCCTTTTCTGGGCCACTTTAATGGACACGAGCTGAGATTTTTTGGGAGGCGCTCAAATGGCATGAAACTGGGACGCGTTGAAGATGCGTTGGAGTTCGTGTCTTCCCCTCTATATGAGAGTTTCTGCAGAGATCGCCCCTATGCAGTAATTCTTCATATAGGTGGGAATGATGCGGACAACCGCAACTTATACAAGAACCACTTCATGTCCACTTTGACCGCGATCCTACTCCGATTAATTCCAATATTTCCAGGATAGTAGTCTGTTCCCTGATGAAGCGTCGGAGAGGGTCTTCCTGTTACGAGACCAGGCGGGAGGAGATTAATCATGCTGTCCTACGCATGATTGCGGAGGATGCAAGGATAAGACCTTTTATCTATTTTTTTTTTCAGTGGGACTACCGCCGGTTCACCACCCCTGCTTGGAGCAATGATGGAGTCCATTTCACGTTGTGGGGTATGTCGAAATACTTCCAACAAATGAAGATTGCCATGTCTGTGACACGGACCATGCCATTTAATCCCCAGCAGTCCTTACCTGTCCGAAACAAACCCAGGCGGGTGGCTGGAGGTAGACGTTGCCAGTCTTGCCTATATTAATGTCTGATTTTTTAGGGTATGGAAACTCCATTTTTATGTTAATTAAGCTTTTTTATTTCTTTTTCAGGGTATTACAACCCCATTCTTGTGTTATTTCAACATTTCTCGTTTTCTATTTCTTTTTCAGGGTATTACAACTCCATTCTTGTGTTATTTCAGGTTTTTTATTTCTTTTTCAGTGTATTACAACAGAAAGCCTTTAATCGTTATTTCAGCCTTCTTGTTTGCAGTCAAATTTCTTATCTATCTTATTTAAGCAATTTTCATCTTTGTTAAATATTAATTAATTAGACTAGAACTTAAATTATTTCTATTTTATTAACATTATTTTCCCCTTTCATCATAAATCTTATTTATCTTATTTAAGCATTTTTCATCTTTGTTAAATATTAATTAATTAGACTAGAATTTAAATTATTTCTATTTTATTAACATTATTTTCCCCTTTCATCATAAATCTTATTTATCTTATTTAAGCATTTTTCATCTTTGTTAAATATTAATTAATTAGACTAGAATTTAAATTATTTCTATTTTATTAACATTATTTTCCCCTTTCATCATAAATCTTATTTATTTTTATCTTATTTAAGCATTTTTCATCTTTGTTAAATATTAATTAATTAGACTAGAACTTAAATTATTTCTATTTTATTAACATTATTTTCTCCTTTTATCATAGATCTTATTTAAGCATTTCCATCTTTGTTAAATATTAATTATTTGGACTATGATTGATTGATTGATTTTTGTTTTACGTCACACCACGAATATTTCACGTATATGGTGACGGCATCTGCCTGATGCGGGGCATACAAATTTTGACCTTTGCAGCGGACCCACCCGAAGCAGTGAGGGATCTTTTATGTGCCATGCATACCACGACACGGGACCTCGGCTTTTACTGTCTCATCTGAGAGACAGGAATCCGGCAAGGCCAGAGCGGGAATCGAACCCCGGCCTCCCGATCAGGAGTCCGGCGCGATACCTCTAGGCCACGCCGGCTTAATTATTTGGACTAGAACTTAAATTATTTCTATTTTATTGACATTATTTTCTCCTTTCATCATAAATCTTATTTATTTATCTTATTTAAGCATTTCCATCGTTGTTACATATTAATTATTTAGACTAGAACTTAAATTATTTCTATTTTGACATTATTTTTCCCTTTCATCATATATTCCATTCATTCATTGGAATAAATTTTTAAATTTATGAAATTATTAATTAAATATACAACACAATTCTTTATTTTTGTCATATTAACATATTATCAATATTTACAAGTATCAAGGCGTAACATTATTAATTATTATTCTTTTTTTTTTTTTTTTTGGCTCTTGAAGAGGTGGCCTCCACGTGGCAAGAGCTGGAAATGCTGTCATTAAAACAGACACAACTAGATGTATAATACTGTTGTTGATTGTCAAATGTACTTCAAAAACATTTATTTTACTACTGCCAATATAATAATAATAATCGAAACATACTCGGTTATGAAGATGTAGAATATTCCACTTTACATATCATTAATTGCGTCTATTTTAGAAACAGCGGCGACCAACCTCTTAATTTGTTTTGTTTTCTTCTTCAGTTTATTAAGTTATTTATTAAACAATAAACACAAATATACTTTATATAATATATAGTATATATATATATAGTATATAAAATAAAAACATGACAATGTTGTATATATGGCTATATGTTTTACTGTATTGTATCATATGTATGACTGCATCTTCAAGTTTTTACTATCTTCATCTTGACTTCTATTTCAAACCTGTAAATACAATAACAGTAAATTATTTTCATAAATAAGAGAACTGAATGTCAACAATCAAGTCTCACTTAATCTATACAGAGGTCCCGCCCCCTTCCCTCCTAATGTCAATAATCTCTCTTATGTAGTGATATAAATGCATTGTAAGTTTAGAAAACATTAGAAATGAAGGCTATATACCTAAGGAAAGAACAAAAATAACCAAAACATTTTCCTCCCATCAATATACTCCCTTAGCTTTACTCAACATGCTTTATTAGCATGGCCTCCCCCCTTTTTTATTTTATGCAAGGATGTTTGTGGTATTGAAGAGAAATGGGTAATAGAGGCGTTTCAGTTTGATCATTATACATATAAATATTAACTACTTGCCTATTGATCAATCTCATCTTGTGGTTAACTATATTCATAATAAGATTATGTCATGCAATACATAACATTTAAGGCAAATAAGTACCTTATTAACATTTTCCCCCAATAAAGCTCCCTAAAAGTTGCGAAACCTTCACTTTCTATTACTTGTATGCTATAGATTTCTATTACAAGTGTTGAAACTGTGGTCTATGGTCATATATTCCCAATTCATACCACTAAGAAACTAGAGTTAACTCTCTTTACGCCGCGGCGCAAAGGGAGGGAATTCCAACTATTACTACAACTTCCCGGGATGCGTTTTTTGCATAAAAATTCGTGTAATATCTGTAACTAACGTCACTCGATCTCTATCTGCAAAAAAAAAAAAATTTAAAAACTGATCAATCCGGTAACATTTTTGGTCAATCCGGTAATTCCGTAGTCAATCCGGTAATTCCGCAGTCAATCCGGTAAGTAGTATAACCCTCCTTTACGTGACATGTCTGTCGTGACACGGGACCTCGTTTTTTACTCATCGAAAAGACCGAACATCGGTGTGCCTAGGGCATGAGTCGAACCCGGGATCTCTAGATCACGAGCCGCGCCTTATCCACTAGGTCACACCGGTTTTCTTATCTACCGGAAAAAGTATTAAGGTACTTCAGGGAACACCTATTCCGACGCCTGAAAACTGATAGGAAAAAATTTCGCATACATCTGTTCATTTCTACGCAGTCAGCAACAATGGATTTGTGTGCAAGTCATCGGGCGGATATCTATCAAACGTTCTCCCTGACCATCACCTTTCGTGCTATGAGGCTCTGATTCATTGGCGATTTTTGTGCCCATTCTTGACAAAATTGTTAGCGTTCTGAAGAATAATTGACATACCTCCGAAATAAGCTGACCCACTATAGTGGCGACATCTTCGGTATTTGCACTGACCTAAAACTCGTTTTCCTAACTTTACCTGCGGCTACTATCAAATGTAATCAGTGCAAAGAGGGACAAGTTACCTCGAATGATGTAGAAATTAACACTTCTTTAGATGACAGCGTCTGTCATTATACCAACTTTTACCAGAATGATACTTTTTATGTAAACAACAAAATAATAATTAAACTACAAGTGAACAATTTATTAAACTACTATCCAATACTATTTCTAACTTCCATACTGACGGTAGAACTACAAGTGAGTAAGCGCTGAAGGTCAAGATATAACGTGCAGGCTGTCTTGAAGTAGTACCGCAAAGAAGAGAAGTAGTCTTGAGAGTTTTGAAGATTGAATTTACATGGATGCCTGAATTAGTTTAGAGAGATCGAAAGTAAAAAATATATAATTATCCTTAAGTCTTACATGAAGTTTCAATGACAGACATGTATAAAAATATTAACATTTACTGAGAAAAATCGTACGAGTGTTCGTGTTTTGTTTTACGGGGTTAAGTAATTTACCTAGAGATCGGTGAGTAATCTGGCCTAAAAACAATAGGCTCTTTAAAAACTTATAAGCCTTAAAATAGGGGGTTGTGTAGGGTTTCTTTCCAGTGACGTGGTGGAGTGCCTTAACGTTACTGCGTAGGTTCGGATATTAACATTGAAAATATTAAGGCCCAACATGGGTCCAGAACAAAATAAATCTAAAGTGAACTTAAGTAATTCACCATAGATGCCCACAATTCAATGTTCCCCTGTCGGTTAAAATGCACCAGGTCGGCACAGTAGTCCTCTTGTTATCGGGTGGGGGCAGTGAGAACGCATCCCTCGAAAATTCCACGCATTTTCCGGTTAAGCCCCCTGGCCACCTTAATGAAGCGACCATGATATATATCCGGAACTCTGAAACAGCCGCGTTCCCGTTTGCAAAACGAATGAGTTGCACTTCCCCACCCGTTCCTTCAGACACCGTACCGACTGACGTAAGGCCGACAGGAATCCATTCCCTGTCATTTCCACCAATAATAAAAATAACATGTTCGGGAGCCCATGTCTTCATAGACACAAGCAGACCCTCATCAGGCCTACTAGTCGTCACGAATTATCACATCTAAAAGGACTGAAATTGTTTCTTAACTATTAGCCAATCAGAACCAACCTTATAAAAATCATTCGTAAAATTCCCAAACGCGGTTGAATTGACTGCATTTTCATTCCGTTTTGGCAGCATAAACTGCACGAAATAGAAATAATGTAACAACAATTAATAAATATAGAATCCGAGAAGTAACCAAGTATTACAAAGAATAATGTACGCAGCTGGTTTAAGGCAATACAGAATTATATAATGTTACAGAAAACCCGCCAAACCATAACATGACGTCATTGTGACGTCCCTACGGTTCAAAGTCTTTATATGAAGAGAGATAAATTGCAACAATCACCTTGCCAAGAAAAATGCTGCAGTGCAACGTTTTCCTCAACTCCATTTGTCGTGTAATTTCACAGACTATTGTACATCTATTTGAAATGCGTCTCGCTGGGCCTAACTTTTAGATGTTAAAATATCAACAGAATTTCAATTTAATTAAACCACTTCTCGTAAAATTACACCATTCAGCAATTACATCCCACTATTTATATACAATTACTTGTCTTATAAGTTGGGCACAGCTATTAATATTATTGATAGTCTTCCATTATTGTGAAGTGTTAAAGGTCTTGTCACAAGAAATACAACTGTGAAGTATGAAAGCCATTTCTACTCTGGTTCAAAAGTTATAGCCAAGGTTCCAAGTATGACAAAATTTATGGTCAAAGCCACAAGGTCAACAATTTTCGTTTGGTTTCAAAGGTATTGTCACAAGGCATGGCCATATGAAATATGAAAGCCATATCTAGAATAGTTTTAAAGGGAATATGTGCGGCGCAATAATTACCTCCCTTTAAACATCGGCAAATCCATATTTATGTTTTACGTAATACATGCATACGCCATATTATTCCCGTTAATAGATCATAGTGATTTGACAAAACCTCCTCATAAGTGGAACGATAGTGTGAAATCAACTCGATATAAATGTAACAATTGATTAGCTATTGTCTTCAGTATTGTGTCGATACTAGTTGAACGATGGTTCAGAAAGTACTTTAAGTGAGAGGTAAAGAGAGATAACTCTGTGTGTACATACATAAAGAAAATAATCTTAGTAAAGTAGGTATTTCATCAATGCCAACCCGGGTATGACACTGGGTTGTATATTTTGGTTTGTGTTTTTTTTTCTTTGTTATGCGATGTATGTACTCATATGAAACTCATAGTTTCAGAGGAAACAGTCCTGTGGATACTGAATAATCCGTGAATATATGGTATTTACCATTACACACAGTATACCCACTTCCAATACCGACGATATGCGGAAGTTGAAATATGTCAAATCAATGCATGGTAGCTATACCTCATAAAATAAATTGTCATACGGTTTAAAAATATATTAATGTCTTCCTTTTCAAGGAATTCTATCCTAAAACCAAAAAACGTGTCATATTACTTTGTTCTGAGCAAGGTTTGTTTTGTCTATTGACAAAAAATTTCTCTTCACATTTTTTTTTACTTTTAGATATATGTATATTATAATCATTGTAATAATTTATGAAAATAAAAAGTGGTCCCTTATGGATCTGCCATACACATAATAATATGGTTAGTACATATGCTGAAAAATTAAGGTATACCAGTATACGAAGGTAGGTTGCATAAACATTTTTATAATTTATTATTTTTCTTTTGTAGTCAAACATAATGATGTAAACTTGAGAAAAAATTTCCTTATTTGCATTTTTATAATATACTGTAACACAAAGGCCCGAGCATGCATGAAATATTCAGCAAATCATTAAAACCACTTTAAAATGTGTTCAAAAATTCTGACACATCAGTAACCTGACTAAAATGTCATTTTGTAGGCTTAGGTTTGACATGAAATCGGTCGGGAAACCATTAAAACAGACGTATTTTATTTTGGCCTACTCGCTTTAGCGTAAAAAGGGTCTTTGTCACATAAAAACTATATTATCCCATAACGAATTGCTGTTTTATATACATACGTAGAGGCCGCCATCGCTGTCAGCGTATCACGTGATCGTCTTCTCTGCCGATATTCCACTGGATATTTGGAACAGCCCGAATGGAACAGTAGTGTCACGTGATATTCCTATTCCGGAAAGGGCGAATCGCACTGGCCCTCGGTCAGTAATCGGAAGAGTGTCTTACGCTATCCCGACTGAAAATACCAAATAAATGCACTGAAATAATATCAAATCGGTACAATAATTCTATCAGACGTCACGTTTGACACGAAACATGTCAAAATGGCGATGCAATATTTAATATCAACAACGTCAAAAGTTGGGTCCAGGAGCTCCGTTCAAACGTCTGACACCAATTGTGGTGAAAGTGCAGTGCACAAGTAAGTTAAACTTACCAATGGTCGAAACTCCACAGGTATAACAAGATAAATATAACAAGTAAGTTCAGCAAATGTACTATACGACGTCTGGATTCCAACTTCTGGGCTCTCGTGAATTCTTCAGCAGCTCCCTCTGCGCATGAGGCCCTTTCTGATTGGCTGGTTTTGTCACATGGCAGTTGTTGTGGCCATGTGACATCTGTGTTTCACTACAATACTGTCATACGGAAGATATGTATATATCTCTCGATTTACGTTTGTTCCTTTAGCGCAAATTAAAGTTGGCCTTCCAACAATTGTAAATGGAAACACTTTTATAACCCACCCCCCCCCCCCCCCCAAAAAAAAAAAAAAAAAAAACCACAAAAACAAAACAGAGGTTGTTCGCCCAAGGCCTTGTATGGTTAGTCGTTGTTAATGATAAAAAAAAAGAGAGGAAGAAAACAAACTTTCAAGACTTTATTGATATAAACCTTATATGTTGTCATTATCAATATACAACAGAATATTCAACTAACATACATAAATATAGTATGAATAAACAAGATATAATGGAATATCACATACACAGATCTATAATATTTCAGGCATGTAACAGACTGGATATTTATAGTAGAGTTTCAAAGCAGTGATTCAAAACGCATGCATAGTATATTTCAGAATAGCAATAGACTAGATACTTTGAGCTTATCAATGATAAAGCAGGAATAGATATCATAGTAAAGGGCTAGGCACTTTAAACGTTAAAAAGGAAGAAGTAGGAATTGATATCAAAATAATGATTCACAATACGTATTGAATGATGAAGTAACACAAAACTTAGGTAGTGATCTATAGTACAGGAATTAAGTTCATATATATGACATGGATAATTCAATTTCTATCAAGACAGGTGAGCATTCCGCCATAACAGAATTTTATTAAAAGTTTGCAAAACCATAACAAGGAGTATAATGTTTATCATAATGACATCATATATCATGACATTTTGTTAAAAATATTAAATATGTTGTCAACTACTTGCAAAACATTTAATAGGAAACCAAGGAAATTTCAAGAATAAATAAGAGGAGTAAGTCATGTTGAGACTTAATAAAAGGGTACAATCAAAGACGGGATAATTATAGATTAATATAGGATTATTAAGTTATTTGAGATTTTTTTTTCAAAGCACAGAATTAACGAATTATTTAAAGTTAGATATAAAAAAATGTGGAAATGCCTTTTCTTTCTCTTATACAGGTTTTCCCATTCATTCTAGAGATATTCTATGCACTTGAGAAAAGACGGTCGAATATAACCACTCCTGTTGCCAAGGCTACAACTGTGCCGTTGTTCATTCAGTGGAGGTTCCCAAGGTTGCATCTGAGGAAAAGGTCGACGTCAAGATGAATAATCACATTGGAATGGCGCCTGACTGCTTCCGGATGCTGGGCAAAGTGGACGTAATGTCGATCCATTCTGTAGAGGCCCAACTCCTCGATCTCTGGTAGCGCTGCCCTAGTAGTTACGTGGTCGCAGTAGGTGACATCACATGCCTGTTCCAATGGTGTCCAAGGCTGTGTCGATGGAATGGCCGCTGCTGGCTTGCACGTACTGGCCGTCTGATGAAACCTCCAGGCGCTCCTTCTGCATGGTGCCGGTTATCCGTCTGACGTAGTCCGAGTCGAAGTGTTGGAAGTCTTCACAGTATCTGAGGTCCCCCAAACACACCCGTCCACGCGTTGTCATCGGCAGGGAATATTCGCGACGCAGGGCTCGCACGAGACGTCTGTAATCTGATGAAGACTAAAAAAGAAAATGTATCGGTGTGTGTTAGTAAAGTGTGTTAGTAAAGTATTGTTATTATTATTTGGTTTAACGTCACACGGAGAATATTTCACTCGTATGGTGACAGTATCAATTATAAGTATATTTGCAAAACAATACAATTCACACATCTACAAGTGTAAAGTGATTCAAACTAATAACTAATATATTTTGGAAAAACGCAAACTTTTAATATCTAAGGCTTTTGGGCACTTTACTTTTAATGTCTTTATATGCGGTATAAAAGACAGTCGTTTATCATATATAACACCAAGAAATTTAACTTCATTTACAACATTTATTCTATTACCGTCCATAAAAAGTTCAGGGTCATTATGCATTCGTCTATTTTGACAAATGCACACAATAAGTTTTATTGTTCGAAAATTTAAAACCATTTTCAATAGACCACTTAAATATATTATTTAAACACAACTGAAGTTTCCGTTCTAGCATATTCATATTTTTTTCCGCAACAACATATCAAAAAGTCATCAACATATAGAGAACCATCGATATCGTTTTTCAACACCTGTGCCAAACTATTTAATTTAATACTGAAAAGAGTAACAGATAGTATAGTTCCTTGTGGAACGACCATCTCCTGTTCAAAAGAATCGGAAGCATGGGACCCCTAGTCGAATATTAAAACGTCTATCTTTTAGAAAATTTGAAATGAAAATAGGCAAACTGCCTCTTAAACCCATATCATATAAATCCTTTAAAATACCATATTTCCAGGTCGTATCATAGGCCTTTTCCAGATCGAAAGAGATAGAAACTACATGTTGTTTATTTATGAAAGCATCACGAATATATGTTTCATGGCGCACAAAATGATCAGTGGTACTTCTCTGCTTCCTGAACCCACACTGAATATCGGGGAGAAAATCGTTGTGTTCCATAAACCAGACAAGACGCTCATTAACCATACGTTGTAAACCTTTACATATACAACTCGTTAAAGAAATCGGCCTATAATTAATAGGATCAGTATGGTGAGAATCTATTGTTATTCCCATTCCTAAGCCTGGAAAGGACCACGATTTTGGAAATTCGCCATTCAACCATATGTGATTAAATATATTTAGTAGAATATGTAAAGATTCCAATGGAAGATGCTTTAAAATTTGATAATGCACTTAACCTGGACCAGTTGCAGCAGCATTAGAGCACTGTAGCGAATAATGTAATTCTTCGATCGAAAAAGGCTCATTATAATCTTCTTGATTATTTGATTCAAACTTCAATTTTATTTTTTTCGGATTTTTGTTTAATACGACGAAACTGAGGAAGACAGTTATCAGAAGAAGAGTTTTTCGAAAAGGTCTCCCCTAAACAATAAGCAATATCGTGTTTAGATGTTAGAATATCAGACTTATGAACAAGATGCTTGACAGTATTTGAAGTACCTTTGCCTTTAATTTTATTTATCATCTTCCATACCTTATTAGTAGGCGTGCGAGTATTTACTTTGGAGACATAATTTTTCCATGATAAACGTTTGCTATGATTAATTGTGCGCCTGGCAGCAGCTCTACACTGGCGAACTTTTGAATACCTTTTCGGCCTTTTTACGATATCTGATAACACTTTTGCAGGTAACGTCAAACCAAGGATTATATTTCTTTTTTTGAAAAGTAAAGGTTTTTTGGAATATTCTTTTCACACATCTGAACAAGTGTATTTGTAAACGAAAGAATAGGATCAGTTTTACTCAAATGATTTACTTGTTTTAGATTTGTAAGACAATCAGATTGGAATTGACTCCAGTCGGCTTTATTTAGCTTCCAACGTGGAATACATGTATTTACTTGATTGCATATTACTTTTTAATGTAAGTGGAAAATGATCACTTCCACACAGTCAGTAAAAAGTGATGGATCAGTTATAGTAAGATCTATTGAAGTATAAGTACTATGTCCTGGATGTAAATAGGTACTAGACCCGTCATTAAAGACACATAAACGATGTTTTCCTATAAAATCTTCAATTATATTACCTTTGGCGTCATTACTATCACTGACCCACAAGATATTGTGAGCATTAAAATCACCCAATATAATAAATGGTTTAGGTAGTTGTTCAACCAAGTTGTCCAATTCTCTACGATCTATATTTAAAGTCGGAGGAAAATATATTGAACAAAACGTTATTGTTTTATGTAATGTAACACGCACAGCGATAGCTTGTAAAGGTGTGTTTATAGAATTTCTAATAAAAATTGACGAGCCACCCGCAGCTCTATCATTATTACTATAAACATTTTATCGTGAAAAGTTTTTTAAATTGATAGATACATTATTGTTTTACGTCGCAGCGGGAATATTTCACCCATATGGCGACGGTTACATTTTAAATTGAAAAGAATCTGTCTCGTGTAAACATAGTATTGCTGGAGAGAATTTTTGATCGAGAATTTTCAATTCATTAAAATTAACTTTAAACCTCTACAATTTCACTGAATTATATTATCCGAATTATTTATTTGTCTTTGAGACGAGCAAGAGAAGGCTTGCGATCTCTTTTAGTTGGGGAATAGCTACAATCTCGTGTTTTGACAATGTGAGAATTCTCACTAGCTCGTATATTAGAAGCAGAAGGATGTACTTCATCCTCCTCTCCTAAAACATCAAATCTATTTTTCGTAGCTGCGTCTGCAACACACGTATTAGAAGATTGTTTATTTGTGTTACTTTTATTTTATATTTTTTTCGATGACTGAATAGGTTTTCTGGGCACAGATGGTTTTACATGCGAAGATGAAGTCGAGGAATTTTTTCATTGAACGATAGACTTGGTAATTCAGTTTGAATACCGCAAATCTCAGCTTGACAACCAACAGTTGCTGTTTTCTTTGTGAGAACGGCAGCAGAGTAACTATTTGTTGCCAATGAACGAGCAGGGGACGTTTCATACAACGTTCTTGCATCGTAAAAAGAAACGCCTCTCTCAACTTTTATTTTTATAATTTCAACTTCGCGTAAATACACGGGACATTGTTTCGAGGATGAACAGTGGGTCCCCTTACAATTCACACAAAAGGGTGTACAGTCACAAGGCATTTCAAAATGGCCATCCTCATGATCCATGACTTTACCATCAAATTCATCTACAGCTATATTTTCAACTTCTTCATGACCACAACGATGACCTATACTTTTTTGCGATTGCATCTGTACCTTGAATGGCCAAACTTTTGACAAGTAAAACAGCGCAACGGTGATGGGTAATATAATTCTACGTTGGCTGCAACATAGCCTAGCTTTATTTTCGGGGGTACAGAGGGTGTACTGAACGTAAGGAGGAAAGTATTTGTTTTAATGTCTTTGCCATCCTTTTTGATTATAAATCGTCGTACACCTACGACTTTCTGGCTCTTCAATTCCGCTAGTATTGTTTCGTCTGATAACGAAGTGAGAGTCTTATCCTTATCTCTCAAAATACCGCGACACGTATTGAGCGTATGATGAACAGACACTTTTACAGGTATGTGACCGATGTGGTCCAATGTTAGTAAATTAATTGATTGTTGTTTCTTCAAGCATTCCACCATAAGATGTCCGTTCCTTTGCTTGGTAACGTTTTTTAACTGTTCCGGCAAAAGATTGAAATGATGAAGTGATGTACTTAATATCTTAATGCTTTACAGGTGACACAAAAATTAACTGTCTGTCAAGGTATAAAACAAAACAAGGTATAACTATCAAAACAATAGTTAAGTAAACACTAAGAAACGTGAACCTAAAATCAACATGAACCTGAAAACACTAGGAAACTTAAACCTACCGGTAAATTCAATCAAAATACACAAACTTATTGTGCATTCTCTATCAAGTATTTTGATTGCAATTAAAAGCTATGAAAATATGATCCCAAAAAACAACAAAACAAACATAAAAGCTATGAAAATATGATCCCAATACATGAAAAAAAAACCACACAATAGAAAAAGTCATATCTGCACCTGAATTAAAATCCATGCACATTTTGTACATGCTCTGTTATATTACATGTCATATTTTCAACATGAAAGATATAAGGTTAGGTGAGTAATGTTTTATATCATTACTTGTTCCTTCATCTTTAACATTGTGGACTTGGCCACTATGGTGAGGCTGTTTTCCTGGAAATGCCTGTGCAGAATGCACATTAATATTCAAAACCATTTTGTTCACTTCAGAGAATGAAATCGTAATTGGTTTTGTCAACAAAAAATCTTCTAGACTTTCAGTGTCATTTTTGTCCAAGTTGTTAACCTCAGCAAATGTGCTCAAGACAGAGTCGAAAATCGTAAGTTTGACTTTCCCAGTTTCATTCGTTTGAGTGAAACAGAGAGTACCATGTTCTGAACTGAAGTTTTCCTCATTTTCATTTTGCAGGAATTACATCTAATGAGTAATGCATCATCAGCCTCTACTTCAATTTTTGCTCTACACTATTCACACGATGTTGAGATTTGAATACAGATTTGTGTTATTTGTCCTGTTTTTTTTTCCACTGGACTGTATGGACAATGTTGATGATACAGTTGTGTATGTCTTCTATTTGCTGAACTGTTGAGGAAAGTGTTGTCAAAACTTTCTGGTTTTGAAATATTCTGGTACCCAGGAAAGTAAACTTGTACGATATACCTTCCTGTACAACACTTATCTGCTTGTCCCATTGGGTCAGAGTCATGGATGATGTCTTATCAGCAATTACAACCTCTCTTTTTTTATTGGTGCATCTCTTACAATTTGAACAGTTTCATTTGCACATGAAAGTACCTTCACTTCAACTGCAACCTGTAATGAAACAGCAGTCGCGATGGCCGCAAGAGCGGATGACCGGGGTACTTGTGTTCAACCATGCAACATGAAATTAATATCAATTGCCTTATCTAATATTAGCCCAAATAACGATAGTTAAAATTTGTGAAGCCACGGTTTTTTTTTTAATTTCGAATTAATTATTTTCTCTGAAAATCAGAATGCGTTGATTTTATAATGAAAAGAAATTGATAATAGGTAATTAAAAATAACGCGGAGTATAAAGTAAAATTTTCATTTAGACATTAATTACGAGAAAGCGTTTAATATATCTAAATTTCTTACACATATTATCATTTTGCTTCTAAAACCCAACGATGAACACCGTAACTTTGAATCTATCACCTGATGGTCTTCAAGCGCTACAGGCATTTTTTTGCGCACAATGATTGGGAGAAATGTTCCGCCAGCACCACGACTGAGGACCTGGTGGACATCGAACCGCCTCGCAATGAGCCTTTCATTCCACAGCTTGAAGGGGAACACGAGTGCCCAGATCGCTTTTCGTCATCCTGCGTGATATGTGGTGGCCAGAATCAGACGTCCCTCTTCAGCATCGTAACCGCAGAAAGAGAGGTGTCCTGTACAAGAAGTTCTGGACAATGCTGTGCCGTCGTGGTGTGTGCGATGATTTGTGATGTCTAGATAGAAATGCTCGGGCAGTTAGTCTGGACAGAAGGCGAAATAGATTTGTATGGCAGTCCCATTGATATAGGAGGGAAATTATGCCCAACTGTGTTATTCGAAAAGTACGGGAGTGGCTTCCAAAAGTAGGGAAACAGCCATGCATGGGGCATTTATGGCACTAAATGACAGTGGAAAGTGTTTTACATGTGACTTTGTGAATTTGTCAGTGAAAATATATTATAATAGTAACATGAGAAAAAAACAAAATTAGGAAATTATCACCAAAAAAAGAAAAAACCCATTAAAAACACACAAAACAAAGAACCCCCCCCCCCCAAAAAAAAAACCCCGAACAAAAAAAAAAAATAAATAAATAAATAACAAACCATTGTGGCTCTTTCCTGAGGAGGCCTCCACGTGGCTAAAGCTGGAAACGTTCTCGGTAACTTGTATATAAATATCTATATACATTTTATCGAGACGGCCGACATCCTCAAAACACGGAAATATAATTCAGGTCATAAAGAAATAAATATAGATATTAATATTAGATACAAAACAATATGTCGAAGACTATATCTTGGATACAACCACCTCTTCTAATTATAATTTTACGACATGATCTTCTTGTCACATTATATTATTATATATATTCAGTGGTTGTTTAGGGGGAAGCCGACTTGGTCTAGTGGTAGAGCTCTGGATTCGCAATCTGATGCAAATACCCAAATTTCTGTATCATGCATCAGTCAAATACCGTCATGATATACGTGTAACAAACCGATCTAGGTTGAGCCAAACCCCCCCCCCCCCCCCGGGCAGCGACCCCAAATTTTACCAATAGGTCCTGTATTTTTGTCGAAATCTGACAGTTTAGGGATTGTAAGCGAGCTTTTTTGGAAGCGCAGTAACATTCTCCAATTTTATAAAAACTAAACACATTTGGTTTTGGGAAATTTATATTTTTTCTTCGTGTTTTTCAAGTTTTGTAAAACTGAGACCATATTTTCTTTCTTCCTTTCTCAGCTTGTTCTTTCCCTGAAACTCCCGCCAGGTACGGGACATACTTTTTGCCCTCCTAATCAACTAATCAAGGGTTGTTTTCCCAATAAACAATGGATTTCCTGCCTCCATCGGAAGTAAATGGCTTCTTCGTCTGACACCTGACCTGGGGAACATGAGAAAGGAAATGAATTCTCATTTACCTTCAGAATCTCGAAGAAGCAACATGTCAAATAATGCAAGAAAACGCTATCCTTCATTCAAGCTTGAATGCCTTGGAACATCCATTGATTCTAAACAAGTTCCCGACAAGATAAAGCAGATCAAGGACGCGTACCCTGAAAACAAAATGACGAATACAGACGTTATTGAGATGACCTTCAATTCCTTGTCGCGGGAATCGGCTGTACCTTCAGAAACCATAGCATCCGAGACGAATCGAATGTACATATGTAACGACACTTCCTTGCGGTATCTATTTTCGACCGTCGCAAAGCATACCCAAGAATGTCACTTACTGTTACATTTGGAACGCGAGGACTTGCTTTCTAACGGTGACGTAGCAATGTGCAGACTCTTGTACACACTCGGGCATGTTACTCAGTGGACTTTGTTTTCCTTATCACCTGATGGACAGTTTAGAGCAAGGCTTATACACGCTTATTTGTGTTGTGGCATGTTGAGGGAGCAGATCACTTAAACTGACAACTATGCAGGTAAGTAGTCTGGAGCTTTTACGCGCGTGTATCTCACCCAAGCTGCTCGATTTTTACATGATATTCAAAAACTCAGGTAATAGGCGGATGTAGGGGATTGACTGGAGTTAAGGGGGCTGATGTGCACTTAAAATATAATGTAATCTAATTATAGAATTTTAAAAAGGTCATGTGATAATCATATAAAATCATGTAAAAAAGGCCCGTTTCATCCATATTGTGTGCTTCGTATTCCTCATAGAGAGACGGCAGACCGGAGACCCAGTCACCAACAGCTCCGTCATCAACGTCGCCCCTTTCTCCGCTCATCGTCCCAAAGACAATATTGTTTAGCTTTATGAAACACGATAACCATCCGTTTGATGTTTTGAATGTGTCCTCGGCAAATTTTAACGCCCTCTCTTTAATCATGGGTCCGGTCACATTCACTCTCCGAGAGGCCGCCTCCTGGAACCACTTCCACGTTAAATCATTTATATCTTCATTTCGTGATTTATGTCTGTTTCTTTTCCCTTCACCGGACACGTTATTTTCTATGTCCTCTAAAATTTCCGCTTTTCTTTGTAATATTTGGAGAACTTCCGTCCAGCCAACACCGAGGTCATTAGCGACGGCCCGTGCACTTTTTCCAGTCTCAAGCATCGAAAGTGCATTTTAGCGCTCTTCAAGAGATAAAGTTTTTCGTTTGCTGATCAGATTTCGAAGTGATTTGCCACAATAGTGATAATATGCCTGTATTGTGTATACCAGTGACGTAAATGAAATCAAACTCAATATAAAATGCATGGTGAATTGTGGTTACGTGCCATCAGCTGTTTTCTTTGTAGATGTGTTCAACTGGCGAGAAAACGTGAGGGGACGAAGATGGTGGCCGCTGGCCGCGTTAGACAGGTGGCCGTTAAATTAGGTATCATTAATGAGCAAAAACGATTGGGAGGGTCTGAAAACGGCCGTTATAAGCAGGTGGTCGTCCGACTAAGGTGGCCGTTATGACAGGTTAGACTGTAAATATTATTTGATTTGATTTGGAAAAGACATAAGACATTTATATATATAATGTATATATTTATATATCTATCTGCTTTATCTTTATATATAAAACATTGCTTGTCTTTGTCATGTTTGTGGTATTTATAATATTACATAAATATAGAACATGTATACCTTATAATTTAGTGCTCCATATGCGCATTTCGACAACTTATGTCTCTTCAGTGATGCTCGTGGCCAAATGATTGGAATTCTCAAAATATATAAATCTTTGAAGAGCAGTGTTGAATCAAAAGGACCAAAAAAGTGAACCAAAGAATCTATTTAAGGACAGAGCTATGCATGAGGGAGATACTCCTTAGTTTTAGAGTGATTACTATGATAGTTATCTACTATATGATAATAAAGTTTGAAATTACTTGAAGTATTTGTTATTGTCATTTTCACTAGTACTTGGTAGCTATTGGGTAATACTTAACGCAACTATTTCACTATTCGGTCACTGTAGTCACATTGTCATTTCGATTGTTACTTTCAAGTAATTAAATTGTGTATTATAATGGTGTATATAAAACATTTCAGAAAATAGCAAAAATAAAAAATAACATAGCATAATTGAATAATATCAGTAGACCCATAGACAACATGTAATTTAGACATGCACATCCAATCATAGGTTAAGTCAGGTAGAATCAGCGATGCCTACATAATGGCTGCCCATCGCACAAATAGATTACATGTGAAGTAATAAATACAGTTTGCTATAACTCAGCCAAAAACCATACAATATTATTGAAACTTGGAACATATTTCTGATTTAATCTCCTTTTTAAGAAAATCTAATTTGTTTTAAAAGTTCATTGATGTTTTCGGTGATTATTTGAGTGTTTTCGGTAAATCGTCGGTGTTTCCGGCAAGTCTATGCACCCGAAGATTAGGCTGAAAATAGGATGTTTTGAGTTTATAACAGGAGTTCAACATACGAGAAGGAAGGCATATTTAAAAAGATGGTTACAGCACACAGCCCACTTCAATCTTATGTCAAAAACGGATTGAGGTCCTATAGTATTGACAGGGATGGGAGAATGTTCGCATTCATCTTGCACTATCTAAGAATGGGAAAAGAGGTGAAAAGAATTTTACCTTGTGACTTAATGTTTCTAAGGAAGCTATACTTGGGGGCAGAGTTTTATGGCCTTAGT
This sequence comes from Pteria penguin, assembly GCA_035048485.1. NCBI lineage: Eukaryota > Metazoa > Mollusca > Bivalvia > Pterioida > Pteriidae > Pteria > Pteria penguin. The sequence goes on along the minus strand of CM068584.1, from coordinate 54,106,540 downwards.
GGTTTGGTAGAAATTCTGGAGAAGAAATGCTTAGGATTCCTGGGAGGACAAAAACTGTGAATATTTAAAAAATGGAATGTAAATGATTGTTGTATTAACTTTTTCTATATTGATATAATTGACATTGCTAAATATGCATACATAACTTGTTAAATATGCATACATAACATCAGAACATATGTATAATAAGTCATATAATTACATATTTAATTTCTTTTTTACCTGTTTACTCACCTGTTATAATAAATTCATTCGGGACGAATGTTTTTCAAAGGAGGAGGGTAGTGTTGTGAATTATTTCCTTTGCTTTTATTGTGTTCACTGTAACTTTTCTGTCATCTGTATTCAACTCGGTTAGCCGTCGGGATTAATTGAGATTCGGACCACACGTAAAAGTACATCGCACGAAAATATTTCACCATTCTTCATATTGTATATGTTTTTGCTTTTAATATATTTATCTGTTACATTTTCATTCACTTTGTATTGATGAAAGATATTATTTATTCACATACCTGTCACGTATCTTTGTAACGTTTCACATAGAAATCTCCGTGCGGTTCTCATTATTTCGTGCATATTAGTTTATAAACTTTGCATTTCTAGATATTTTCGGTTATTCTAGTTATGGCATCTTATTATTAAATTGTAACAATTTACAGCCAATTATGTCATATTCACTGTGTTTACTGTGTAATACACCCGCAAACAATGTTTAATTACACTTTTCATATCGCCACTTTAGCCCGTGTTTGTTCATTTTTTCTTGGCGTATGACGTCATCACAAGAGGCCAGATCGCGTGCATAACACTCCATTCCGTATAAAAGCAGACGATTTTACACTTTAATTCACCTCTATATAAGTATCCAACTAGCATGGATCTCGAATTCAGAATAGTAATTAATTTAAATTATAGTAGGTATATTTAATTATTACATCTATGGGTAAAGTTTACCCACAACTTTTAGGCCAAAAACTAAATTATTTATCTATCATGGAAATTCAATAGTTTTGGAAGAGTAGTGGCTGTGCGGGTCATCCAATTTCATTTATTCATATCATCATTTCTTTGTATATGACATTTGTGTAAATATTAAAACATCAAACTTTATTCTTGACTTTATTTTATGTCATACTATTAGCACTAGTATTAGTAATAACTTGTATCCAGTCCATGTAACGCAGCCGAATGCAACAGCTATATTTTAACAAATAAAATGCAATTATGTATTGATTATTCGAGTTTAGATGCTTAAATACATAAGGAAACCCAATTTTTATGTATTAAATTATTGAAAGGATTTATAAAATTAAAATAAAATGTACTTTAAGGGTTAGGTACTAATATAATGTTCAGACCACTTCACTCCGCTAGGGTATTTAGAATTACTGTCAAAATACAGCGGGAAAATAATGTTCATAATTACATGTGCGCTGATGTTGTTTTTTACTGTTAGCCCTAGTGCTTCATGTTTTCTCTTGCAAGAAGTTTGCAATCTACAAACCTCTAAATGTACCTGGTTAGGAGAAGGGATTTATTACGGCTGTATTGACAGTGAGCGAGTTGTATTTTCGAGGTTCCAGGCCAGCAGCATACTGGACTAACCAGAGTGTACATTCATTAAAGAAGTTGTTATATTGGACATGGAGAACAGAAATTGTGATGCTCTTGTCTCCAAAACTGAAATTTTTCTTAGTGTCAACGGTGAAGTATGTGCAAGTATGGAATAAATTACAAGGGGTGGGGGACTCATTTATATTAATTCAGAAATTGTTCTTTTGTTCAAAACATGTTGGTACATAATACTCTTAACAATTTATTTATCAGATTTATACATTTGTAATGAGTCTCTTGCAGAATTTAGGGAGTGCAAGCACACCCTAAGAAAGATAATGGACATTACACAAACTCTGAGATATCCAGATCTCCTTTACTGTAAGTATTACTCAAAATATTTCATTAAATTGATGAAATCATTCAAACTATTTGAAAGATACAAATCAGTAACATGCATACCATTGCTATTATTTTTCAGCCATAGCTACTGTGAGATATAATTCAACACATAATAATATACGATTCATTCACACATATAAACTATCTTTTAATGTTCAATGTTGATATAGATTTTTAAATTCAGTTCCACTCTCTTTCATGCACAACTACTTCACCCTCAGTCGTAATTATTAAAAACAAAAAGATTATGGTACAAAGCTGTAGCATAGCTAAAATGTAGTGCTATATGACACTGATACATAAAAATTCCTTTTATTTCGAATTTAAATCCCATTTTAATAAAACTTTCATTCTCACTGTTGCACAGCCTAAAGACCTAACACCTGGAAGAGTTAATACCCCTCTAACCCCACTGCCAGCTGTAAGTATTTCAAGTTATTAAGATTATTAATCAGCTGTAGTATATCTCCTCTGTAATGTTAGTCTACACATATATCAGTTTACTGAAACAAAGATATATATACTTTATATCTCTCATTCCTAGCACAAATACCTGGACTCGGAGATTTCAGCTGGTAGTAGTGGGCACAGCAGTGATGTGTTGCAAACCACACTACTCCAAATATCCAACAATGATAAACAAGGATTTGAAATTCTGATAAGTAAATATTTATTTCCATATTTTATATTCAGTTCAGTATTTTGCTTTTTTTCGATTGTTTCAATAATGATACTTATTCTGGATCGTCATTTGAATTAGAACCGCTTTATGATGAAGTTGCATTGTAATTTTTTCCATTTCAGTTCTTTTTGCTTTAGTTTCAACATCCTTAGTTGGTATTTTGTTCAATATTAATAATTAAATATTGTATCAATATGAGAAAGAGAAAAAATTCTGTTAGCTTACAGTATGATATCAACTTGTAGATAGTATTTAGTTCATTCCCTGCTTTGCATTTGTATATATTGCTTGCTTTTTATCCTACGTGCATTTATATACTGATTTACCTAGCTAGCTAGACTAACTAAATTCTCTGATATTCTCAAATAAGTAATACAGTTAAACCAAGTAATTTGGAATAGTAATTTTTAAAACTTTACGTAATCTACTATATAATAATCAATATTCATCTATTTCTGTATTTTCCAGTCCCGTCATTTTCATGGACCCTTTAAGGGACTATTACATTTTTTACTGCCTTGTTATGTAAAAGACTTAGAAAAGGAAAATGACTTTCACAAATTCCTCAGAGAAGGGATTTTTATTTGGAAGATATTGAATTGGATAGTCATGCAGTTCTGTAATCATGTTTTTCTTTTTAGTGATTTATGTATTTTCATCTTCTTTACCTCCAGGTATATTAACTTTGGTTAGAATATGGATTTTGAATATTAATAGAATACTCAATGAAATTATACCCCAGTGACATACGCTTCGTTTGAATATTAGAAAAATAATAAAACTTTTTTAAAAGAGAAATTGAAATCTAATACAAAACCAACTCCACTGAGAAAATAATTAAGAATATGAAGAGGACATGGTTTTGATAATTAATAACTTTACTGGTACATGCTACAAACAATTGCATTAAAGTCCGTGTACTTTAAGTAAACACACATTTATCATTGTAACTAATTGTGTATTTTGTATCGATGGTTGGTTGGTTGGTTGATTGGTGTTTTACGTCGCTTTCAACAATATTTCAGTTATATCGCGACATGGAAGCAGGAGGTTACCAACCTCTTAAACATAGTGGCGCAACCCGGGAATCGAACCCGGATCGTCGGCGCCGCAAGCCAAGCGCTTAACCACTACACCAAGCCTGCCCCTATTTTGTATCGAAGCTTTTCACTTAAGTGTGTGTGTGTGTGTGTGTGTGTGTTTGTTGCATGGTGTGTAATTCACTTTTTATCTTTTCATTTTTTGAAATAATGGTGTATTTTGTGTTTCTTCGTGTGATTGTTTGTATATCACGATAAACATTTGTTCTTTAATGTGTGTTATTCCTATTGATCGTAAATAAGGAGTTTTATACCATCATTAATTATCTCATAAAGTTAAGTGTGCTTAATCTTGTGTCAGATGGTCGTATATTATAATTTAAATTTGTTTTTTCATGTTTATTAATACATTGTATATGTTTGTTCATGTTAACTGTTTTGTTACATCAATTTTGTATTTCAGATTTATTATTATTATCATTGATGCAAGTTACATCAATTTTTGTGCCAAATGCTTGTATACTATAATTTCAAATGTCTTCATATTTGATAATATATATTTGTCTTCATTAACTGATTTGTTAATCACTTTTGCATCTGAAAAGTTGGAATTTTCCATCGGAAGACCCATTTGTTATTGTGAGGTTTTTTCTTTACATTTGTTATTATTATTATTATTATTCTAAATAGGATTTTTGACTGCAATTTTCTGAGCAACGGCTCCAGGGGCAACATTTTTTTCTCTCTGCTACTTACTTTTAAAGCTAAACTTAGTAGATTTATAAGAAAAATTTTGAAAAAATCATGTTCTAAATAAAATTACGTAACCAAGTTTAGTTTTAAAATTTTCTCAAATATAACGTTCACTATTCAAGTCAAACTACTCAATTGTTCTTCGCAATCATTCAAAGACGCTATTTGAGTTTAAATATTTAAAGCTATTACGTAATTTTTAAACTTTTTTTATCTTAAGACTAAGAATTGCAAAAACAGTATCAAACGACTCAAAGTAACAATCTAAGTGTATAAAATGAGTTTTAAAATTTTAAATTCATTTTAAGTAGAATTTAAATTTTCTCAAATAAAATGTTTATTATTTAAGCTAGACTCCTCAAACGTTCTATTTAATATTGTACAGGTGTAGATCTTGACAACCAATTTAACTCCGATTATGTAACTATTACGGTAAAGACGCGATTTTTAAACTCACCACGTAACTTTCAAACTTTTTTTAATTTTAGATCTTAGCGTTAAAACAATATTACAAAACGAGTTAGAATGTCAATTTCAGCGTGAAAGAGGGTGTTTTAATATTTTAAATCCATTTTTAAGTGAGAAATTTAAGTTTTTCAAAAATTTGGTTAGTTACGTAATTACTTCATAACTTGCTTATTTTTCGTCGTATGACCACCAAACTTTGAATCCGCACTGGAGAAAGGCTTGCTCTTTTGAATTATACTTTTAAAAATTTTGAAATATTTGCCCCCTTCCCTCTGGCGTCTGCAAACCTTATCGAGAGAGGGTCTTAAATCGCCGAAATTTCACCCCGATATTTCAATTCCATTTTCTGACAAACGGATTTATCTACAAGCTTTATATTTTTCATATAGACTTTCAAAGACATCGTTACCCGTTTAAGTAAAAAAATGAAAGTTTTAAAAAACATTACATGACAGTGAGTTCAATTTTAAAATCTCCACCATACAGCGTTATTTTTAATGCACAACAAGAGCTTTAGAATATGACGATTAAGGTCTATTCTATCTCTGGGTGCCCTTTTTGATGCAATCCCACTACTAGATTTCCTCTGGTCTTTATTTAGTATGCATGGTGGTACGTTTATCATGTGATGTACGTTGTCGGTTTTGTTGGTTCAACTTGATTGTAATAATTGTGCACGTAAATGGTAGAACCTGCAAATCGTCCTTGATATGATATTTAAGACGGACTTTAAGAGCACTGAACGAAGTTGTTACAGACAGGATTTTTGATAGTTGGAGTCGGAGGCAATGTCGACAAAGAGTAGGTAAAATATATTAATACATTTGAAGAGAGTATATCGTGGTTATACTTGTCTGAACGCTAATGTGTGGACCAATCAGAATTATCAAAACAAAACAAGTGAATAAGAATGTCTTGTTAACATCACTTTTTGTCCCCCGCTTTTGTGAAAGCGAGGGGACATTTAATCTCACAGAAACTTTAACCTGGGCTATAACTTTTGATCTGTTTCAATAATGACACAAACCAACCAGCCTACAAAATCTGCATCCACTTGCACCCAGATCAACCTCAACATCATGCTGTTTCTACTTAAACCACTACAACACCTGGTGGAGACATCTGCAGAGGAACCATAACTGAAATTGTACTTGGAATAAAGGAGAGAGATGTATCTTTTGAGACAAATTTAAATGTTTCATAACTACTAGGTTACTGTGATATTAAAAAGGTGTCAGGAAATACAAAACAACTTCAAGAGACTGGGAAACAATCGGACAACATTACGCCAGTCCTTGCGTTCATACAGTCTTTGCTGCAGACATGGCAAACTGTCCAACCAATTCCTATTTTACGTTAGTACCCAGCGGCAACCACCTACAGTGTCCCCAACAACAACAACAGACTCTCTTAACACTATTTTCCAAGTATCAGATCGAAATAATGACGAAAGCCCCCACCAGGTACAACATTTGCCGACAATCATGACATGTGTAAGGTAGTGGGTTACTACGCTACCTATAGATCGTCGTTAGTCAAGGAACACCACCCCTGAATCCACCCATTTATTCACCGAAAGCTGTGCACCTGTAGTGGTCAGTGTGATCGAATGACTCTATTATTTAACTTTGATGTGAACTCTTAACCACCTCATGGTCAATAGACTGTATTATGATAGACTGTAGTAAACTCTTACTAGTTGAATTATATGTCGATAACTCTTGATATATAAACATTTGCTGTACCAGATGGCTTCGTAGAGTATGACAGCGATAAAATTTGACATGGGGATTTTGGATATAAAGGTCCATCGGGAAATCGAATTATTTCAGACTTAAACTTGATTTCGATCATCATAGATGCCAAGTCTCCCCCTTCATAGCACACGAAGCCACCAATGCCTTGCTGTCTCGAGGGTTTCATTCAAGATAAAAACATTTCACCGACTTGTCGATTTCGTCGCATACACATTACTACCATTGCAAACAATATCCCCAGATCAAAACCAGTGCACAGAGGCAAGCAACACAGAGAAAGATGTGGTTAGAAATCCCAGTTTCCTGAAGCTGAGCATGAAAACTATCTTAGCAGAAAAACCTTCCAACATCAATGATGCCCTTGCCTCTGTTAACTTTCCTTCAGTTCCAGTTATCGATCACAGACTAAACATATCCGAAGGCAACCATATAAGACGACCATCGCTGCTTTTAATACTAGAAGGAAGTTTTTTTTCGACAATTGTGCTCGTGTGGGTATGTGTTAAATAAGAATATTAATGGAAAGGTGTTTTACTCTGCTATTCAGAATAAAGGCCAAACAGAGAACAGATTTCTGCAATAAAAATGGCATCCCTTCATCCCATTTTCACCTATAGACCGTGAACAAATGTGGTCTGATGTCAGAGCAATCGATAAAGCAAACTTGGTTTTTCATCGTTATGTCAGAAATCATTTTGACCTTCATAGCATACTTAATTAGAGATCAGATTCTGTAAAACTGTTTGCTGTGTTAAACAAATATTGAAACAAACTAAAAACACATTAAAGACTATTATGCATGAATACAGCTATAGAAAGTAAGTGTACTACAGAATTCCTTTTCAGAAGCGTGGTGACGTAATGCGACATAGCTGGATAGAGTGTGTGTATTGAGCATTTCAATGGTCAAGTTAGCTGTATATATACAACCGAGATGACTACTATAGTAAGGAGATAAAGAAACTCAAATTTAAGTAAAACATATATATTGTGGGATTCAATTATAATTGTCGATTAGATATTCTACTGGGAAAACACAGTAACTCGCGATTATATTAAATTAATCGCAAGCCCCCCCCCCCCCCCCCCCCCCCCCCCCCGTGGAATATCACACACGTTTGAAGTCCTCTAGAAGAGCGGTGCTGTGCGAGGTTTTAAGGAAGGTAAATTCAACGCGCTTCTTTAATGTGTAATCCCGATGCTCGGATAAGATTAGTTTATCGCGTTCATCAAAATGTGATTTTTGTTGAAGAATTCGAATTCAAAATTCCTTCTCAAACTCTCGTTTTTATTCTTTGTTCATGATTAAGAGAATACATGAAAGTTACGCAAGTAAGACGTTTTCTTTTTTAAATCTTTAAATTGTTCACTTTCAAATACCGAGAAATATGTATCATACTAAAATCTTTACGGAAAATCGTTTCGAAATACTCTGGAAACGATAATACTCAAAATAAAAAGAAAGTTTTGCAAATTACGTAATTATTTAAAAACTTTAAACTGAAATAGTGGCCAAACTAAAGTAGATAGATATTATCAGCCGATGAAGGTTGTAAAGATATGAACCTAGAAAAAATTTAACTAATTGTTACGTAATGTTTTTGAAAACTTTCATTTTTAATATTTTTTTACTTAAACGGGTAACGGCGTCTTTGACAATCTATAGGAAAAAATATAAAGAATGTGGATAAATCCGTTTTTCAGAAAATGGAATTGAAAAATCGGGGTGAAATTTTGGCGCTTTTAGACCCTCTCTCGATAAGGTTTGCAGGCGCTACAGGGAAGGGGCAAATATTTCGATGTTTTTGAAATTATAATTTAAAAGAATAAACCCTGCTCACGTGGTGTATGGTTTTTTCATGATCATATGACGAAAAATAAGCAAGTTATAACGCAATTACGTAACTTACCAAATTTGTGAATAATCGGCGTTAAATTGGTTGTCAGGATATACACTTGTACAACATTATAAAGAAAGTTTGAGGAGTCTAGCTTAAATAATGAACATTTTATTTGAGAAAATTTAAAACCTACTTAAAAATGAATTTAAAATAACCTTTTTTACCCTTGTATTGACCCTCTGAATCGTTTGGAAATATTTTTTCAGCTCTAAAGCTTAAAATAAAACTTGTCTGAAATTATGTAATAAGTTGAAAATTTTAAACTTTTATAGCGTCTTAACTACAATAGTTACCTAATTGGCGTTAATTCAGTTGTCAAGAACTACACCTGTACAACATCAAAAAGAGAATTGCAGGAGTCTAGATTGCATAGTAAATGTTATACTTAAAAGAGAAAATTAAAAATTGTTACGTAATTTTATTTAAAATCTGAATTTTTGCAAAATTTTCTTTTAAATCAATCAGGTTTTGCTTTATAAGTGAGTTAGAGAGAGAGAAAATGTTGATAGTAAGCCGTTTCTGAGAAAATTGCAGTCAAAAAAGTGCTAAGAATAAAAATAATAATAACAAATGTACAGAAAAAAACTCACAACAACAGAAGAGTCTTCCGATGTAATCGGAAAACCCTAATAAAGACATGTTTATAATGATTTGGTGGTCATGGTGGTATGGTTTTGACTAATCAGCATCACATACAAATACATAAAAGTATGAAGTCAAACATATATATAAAATATTAAACATAAGAAAAATAAGTAAAGTATTACAATGGAGATATAGAAAGTAAATTAGAGAATAACATAAGGCATAAAAATTACTTAGATTAACTACAAAACAATTACATTTAATTGAAAGTAATGGAACTTATGGAAACATTGTGGGCTTGCCATACCATTAATATACAAATATAATTAATCATAATAAAAAAAGGACAGACTAGAATGATATGAATCTTTTCTACTATGGAAAGATTTTGGGTTTAGTGAAAAAAATATGTCAGTGAATCTCAACTAAAGTCTACTTGCAGGGCCTTGTTTTTCCACCACAACTGGTATCACTTTGTACAAATTATCTATATAACGACTGCAAATTTGCGGTGTCAATCTCCCCCGGAATTCATTTATTCCCTGGATTAAATCTTGTTGATTGTAAAACTTTGTATACCTCCGAATGTGGTATTTCAGTCCAGCCCATATATTTTCGATAGGGTTTAGATCTGGTGATTCGGGTGGTGTAGGCTAATGATTGATACCATGCTGATCCATCCACTCCTTTGTAGACCTGCTTATATATTTTGGATCATAGTCTTGCATTAAACGATGATGATTTGGTAACCTCCTGTTTCCATGTCGTCATAGAAAATAAACCTAACCACCTATGTTATTTATTGATGTTGGATATTAATTATCCTTTTTTCAGGGTCGGGTTAGTCTGATCCTACTGATTCAGGTCCTTCGAATGGGCGCCGAACTACAGCCTGTAAGAAACATGAATTTTCATCTTATTTAGCTTGAATTACTTGTATGACAATGACGAACCAGACGATTCAAGAAGTATGGTTTGTATACCGTGGTGGAGACGAAACCAGTGAACAGCACCTCCGACGCCTAGGGAGAGCCTACTTCCCTTACTAAAATATATCATTACATATTATGTATTGTTGAATATGTTATTAATAAGCACAATAAATCGTGTTTCCTTGTGTTGTTAATTATGACTTACCTTTTGGTAACAAGTTGTCCAATTAGCTATGAGCAATGGTGACGAGTGTTCCTATGGTATCTCTCAAACTTTCATACGTTATGGTGAGAAGTTTAGTTGCATTTCTTTGTGAATTTGATGAAATGTTTTTGTGACGAGTTTCCATTGATATCGTAAGAAGCCGAAACTTTACACAATTTATGAAAAAAAAAAATTGGTGACGATCTTACAGTGATATCGTTAAAATGTTTAGTAACGAGTAGATTTGTAGTTCACAACATTAAAATTTCAAAGTTCTGATAACATAGTTTTGATAACAAATTTTCATTTTTCTAGCATTTTGGTGACAAGTTTTCATGCTGCTAAAAATTATAAGCATCATAAGTCTAGTTTTCAGTGCTTTTGTACTGACATGAAATATATACCTCAAATTTTCAGTCATCAAAATAAGTAAAGTACCCTAAAACTAATGTATAACTCTGTCCTCAGATAGGTTCTTTGGTTGACTTTCCGGTCATTCTGGTTTTTACACTGCTCTTCAAATATTTCTATATTTTGAGAATTCTAATCATTTGGCCACGAGCTTAACTGAAGAGACACAAGTTGTCGAAATGCGCATATGGTGCACTAAATTATAAGGTATATATGTTTTATATTTCAATAGATTCGAGTCTCTAACACCCCACCCCATGCATAATGCATGACACCAATACTGGCAAGTTGAGATTTTGCAGCCGATCCACACATCTTTTTCTTTATCGCCTCTATAAATTACTTGACAAAGTCTGCATTTATCTTTTTTCATTTTCAGTGATTTTCGCCCTCCTTTGTCGTCTTTTCCTTGGTATAGACTCTAAACATACAAAAATAATACTGATAATTATTAAAATACCCTACTGTTCACAAACCGTATCCATCTTTCATGTTCACTCCTTTATGGCGCGCTTGGCGTTAACAAAAGCAAAAGTGCGTAAAGCGTTTTAATATACTGAACTGTTTCTGTACAAATAATGCGGATATTGTTATATGAAAAAGTAAACATTAAACTCAACTGCTATATAAATTTCAAGACAAAAATACTAGACTTGCCGTCTGAGACATCCTTGTGCACTTCAAATTGTTCTGTAAGCTCCTCAGCCGACACTGGCTTGGTGATTGGAGAACGCATGGCTTGATGCAACGGCTCAGTGTTGTTGTTGTTATCTATAAAAAAAGGTAACTTAAAACTTTATAACAAAGTAAAACAACCAACAAAATTGACTTAATCGTTAAAAATATTTAATTTACACACTTTTAAAAGTAGATGTTACACTGCAACTGTATGTCGCAAACTCTGAATGGAGTCCACCTTCCGTCTCAAAACGGACATACGTTTCCGTTCTTGTTAAAGAGTGCAGTTCTTTAATCTTAACCCTTATCCTGCTGATCGCAGCATATGTCGTTTTTACAGTTACGCGTCTGAGTGCTGAACACAGCATTTGTCGTTTATATAGTTCCGCGCCTGAGTGCTGATCGCAGCATTTGTCGTTTTAGACACCGCTGTATTTTCTGAACTCTTCAGTATAAGGGGATTTCCGAGTGTAAAATAACAGATCGTTCATTGCTTAATACAAGTCCTAAACTTTTCCACACGAAATGACCTTGCCTTGTCAGTCTATTTATAAATATTTCTAAAAATAATTTACCTGCGTTCCATGATCGTAACTTCTGTAAACAAAATGGCGGCGCTCGACAAAATCTTTGAAAGCGCCGAGGAATATAATGAGTTTATGTGAGAATTTTTCAATGAAAGTGATGAAAGCGACTTTGAGGGATTTGATGTGGACGATTTGCCTCAAAATTACGAGGTAACAAACTAGATCCTACTGTTCAGGCGCCGAGAGACATCGATTTTGATAACGAGGGATGGTCGCGACATGACGGCGAACCGGTGAATGCACCTTTCACAGGTACTCCTGCAATTCAAGTTCCGGTTGATAATTTCACAGAGATAGATTTTTAAAACTGTTTATGCCGGATTATTTTCTCGAACAAATAGTTATGGAGACTAACAGATATGCCCATCAGGAAATTGAAAAGAAATCCCCCCTCCCACCACACAGTCGTTTGCGTAATTGGAGAGACGTAAATTTGGATGAAATCAAAGTATTTATTAGACTTATCAAGGCAATGGGTATCGCAAGAAAATCCTGCATTGATGAATACTGGTCTACTGATGAAGTGAATAACACTCCAATTTTCTCCAAAATGATGTCAAAGGCCCGGTTTCTACTCATACTTGCTAATTTGCACCAGGTCAATAATGAGGGAACTCAACAATGTGACCCCCTCGTCAAGGTGCGACTGATTGTTTCACTTCTACAGGATATATTTAGTGATGTCTACAAGTCTGATCAAAATCTTAGCTTTGATGAGGCAACTTGTCCATTCAAAGGCAGAATAAGATTTGGGATATATATGGCTTGACATGTACCACGGCAATATACAGACTGTGCACAGTATGCAGATGTTGTAAATGTCGATCCAGATTGCATGCAAACAGCAAAAATAGTTGTAGGATTGCTTGCTACACATGGTCTGCTTTACCAAGGACACAATGTTTACCTGGATAAGTATTATAATTCACCTGAGCTTGCAACTGAACTAGGTTTATGTGATACTGCGGGACTCTGCGAATGAACCGTAAAGGTGTTCCAAAAGGGTTTTTTGTTTCGCGTGTAAAAAAGCTAAAGCAAGGTGATGTTTTTAGACGAAAAGACAACATGCTCATCATGAAATATCATGACAAGAGGGATGTGCACATGATTTCTACTTTCTATAAAGCCACAAGCATTGTGACAGGTAAGGTAGATCGCAATGGCCAGCGGATCAAGACACCTGTACCTATCGTGGATTACTGTAAAAATATGGGAGGAGTAGATTTAAGTGATCAAGTTGTTCAGTGTTACGAATGCTTACGAAAAACTGTGAAGTGGTGGTTAATACTATTTTTTCACCTGTACAATCTTGGATTAGTGAATTCCTATCCGTTATGCCGCAAGACACCTGCATGCGGTAATACCAAGAAATCCCACCTTGCGTTTCGACAGATGATTGTGAAATCTTTATTTGCCGAAGCGACTAACAACACACTGCTAGGTAAAAGAGGGAGGAGATCAGAGCCATTGTCACATTTAACGCAGAGGCAATTTCCAGCTTACATTCAAGCTAAGGAGGGCGCTAAGAGGCAACGTCCTCTACGTAATTGTGTCGCATGCAACCCTTCCTTCGATAAAAACCGCAACGATTACAAAAGAAAATAGATATAATTAAGTTTAAAGTCACACCGAGAATATTTCACTCATATGGTGACGATCTCAATATATAACATATTTATATAACATTTAGTATATAACCGCGACAAGCAAGAGGGTGCTTGGCAATCTTCATAAGAATTCCCCGGGTGCCTCATCTAGTCGCCTCATTCGACACGCAAGAGGTACGGAGGTCCTATTCTTATCACCCCGGGGACCCTACGGGGGACAAAAGAAAACAAACAGGTTTTATGTGTCAGGAATGTGATGTCGCTTTATGCGTACCAGTGTGCTTCAAAGCTTACCATTCCGTCCAAAATTATTAGACTGTAGTCCGTCCGATACCCGAGGACTAATTTGTGTACCTGTACTTAATAACAGAACACATCATGTGTTAACTTCAAACACCCATTCTAATTTTCTTATATACTGACTAGCGGTAAAGACTTTCATTTTTATAAATCTAGTCATTTCAAAAGTGCCAATACATCAAATAGTGAATAATCTGGTGAATAAAAAATGTGACTCACCTGTGATATCTTGATCATTTACTCATTAATTTACCTTTTCTCACCTCTTATTATCTGTTCCAGGTACGATATGCATGTTGGCTGAGAAAGAGTATCACCTATGGATTGCTATGGCAATGCTAGATGGAATTGATACTTTACTTTTAAAAATAGAATGAAAATTAAGAAAATGGCATCAGTTTACAGTTAGAGGATAAATAAAACTTAAAAACCCTTATTTATTCAGCAGCAGCAGCAACATGTTCATAATATATACACACAGCATGATAAGGGTTAATTACAGCCCTTTTGGACTAGCGAAAGATGTAATTGCATTTAACAATATAACGCATTTCTTACTGGGCAACGTTCACAAATGATTTGATTGGACATATTTCGAACGTATATCACTGGATGACATCTTAGATTACAGCATTTTCATTGGATAAAAATTCTAAAACTATGCATAAAATAAGAGTTTTACAAGCACTTTTCATTCCACATCGCATATCATTTATATCGATTGTATCTCACTGCTTTGGTGCTAAGCCATTTTTACGCTCTACATAATGTTTGATAGTATTTGTATTTCAACTAATTGCACACAATTTCCTTCTCCAGATTAAGTAAGATTTTGTATTTGAGTAGCTTGTAGCAAAGGAGATGGGCAATATTGACTCATTGGTCACTTATTCGTCAGGATCCTGCAGGATTACGTACAGGATCCTGTCGTTCCTCCTGGTAAGTATGGGTCTCCTTTTCAGACGGACTTTGGTCTAGATGGACGCGAAGTACGATTGTTGGGGAGGCGACTAAACGACAAGAAGCATGGCCGTTTCGAAGATACGTTGGAGTTTGTGTCTTCCCATTTATATGAGAGTTACTGTATTGATACACCCTATGCAGTTATTCTCCATGTAGGTGAGAATGACGCGGACACTTTCATGTCAACTTTGGCCGCAACTACTACAAGGTAAGATTTTCAGGATAGTTAACTGTTCGTTGTTGCAGAGCCGGGAGGGAAAGGATTTCTACTAGACCAGGCGAGTGGATATGAATCATGCTATTTAACGCATGATTTCAGATGACATTAGGTTTACATTTTCTTGTTATTTCTTCAGTGGGACGACCGTCGGTTCACTACACAGGTTGGGATCGGTGATGGAGTCCATTTCAACGTGTGGGGTATGTTTAAGTATTACCTCCAGATAAGGATGGCCATGCTGATCCAGACCATGCCATTTGAGCCGACGTTTTTGACACAGATTTGAGCCTTATTGAAGTTTGTATTTATTTATTTTTCAGCAAGCCATAATCTTTCCACAACCAGTCTATATTTTCTCTTTCAGTTTTTTTTTTCAGTCAGTCTGCATTTGTTCCAGTTTCTTCTTTTCACTCAAGTCAGTCAGTCAGACAGCCTACCTATTCAGTCATTTCAATTCTATATATTGGAAACTTAATATCTGTCAACTCATTCGTTCATATTTTGAAAATATACTTGTAAAATATTGTCATTGGCTTTTTATTTCGTTTTTCTTGGTATGTGTAATAATCAACATGTCCATTTTATTCTTTGTCTTTGGTATTTTTGTGAACGATATAATTAGATAACACTGGCCGTTTTGCTTTCATATTTAAATACATCCATTCATTTTATTCTTTTTCGTTGGTCTTTTTGTACATGATGTAATTAGATAACATTGGAATTCGACAGTTTTCGTTCTTTTTTTTTTGTTTTTGTTTATCAACACATTCATTCAAGTTTGTCTTTGGTTCTTTTTTTCTGCAATTGATTTTTAAAAGATAATTATGTTTGTATTACATTGAAATTGACTTGTTGTTCTCATTTTCCCTTTTGTCGAAACAAATGAATCAACTGTTTGTCACTTAGTACATGTAATGTTAATCTAATCGATACCCCCTTGGTCATATTTTCAATGATATGTACATACTTGCGCTATTTAGCACTATATCGTTGTTTAAAAATACCTTTTCCATTTATCAATTGTCGTTTTCTTTATTATAGTTTTACCCTATCTTTCACCGTATAGTGATATGTGTCTTTCCATTTTAGTAATTTTATTTTTTTCTCTTCATTTTCCAATTATTTATCTCACTTTATTTTGTTAGGGGGGGGGGGGCTCTTAAATAGGTGGCCTCCCCGTGACAAGAACTGGAAATGTTTTTAAAAGACGATTTAAGCACGAGTTTACCTCCATTGTTAAATAACATTTTTAATACTGTGTAAATAGAAAGAAAAAACAACAAAAACAAAACATTGACAAGAACAAGAAGTCCTCTAAATACTTTTTGAATACACAAATTTAATTCTGTACATGAGGATATTTCTAGAATATGAATGTCAAGCATGTTGTTATATCTTATGGTCACAAACGACGCATTTTTCATTCAACAATAATTTTTCTAATATTCTAACTGGAAATTTCTTTGACAGGCAATTCATTCACGAAATTGTAAATTATTTGATACATGGTGTTCGACGACTTTTTATATATTATAAACTTTTTGTTCAGGTTTTCCAGGTTCTGATTCTTGATGAATCAGTCCTCGCTCTTAGAAGTGTCATGTCTTGTCTTCCCATAGGATGACGACTACAATAGAGCTAACCGCCATGCATTCTATCGACATTACATCCTGTGGACATAGGGAAGACTGGGAGCAGGAGCCAGAAGAGTGATACCAAGCTGTGTGTGTAATATCAGATATAGATACCCTGACCCATATGGACAATATGTTGGATTCATTTCATCCAGACTTATCTGAATTTTATGCACAAACACAACTTAAGAACAAAAAGGCAATATATAAACTTTTGTTTAGGTCATTCCCATTTGATTAGTAGTTTGTCGGATTTAATGGCCTAAAAACTGCGATTTCCAATTAATATTGTTGTTATGCGCACAGTCCCGTGATTCTATCGCGTGTCGGAATATTATATTCCCGTTTTCAGTTTCGATCATCCACCTGCTAACAAGACGTAAATGTGTCTACACATAAACAAACCGGCAAATGTGACACAGGTTGGGAGAAATGTGTGCAGAACCTTCAGGCGACATATTAGGGATCAGTTCATGTTGCCGCCGATCCTTTACTTTATGTATATATTTGTTTAATATATGCTCCATCTGATGCCGAAATGTGTACAGTCGAATCGTGCATGCCGTTCCGTGTATCAAAAGTTTAGTTGTACTGGTTACGTAACCGAAGGGATTGTGGACTTTTCATTCAAATAGGGCCACGACTTGCGGCTAATTTAAACTGTGTGACGGCATAATAAAACATATATTCCAGTTATTAACAAGTCATTTATATCAAACAGAAAGCTACAATATGTGAACTATGCTCAATTTACAACGTGAAATTATAATATTAATAGTGATGTTATTCAACTATATATATTGTGTTCTAATCACGTTAAATCATGTTTCCTGTCTATATATAATTGATTGGATTACGGAGATTAAATTTTGAGATACAATTTTCAAAATGAAAATTTCAACATGATTAACGCAGTATTTTTCAATATCATATAGTTTTTGAATAGAATAAGATCTTAATAAATATGTGTTTTGATAGGCAGATGCTATTCGCACGACGGTATTCTATATACACGACGGTCGTGTAAATAGCTGAGGTAGTATGCAATGGCTAATTACACGACGGTCGTGTACTTAAAGTGATATGGCTATTTACTCGACGGTCGTGTACCCAGTGATTTGGCTATTTACACGACGGTCGTGTATCTAAAGTGATAAAGTATGGCTATATACACGACAGTCGCGTACCACGTAAAGTGATGTGGCTATCTACACGACGTGTCATGGTGTACCTAAGACTCCTTGTTGAGGCCCGGCCTTGTGCCCAACAAATGCTGAGGAAGTTTGATACAGAAACTTTGTGTCCTAAATATAAGCAAAAATCGTAACAAACTTAGAAAAGATTGTATTTCGACGAATAAAATACAGATACATTTCTTCTCTATTCTTCTATACCAAAAACACAAACAATATATGAAATTGCCCGACGCCCGTGCTAGAGCAGCCAGAAGTTTATTCCTTTTAATACATTTAGCTCACATTATATTATAATATGAGATTATAGATATGACCATGAAACATGTATAACATTTGACATGTAAAATGAAAAGCTCACAAGGAAAACGTATGGGTTATCTAAAAATGAAACATGACCGCCCAGGAAAAAACCATAGATGCAAAGCCAAAGAATGCAAATATTTTTATGGAAAACCTGTGTCTGTGGCAGTGTAATTTCACACTATTGTCAAGTCATCTAGCATAACCCCAGTGGCAGACCTCACTATATACGTCAAATAAACAAAATCAATCCAGATATTCAAATCATAGATTCATAATTATATATATCAAACTAAAAACAAAAAATTAAACGTGAGTGACCAGTGCGGCGATCGAGCCTAGAATGACTTTCTCTAACTCGGACACGGTATCACGTGACTATCTTACTAAGATTTCATTGGATGCTTTACGAAACTTTCAGAAAAATAATTCCCGCTATACTAACGAAACGCGGGAATATTTTATTCTTCTCTATTCTTCTATACCAAAAACACAAACAATATATGAAATTGCCCGACGCCCGTGCTAGAAATTCTAAAAAGTTTGGGCAAGAGACAAAAGAAAGAAAATTGTGATTGAAAATATCAAAGGTTTAAATATGCAAATATTGCTTAAATCAAATTGTTTGAAAATAATAAATGTATAAAAAAAATTAAACTTATATAACATCAAAAATACATATCTCATTAAAGTGTAAAAACTTCAGATTAATTGATCTCATGACATAACCTACTACGTGTATGAAAACTATCAGCAACGTAGACATCCTTGGCTGAATGTGACCACCATCTCCCATGGCATTTCATCAAAATAATAATAATAAATGTACATGTATAAAACATTCTCCAATTTATGCAAGTAACAAGCCTACGCAAATCTGTATAACATTAATGTGTAAAAAACTAAAGATCTAATGATTTCGTGACAGATAATCTGCTTTGTAAGCTATCAGCAACATAGCCATCTTTGGCTGACTCTGACCGCCATCTACCATGGCGCTTCCAGCACCGCTCATTAACCGAAGCGTTTGCTGCAGCAGAAGCACCTCCTGCTCTTAAAGAATGCAAACCAATATCTAAATTATAAGCCACTTCCTTTAAACGACTGACTAAGCACTCTCTACATCTAGTATAGCTCAAACGCTTGTTTTTGTAAATAAGTTTACAAACTGGTTTAGAGCGAAATATTTGCCGAAAAAGGTACAAATCTGAAGAAATAACAATTTCTGCCTTATCAAAATAGCGCTTCATCATAGCAAAGGGACATGCAATTGTCTGACCTTTTGAGACAATAATATCGCTACCAAAACGGTATTGATCAGTCTTACTTTTTCTGATTCTGATAGAAAAATAGTCATCAAAAAATGAAATATCATTACAATGCAATGACACAAGCTCATCAAATCGTAAAAAAGCTGAAAAAGCTATGAGAATCATGCATAAGTCTCTGATAACCAATAAATCTTCGCTGTCCTTATATAAACTACATAATGTTAAAAGATGGTCACGGTTGATTACGTCCTTCTTTTTGATCGGTCTAGAAGCGATGCGCTTGGACGATTCCACCAGGTTGTCAATGAATGGATTATCGGTCGGATCCTCAAAACCGTGCAATGAGTGAACGAATTTCACAGAATATTTCACAGCAGAAATCACATTGTGGGAAGAACCGCTATCTAAAAGCGACGTAATAAACAGAGCAATATGCACAGGCTCTGCCGGAATAACACTAAAGCACTTAGATAATGCAAACTGCTCCCATCTCTTGAAAAGATTGAAATACTTCACTTTTGTGTTGTCACTGCGACATTGAAGCATGAACTCGCACATTTTCTCGCAAAGGTAAACGTTGTCTCCGCTCATCTCCATACCGGACTCTTTACAGATGCTAGTCAAATGTGAACTTATTCTTTCACCTATCAAAAAAATACTCTGATTAAAAACAATTCTAACTAAATCACCGATTTGTGAAATCAATTCTGATAGCCACCATCTCAAACTTCAATGCTTTACCAAAAACTCCGTTAAACCCCTTCCCCGGAATTGTGCATGAATTTCCGAGTGAAATTGTCTTGAAATCGTAGTTTTTCAGAATTGGCCAATAAGGTGAAGAAAACCACTTTGGTACGACTAAAGTCCCCACGGCCTTATCATCTTTGAGTTTAGCCACTACGCTGATAACTAATCTAGGAGGAGGAACTAACCAGTTATTTTCTCCAGACCAAACCGATCTAAATGCATCCACCCCGTTTGTACCAGGGCACCACCACCGAGAATTAAATCTCTTACATCTTGTGTTATAATCAGTAGCAAACCTATCAAAGGTATGTGGACCCCAAATTTTCTCCAAACTTTTAAATGTCAACGGCGCTATTTGCCAGTCATCGCTATCATAGCATCTACTAAGAAAATCTGCTTCAACATTTTGTTCCCGTGGCAACCACATAGTGTCAATACTGACAGATCTAGCCTCGCTTCCACGAGTAATATCCAACACAATTTCATGCAGCTCTTCCCTTCTGCTACCAACCTGCATCATGTGATGCACATTTTTACTGTCCGTATACCACTTTATGGTTTGTCCTTCCAGACCATTACAAACTGAGTTAAATACTCGGCTCATAGCCACTAGTTCTCTCCAAGTAGAACTTTGCATAGATTCGGAGTCGGACCAGACTCCTACAACCTCCGAACCCGGCTTGTCTAAAATATACCCACCATAACCGGTATGCGATGCATCGCTGTAAACCACACAATCATAATCTTTAGTCAGATTTGATACCAGTTGACTGCCGTTCAGAGCGATGCAGTTATCTCTCCAAAAGAAAATTTCGTCCAAGACGCCTTTGTCTATAATAACAGGAGCATTCCAACTTGCTCTTGATTTCAAACAATTGAACATTGACCTTGTGTTCATGCGAACACTCTTTCCCATGGCTACCTGCATTGAAATAATCTGCCCAGCCAGTGAAGCGAGAAGCCTCGCCTTTATAAAAAGATTTGCATTACATACCTGAGCAATAGCTCGCTGTAAACATTCTAAAAGTCGATGAAGTCTCGCTTCGGTGATTTCCACCTTACCTGTAGTAAAATCCCAAACGCAGCCTAACCAGGTTGTGCGTTGCGTGGGAACCCATGAACACTTTTCATCCGCTATCACAAAGCCCAGTCTAATAAGATCTGATCTCACCTGAACACTCAAAGCCTGAGCGTTTTCAAAGGAATTCGAACCCGATAAACCATCGTCTAGATACATGATAATGCGAAAACCGCTTTTTCTCCAATACTTAACCACTGACCTTGTGAGTTTTGTGAATATGTGGGCTGCAGTACTCAAACCGAACGCTAACACGTTAAAGATAAAGTATCTTACCTTACCCTCCTCTGTCCAAGAGAAACCTAGAAACTTTCTGTGAGTTTCATGAATTTCAATATGGTGATATGCCGACTTAAGGTCAAAAGTGAAAACGTAATCACCCTGCTTGAACATATACCTTGCCACAGAGGCGTCCTCTAATCTAAACTTAAATTTATACAAAAACAAATTTATGTACCTGCAATCTAGGACCAACCTAGCTTTACCTGATCTGTTAAATGCAACAGTCAAAGGATTTACCACTGTAGGCACTTCAAACACTTCAGTAACACACCCTAAATTCAATAACTTTCTTATTTCATCAGATACAATGCTTGGATTTTCAATAGCAGACCTATTGTTTTTCAGGATTTTATGCTCTGGTAATTCATAGAAAGGTAAAATATAACCATTTTCAATAACATTCAAAATATATGGATGAGGGTCAATAGATACCCATTCCTGATACTGAGACCTAAGTCTACCTACAGGACTCAATGCATTACTACTACCATTATTTACTGAAATAGTACTTAACTTAGCACTGCCAGCCTGTCTATTCGCCTGACACTCTCTCCGCCAGTGCCCAGGCACTCCACAAGCAAAACAAACACCTGGTTTCGGCCCTGCGTGCGCTGTGTTCGCTGCCGTTGTCTGACTTGTTGAGGGAGGGGGCGCCGTGTGTAGAGAGTAAGGAGACCATTTCCTCGATGCTCGGTTCTTTTTCATCCTCTCTTCCCTTAACTGCTTGTCGCACCTAGCTTCCGCTTTGTAAATCCTCTTTTCATCGTCACTGTCGTCAGCGAGCTGATGAGCCTCATATTGCTCTACCACAGTCCAACCATGCTTTGAATTGTCAGCAAGCTTAATCAATTTTTGCCTATGGCTTATTAGATCCAATCCTTCATTAATTTTCAACTTTGCTCTCTCGACATTATGGGACGGACTTGCTTCTGCGTTCAAAGAAAATTGAGCGTCGCGGAGTTTTTCGAGCACCTTTTCTCCATGCACGAACTGCTCTTTATTGCCTTTACGTTTGAAAGTAAACTGCTCGTGTGACCTGCTCTCTATCCGATGTAAGCTTACGTCACTTATATGTTTTTGTTTAGCAAGTAATTGCTCCTCCATTGACGAAAACCTCGCAGATATCAAGGCATCTATTTGAGACAAAAGTGCATTATTACCGTTTTGGGCGGTATCATCACCTATAAGACCGCTGGAGTCCATGATATCCGTTAAACACTATTATAATGCGATACCTGGCTGCTCAAAATTAAACGTGAGTGACCAGTGCGGCGATCGAGCCTAGAATGACTTTCTCTAACTCGGACACGGTATCACGTGACTATCTTACTAAGATTTCATTGGATGCTTTACGAAACTTTCAGAAAAATAATTCCCGCTATACTAACGAAACGCGGGAATATTTTAATATTATGTCTCTGTCAAATGTAAAGCCGGCAAACAAAATACATGTAATTGTTTATTTGTCTATTTACAAGAAGTTACACTCGTGTACATAGGATGATCTAGAAATGTTTGAAAGGTGGAGGGGGTTGCAGTCTCCAATGACAAATGTTTTGCACTATCGGTCTGGAGAGGGGGTAACGTTGCAGCACTAAAATATGGTCGAAAATGACCCTTTTTTTGGGGGGGGGGGTTCCGAACAAAAAAGTGGGGGTGTTACAATCCACCCCCCCCCCCTAATTCGCCAATAGTGTACTTAAAATGATTTGCTAAATAAGAGATATTGGAAATGGGGGAGGGGTGCTATTCAAGCTCCCTGTCCTGTTTCTGAGTGTTAATTGTGTCAAATATTTTCATCTTACTTTATATTATCTATTACTTTACTAAATTATTTATACTGAGCAGTATTCTTATAAAGAGAATTTCTATTCAAAATAATAATATCTCATTGAAGAGATTTATTTGTGTATAAAACAATCAAATGCAATAATTGACCGCATTCGGGCATCCTCGGCCGTTTACTCTCTAAATTGTTAAGTTTGCGAGAAAATGGGCGCTTCTCAGGTACGGGCTGTATACCCGTCGTCTACATATGTAACACAGCGATCGTATAAATAGCCATATCACTTTAAGTGCATGACCGTCGTGTAAATAGCCATATCACTTTAGGTACACGACCGTCGTGTAAATAGCCATATCACGTTATGTACACGACCGTCGTGTAAATAGCCGTTTAACTTAGGTACACGACCATCGTGTAAATAGCCACTACCGTTTTGATATATTATCAAAGAAGATAAGCACAAATTGAACAGTATTCCACTTCTTTAAATAAAGAATACAGATGGTATAAAACCAAGGGTTAATGAGCACCCAAACATGCGAAGAGTGTGCTTTATGTGAAACGCGTCTGTCAGTTTCTGGAAGAGTATACAATCAAAATGGTCTACAATTACCTTGACGGCAGCCCAGCCACTTACCACAAGATAATAAAGTGTTGCTGCTGCGAAGATAGTAAAGGACAACTCCGGATGTAGGTTTGGTATATCAAAATCTTGATAATATTACGCCGTATTTAGACTAAAACGATGATTCAGCGGATATATACCTGCTTATCGGGCGTGGCATGATGTTAGCACACCACATTCTCGGACTAGGCATAGTAAATGTATAAAAATTACATTGAGGTTGGACAATACGGAACTTTCGAGATACTGATCCGGTCCGAATTGTATGCTTTGTTTACGTCAATTGTTAGGCATATACCATTTTTGGTTTAAGAGAAATGCCATCTTCGAACGTTTTGGACTTCGAATCCTGGCAAGTAAACGATCTTAAGCAGTTCCTTTCGACAAAAGGCATAAATTGCTCAATTCATTTAAAGAAACACCCTATAAAACTGTGTAATTTAGCGGTAGAAATTAATTTAGAGGATCAACAGCAATAACGACTATGAGGCATTTGATGTGCAGCGTCGAACCGTTAATGGCGTAATATTACCAAATATCAAAGACCTTATTGTCGGTGGATGGTCGACGGACTTGAAAGCTTTGCCAGACATTGAGATTGGGGATGTTTTCGTATGGCTGCTCAATGTAGGATGGGATCCGGCACGCTTGAAATCATATAAGCACGACAATGGATTCAAACTAGCAACAAATGGCCATATGGACAATGTTAAACTTCATTGTTTCACGGAGTGTTATTATGTGAAGTGTGAAACAACTCCGAAAAACCAGACAAAAGGCCGAGCCATATCAGACATGGGTCCTTGTCGGTAAAGAAGGAAGTATACTCTCTGGAGGCTGTGCTTGTGTTGCGTATGTATTACATTATTATTGTAATATACAATGGGCTTCGTCACCCGCCAGACAGTGCCTGGTGTACTGTGGGTTAATAACATCGATTTGGGTTAGCAACATGAGTTAGCAATAACATACCATTGTTCATTTTGTCATTTTTTGCAGGAGTATGTTGTATTTACTCTCTAAATATTAGGACAGAAGTTAACAGCGGCAAACCCCATTCCATATATGTTGCTGCCTTAGCCATGTTGCGCAATGTATACCAAAATTTTTAATATATTCAAATGTTTCAAAATATATTGATCTAGAAGCAATTCATAATCTTGTATGTATGTAACATGACCGGTAAAGTGAACCCAGAACCTTCTGCTATCAAGGAAGACGATCGATCCATTGAGCTATTTGGGCTTAAAACTGGCATCTGTCACACATATACGCATTGTAATAAACAAGAGAAATAAATGCCTCGAGACTGCGACTCGAACCCATGACCATCTGCTTAAAATACAGATAATCTTCCAACTGAGCTACCTGGGCTAACTCAGACTGACACTGTAGTTAAGCATAGAATTTGAAACTCATAATTTTTAATTACAGGGATGATGGTTCATGCAAACACTGCACTGCACTTCTTTTCTCGCTTTGCTCATTTCTTGAGAGGCATAACGACAGGAACACGCAAGTTGGAACTGATGTTTCCTGTACATGGGATAAACCGAGATCAACATCACGGCCCGCTAGAATTCATAATGTAAGAATTCATCACAATGATTCACATAATGAATACGCTAACGCAGGCTCTTGTTATACTGCATATAATCCATGCAAAAGTATACAGTCAAGTGAACAGGATATCGAGGAAAAAATTGTTCCAACTGTGCAAAGATGCTAATAGCAACTCACTATTACTTCAGACATTGGATCCACCAACTGATAATGAAGATTACGAAGATCTAGAAATTCCAGATATACTACATGTTATAAAAGAAGCAAATGACAAAGGTCTCCCTGTGAATGAGCATTTGCAGTCAGTGTTTCATTCTGAAGTGATTTCAAGAGTTGCAGCAGATACCAAAGACCAGAGTGACTGTGATGAATGGCACAGACATAGACACGGACGAATTACTGCCTCAAATTTCTCAAAAGTATTGCATTTCCGTGGCTCACCAACATACAACAATTATACAGTACGAGAAATAATGCATATGGATAATTTATCACATGTTCCTGCTGTAATGTATGGAAGAGAAAATGAAATAATAGCCAGACAACTATACTTTGATGGGTACAGCATAATAATTAGGTGTGCAAAATTAGATTCAACTGGATTGAATATTTTCAGTGGAAAACCATTTATGGGTGCAACTCCAGATGGAATTATTACATGTAGATGTTGTGGGAAAGGCGTAGTGGAAATAAAATGTTCATATTCTCACAGAAATGAAACACCATATGAGGCTGCAGGTGACACTTCATACCATTTGTTCCAAGACAAAGTCACTGGTAGTGCACATTTACGTCCTGACTCACCATGGTATATTCAAATTCAGGGTCAGTTAGGTATTCTTGACCTTCCTTGATGTGATTTTGTTTTCTACACCAAACGAGGCCTGCTTACGGACAGGATTTATTTTGATAAAGATCTTTTTGACTCCATTGTGAATAAATGTACAAACTTCTTTGATTGGTTGGTTGATTGGTGTTTAACGTCGCTTTCAACAATATTTCAGTTATATCGCTACATGGAAGCAGGAGGTTACCAACCTCTTAAACATAGTGACGCAACCCGGGACTCGAACCGGGATCGTCGGCGCCGCAAGCCAAGCGCTTAACCACTACACCAAGCCTGCTACTCAAATTTCTTTGAAAAGTATCTTCACAAAGCTTTATTACAGTCAGAATAAATATTGCGTAACAATTGATACAAATGTTAAACTTCAAATTTTGCTTAATAACAATTCTTTGAAAATCTACAAATTAATATATTCATCATTCATATATTGTTGTCTTAAGCATAGAAAATCTCTCATTTTATGTTCCAACATCGTTATAAAATGCATTAATTTTAGCATGAATTACTTAATATATTAATGATGTTTAACCACTGTGGCTATAAATGGTATAAATATGTATACTTTTGTCACTTTTGACATGATTGTCAATGTTATGTTCATGTTATAGTCATTGTATGTACCCTATGTTCACTAGACCAGGGTTAAATATATTCTTTAATGTATTTATTACATATTTAAGCATACATCAGATCAAAAATAACAATGTAATTTACGCAAAGTTAATAACTTTAGCCATTACCAGAAAAACACAGGCTTTGTTTTAATCATATGCTCTAATTTTGAAATTATGCCTAATTTACAATAAAGGGATTACCACTTCAAATATCATACTTATTTTCATTAGCTATTTCATTGTTACATAATTATTGGGAAATAACCATAATATAATTTGATGTGCTACAAATTTGTATAACTGCTAATGACCACTGTTAACTGACCTGATTGAATTTATTATTGTCACCAATTATTCATGTATCTCAGTACAAATTTGATTGCATGTTGGTGAAAAAATAAAGCATTACTTATTTCCGCCATATCTTGTGATTTAATTATGATAAAGACAAGCATACAGTCAGATTTCTTAAACTAGAACATTTCAAACTAAAACAACCCCTCCAACAACACGATTAGCTACAAGTCAGTTTAATTTCTAATTACTTTTATAAATTCCAAAATATTAACCCCCCCCCCCCCCTCCCACACACAAACATACACACTTTAAGTATTTTCTAAGTCCTGAAATGTTCAAGTTATTGAAGTTTGACTGTATTATAATAGCTGTTAAATCTTGTTCAATTATAGTTTAAACTGTAGTTTGTTTCATGCGACCACAACAAGGTCAGAATGTGGCACATGAAAGAGTACTCACTCAGCTTAGGGTTGTTGCAAGGATCAAAATTTATATAGCCTGCGTCGATCAGATGCTGTGACCAAATATGTACAATAATCAATGTGTGGTGGGAAGCAATAATCAATCTATCAGAACTAAAGGGTCAGATATTTAAACCAGCAGTATACACTATAGCTACACTGTAATCATATATAATACATCACTAACACCTTCATTCTGTCACCAATGGTGAAGCAATATTACAGAAGAAAGCCACTATAACAAGAATTTGGTTAGCCAATGGCTTTAAGGATAAAGGCATCACGCCACACAAAACCCGAAATGTCTTAAGTCGTTGAATAGCTCTTTCTACATGTATACGCACTTTTGCTATTTTCCTTGTTTTCTTAATTTGAATGGTAAGTCTCCTGCCCTTTCCCCATTTACACTTTTTGGTGAAAGGGGGCATGATTAACGTTGCTTTACGTTCTAACAGATAATCTGCAATTACAAACCCACGATCGGCCATTACCTCATCTCCTGGTGAAATTTTGTCTAGGAAACCACTATTTGCTGTTATGAAGCGATCAGAAACATTTCCTCCCCAAAATTCAGATACGAAGGAAAAATCTCCTGAAGGAGTTATGCCTACTAAGCTTTTGAAGGTGTTATGGTTTTTGTAATTACTGCAAGTCTGGCGTTGGGGTGTTGGACTTCGAGGTTTCTGAATAAACATGTCTGTACAGTCTATGATAACACGAGTACCCGGAAATGAGTTTTTAAAAGACTTTGGCATGAATTTTCTGCATTGATGGCCACTTTATTTGTGGAGAAAATACCTGATACATGTAATTTGTCCATGTACTGAAGATTTGTGAAACACGAAACTCTGACACTCCAAACATGTCACTAAGAATATGGATATTCAGACCTAAACGAATTCGAAGAAGTGTAATCAGGAACTCGTGGAACATGCTCAGTTTTCTTCTAGGACCTGGTTTTCTAAATTCCCTGCTTTCATAACGCTTTTCCCCTGTGCTATGTTTGCCTGACAAATACTTCAGTTTTGTACTACATGCATTTTCAAGTATGTCCGCAATTAATGATGACAATGGCAATTAAGACATATTCATAGATATTTTAAATTGTCATATGTTTTGATAATAGATTTTGCACCAGAAAAGTTGGATAAACTAATACACCTACTCAAGTAAAATCAATTATACTATTGATCCGACAAAATGAAATTCCTAGTGAAATTAGATATAAATTGCATAACTTACTGAATATGCCAAACAGTATCAGAATGCTGGGCAGACCAAAATATTGTCTAACAGATGCATCAGAGGCTGTGGTCTTCTCTACAAAAAGTTCACGTAGAACAATGCCCTTGCTGTAACTAGTACTCTCTTTCTCCATGATCCTAATATCTTCCAAGGACAGGTCTGTTTGGACAGCCATATCCCTGTAATCAGGAGTTTTTCTGTGTGCTTTGCTGTATTCATGATAAGTTTTCAGTTCTAAAGTGTATTAGAATATTGTGATATTAGTGCTAATAAAAAATATATAATCTATCCTAAACATTTAATTAAAATGAATTAATATAAACTATATTTAAAAAAAATTATCTATAGCTATATAGTTTAAAAATACTAAATGCTATGCGCTCTGGAAAACAAAGTCTAAAACAGCTAATCTGTCACTTGCATTTAGCAAAGCCATATAAAGGGGTCACTTTGTCCAGTGTCTGTCTGAATCTGTCAATTTTGAATATGAAATGTTCCTCACCTTTTTGATATACAGTTGTTTTCTCTGGGTTGACAAATTTTTTATCCATATCTGTTGTGGTTATTGTGCATTCATTACACACAGGAATAGGAATTACACACCCATCAGCAAGAACAGTGACATTCTAAACATGAAAGAATATTAACAGTCAATCACACATAGCATGGTATAAATAAAACAGAAACTCCATGTTTTCTACATATTAAAGTTCAATAGCATTTTGATAACCAAGCTTTATGTACATATATACTGTGCATGCATATATAGAATGTAATTCCTAATGTTTTGTATAGTTTCATACATAGACATATACTGACTAAAAAGTACCTGCTAATATTGAAACATTACCATTATTGAAACCTCATTAAAAACCTTGTGCAGGTTGGAGACATCTGTTTCTGAGTTGTTGTTGACATCACAGAGAATCTTGCGTTTCTCAATGGAGTTTCTGCTTCTCTTCATAGGCGGTTCCTCCCCACAGTTATTGCGTGGAAATAGTGTTGGCACAGGGTGATCCTTGGATGGACATCCATTGACAAAATGTAAGGAACACACTCTGTGATGTCTTCCTGGTGCATAGTTTTCCTCCCGGAATATTTGATTGAGCCACCTACAAAATGAGAAATAAAATTTCATGTCTGTAGACTTTTACAATAAAATTTCTATCTGCCTATAAGTTGTAGGACATTGATCAACCATAATTTACAAGCTAATTATTCTTTTGATGCACGCCTTTCCATTTCAAAAATGACTGCACATATTATACATATGCACGTCAGTCAGTATATGTGTTGTGCAATTTTAAATTCTAATTATTTAAGGAACAAAATAAAGATCGAGTATCTTACCTTCGACGGAGACTCGAGTTTCTGTGAGGTCCTGGGTATGCATGGAATGTCAACCCTTTCTTCCAAGGATAAGCCGTTAAATTGTTTTTTTTTTTCCTGCCATCAGATGTACAACCTGGTACATGAATTCTAATTAATGATCCGGAAACGGTCGTAAATTGGTATCTCGAAAGTTCCATATTACTGATGGAGTGTGCCTAGGAAGTTCGCATATTCGTAAAAGAAAGTAATCACGAATGACATGCAAAATATGACAGTCTAAAATTTGTTTCCATCTGTTGTAATCCGCGATTCTTGTCAAGGTCACACCTGATTACGATCAGCCAATCTACAAGATCAGGCTTGATCATGTACTTTGTGTGTATTTCTGATCTACAACTACGCTGGCAGCGTCTTCGGTGTATTTAAGCAGTATGTGTAACTGACCCTCAGCACAAAATATAAAATACTCGCCCTTTAAAAACCAGAAGTCTCTGTCGAGACTGAAGCTCTATTGGTTTCCTCTTATTATCTTTTAAAAGGGTGGGGCAGCAGCGGGGGAATGTGCCCCTCTTTCAAATCAAAAGGGGGGGGGTATGTTCCGCCCCCTTTAATCTTTAAGATTTTTTATCATCAAGTAGTTAGAATATCAGTTAAAGTGTGGAAACAAAGCAGTAAAACGCTAGTTTTTCTTCTGGTAGCAAAAGGGGCATGTGCCCCATCCCCTCTTTTTTCAAAACAGGGGATGGGATGAAGTATTTTTGTAACCCCCCCCCCCCTTTTCGATATTTTCCAATGTCGATTCAAGCGTAGAAACAAAGTATGCAAACACTAGTTTTTCTTCCGACTAGCTTAATCCTTTTTGCTAGCCATATATACATTTATATATAAATCATTATCCCATTTTTTTTTTTCATTGCCCGTCAATGCTTTAGAGAAATGGCTTCATACTATTTCAAGAGAAGTTTACGGCACTGTTATATGTTTAATAATGTCTTTTGTCTGTTTTCTTTTTTGCCAATATCTGGTTGTAAAAGTGTCGTAAAAAATTTTATCACATGGTGCTCTATATATATATATATATATATATATATATATATATATATATGGCCATCATAAAGTTCATGTGTCAGAGGAAATTCTGGAGATTACTTGACATAGTATAATAAACGCACTGTAGGCTAATGTGTTTATTTTATTTACAAATATACACAATTTATCTTTTGGTGGTTTTATTTACACTGTTCCATTCTTATCTAGTGACAATGATTAATTCATAGCAAAGTGTTAGCGCTGAACCGTGGTGCAGATAGAAGAGTTACGTGCTCCCTGGTTCAGCATATCTATAACCACGAAGAACATGGTTTATTAAAAAAAAAAACAGATTCCCTCCGTACTTTTGGATACTGTGAACATCGTTTACTTGCAATATTTTGGTTATTCCTAGTTAAATGAAACTGTAAATGTTGGAGGAAATCACTGGTTGTGACTTTTTTTCCTTCATACATTGCCGTTTCCTTACTATAATTATTTTATAAATGATATATTCACGGCCTACTACTGGGCATTAAATAATTTCGGTCAACCATTATTAATAAAACCTTTTTGTTTTTCTCCTCTTATTTCTTTTCTAGGACTATGATCTTTTCTCAATAATTTATTCAAAATGGCCGCTGTTATATAAACATTAGAAGACAACTCGCCCAAAATCAATTCTGACTAGCATACAAACACTGCGATCTTAAGTCAACCATACAGGAAATAATTAAGAGAGGAAATTGAAGATAGTTGAAAGATAAAAATACATACATGAAATACAAATGTTGAGGTGTTGCACATATGTCTACAAAGCTATAACCCCCCTTTCAAATTACAGTACACTGTAGTAAGAATAACAATTGGGGTCATTTCTGTATGGGTAATTCACGCCCTTTGAGGGGCCCCAGGGGTCCAGACTAGACCAAAAATTGCACATGCACAACTAGACCACCCAAACAAGAAGAAACCACAAAGAGGTCTCTGGGATTTATACCCTCAGGGAAAAAGAAGGCACAGAATTTTAGGACCACACCCCTTTGTGGGACCCAGGGGGTCCGAACTGGACCAAAATTGCACATGTACCACTAAACCACATACCAAACAAGATGAGAATGTTATTGGGTCCCGGGAACATATACCTTTATAGTAGAAGACATAACACAATTTTGGGACCACACCCTTTGTGGGACCCCAAGGGGTCCGAACTGGACTAAATTTGCACATGCACAACTAGACCGCCTACCCAGCATGATCAGACCCTAATTAGCTCTCTGAAACTTATACCTTCAGAGAAGAAGAGGTAGATAGATAGATACATTATTGTTTTACGTCGCACCGGGAATATTTCACCCATATGGCGACGGTTACAAGCTAACATAAACCAAATTAAAAAAGAGCAATTAAAAATATTTAGGAAAGACCAGCTCTCATTGTATAACGTATCTACATATAAATGATGTTACTAAAATATACATATATACACAATTATAATACGTTACATTTCAATATATCATATTTTATTGAATAGGTTCACTTCTTTCAAAAAATCTAGAACTCTTGAAATACTGATACTCTCAAATAATTCATTCATACTTTGTACAGTATAATACTGATTTCGAATGTGTGCAGTGTCTGCACATTCCAACAATATATGTTTAATACTTAATAGACATCCGCAAGGGATACACTCTGGAGGAGGCTCTTCCTTTAAAAGGTAAGAATGCGTTATCCAAGAATGCCCAATGCGGAGTCTACAAGTAACAATTTCATCTCTACGACAAGAATGATGATAATTTATTCTATATTTAAAAATCGGCTTCAGATCATGAAGTTTATTATTATCTTCATGGTCCCAGTTTTCTTGTGACAAAGCATCAATATAATTCAATATAGATGGTTTAAAATCTGTATAAGGTATTTTACCCACGATATCTAGTCTATTTAATCCTTCTTTTGCTGCTTTGTCAGCTTTAACATTACCTACGAATCCCGTATGTCCAGGAAGCCAACAAAATACAATGTCAAAATTATTTGACAACAAAGAATTTACCTTTTCTAAAATCCTCAAGATGTAGGGATTACTAGTATTGAAATTTTTGATAGCTTGAAGACATGATAAAGAGTCAGAAAAAACGATACTCTTAAAGTGTTTATTTTTTTCAATATGAACAAGTGCTAAAAGTATAGCCTTAGCTTCAGCTGTAAATATAGAACAATTATTTGGTAAACGTATGGATAATGAAATATCGGTATCAGTTACTGCAGCAGCTGCCACTCTGCCATCATCCTTGGAACCATCAGTATAGTATGATTTATATTCCGAATACAAAGATCTTATTTCTGAAAACATTTGTTGATATTTCAAAGAATTCGTATCAATTTTCTTATGATCTGATAATTTCAGTATAACGTTCGATTTTTTCATCAACCAAGGCGGTGAAGAAGGTATTTCATAATTTGCTATATCAGATAATCTAATTCCAGCCTCTTCTATATGTGGTCGAACCCGTAATCCAATATTTTTAATACTATTGGGTTTACTATTGTATAAAATTTCATGTTTTGGTTTAAAAACGCGGTCAAAAGCGGGATTCGAAGAATTTGAATACAGTTTAATTACATATTGCAAAGTAAGTTTCAGTCTTCTTTCATTTAAAGATGGTTCCCCAGCTTCAGCATATAAACTAGTTGCAGGTGAGGTTCTGAAAGCACCAAGACTCAAACGTAAGCCCTGGTGATGTATGGTGTCCAGAAGCTGTAAATAGGACTTTCTGGCCGAACCATAAACAATACAACCATAGTCCAGCTTCGATCGAACCAGCGATCTATAAAGCTGGAGCAAGGTTGTACTTTCAGCACCCCACTCCACACCAGATAAAACTTTTAATATATCTAAAGCTTTTAAACATTTTACTTTCAAAGATCTGATATGCGGCAAAAACGATAATCGTTTATCAAAAATAAGTCCAAGAAATTTAACTTCATTCACTATTTTAATCTGATTACCGTCCATAAAACAGTTCTGGGTCATTATGTAAACGCCTATTCTGGCAAAAATGAACACAAGAAGTTTTATTTTTCGAAAATTTAAAACCGTTTTCAATTGACCATTGGAAGATATGGTTCAAACAAAGCTGAAGCTTCCGCTCAATCATATTCATATTTTTCCCTCGACAACATATTAGAAAGTCATCAACATAAAGGGAACCATCTATATCATGTTTCAAAACTTGAGCTAAACTATTAATTTTAATGCTAAACAGAGTAACGGATAATATACTTCCCTGAGGTACGCCCAACTCCTGTTCATAACAATTGGACGTATGAGCACCTAGTCGAATATTAAACCGTCTGTCTTTTAACAAATTCGAAATAAATATTGGCAAGTTACCTCGGAGACCCATATTATATAAATCTTTTAAAATACCATATTTCCAAGTTGTATCATATGCCTTTTCTAAATCAAAAAATATCGATACAACATGTTCTTTATTTATAAAAGCATCACGAATATATGATTCTAAACGAACAAGATGATCGACAGTACTTCTGTGTTTTCTAAAACCACACTGAATATCAGTAAGTAAATTATTATGTTCCAAAAACCAGACAAGTCTATCATTAATCACTCGTTCTAAAGTTTTACATACACAGCTAGTTAATGATATTGGCCTATAGTTAATGGGATCAGTATGATCCTTTCCTGTTTTTGGAATAGGAATTATAATGGAATCTCTCCATGATTCAGGGAATTTGCCTTCAGACCAAATTCGATTGAAAATATCTAGTAATATATATAATGATTCTATTGGAAGATGTTTAAGAATTTGGTAATGAATTTCGTCTGACCCAGTCGCTTTATCACGAGATTTTTCTAAAGAAGACTGTAATTCATCAATAGAAAATAGTTTGTTATAATCTTCAGTACTACAAGAATTAAAATTAAGTTTTATTTTTTCGGTCTTACGTTTTATCCGTTGAAATTCCGGTAAACAGTTTGTGGAAGAAGAATTTTTTGAAAAAGTTTCTCCCAAAAAATTTGCAATATCAGCTTTTGACGTTAAAATCGTATTATTTTGTCTTAGGTGTTTTAATTTGGATGAGGTGCCTTTACCGTTAATTTTCTTAATCATCTTCCAGACTTTATTAATAGGGGTATGCGTATTAACTTTAGATACATATTTTCTCCATGATAATCGTTTGCTTTGATTTATAGTGCGCCTGGCGATGGCCCTACATTTACGAAGTGTATTTAGATTAGAATTTATTGGATGCCGTTTATAAAGTTTTTCAGCCTTCTTCCGCTCTTTGACAACAATTCTACAATTGTCATCAAACCATGGGTTATATTTACGTTTTGGTATTATAGAGGTTTTAGGTATACTTTTCTCGCAAATTTAAATAAGATTATTTGTAAAAGTAAGAATAGGTTCTTTTTCACTATCATAATTCATTGTATTAAGTTCAAACAAACAATCTGTTTGGAATTGTGTCCAATCAGCTTTATCGAGTTTCCAACGTGGGATTTGATCATCGCTCGATGTTATATTGCTTTTTAAAAGAGTTGGAAAATGATCACTTCCACATAGGTCATCATGGACTGACCATACAAAATCAGTAAAAAAAAAAAAGTAAAAAAATGGTTTTATCTACCAAGAAGGGTGAAGCTTTAGCTAAAGCCCTATCCTCAGATGTTATTACCAGAAAGCGAGACCAGTCATCATCAGGTTGTTCAAGAGTGTTTTGATTATTGTCCGCAAGACGTTTTCGTTTGTTCAAAGTTTGGTGGTTTGGTATTGGGGAAGCCATTAGAAAAGATTTATAATTCATTCTCACAACAACCCACCCTCCAGGGAGTGTCAACAAGGACCAGGCAATACACTGTGGCTCTCCTACAGCAATGCACTGGAGTTGTTGGGAAAGTATACTCGACTATAAAGAAAAGAAATGCATTTAACTGCAAAAAAGGTAACTCGGGTACCAGTCGAGAGTACATTTCAGAACAGTCAATGGCATGCAAATACTTTCCATTTACAATCGATTGGCCCATTAGC
Organism: Pteria penguin; assembly: GCA_035048485.1. Taxonomy (NCBI): domain Eukaryota; kingdom Metazoa; phylum Mollusca; class Bivalvia; order Pterioida; family Pteriidae; genus Pteria; species Pteria penguin. Next base: position 54,070,125 of record CM068584.1, on the reverse strand, counting down.
CACCGCCTTCTCAAATGAAAAGTTGGAAAATGCAATATATGACAAAAAGACAAAATTAGACAATATGCATAGTACTTCAAGATGGAATAAGCAAGATAAATGAGGGGTTGGCATGACAAAGCCGATTGATCAGGATCGGGCCCATCCGACCGCCCGTCTAGCTGAAGTAAAGGCCAAAGTGGAGTGTTGGACACGAACAAACCGCAGTTTGAAGATGCCCTCAGCCACCAGGATCCCGTCCTCCAACGACACGGGTTGCATCCCACGGCAAACAGGATGCCTCATTTGGTCTATAACCGCGACCAGCAAGAGGGTGCTTGGGAATCTTTCATAAGAATTCCCCGGTTGCCTCATTTAGTCGCCTCATACGACACGCAAGAGGTACGGAGGTCCTATTCTTATCACCCCGGGGACCCCACGGGGGGAGAAGAAGAGGGAACAAAATTTTGGGACCACGCCCCTTTGTTAGGACCCCAAGTGGTCCGGACCGGACCAAAATGGCACATGCATAACTAGACCATCTACTTTACAAGATGAGTCAATAATTAAGTCTCTAAGGCAAATACCTTTAGAGAAGAAGATGGAACAAGATTTTGGAACCACGCCCCTTTGTGGGACCTCAGGGGTCCGAACTGGACCAAAATTGCACATGCACAACTAGACCACCAATCGAACAAGATGAAACCATAATTAAGTCTCTGGGACATATACCTTCAGGGAAGAAGAGGGAACAAATAAATTGTTTACGGACGGACGTCCGGCCGTCCGGACGAAGGACCATCGCATGAGCTCGACTGGTCGAGACCAGTAGAGCTAATAAAATACCTTTCTCGCCAAAGAGAGGATTCTAAAGGGAGAATAATATAAATATTATTGCCACGTTCTTTAAATATAGTATATGCATACATAACACTCACGTAAGTGATAGAAATTATCAAACATCTTAATCATTACGATTAAAACTCGAATAATACAGTTTTACAGGGTCGATATAACAATTTCATTATACCCCATTTGTAGCCTCTGACATAAAACAGCTAGCGACTCCTAAACGTATTTGCAATAGCCCAATATAGTCAATCATCACTTTGTGATCTTATGTCATACATTCGATGGATATATAAGTAGCCAAGACAAAGAGAGGATTCAAGAGCCTGCTAACTGATAGTACAACCTAATGCCAGAAACATCAGGGGCGGATCCCGGGTAACGCCTTCATAGGGGCGTTTCATGATCTATTATTGTAGCTGCGAATTGAGGTCAAGTATTTTGTGCCGAGTTGTAATGCATAGTTGACGTGCATGGTATGTATATGTTGTGGTGTTCGCATCTGATGCAGCCAGATTAAACCCAAATAACATCAACACCATTGAAGGTTTTTCTACTTTCATTTTCTAGAACAACAGAAGACAACTCGACAATAAAGTCAATTCGTACACAAACATTTCATTAAAGACACTACATTCCTCCCCTACTTAGAATTGAACTTTACCATTACAGTCTCTAACTACTTGTTAATTGATAACCAAATGTTTCTGCTATTACTACTGAACACTTCACATTATAATTACAACCTGAAATGAAATACATGCAACATATCAAATTCAATTATAAAATTCAGTCTATCAGTACTTGATTCCTGAAATGAAAACATAAATTCATGAAATGAACTAAAGATATCCACTTTATTCAATGTGTCGATTATTCATCATGAAGATTCACTTGTCCATGACATAGTCTTTGAATCGGACTGGTATCATTTTGGTACGCTGCGGTCGGACATATGGTTCATTACAGACATCTGTATGTTCGGTCTCTGTCGGAGCACACAAATCGTGGTCTGTATCGATATCAACAGACTGGTCGGAACTGCTTTGTTCGGAATTAGTTTTTTCGACAAATTTCTTGACGTGAGTCACATTCCGATCATACTGTACTCCTGCATTTGTCTCTACGGTTACATTACTACCTTGTTTACTAGTAACAGTCATAGGTTCAGGACGATAGCTTGGCGATAGTTTATTTTCACGGTTCTGCTTCACTAGTACCTTGTCGCCTGGTACAATGTCACTAAGTGTAGCTTGACGTTTAGAGTCCGAATAGTCTTTCCCCTTTTCTTTTTCCTCTGAGTCACGATCACGTACCTCAATGTCATCACTGCTGAAGTCGGAAATCTGAGGTATCTTGGTACGCATTTTCCTACCGAACATCAACTCGGCTGGACTGATTCCAGTTACGGAATGCGGTGACGACCTATACATCATCAGGTAAGTGTTTATTTCTTCCGGCCAATTTTTACCTTCACTGTGAGCAATGCGAATACGTTTCATAAACGAACGGTTTTGCCTTTCTACCTGGCCATTGGCTTGCGGCCATAACGGTGTAATGCGTCTATGCTGAATTCCGTTTTTGCTCATGTAATCAGCGAAAGTGTCACTTACGAACTGAGGACCGTTATCGGTTGTAATGGATAGCGGTAATCCATACACACCGAATACTTCTTTCAAATATTTGACAGTTTTCTCTGCTGTCGTCGACTTCATGACTTCGACAACTTTCCAACGTGAGTAATAATCGACTAAGACGAATAACGATTCTCCGGACGGCAACGGACCTAAGAAATCTGCTGCGAGATGCTCCCAGGGTGCATCTGGTAACTTAGTTCTTTGCATAGGTTCCGGTTTTGTCGGTAGACCCACTAATTGACAGCCATAACAACTTCGACATTCCTTTTCCGCATCACGGTCAATTCCTGGCCACCATACTTTAGTACGCAGATTACGCTTCATCACTACTATTCCTGGGTGACCCTCATGTCCTAATTCTAATACTCTCGAACGCAACAATTTAGGTACGACTATGCGAGTGCCACGCAGTACAATTTGTCCTATAGCACTAAGTTCATTACGCACGGGAATATACTCTTTGAACTGACAACGCTCCCACTGACCTGATATAAGACAGTTTCGAATGTCAATAAGTTCTTCATCAGTTTCGGACGCTCGTTCGATTTCACGTGTTGTCAGTGCAGTCGGAGTAGCTGCGATCGCTACGTTTCTGATGTATTCCTCGGTAACGATTGTTATTCTCTTTTGGCACTGAATCGGGCAACAATCTCGACAATGAATCAGCTACGTTTCGGTTTGCCAGAAATGTACTTCACGGTATAGTTAAATGATTGTAGTCGGAGTACCCATCGTTCAATACGTGCACTTGGCTTCGACTTCGGCGCAAAGATACACTCTACCGGCCGATGGTCTGTCCATAACTCAAATTGCGATCCGATGAGATACATACGAAATCTCTCGCAACCCCACACTAATCCTAACGCTTCCTTCTCCGTTTGGGAGTAACGACGCTCAACATCGCTGAGGCTTCGACTTGCATACAAAATAACACGATAGTCATCTCCAAGTTTCTGTGCTAGTACGGCACCAAGGCCTACTGGACTCGCATCAGTGATCACGACAGTTTGCGCAGACGGATCATAATATCCTAGAGTACTCGCATTTGATAACTGAGTTTTGAGTTTTTCAAACGCACACGTTTGTTCGGTTCCCCAATTGAATGGTACGCCATTACGAGTAAGCTTACGTAACGGTTCCGCAATAGTTGCTAAATTCGGTATAAACCGGCCTGAAAAGTTCACAAGTCCTAAGAAACTGCGCACTTCGGACACAGAATTCGGTTGTCTAGCATTCTGGACCGCTTCGACTTTAGACTTCGCTAAGCCTACACCATGCTCGGACAGAATATGACCCATAAATTCTATATGCGACATGTTAAACTGACATTTTTCAATGTTCAAAGTAAGTCCTTTCTCGCACAATCTCTGCAGTGTAGCCTCCAAGTGTTTTTTGTGTTCGGCTTGCGTTTTACCATGTACGACAATATCATCAAAGATACTCTGAACCCCATCGCATCCATCTAAGGTTTGTTGCAAAATTTTATTGTACATTTCCGGAGCACAACTTATGCCAAACATGAGTCTCTTATACCTGTACATTCCCTTATGAGTCATGAATGTCGTGATTTCACGCGAACTCGGATCTAACTCGATTTGATGGTACGCAAGTTTAATATCAAGTTTCGAAAATACAGTGCTCTGGTTGAAATCTTGCAGTACTTCTTCAACGGTAGGTATAGGATACCTCTCACGAATGACCGCTTGATTAGCCTGGCGCATGTCAACGCAGAGACGGATGTCGTTTTTCTTCGGTACGACAACAACTGGAGAAATCCAGGGACTAGGTTGGTTCACTTTTTCAATAATGTCTTGCGCTACTAACTCATCCAATTTCCGTTCTAACTTATCACGCAAATGATACGGAATACGGCGCAGCGGCTGAGCTACTGGAGTAACATCAGGATCAATCGGTACTTTTAACTGATAGTCTTTCAGTTTGCCAAACCCATTAAAACATTCTGGAAATTTCGATTTCCACTGACCTTTCTGATCATCGACTTGGTTCACATAAGTACGCTCAGGTATTCCAATATGCAAAAGTCCTAATTTTGTAGCCGCATCTTTACCTAAGATGCCTGGCGCATTTTCGTTAATGACGAAAAACTGAGTCTGAAGGTTAGTACCCTTGTCAGTAACAACGTTGGCTTCAAAACAACCAATCACGGTAAGTGGGTTACCTCCATACGCATGTAACGTTTTTGACGACACTTTACTAGTGCACTTTACTTTACTGGCCTTCATGGCTTCCCATAGTTTTTTGTCAATTACATTTACGGTAGCACCAGAGTCTATTAACAAATTGACGCATACTCCTCCTACGTCAAGTGAAACAACACCATCGTTCGACTGATCATTTACGCTTCTTACAACGAACGCATAATCAGCATTATCGTCAGAGTCACTACCAACATCAATATTTCTCACTTTACCGGATCGCTGTTTCGGTCGCGCTGACCCACTTTTGTCAGGACCAGAACCCTTTTTCAGTTTAGATTTACACATTTTCTCGAAGTGTCCGATATTACGATATTTACGACACGCTTTTCCCTTTGCGGGGCATTCAGGATCATAACGCATGTGGCCACGTTGTCCGCACGCATAACATACACATTTGCTGCCACGTTGTTGTTTTTCGCGTTTCGGTTCATGCGAGTCGACACGGTTAACGTTCGCACTAGCTTGCGATGACAATGCTTGTCCTCCCATAGTTAGGGCACGCTTATCAGAATACTCGATTGTCTGAGCAGTTTCTCTCAATTTCGCTAAAGTCAGATCTTTCATTTCAAGTAATTTGCGACGTAACCTGTGTGACATGCACTTTTCAATGACCTGGTCCGCAATCATTTGATCTACACCTGTACCAAATTCACAGTATTCAGCCCTTTCTTTCAAACGGGTAATGAATTGTTCAATAGTCTCATTAACCTGTTGGGAACATGCACGGAACAATGACCTTTCGTATGTAACGTTTTTCAGGGGCGAAAAGTGAGTGGTCAACATGTCTCGAGACACATCATACACGGTTTGATCCCCTTCCGGTTCAGTTTCAGTCAAAGTATAATAAATGTCTTGCACCTCTGCGCCTGCAGAATGAAGGAGTAATGCTTTTTTTTGTTCAGCTTTTGTTACACCTTTACCCAATGCATACAGTTCAAAACTTCTCACCCATTTTTTCCACCGAAACCCTACATTGTTTATGTCGCCGCTTGGATCGAATTTCGCAATACCCGATAATTCTATGGCCTGCATCGTGAAGACCGATTGTTATACTTTGTTTAATCTTCAACCTCGTCGCCAAATTATGTGGTGTTCGCATCTGATGCAGCCAGATTAAACCCAAATAACATCAACACCATTTAGGGTTTTTTTACTTTCATTTTCTAGAACAACAGAAGACAACTCGACAATAAAGTCAATTCGTACACAAACATTTCATTAAAGACACTACATATGTATACACAGCAGTTGATAGTATACAAACCGTAACATATAATGCAGTGATGGTGATTGCTGATCATGATACTGTGCAACATTTGAATTGAATACTGTACAATATGTTGGCAGCATATTCAGCTTGAATATGGCTGCCAGCGTCTGGGACCCGTTCACTGTCGGTCAAAGTAATCAAGTAGAACGAGTCCAGCGTAGACTTTGCTGATTTTCGTAGAGCGTCACCACCATGTTGAACAATCTGGGTTAGTGAAACTTGGCGCAAAGGATCTAGAGCCGATTCCAGCCTTGTACTAATGCTCAAAATAGCACACGGGCTTGTCGCCATCAATACCATCGGACACACCATACCACCTAGCTACTTCTACTTTCCGACATTTTTAATCGAAACCAAAACCAAAATGCTTCTACACTAGTAATATGGAATGCACTACCGAGCGGTGTTCAGGGTGTCCAACCTGTCGTATTGTAGCACGATCGTGCGATAAAGGGGTCAAAACGTAACATACGGGCACTTTTCACACAAAGTAATAATCCAAGATGTGTTATGCCATATGTTGCCATGATATTGTTCTTTAATAATCCTTAACTGCATAAATGAAACTTTCATATGAAATATTGTACCAGTATTGTGTCTATGATAAAATAGTCTTATTTCATTATTATAATTGTTATATTTAACTTATTGTTAGTAGAAGGGTATTACACATTTGAAACCCCACAAGGGATCGAGGACTCAAGCGTGAGAAAAAAATTAATAAAATTTGAATTCAATTCAATGCATTGTTCCAACACAAATAAAAATAGGGTGTCACTTCATGTCTTTCCATTTGACCGGCTTGCCATCTCAAGTCAATGGATTTCATTTGTTAAAACTAATCTAAATGACTCGAATGGACCCTCTAAATTTTCCCTTGTTATGCGATGATCATTTTGAGGAAGACTGCTTTCCCCCGGAACATACGTTGAGAAAAACAATGGGTTTGTCCCCTCTAAAAAGAAAGGAGCTCTTGAAAAGCGCCGTTCCTACTATCAATGAGCAATCACCTCAAGATAAATCGATAGAGAATGACGATAGGTTGGGATAGATTTTGGGTCAAAAGGTCGACTTTAAGGGTCATCAAATTCGACTTGCTCATATGTCTCTTCATAATCCATAATCCTGCTAGTACTGAAGATAAGCATTCCTTAGAATTTACAAGTTCAAGCAAGCTGGCTCAAAACCTATATAGTGAGTGATGTATCTACATCCTCCATAACACGGAACACCTGAGGAATGTCGTGACAACACCGGCATTCAACTTGTGTTGGCATTATTTCAAAATGTCCACATTTACACCTAAAAGAAATGTCATCGTCCCAATATTTTCAGATCAGTTCTTTTTTACATATGTACCAGAGTAACCAAAGAAAACAATCGCAAATACAATAAATATTATAATGATGTGTGATGATTAAAATCATTATCAAGATAGAAATCTCGTCAATAAATGTCAATATCAATACATGTATGATAAATGATGTGTGAAGTACTGAGTATTGTACGTTTTATGTGATCCATTTCTCAGACAGGTAATCAAAATTGAAATGGGTCAAAATCAGTTTAGTATCAATTAAAAGATACATATGTTCTATACTTTTTATAAATAGTGGTTTTATATCATATTCTGATATAGAAGCATTTAAAATATTTATGAATATGTAAAAGTTACATGGTATGATAGTTGATTTCAAATTATTTATTTAGAAATACATGAATATTTTAAAGGCAGGGGGAAATTTTGAACAGACCCTGATTTCAAAGCCAAAACCTTATGCCATCAAAGCAAACCCTCTTATCATTGAGTTATTTAGGCAGGTACCCATCTGGTACACTCCTCCAATACAGAGGTTTGTGACTGGTAATCATAACAAACTAAAACCTTGAGATCAAACCTCATAGTGCTCAAACTGTAAAAAGCTTATCGTCAGGGTTGATGAGGTCCTCCTCCTGTTAGCTCATCAACATCAGATTCGTCGTGTACACAGTCCAAATCTGAGGAACTTTCAGAGTGTTATATACTGTCTTCAAAAGTTTCATGATTATGCAGCTCAAACATTTCTAGAGTGAGTATCACATTTTCCGCATATGCAATTATCTGCACAAATATCACAAGTGTTTTCCATAGTCTGATGCTTTAATATCACTGAGGATGTTTTGTGAAAGAAACTGCTCCATCAAAGCCAACCTTCTACATTTACTGTTGTTTACACACAATTCTTTAATTGTAATGTCTGTTTTTCTCAGATGCATAGAGTTGTAGAATATCAATGCCACAACTGGTGCATAGTCACGTCAAATTGCTTGTACTAAGTCCACAAACTCCCTCGAAGGCCCATAAAGAATAACACTGAAATCCTACTCAACTAACTTTTACAGAATGCCTGTAATCTGAACTTACTATTATGCAGCAAACTTCGAACATTTTAAACTCATTCAAACCAGTTGTTACCTTAAAATTAACAACTTTCTTACAGTATTCAATAGAAAGGGAATTGTACCACTATGAACTGAAAATTAAGCCGTACATAGGGTTTTGTATTATGAGCTAAAGCAACTATGCAGAGTTCAAATTCATGGTCATCGCGTTAAGTGAAAAACATCAAAGCTGATATTTACACTAGCGTTTCAAATAAATATATAATCAATTTATATTTATAAAGAGAAATTTAATTACACTACAGCAATGACATATACTAAGAGATCAGTCTGATCATTCTTTAAATAAGCTTAGATCCAACTGAAAATTGATATATTTTCTGAACACTATTTATAATTTATAGATCATACCTTTTTATCGTGATTTTGCCATCTACAAGACAATTACAGCCACATAAAAATATCCTCTTCCTTTATCTTAGTGGCATACATTCCCATGCACTTATCATGCACCCACTGCCCTCAAAGACTACACTGAATCCACAATTGCTCTGTAGTAGGATTTGCATCAAGCATGAAACTGCAGCATGACAGTGCTTCAAATGCACATTCACCAAAATGGGCTCCAAAGGGAACTGGCTAACAAACAGCTGGGACTACGTGCTTAAGGGATACATACGTTTGAATTTAACACAAGTATATTACATGAAATACATTATGTAAGTTATATCTGAATCAACATTCTCACCTTCAATAGATATTACTGCAATATTTTTGTCCCTTACTTTACATACTAAAGTTGTTATATTACTACTCCCCTACGGAGGATTTTCATATAATTTACGCAAGTATAAATTGAAGAAGCTATTGCATGTATTTATCTGTTGATCCAAAAACACAACAAAATTTATTGATTTTATAACACATTAAAACTAGAAGGAACAGTTTAATTAGAAGCATACCACTGCACAATGGCTTATTTCATAGCAGCTTGAACAAAATTAAAGCTTTTGAAGGGCTATAAAAATAGAAAAAATAATCAACATGTTCTTTAAAATGCCCACACGGTAGTAAGGCAATCTAGAATTATTTCGTAATAGGAGTAAATTTGGCACAAAGCGTTGTAAACTAATATAAAATACTTATAAGCAATGACAAAATAAATTTATAAACAAGACACCACTAAAGATGGTATGGATATGAATTTTGAATCACTTTTATTTGATAAAAAATAGGTTGAAAACTAAATGCTAGGTCACCAGGTTGAAAGTCGGTACAAATTTAATATGATTGTCAAGATAAACATACATAAGGAATATTAAATCTAATACGTCTTGGTGCATGGTAATGTCAATTCTATCTATAAAGTATCAAAAAGAAAACTATTCCCATACACAAGTAAATTACTAAAGTTGATATATGCATGTACAGTCAAGCTATTCATGAGCAGGCAATATTTACTGAAACTTCAAGATAAAGTAAAATGTTTTGTATAATCATGGACTGTAGATACAGAAAGATTGGCTGAATATAGTATACCCTTTGGACCTTGCACAGGGTATGCAAGTCCTAAAAAACATTTCAACAATATACTTACATATTTAGAGTATTCCATGATGTGGTCGACCATATTTGAAACCGAGTAAAGTCTTAAAAGGGTAGCCCGTGACTTACCACCATACAGACAGATGGAAAATGAATTGAACATACAATTTCCATCTGCTGTGGTCTTCTAACAAATCCCCTCGCAAACAGATGACGGAATATACTCCTTGAATCTGAAATGCAAAATGGCAAACTTATTTTGCAATAACATTAATGCATAATGATGCTCAACACACCTTACTGATAACAATTATCTTGGATAAAATGACCCCCTTACAATTTTTTAAATTCTTTAAAATATTACATACAAAGGATTACTCTCTAAGAGAGTTGACACATTCCATGTCTTAGAGAGAACAGATGGGATCACTGGCTGATATTGTCTCACAGTATCAATCAATGACTCCAATAGTTCCCATCCTCCTCCACGTCCAAGCACCCTCATTGCTGCCACACATTTCTCTGTTCCCTCCTAAAAGACAAAATTTAAAAAGATTATAATTTATGATCATATACATCTAGTGATTCATACATGTAAATATTTATTTCTCTTATTAAAGTTATTAAGAATGATTTGTAAAATGCAATTCAAATATAAATTTATTTCAAAACTTTCAAATCCAGATGGAGAGGATTAAAGTATTCAAAAGGCACTGCCTGATTAAGTGCTGCCTTGTATCTTTTTGGAAAAAAAAGCATGTCCTTTCAAAACTACTGAACTGAGGTAGATATGTGTGGTAAAACTTGATCTTGATCAGTTGAGTTACATTAAGCCATGTATATATCAAATATATGGTGTGCCAGGTATCGTAACTTGAAGCAATGTACAGAAATTTATTCCTTACCAGCAGCTGTAGATTTATTATATCCAAATATGAAGCCGTTTCTATCTTAAGGTGTCTCCTCTATAAGGTTCTATTCTATTTTTACCAAACCAATGACATGCATTTGACACTGCCTCACAGTTGAATACGTAAAAGTATCATTATATCAATAAAATCAGACATAAAACTTGTGAAAATCAAAATAAAATACTAAATAATAAAAATTATGACATATCGGGTGTTTCCCCTTTACAAATGCATAGAAGCGGCATGATTGTAAATTAAAAAAAAAACAAACACCAAAGTCACAAAATGTAAGTTAGTGTCAAGTTTTGCTTTAAAGTCATTTCTAAATGCTGCCCAAGTGAAAGCATTTGTGGGTCAATCTGAGCTGTATAGTTATCAACTGGATCAGGTGCAGCCTCGTCTGTATGATAAGGAAAATGTTCAGTAGCAGCAGTTCCAATCTCGAAGCTTCCAAATTTTGAGACAAGGTTGGTTTTCTGTTGTTTGCATGGTGGAATCACTTCTATGTTCAAATAACTTTGAAGTGATTCCATCAGCGTATACAGCTCCTCTCCCTTGTATCTCGTCTGACCAGCTAATGAAATGGAATAAAACAGTTTAATACAATACTTTTAATCTTTTTGATATTTACTGGCTGCATGGTTTGTTACTGACAGTCTGAATTTTATATAAATTCATAATTATAAAACTTTACAAATTTACTTTAATTATTAAAGTGAGATACTAAAGTGTTCATGGAACACGAGTCACTTGCCTGCTGAAGCATTTATGTGAAAGTCACATTGACTACCATATGAAAAGTCTCAAACGGAAAAGGGGATTGCCAGATATCGGATAAAGTGACCCCTATGTGCTGCTATGCTTCCCAGACAACACTAACAGTTAGTATTACGTACATACCTTTAGGGTGATTCAAGGGCACAAAATGGAAGCTCAATTTCTTTCCACAACTCAGACAGTTAGCCTCGACATAGCAATTTTTTGGTCGGAATTGCGTAGCAATTCCAGACCCTAGTCGTTACAATATGCTGTGTGGAACGCAGAAAAATACCTCCTCGTGTATAAATAGTGCGTTGATATTTAGAAAAAGCGTGTTTAGATTTACATTTAGTATTTATAATTTATATTGTACGAGTCGATACAAGATAAGTTTGAGAAAATATGTGTGCCGTTATTCCATCGATTTAGACGAGTTTTATTGATGCGCTGGAGGGCATGCAGTCTTTCCGAATACTCGAGGGAAAGTCCCGAAAAAGGACGATTGACACTGTGTAGCTGTGTCGTAATTTAAGAAGTACACCACTAGTCCGTACTAGTATCCGTTGTATTATAATTAATAAAACTTGAGAATATCGCTTCTTTTTATAGCAGTGGAATTCAAGGTACTCTACAATCTTCTCGTCACGATAAACAAACGTCTTATTAGTTGTTGATGTGTAATGCTACTAAAATAGCCAGTTATTTATAGATCTACATGGGTAAACGTGGTTTTCCCCAAATGTACATGTACAGCGGGAGACTGTCCAGATTGCTAATTTCACACTACTGTCAAGATCAAAAGTGATAAGAGAGAATGAGATAACTATATAGTACGAGACGGAGACGTACAGGGGCGGAGCCGTTGTTAATATGAAAACGAGCACCTGTGCGCAAACCGTGTTTTTGTCAATACTGATTCTAAACATTACACGCTTGGCGTGTGATCTCTTGGTTGATCACGACTTTATTATCTTTGATGTACTTGACCATGCAATTCCGACCTTGAGGACTTTCAAGTCCTTTCATTTCTTTCCTTCTTTAGCTGAAATATTTATAGAGAAATTCAACATCAAATACTTCTGATGAAAAAAAAAACATAACAAAGATGTGTTTGTGAAATACAGATGTCCCCAGCAAAAACAGAGTCCAAATACCCGGTAAGTCAAAAAACTCATGATAAAGTTTTAAGTCTTGTGGTCAAAAATTACTGTACCAACTGAAAGGTCTTCTTTCAAGGAATCCGAATGTCAAACATGAAAGTCCTACCTCATACTGTTGAAAAGTTATGCATATAATATGTTTAAGTTTTTGGGTTTTTTTTTTTTTTTTTTTTTTTTTTTGCCACTGACAAAGATACAGGCAGGCCAAAAAAAGAGATGCCCCCAAATCCAATCTGATTTAAACCATATCTTTTTTCCACTTCATTTGTTCAATTGCGGATAAAGATCTGGCAAAACCCTGTAAGGGGCCATGTTCTGGTGAACACTGATTTTCAGTTAATCAGTGGATAGGCTGCAAATTCTTAGTAGTAAAATTAACATCCCCAGCATGTGACATACAAGGTAGTTTTTGAACAGTGTTCGTTACATATTGCGTCACTTGCATGTGCCTAGCTAAGTCATTGATTAGCTTTAGATAAAACGGTTTCGGTGACTGAAACGTCATCAGAACTGGATCCCTTATGGGGTTTCGCCAGAACTTTATCTGCAATGGGACAAATAGAGAAGTGGAAAAAAGACATGGTTTCAATCAGATTGCCCCCCCCCCCCCTTTCCCAATCCTTGGGCATAAAAAAGAATTGATTGATACTCATTAATCAAAATCCATATGTTCATTAGAAATTGTATGAGACATAATTGCTAAGGAGTTAGCTTTCCTATCGATGTGGTTTACTTAAATGCCCAGCTCTGTTGCATGTTATGCAATGCCGAATTCCCCAATTACTCTGAAACGCCAACCTGTTATGTAAGCTGCATCCCTTACATGGAGTTACATAATTATCTTCGTTCTGCATATGCTGTTATGTGTGTTAACGAGTTAAAAGAATCCTCTTAAATTTACCATGAGCTGAGGTGACTTTGGTGTCATAGTGTGTGAAACTAAGATTTTTGTTGGGATAGCCCTTTAAAAATGGAATATCCCCATCAGAATCGGGATAGCCAAGACTTTTTTCATTAGGAAAATTTAACAAACAACATTCAATTCACATCACAATTTAATTTTCGTATTCCATTTCAATTTCAATTTCTTGTAGATTTCTGCAGTTTTCAATATAGCTCTGTTCATCATCACTTGAATCACTGTCCATATTATTTTTTTCTACCACATCCTCCTGCACTTCAGCCTTCTCTTGCTCATCATTCATCTGCTCTTCTACCTGAACCTTTTCAGTAGGCTTTCTCTTGAAGTTAACTCTTCTTGACCTTGAGGGAGTAACCTATTGAATAAGATTTAAAAAACTTGATATCACTTCATTCTAGAGATTCAATGATGATAATATGCTAGCATTTAATTTTGATGCTGATATGAAAAGTAAGTATTTACCAGCCATTTGTTGATGGCATCTGAAGGGTCATAGCTAAGAACATCAGCTGACTCTGCCTTGACTGTCATGATTTCACTCATTGATACAGATGATAGATGGCCTCTTTTCTCTGCAAAAAGAATGTTAATCATGATGAGAAAGATACTATAGGAATAATTTTTGTCATAAAAATGTTTGAGGACATAACTATTAAATTAACTCAAAACATAAATTATATACCTGTTTTTATTCGTTTCATATGGGAGAAGGATCTCTCATTAGCTACTGAGGTAGGTGGAAGGCTAAGGACCAAATCCATCAATAGCAGAATCCTGTCAATATTATGTCCAGACAATACTTTATGAATTACTATTACAAACATTTTAATAAAAGTTTTAAAAGCACCACTGATTGTCTTTTTATACCTAATCGAAACATAAATGTACATGTCTTGTTAACAAGAAGAAAAAGGAACTCCAACAATGCCGTAAATATATCTCCTCATTGTAAGGCAATTAAGAAAATTCAATTTGCCATAATTGGCCCAGAAATAATTCAAGTTTCATTTTTTTCAAATTTTAAATGTAAAAAAAGAAAGTACCTGAAGATAATGCAGGTAAGTAATGATGTTGATGTCATGTGACAATTTTCCCAATCCTTCAGCTTTCGAATTACGATGAGATGAATCATCTAAGTGTGTTGTGGTAGCTTTGTACCCACAGAAGAAATTGTCGATGGAAAGGATGGTATGGGGGACCCATCTTGTGCCCCATACTCTCGTTTGGTAATATAGTACTCTGACCTAAAACTTTAAATGACTCTTCCAGTTCTTTACGCTGCTTGCTACTCTTCTTATAGAAGTAGAAAATTCCAATCAAGAGTGTCATTGCTCTGTCATACAATTTCTGATCCTCCTTCTTAATGGCATCCTTTATAGCTAATTCTAACCTGTGCACCAGGCAGTGTGTGGCGATTAAATCAGGATTTTCCCTTTTAAATAGAGGTGAAAGGCCTTTCTTTATGCCAGTCATGTTTGAGGCGCCATCTGTAGTCAACCCAACCATCTTTTTGGGGCCTATGTTGAATTCCTTGAATACTCCGAAATAGATTTGAAAATGTCCTCTGATGAAGTCGAGAATGGTGAAACAAATTTCAGGAATTTTTGAGATCTATCACCGTCAAAAGAGTAATGTGCATAAATTGACTCTTGCTCTACACCACTTACATCTGTAGTGCCATCAATTGTCAAGGAATAAAATGGTGCAATATTCAGGTTATTCACAATTTTTTCCCTCTCTACCATAGCAATATGTTTTATAAAGATTTTTGCCGACTTATCGTTATGGTACGTGTCACCTATATCAAAGCCTTTGGCCTTGTCAAAATTGCATAGCCAGACATAGTTTTTAAAAGACTTGTCGCATTTGGCCATTGCATGGGCATTTCTAAAACGTAAAGATAATCTTTTGAAGTTTGCTTCATTTAGCTGTCTCAATGCTTTTCCAGCCATTGATTGTGCCACATTCTTAGAGTTCAACTTCGCCTTGGAGGCATCTTTGCGCATAGAGGATGTTTCATGTTTTTTATACCATCAAGCCTAAGATTAGAACATCCGGTCAGCCATGTCTGGTTT
This sequence comes from Pteria penguin, assembly GCA_035048485.1. NCBI lineage: Eukaryota > Metazoa > Mollusca > Bivalvia > Pterioida > Pteriidae > Pteria > Pteria penguin. The sequence continues at coordinate 54,054,417 of CM068584.1, read as the reverse complement.
CCTGGGTGTAAGTCACCAGATCGTTTTCCCCAATAATCCGAACAAATTGTGCAAGACATTTGCATTTTCAATTTATCAAATTTTAACCATTCACGACCGATCTTCCAATGGTCTTTGAACGCACGCTTTCTTACGTCAGTTTCATATTTTTTTTTTCTTTTCGATTTTTTCTTCTTCTGTTGTTGTCGTTTTTCGTTTTGGTTTAACATTGGGTCTCGCTCCCTCGAAATATTTCAAGGGTAACATTATGTATTAACCCCGATGTCTCAAACAATTTTAGAAATGAGCAATGTCAATTAGACGTTTTACTTGGTATTATCAAGAATGCTTTACATAAACGTTTGAGTGATACAGAAATCTGAATCATTCAAACATTTACGCTAAACATCCTGTTGTGAGATAGAGGCAAGCGTCTGAATGACATGGCACAGTAAACCGGGATAGCCCAGTCGGACGCAGCCAATTCGATTCGGGATAGCCCGACGAGTTTTGGGATAGCCACGGGCGGCGGACTACCGCTAATTTCGCACACTGGTGTTATATACCGGTAATTATATACCTGTATAGAAGAAAGAAAAAACACCTACAAGAAGAAACATTAGGATGTTCACAAAGCTGGGACAATACTGCCCTCATTTCATGGACATCCATGTCAAAGACATGCCCTTTAATCATGTCTTTGCATGAAATAATAACTACAGTCTAAATTTAGCCAGGTTTATCGATGGTAAAATTCAAGGGATTAATGACTAATTTGTAAATGTTAAAGAGTACTGTAATTGGTGCAGTGAAAAGAAGGCCAAGCTGCTTAACTAACTTAGTGAATCAGACCAGCCCATTTCTTGGTTTTATTTATCAAGTTAATTTACCGATATGTCATGGGAGTCGAATATAGAAATGTCACGCTATCCTGTTGCCAATTAGTGGACAGCATGTACTGACAAATTGTGAAAGTTGATTTCATGTTTAATGCATGATTCATACGTTTGTAATTCTATATTGGCACTAAGAAGTCAACGAACTGAATGACTACATCACAGTACATGTACCTAGATAAGATACCTTTAAATTACATATATAATGTACATGTGCTATTAGTGAAAACGTCTTATGACCACTTAGTCTAAGATTTGAGGCATATAGTCTTTAGTCTGTGTGTCTGTGGCAAAAACTTTAACCTTGACCCTAACTTTCAAAGGGTAAGTGAGAAATGAATGTTTATACCCCCGGCCTGAAAGGTCCGGGGTTATATAGTGTTTGAATCGTCCGTCCGTAATTCTGTCCCGTTTTTCACAAAGTACAATAAATTTAATACTATTTGCCATAGAGGCCTAATATTTGAAATACATATCAGCTAATGAAACCCTTTCAAATGAGACCAAGGTCAATGACCTTGACCTTTATAGTACAGTACAATAAATTTTGCACAATTTGACATGGAGACTTCATATTTGGCATACATATTCAACTAATGAACCCTTTCAAATAACTCCAAGGTCAATGACCTTGCGACAATGACCGTGTTCTTTAAACTACATTTCAAAATTTGTCTTATTTGAACTTCAGTGCCACCAGGGGCATTTGTGTTTCACAAACGCATCTTGTTTTTTAGTGATAAAGCTTTGATTTTTCATATGTGCATGCTTTGTGACAAGACCTTTCTAATTGTTTCTTTTGATACAATTGTACCACGACCTTGGCTTTTTACCTAGTTTCATGAAACATATTTTTTTCTGCTTTTCTTCGCTGTCATACTGGGGCGCCTGTGTTTCACGATCACATCTTGTTAATGTTGAAATTATGCAATACAGAAAAACTGACATTGACTCTTATGTTTATCACACCCATAGAGACAATGTTGCTGGGCCTTGCCTACAATCACAGAAGGTGTCCCATCGTATGACACTAGATTGTTGTCACCAACATCATAAAATCTGACTCGATACTTTCCTGGAATCTCTGGAATAATTTTTAAACATTTTAAGTTGAAATATTATTTTTAATTGCAGCTCAGTTAAGTATTTAGTGCTAACAAAGTTTTAAAGGCATATTTATTTCCCCTTTCAATGAAGTTATATAGAAGAATTCACCATGTCTATCTGTCCATCCATTGATAGCCAAAAACAATAACTTTCATTGACTGTTCATATTACCTCTTGACCTACAATGATATTATTTCAAACAAAGGAAGCCCATGACTTGAGGACGATATTTTGTTTGGAACACACACTGTTTTATTTTGATCAAGATCAAGAATGCATGTCTCCTTCGGGCATAATTTTTCATCTGGTTATATAATAAGAAGGCAATTGCAAGAAAAAAAAAATATTAGAAATATTGCGGAAAATTCCTTAAGTTACCGATAAATGCTTTAAATACTGGTATAATCAATACATTCCTTACTAATTTATAGATTGGTAGTAATTTTTAAATTAACATTTAATACAAAAATCAGTAACATACATACATATGAACATTTATTTTATAGATACATATAATAATTAATGATATATTTTATAACAGTAGCATAGTTTACAATTTTACATTTCAAATTTGAACCCCAAAATTGTGCTACAAAGTATGATATAAGACTAAGCTTCTTGTGAGGGAAGACTACTAGGACTCCGTCAATAAGGGAATTATGATCACTGGAATATAACATCAAGGGCAATATTCGTTAACAAGAGATGAATTAAAATGAATGAATACATAAGTGTGTGATAATGGCTGTTTCTCTATCATACATGTATCAACTTCGGTTAAAATATGTGGGGGCTAACCCCCCCCCCCCCCCCCCCAAACTCTTCCCTTGTTACCATGCTTTGGATGAACAGATTAATACAGATAACAAACAATTACTTGGGTAGCCATAGTAGATATAATAAATATAAAACATATATATACCTTTTCATTTTGTGTACCAGGTGCGCATTTCGACAACTTATGTCTCTTCAGTGATACTTGTTTCCGAATGGTTTAAATTCTCATATTATATAGATATTTGAAGAGCAGCACTAAAACCCAAAAGGCCGAAAACGTGAACCAAGGAATCAATCAGAGCTATGCATAAGGGAGATACTCCTATGTTTTAGAGTAATTTGCATGATTTCATGACGGATAATTGTAAGTAATAGCAGCTGTCATCTCATATGCTGCAGCTGCCAATAAGATCTAAACTTTTGAACTGCCTGCTGTGACATTATTATAGTTACTGTGAATTTATGATGGACAACTATGATAAAGACATTAGATTATACCACATGAGGAGAACACATGTTGTTTATGTCTTCTGTCTGGGATGTTATAAAATTGTGTTAAAACCCACAAAATAACTTGTCATACACAATAGTATATCTTCTAATTACACAAATTCATATCTTTAAAATAAAATACATTTCCTGCTGTTTACATAGCGATTAAATTTAAAAGTCGCATCAAATTTCAAAGGGTTCGTGACAGTCAATGAGCAAAGGAACCAAGGGTGTAGATCGGATGCATAATTAAATTTTATGAAAAGCGAGCAGTTTAATCATTGCATGGTTGGTCAAACCATAGACCTGTATCTTGGTCTATGGTCAAACAAACTACAGTTCAAAATTATGTGAATTGTTAATAATCATAATTGACTATAAACATTACAGTCATCGTTTATTATTATTGTTGTCATCATTAGTAATGAATGTCATTGTCATCATTACTTATTTATTACCGATCTGATTTTTTCCAAAAGCCTTATCTTTTCCCCACCGACGAAAGTCAATGATTTCTCTACTTCGAACGCTTTCCTTACAATTGTCGCTTCATCAATTGATGCCACCCATCCGCACAAATTGTCGTTGGAAACTGGTGTCCAAATATGATTCCAACCGCATTTTTCGGTGCTTTCCGCGAAAAACATCTTCTCTCCTTGCTGACAGAAATTTTAATGGTACGAAGCGTAAAACGAACGTTGGTGCTAGTTATAGAAAATGCTCACGATACCATCTTAGAACATGTCTGTGTTTTCCAGGAGGATAATCATATACAGAGTATAAGGAATAAGTAGTCAAATTCCTGTCAGAATTATGCAAATTAATCTGGCAGGGAAAGGGATTCCTACTGGAATTTTCCTTGAAATGCTGCTTTGTATTGTGACAGGAATTCCATTTTCCTACCAGGAATATTATACTTCCATGAAATCTATTTTCCTATCAGGAATTCTACTCAAGCACAGAAGCACTACCAGAAATGTTCGTTTAAGCTATAAACAGCGGGAACATATTACATGTTACGGGAATACATGTTATTGCACTTGCAATGCGAAACTTGCTATTCTGAGATCCATTTAAAAAATATCAATCTCAATGTCTTCTGTTTCATGTTTTTATTATCTGAGAGTAAAATTTTACATTTCAATTGAACATCAAATGGCAAGAACATTTTTGTGTTCCCTTCTTTCCAAAATACAAATTAAACTGAACTTACACAAAATGATAAAAAAATTATATACAGTAAAACTTTATCTTTTAAGATCTAAGAGTGACGTAAAACAATAAACATAATCCAGTTAATATTCTTCTCATGTTCTGGATGCATTTTCTTTTTTGACATTTTTTTCTGGCATAAGCGACAGCTTCAGTGATGGCATCATTTAACTGACTTTCTGTAGTCTCAGACAACTTTTTTCTTTTGCAAAAGTATTCTGCAAAAGCTGTAATGGAAAGACACATTTAATTTATCTAACTGTAGAAAACTATTAATTAAATCTAAAATAAAATCTGATCAGATCATATTTTAATCCCGGTATAGGATTCAAAAATCAATCAAATCAATGGGATTTTAAAGTTTTATTTAGAAACATAAAGACAGATATCTAATTAATGGTGTGCAAAAAAAACCATACAAAGCTTTGATAGCCTAAATCCTATGTTTGTCTTGGATTGGACGAAAATCATTTTCTTTGGCTGGTTTGATGCCTTGTCCTCTTGAATTTGCCATTTGGGAGATAGAAAATATGCAACGTTCCCTGGTTTTTGCCTTGGCTTTAATTCTCCTCAGTTCATCACTTCTGATGAAAACATGTGTCCTTCTACAAGTCTGACCTTTGAAATATAATAAAAACGTGATAATAATAAATTTCACATGTAATGCACAAAATCTTTAGTGTTGTAATATTTGTCTATAGTAAAGTTACATTACATTAATTTTTTTTTTTCAATACTGTTCGATCACTAATTGTCCAAAAGAGAAGTCTCATTCATTTAAAATGGGTGATTAGTGAATAGTCCAACAAAGGTGGGGTAACATGGAAATTGCCGATAACTTCATGTAGCTAGGATCATTTGGCACCAGTCTCATTGTTTTCAAACCAAGAATTCCTGTTCTTTTGAACATTTATTTCTGTTTTCATTATGCTTACCATTCCGTCTCTTATTTGTCCCCCCCCCTTATAAATAGTTATAAATCCACTTGATTCTTGACCAAAATATAAAAAAAAGTGTGACATAAGTAATATCTAAACAATGCTTTCATTATCTTCAATAAATGTATCTATGAAAAAGAGACAAAATGTGTTTGTGAAACACTGATGCCCCCGGCAGCAACAAAGTCCAAAATGGCTATTATTATAATAAAGCTCAAGGTCACAAGATCATCAACCTTGATGTCATTTGAAAGGGTTTAATTAGTAGAGTATGCCAAATGCGAAGTCTCTATCTCTTATGGTTCAAAGTATATGACCTGGGTTAAAGTTGCCATAGAGTCACAGACAGGCCAAAAACTATATGCCCCGGAATTCCATTCTGGGGGCATAACAACTTTGTTTTCATCACAGGCAGTAGAATGAATTGAGTTGTCATGAACCTGCTGACTAAACACCATTTTTTTTCCTGAGATGATGAGGCCTGGATGTGGATAAAATGATAATTATCCCTTTTTATTCCAGATGAAATTTTAATTCGGGTCCGCATCCGATATACGTTTCAGTTTATATACATATCGCCATTTCCTACAATGAGTTCGTTTCGGGTGTTATAGATAAGAAAGTCCCAGTCATTGAGCTGCAGACAGCTAAAATATCGTCATTTATCGGAGGAACAAACAAGATCTAAATATTAAACTTTCGGAAGCAATACCATGTCTTGGTCCATATATACAATTTACAGTAAATTTAGACGAAAATCTTAACATTGAAACAACAAAAGCTGATGGTCTAAAGATACTCATGGTCTTGCCATTTACCTAAATTAAGAAATGAACTTATCAGTGACATAATAGAATGTTTAAAAACTCAAAATGTTGAATTTCATTCAACAAAGAAAGAAACTCTTGGGACAAATTTAGTAAATACACTTTGTGATGCGTTATGGTATATAGATGGAAATCACACAACTCTTGCCAGCAGGGCTTGCCCAGTTGCTTTGCCCTTATCTCATTTCCAAGGATACTATAAACCAGAACTCCGAAAGAGAAAGAAAATAAGTGCAGAAAACCTTGAGGAGAACGTTTTACGAAGTCATTCTACTGCAGTTTTTTTTACTGAGTGATAATGGGTTTTCAAAATGTCAGCAATGGACATCAGTTAAAGAAGTCATATATCAATTGGGGGTAAATTTAAAGAAGTATGCTGACTTCCTGGTCTTACAGAAATATAGAAATGAATGTAGTCTTGCTAAAAAGGCGTTCCAGGGTGACAAGGATAGGTATTAATACTGTCAATTTCACCAACTGTATACATAAATATTAAATGAAAAGGAGTAAATGCATATTTCAACAATTTATTCGATAGTCCCAATCTTAAAATGACGTCAGATTTGTACAAATCACCAATCAAAATTGAAAGCTGTTACTGATCACTTAAACACATATCAGATAAATATATATATATATATATATTTTTTTTTTTTCATAATTTTTGAAGAAATTTGACAAAAATAAAAGAAATGGAAATAAATCAGGTATTTTGCAGTTTATATTCGATGCAAGAACATGTTTTATAATTAAAAAGTGACGTTTAACAACACATTTTTTAAAAATCATATACAAATGCAAAACTAATCTATAATGCACATTTTTAGTCTAGTATTTTGTGTACCCTCCTCTTGCCCTTATTACAGCTTGAATACGTTTAGGCATGCTTTTAACAAGTCTTCTGCATCTCCTCGGCGACAAATTGTCCCAACATTCTACCAGTTAAAACCTTACAACCCAACAGATTAGCTTCTTTTTCACATTTATTTCCAGGAATAGTTTTTAAAAGTCCAATAGTCTACATAAATTTCCCGTGATTTTCACTCAAGTGTCTAGTATCTAGCAAGTGTTCTGGCTCAGTGGCTGTCACACCAAAAGCATATAACTCGTCGGTAGCCATGTATGCCTTAGTATCAGCATTGTGGTTTCCATGACATGAGTACTGCTGCACTCACTAGAATCATTGCCACATGATGTATCTGAAGCAGTATGCATTCCATGTTTAGAACAGTTTGTTTACATTATGCATGGAAATAACTTGATGTTCGTCTGTTGTGTTTTCCACAACAGCATAGTTACATTGCGATGCTGGTGGGAATTTGTTTTACACCTGTATATAGTTTGTTGTTGTAGGCCTCATTACACTCAATGTCCACCACATTAGTTGGATCACCTCTAAGGATATTTATCGTTTGCAGGTCTTTCCATCGGGCTTTCATATCCAGGCTGCAATGACCTGAATGCTCTGTCTGTTTGGCGGAGATACAGATATAGATGACTGGGTAAATTCGACATGTAATGAACGGTTGACGTTAACACTTTTGCGACCAGCTTTCCCAGTGTGAATATCCTTATACTGTTTTGATTTTCTAAAGCCAAACGTTCTACACACCCATTCTCCTATCTATCCAAGTCCCCTTCTCTCTTCAGTGAGGTCATCCCAGTCTACATAGCCTTTGCATCTCGGTGGAAACTCCATATGCTCCTGGAACATTGCATTCATATCATCGAGCAATGTTATTATATGCGAGAGCCTGTAGCTGTCAAACTCATCACTGTAAAGAGAAATTTAGACAATTAAGTGGTGGAATAGTAAGAAAATAGTAACATGGTAATATATATTTAAACATGATTACTTGAAGAACTATCTCAGATTAATCTTGAATAGAGTTATCTTTTCTTTGATTATTGGACAAGTCAACAAGTGTAACCTCTTGCGTGTTATTTACTCAATTAAACAGGTATTGAGGTGATTATTAAATGTGAAAAGGTTAAATGAATGTAACTTTAGGCTTTTCATGTTTTGAACCCATGTTATTTGAAACATAACGAGAAATAAATACCAATTCTTAAAAAAATAAACTAACAGTCGTTTAATTTCCGTAATGTTTTCTCCAAAAAATCCTAGGAAAACCGAAAAAAAACTGTCATTATTTATATAATATGTGTGGAGGTAATTCTTGCATAGAATAGCAGCCTAGACTCAAATGCAGCAAATTTAACCCCTCCACTTCATAGAAACAAATTAAAACGTCCAACATCAATAAAACCCGCAGTTCTAACGGAATGTCTGAAAGGGTATGAACAAAGTTAAATGAGTATTTAATATCTGGGTTTTCTATTGGGTTTCGTCTGGGTTGTATAGAAACTCCAAGAACCAAATCCTCTAGAAATCATGGCTCCACTGACAAACATCCCAGTATTGTCCATCAAAAAAAATTGAAAAAGAACAACAGAGGCAGAATTTCTACGGGGTCTGTCTCTCCCCAATTTAGTTATATCTCCGTTTTGTGTGGTACCTAAAACGAGCCCGGGTAAATTCCGCTTAATTCATGATCTTTCATTTTCTGATAATCACCCTGAACTCTAAAATTGCCAAAGAAAATAGTGAGGTTTCATATGACACCATAGAAGCTGTTATTCATTTAGTAAAAATATTTGGTAAGGGTGCCCTTATGGCAAATGTGATATTCAGTATGGCTTCCGAAACATCCCCATACATCCAGATGGTTACCATTTACTGGGCTTCACATGGAAAAACTTATACTACTATGACAAATGTCTACCCATGGGAGCCAGTAGTTTCTGTCAAATATTTGAAAAATTAAGTTGTGCTCTTCAGTGGATTATGCCCAATAAACTAAAGGCAGGGGGAATGCCACATATGATTGTTGATTTTTTCTTCATAGGCCCTGCTCTTTCTTCTAGTTGTCTGGATGATCTAAACAATTTTATATCTCCTTGTTCCCTTTTTGGAAACCCACTTAACCCAGAAAAAAACATTCAGCCCATCACAAATTATTAAAATATATGGCATTGAAATTGGAATGCCATTTACCACAGGATAAAATTTCTAAATTCAGGACCTGTTGTCTAAAATGTATATGCGGAGAAAAGCCACTTTAAAAGAACTCCAATCCCTGATTAGCCTTTTGAACTTTGCCTGCTCTGTGGTTCGCCCTGGCAGGGCCTTCTTAAGAAGACTCATTGACTTGATATGCAAAGGCAACAACCCCAAACACTTTATACGACTTGCTTCTGAAACAAGGGCAGACCTGCAGATTTGGCTCAACGTTATTTCTCGTTTCAATGAAATATCAGTCTTTTTCAATGATGAGTGGCTACAATCTGATCATGTATCCCTATATACTGATGTTAGGTTCCTCATGGTTTGCAGGCCAGGTTCAGTCATTCCATGTAACAGTTCTAGAACTTTTCTCTTTTGTTGTTGCAATGGAGATTTGGGGCTCCTTCTTCAGAAACAGGACAGTTTTGTTTATGTCTGACAATGAAGCTTCTGGTAGCCATCAAGCTCTAACAACGATAAAGTGATTATGAGATTAGTTTGTCGGATAGTACTTGCAAGTCTCGAATGTAATTTCATGTTCAAGGCTAAACACTTTCCTGGGAAATTCAATGTTGTAGCTGACAAAATTTCTCGCCTCAAATTACAGGAAACTTTAGCCACAGCACCAAGGCCAGACAAGACAGACACCAGTGGAAGTACCAGCCGAACTCATACACATCTAACCAATTTGGCGTCATTAGCGCCGTCTACAAAAAGTTCGTATAAACACAGTTGGCTTACATTGCAGAAATTCTGTGCTGTCAGTAATAGTTCTGTGCACTTACCTATCTCAAAAGTAACATTATGTAACTTTATAGCCCATTTGTTTGAAAACTATTATAGCCCGTCTTCCATAACCTCTATGTCATCGGCTGTTGGTTGGATCCATACAATTCTAGGTCTTTGTGACAATACTCAAACATTTTTAGTGCGCAAAATACTGCAAGGTGCCAGCAAACATTTAAAAAGTCCGGATTCGCCAATTTTATCTTGATTAATCAGTGCCTCAAACATCACGGCTCCCAAACATCATAACTGAACCTTACTCCGCTCACTGTTCACCTTACCCTTACATGGATATTTTTGAATGGGTGAACGTATAGCTAAAAAGCCTGAATTTTTAGAAAAAAATAATTCAAAGGGGTGATATTTCCTTCACAGACACAGAACATGTTGAAGTCGAAATAAGATTCTTTAAGACAATGCAGCATACACATCCCATTTATCTTTACATATCAGGTACTGCATCCCAGTTCACATGTTCGATGTGCTCTCTTCAATCATATATATCAGGGCCCTTATTTCAGTTCTCATCAGGTAGACCTGTATCTCACCATTTTTTCCCTGCATCTCCAAAGAGCAATTTATTTCATTGGTCTAAGTCCTAAACCATACAAGGGTCATAGTTTCAGAATTGGAGCAGCTACCGAGGCTGCAAAGCGCGGCTTGTCTCAAATGGAAATTCAGAAAATGGGTAGATGGAAGTCTAAAGCATTCCATAAATATGTTCGTATTTCCCTTTTTAACTTGTAGCATAAGGCCTATACATGCAGGTACAGCATTTGGCTGCTTGTGTGTGTCATAGGTTCAGCATTTGGCTGCCTTGCCTCATGTTTTTTTTTGTATATTGAATTCATAATGTAGTTAAAACCTATACTCCTGTATTGATTATGCTGGTGACTTGGGTGACTCATTATTTGGATAAATATAGAACATATATACCTTTGAATTTTGTGCACCATATGCGCATTTCGACAAGTTATGTCTCTTCAGTGATGCTCGTGGCCGAATGATTGGAATTCTCAAAATATATATAAATATGAAGAGCAGTGTTGAAGCTAAAATGACCGAACAGTGAACCAAAGACTATATCTAAGGACAGAGCTATGCACGAGGGAGATACTCCTTAGTTTTAGAGTGATTTACTCAATAGATTCATTAAGTGTTGTATTTTGTTAAGTTAACCATTGTCCACTCAAAGTTTCAGAAGTTGTCTGCCTTATTGGGTAATGGTATTTTTGCTTCCATATCGGTCTTATTGGTTATCGGTGCTCATGGACAGTAATCCTCAGTCACACACGTGACAATGTTTGTTGATAGGATTATAAAACTTTACATCCTGCATCTTTTCACTTGAAAAATAAGTTGAAATTGAAAACTTTTTTATTCTCATTATTTGTACTATTCTGAATAAATGATGCCAGGATCTTGAATATGTATATGAAATTAATTGAAGCTGTGATATCTTTCCTGAATCTTGAGATAAAGAGAAATATGAATTTGCCAAAAAAAGGTATGGGTATTGTATAATTGTTTGGGTGAACTTTAATGAACAAATAATTTGTAAAGGTAACACAAACTTTTTAAACATTTAATGACCAGAAACATGAGATCATTCAATTTTACAAAATATAAGTGTCAACTTTCTGTTGAAAAAAGTAAAATAAATCATTAAATTAAAAATTAAACTATATAAAAAAAATGACTAGAAACAATTTAAAAAAAATGCTGACAACTTTCAAAATTCAAACCATGAAAGTCACGACTCACAAGACACTAACTTTTACCATGATCTTTAGAGTCAAATATCAAAAGCATTACCAATACTTTTCATTTTTGTTGAGGAAAATCATCAGATTGACATTTTCACTTGACATCCTGCATCTTTTCTTGTTAACAATTTGACCAGCAAGAGAAAATACCCTTTCTGATGAATCCGATGATGCTGGTATTGCCAAATACTTCTGTGCTAACAAAGATACTCTTGGAAAAAAAACCGCAGCATTCTTTTTCCACCATTCAAGTACAGTCAAATTCATATCTGATTCTGTAATCTGTGTGGATATATATCTTTCAAACTCAAGTTCTGCTGCATTGTCTAACCACTTGTCAGTATCTACTGACCTCACCTTTTTAGCAGCACTTGGTTGACTTTCTTCTGACTCCAATTCTAAGGCTGTGTTCTCGCTCTGGCTCATGTTTAGAAGAGATTGGAGACTTGGAAGTGTAGGTCCTTCATTTTCTTCTTTCTCTTTTTTGATTTTCACGTCTATAACAACTTCAGCAACTTTCCCCCTCAGCAATGTATATGCTTTGTCTTTAGCGTCATTTGCAAATACCATGCTTTGGGTAAACTGATTCAGAACACTTGAAATCATTGCCATATCTTCAAATGTACTTCTTTTGTCCATTTCTTCTCTCACCCTTTTCTTTACTTTTTTTATCAGTAGACCATCATCTTCACTCTCCTCTATACCTCTCAGAAACTTTATCATAGGGATGACAGCTTGCTTGATGCTCAGACGTTTGATATCTCTTTTATCTGCATCGGTAAGGTGGCCCCGGAACATTCCCACACCAGAAGGCTTTCCTTGTCTACCAACGTTCCCGGTCTTTTAGCCCATACCTGGTTCAACCATTTTGATGTCAGCTCCTCATTCAACCACCCCTTCTCATTGATCTCGACCATCACGCCAGGTGGTAATTTTTCTTTTGGCATGGTTTTCCGCTTGAAAATTACCATAGGCTTCAACTTCGTTCCATCGGCAATGCAGCTCAGTACGACTGTGAAGAAAGTGTTCTCGGCCTCAGTCGTCTTCACTGTAACGGTGTTCTCCCCTTTGACATGGACTTTTGGATTGGTTGGCATGTCGAAGCTGATAGGAATTTCGTCCATGTTGCCTATTGCATTCAGAGGGAAGTCGTGGTGGTTGCGCTCTTCGATGATATATTTATGCAAACTTGATACTTTGACATCAACGTCCGCTGGGAGCTTCTGCAAGATGCGGGTCCGTTGTCGCAAGGTCAGCCTTTTTCTCCTCATGAACCTCGTACACCAGCCTGCTGACGTCTTGAAATTTGTATAGGAGGTCCTTTGCTAACTGAACAGTGTGAACATGAAAATTACTAAAGGCTCATGTAATTCAGAATTGTTAACAGCGGGAGATGTACGCAACTATCATAATTGTGAGATCATGATCCAAAACTCGTACATATTCATGAAAAACATTCGTGGAACTGTAGCATATTTCAGGAACCACTTATATAACTTGTTAGCCATGTTCAACGGTTTAGACCTTGTCTGCAGATGATCTTCACTGGGTAGAACTGGGAATGATTTTGCATGATGTCGATTATGATGAAATTTCACAGGATAGTAGTTTTTTGGACAGCACGAGGACAGACCCTCTGTTGACAGCTATACATTTTGACGGAGATGTCAGGCATTTATGAAATTGGTAATAATGTCTGGCCTTCAGCCACTAGGTGAAGTGAAGGATTATTTTGCTAGAGTAGAGTTTCAAAATAGAGGCAGTCGACATATTCACATGTTTTTGTGGATTGAAGATGTTCCGAATGATATAACTGTTGTGACAACCTTACAATTGAAACATTACATTGATAAAACTATTCATTCTTTTATTCCAAACCATGCAGCAGACTGTGAATTGCATGATCTTGTAAAAAAAAATTACAAACTCATAGCCATGGCTATTATTGTACAAAAAAAAAAAAAATTGAAAGGGCATGTCGATTTGGATTTCCAAAAGGTATGTGTCTCGCCGAAGTTTTTGGAAACAAATTTTTCAGCAAAAAAACAAAGGAAAATTTGCTCAGACTTACAGAGGGAAATCAGATAAGATGATAAATTGTTACAATCCCATTATCTTGAGACATTGGAGAGCTAATATGGACATTCAAATGATCTGCAACGCAGAAGGTGCTGCTTATTATGTTTGTAGCTACATATGCAAGTCTGAGCCGGATGAATTGAAAAATGCACTAGGCAAACTTATTAATGAAGTATTTTCCAGTAATCCACAAATTCCTAAATTTCAACGCTTATTAAAGATAGGTCTCACTGTCCTACGGCATAGGCGTATGAGTAGCCAGGAAGCTGCATATAGATTAAGTAACTTGAAACTTGTACACACCAGTCGTGTTTTTGTATATTTAAATACTAGACAACCAAGCAAAAGATTCAGAATGCTAAAAAATAAAGTGCTCCTCGACTATCTTTCGGACGACTCCACAGATATTTTTCAGTCTAATTTAATTGATTATTATCACCACCGTCCAATGGCTTTAGATGATATGTGTGCATACAGATTTTGTTCTTGGTATGCCAGATGTTATGACCCTCCTCCATCCTCCAGTACAAAGAGATGTATACTGGAGCGTATCTACATAGAAAAGTATGACATATGGATGAGAAAAAGCAGAAAACCAAGTGTTGTTCGTATTCCGAATTTCCCGCCATCAGATGAAGATTACTATTATTCTTACTTGTTGCTTTTGTTGCCACATAGATTTGAGGATGAACTGATACATCCTTATGTTACGGCAAAAGAGGCATTTTTGAATAAAATTGAACATATGAACACATCATTTGATTTTACATATTTTTCATTTGCTCAGCAAATAGAAAACACTATCAGGAGAATAAATATTGCTGAAAGTGAAAACTGTAACATTCTTGAAAAGGAAAATAATGATATTGAAAATGATAACAGTATGAGAAGTACTCAGTTTTCTGCCACAGACTTTGATAAACTTTTTCAGGAGTTATCTGGAGAAAATAGGTGCAACTGTGAAGAAGTGAATGATAATCATAATGAGACGACCTTTGATGATGATACTCACTTGCATTCTTTACAATGTCTCATGTCTGTTGATGAATTTAAAAATGATATTGAAAAGTTGACAGTTTCCCAGTTGCATGCATTGCAATTTGTGAAAGACAGTTTTGAGCAAGGGAAGTTACCATTTCATTTGTTTGTTACAGGAGGAGCTGGGGTTGGAAAACGTTTACTACTAAGGTCTTGATTTCTTATATACAATTGTACAGAGCTAAAATTCTTAATTCTAATCCTGTGGTTATATGTGCTCCTACTGGAACTGCTGCCAATAATATTCAGGGGAAAACATTACATTCTGTGTTTAAAATACCTGTTGCAAATTTCCTACAGTATAGTGCTTTATCTACCTATAGTTTAGCAAGTATAAGGAGGGAATTTACCAATATACATACAATAATAATAGATGAAGTCAGCATGGTAAGCAGTGAGATCTTGACATTTATAAGCAGGAGATTATCAGAAATAAAAAATGATGATTCTGTCTTTGGTGGTTGCAATGTAATTGTTGTAGGCGATTTTTTCCAGTTGAAACCTGTGAAAGGAACTTTCTGTTTTAAAAACTCCTTACGTTGGGAAATTTTTCACCCTATATTTTTGAGAGAAAATGTTCGCCAAATTTCTGATAATAAGTACTTTTCAATTTTAAATCGCATTCGAATTGGTGTGCCAACTGAAGATGACATCTCTACACTGAAAACTAGATTACTGTATAATGAATTAGATGATTTTTCAAAGTATTTACACATTTATCCTACACGAGAGCAAGTTAGAAAATACAATGGTGAACAAATACTTAAGTCAAAGAAAAAAATATTTACTGTAAAAGCAAAGCATTATTTTTCTTCTTCTGATGTAGATGCAATGGCTGATGTACAGAATGATTTAATACCATCTGATGATGCATATGCTGGAGGGTTGAATAGAGAATTAATGGTAACAATTGGGGCTAGAGTTATGTTAACTAGAAACATTAATACAGAAAAAGGATTAGTTAATGGAGCTATTGGTACAGTCACAAATGTTGAATGTTCAGAAAGAAATGCATCTATTCCTTTAGTTATTTATGTAAAATTTGACAATCCATCAGTTGGTAAAGTTGCATGCAGTGGAGTAAATACAATTCATAATGCAATTCCCATATCTCCAATAGAGTCTGAATTTGTATATGCTGGTCGAATAATTATTCGTACTCAGTTTCCACTGATTTTAGCATGGGCGTGTACAATTCATAAAGTTCAAGGTATCTCATTAGATGAAGCTGTGATTGATTTAGGAAGCACAGTTTTTGATTATGGGATGGCATATGTTGCATTAAGCAGGATAAGTCTGGATTAGTTCTGGATTAGTTTTGATCAAATTTGATCCATATAAAATAAAAGCAAGTGATGCAGTAATGTATGAATATGAACGATTGAAAGATATTGCCAAGAAATGATTATCTAAATATACTTAATTAAGTTGAAAAAAATCTAAAGTTTGTGAATCGGTTTTACTTCTATACTTTGATAGAATGAAATAATATTACAGTTAATGTTATTCCTTATAATCTAATTTTAAAAGAAAATACCTTTCTGGATTTTTGTGAAAAAACTTCATTCTTTAAGGATTATATTATGTTGCTACTTCTTTACGTCCGGTGCGCAACGATATAAACTATAACGTCACAGTGACGTGACATAATAGTTTGTTTTTTATTGTATGGGGTTATAGAAAAAAATTTTCGTAATGGATTTGAATGGCTGTTAATGTGAAAATTGAATTATAAATGTTTATTCAAGGATATGTTCAATTTTGTTTACATGTATGTTGAATGTTCAATTTTTATGCAACAATATATGTAGTAATATGAATGTATCGCAAATCATGGTTCCAAAAGAATGAAGTATTAATGTCTACATGCAACACATGATGATATATTAAAGATACTACTGTTGAGTATAACAAATGCTGGCATTTATTTAACAGGCAGACGAGAAAATGGCATCAATGAAGATGAAAGTGATAAAGAAATCAAAACAGTTGCAGTCTTATGTAAACACTAAAACAAACAAAGAAATGAAATATTTCAATTTGGTATGTGCAGAGGCAGATCAGGTCTACAATGTAAGGGTCTACTTGACCAGCAAATTTGAAATGATGAAAGAAGGCTTTTCCTACAAATTTCAAAACATTATTGAAAAGGACAAGAACCAATTTTGGGTCACAAGTAAAACTGTAGTGGCTTTCACAAGTCCTGTCGAAGTTGCAGCAGGGTTATTAACAAATGACTTGCCAGAGGAAGTCCCGTCCGAAGGAATTTACCAACCATTGCCAAGAGCCTTAGAATCACCCACAAAATCCACTATCAGTGGAAGAATCTTTAAGGTATTATTTAAGTTGGTGTTTTAGTTTGACTTGTCTAGACCAGTGATGCTTACAAGTTATTTTGTCTATCTGTCCTTATTTGTTTGTCCATAAAGAATTCTATTCATTAGTATTATTTTTTTATTTCACCTTCTGATTATTATTGTCTACAGGGCTAATATTGGTTCCAGGGACAACTTGTAGTTTTGATAACTATCCTGTTTACAAAAGACAAAACTCAAAATATAATGGATTGTTCCTGATTAGAAATCTATTTATCACATTTTCACCTATAAGTCTGAGAGAGCAAGTTCTGAAATAATGATATTGCTTTTTTAACTGGGGAGCATAGATTTGCATCTGTAATTTTAGTAAACTCTGGTTGCACTAATTTTGGTATTACATTACCAAAGGTAATATCCGAGAAGCTGGGGAATGTATGTGTTTGTGGTCTTGATTTTGTTTTTGATAGTTTTTATTTTGTAAAGTTTAATTATTGCATATTGGTTTTTTATCCACATGCATTTTCTAAACAAATGCTAGCAGTGTACAGTTATTTATGGACTTGCATAAAACATATCAAAATTTGGGTTTATGACTATGTGTATTATAAATGTCTAAATTTGTATACAGTCTTTTTTATATGCACGTCGAAAGAATGCATGAATAAAGTAAGGAAAGCCGCTTTTCAATTTTGAGCAAATTCCGTTTTGTCGTTCCAGAGTTATGGGACTTGGGTTTTATTTTTCCTATGATAAAAAGTTATGGAACGCAATAACTTTAGTAAATGTCAGCTGTTCTCCATGAAACTCGTACAGAATGTTTAAATAGTGTAGGGGAAGCCACCTTTCGATTCTGAGCAAATTTAGTTTTGTTGTTCAAGATTTATGGAACTTGGATTTTATTTTTGCTATGATAAGATGATATGAAAAGCAGTAACTTTAGTAAATGTCAGCTGTTTTCCATGAAACTTGTACAGAATGCTTGAATAGTGTAGGCAAAGCTGCCTTTTGATTTTGAGCAAATTTGGTTTTGTCGTTCCAGAGTTATGGGACTTGGAGTTTTACTTTTGCTATGATAAAATGCTATAGAAAGCAATAACTTTAGTAAATGTCAGCTTATGTTCGAATTGATCCCGTCCAAGGTAAGGGACGGGCGTATTATGCCACGCAGGCATGGTTTTTGTTTCTAATGATTTGATATGATTTATTACTGTATAATGTTACTCCACGAATATTTCATGTATATGGTGACGGCATCTGTCTGATGGTTTGTACAACCGACTCGCCTGAAGCAGTGAAGAATCTTTTACGCTCCAAGCCTGATGTAACACAGGGCCTCAGATTTAATTGTTTCATCCCAAAGACAGAACACCGATGTGTCCTTGGCAGGTTGAACCCGCGACCTCTCGGTCAAAAGTTGAACACCTCATTCACTAGGCTGCACCAGTTTTTATTATGTTTTTTTTTCTTTTTTTATTAACTTATGGATAACAACTGGTTCTTGAGTGATATTATAATTTTTGTCTGATGTTATATGGCTGTGACACTTCCTATACAATGTTTGTTCACATTCATCTATATATACAGTGTTAAATTATATTTGTTTCATCTGTGTCAAGGGCATTCATGGTGCATGTGGCTAGCCAGGCAGGAGACGCTCACTCCTCCTGGGCACCTAATCTTACCTCTGAATTTTAGGGGTCCGTGAATGTCCACCATGGTACATTGTTGTTAGTGCCATAGTCATGTGACACCAGTTACCTTCGTATTTTACATTAACTTTCAATTAGGTATAACTTTACTTTCATATTTTTAGGTTTCTCCTATAAAATTTGTGCAAGATGGCACTTTGGCCGTGAAGTCTTTGTTAATGAAAGATAAAGAAGGGATGGCAAAAGTGTGTTTGTTCGGTAGAAATGCAGAATTGCGTTTTGAAGAGGGTAACACCGTAAAAATGACAGCTGTATATCCAAAGAAATACCTAGGGATGCCACAGCTGACATCTACCATTGGAACAACATGTGAGGTTTGTATCCTACATGATACAGAGTTAGATACATTTCATGTATCAGTGCATGCAACTACAACTGGTCATATTTATGTCTAATCAGTTATTATCGTGTGTTAGTGCTATTTCTATAATTGAAAGTTGTTAGTGCTATTTCTATAATTGAAAGTTGAGTAAAAATAATTACAATTATCTCTGGATTGATTGATCATATAGTTTAATATCACTTCACAAATATTTCATGTATATGGTGATGGCATCTGCCTGTTCCATTGCATAGAAATTTAGACCTGTGCAACGGACTTGTTCAAAGCAATGAGGGATCTTTCATGTGCCACGCTTACTGTGACACAGGCCTTTGTTCTTTACTGTCTCATCTGAAAGACAGAATACCAGGGTTCCCGTAGCGAGAGTCAAACCTGTGACACCTGTGACCTCTTGGCCACAAGTTGAACACCTCATCCACTAAACCACACCAACTTCAAATTATCACTGGAAAAATTTTGTTTCCTTTATAAATCAAAATGGCATGTGACCATTCAAATATTCAGAATGGTATGTCTGTGTTGTGTTGTGGTTTAGGTCTTTGGTCTACAATTTGAAGAACAATGATTCAGGTTGGATTGGGTTAAGAAGAACATTGCTATTGATTTTATGTTGTAAATTATACATTTGATAGGTTTATTAAAAGTGTTGTATTGGTGTTGTTTATAATACAGGTTGGATATAAAATTATTGTATAAATTACTTCCTTATATTTACAGTTCTTGGCAGTTAGAAATGACATAGAGTTTACACATGATGATGGACAACCCTGGGAGGATGACCCTGATTTTAAAGACCAGACCGACATAGAGAAAATTCATGAAGTGCAGTTGACAGATATAATAGATGTCGACATCTATGATGTGTGTGAAAATGATGGTAAGCATGGTGGGCATGAATTAAATAAAGCAAAAGAAAATACAGCAGAAAACAAACTCTTGAGAGCTTTTATAACTAACTATATATATAAAAAGTCAGTTGATGTAAGTCTATGAACAAGCTGCTTTAACAAACAAAGTTTACTTATTGCTCCCATTTAATTGTTTATAAAATATTTTTTATATTTTAGAATAAGAGTTGTACTCAGAAGCAAAATTTTTGTCATTGATTTGTGTATGTAGAATCACACACACACACACAACATTCCTTTCATCAAATGCTATTTGTGTCGCCTTTTAGCTTTGGTTTCGGCATTCGTCTGTGTGTCTTGAGGTCACACTTTGACATAGTACGCTATAACTTTTGATAAGTAAGGTGAATAACACCTGCAGGCGACACGTGTTCCTCCAAACACTGCCATTATAGTTTAAACTACATAAAACATGTTTCAAACTCACACCCAGTGTTATGATAGGCATGGCATGCAACAGGTCTTTTATTGCTTCAGTTGGGTGTTTTGTAAATGTATGAATTTTCCTGCAATTCATTAGGAAGATCGGATGTCAGACTGTCATCATATATAAATGGCATAATCATGACTTGTAAAATCCTAATGAATTGTGCTTTCTTTTACCTTTACTTGTAGCTTCTTTGAATTTTATCATGTGACCGAGTCAAATGTCTTGATCATGTTAATGCTTTTCTATCATGTATTTAGATATTGCTGCACTCTTAATATAACAGCAAAAATTTTCTTTTAGTTTGTCGTCAAAAGAAAATGATAAAATCTCATTGTCCAACTTGTGGAGGAATAGAAATAAAAGAAGAAAAGAGATGCAAGGTCATATTTTTGTATTCCACAGAAGAGAAGAAAGAAAATAAAATTACATTATTTAAAAGCACTCTTGAACTGATACTGAAATGTCAAATACCTACTGAAAATAGAATTCAGACTTTGGAGTTTTTAATTAGTAAACTGCCTATCTGTTTCTCTGCCAGCATAACAGCTGGAAACAACTTGTATAACATTAAACCTCAATGAATGACATGAAATTTTCATGTGTTGTTCAATCACAAGTGATAAGATATTTCAAGGTCCATTTGGTTAGCTTAATCACATGGTTAGTGAGACTTTTTATTTTTTATCTTCTTAATTATAAGGGCCCCCCATTGAAGGACCTTGCATTGACATGCGAGAGCCCTATAGGAATCACATTGTCTGTCTGTCTGTCCGTCCGTCAACATGTGAGTTCTGACTTGATAACTTCAATAGTTCTTTATGTATAGCTTTCATATTTTGTATATAGATGCAGGATGATGAAAAGTAGATACCTATACATTGTAGTCAAAGGTGACTATCATATTTTTCAATACTTTGATTCTGACACAATAACATAAGCATATACAACTCTCATATTTAATGCATAGGTACAGGATGATGAGAGGAAAATACCTATACACTGTGGGGTCCTAAGGTCAAGGTCACTATCATATTTTGCAATACATTTATTCTGAAACGATAACTTCATTAGTTCTACGCATAGAACTCTCATATTTAATGCATAGGTGCAGGATGATGAGAGGAAAATGCCTATACGTTGTGGGGTCCAAAGGTCAAGGTCACTATCATATTTTGCAATACATTTATTCGGGGACGATAACTTCATACTTTATCTTGTAGGAACTTGCTTGTTTATTCATTTGAATGTGTTTATTTCAATGTATTTGCATGTTTTTTTCAACAAAATTGAGGTGCATTTTGTGTTCTTTTGGATTGTGACTATTTTAGCTTTTTCGTATTTTCAAGTAAAATGCATGTAGATTTCGAGTTTTTCAAAATATTATAACATAATTGGTGCACCTGGTTCTTGTAAGAATTTTGAAATAATAAATGTGGTACCTCAAGTTTTTTACTTGCAGATGGCACAAATGATCACTGTTTTATAAATGTGTTGCTTTTTTCACTTTTATGTGTTTTGACTGAAGTTAAATATTTCTATGTTTTAAGGTAGCAAGGCTTTATATAGTCTGCAGAAATGTGTTTCATGTGAAAATTTTAGTGATTTTTTACTGGTTTTTTTTCCCTTCAAATACACATTACATTGTGAAAATTGTGTATTTGTAGATGGCACAAATGCTTTTTGCTTTATAAATATGTTCCTTTTCATTTTTATGTGTTTTGACTGAAGTTAAATATTTGTATGTTTTAAGGTAGCAAAGCTTTATATTGTCTGCAGAAATGCATTTCATGTTAAAATTTTAGTGTTTTTTTTTTCCATTTTATTCCCTCAAATATGCATTACATTGTAAAAATGGTGTATTTGTAGATGGCACAAATGATCTTTGTTTTATAAATGTGTTCCTTTTTTCTTTTTTATGAGTTTTGACTGAAGTTAAACATTTGTATTTTTTAAGGTAGCAAGGCCTTATATAGTCTGCAGAAATCCCTTTTATGTTGTGAAAATTTAAGTGAGATTTTACTGTTTGTTCGTTTGGAAATGCACATTACATTGTAAACATTTGTTTTCATGATTTTATTATTCAACATTTTTTATGTGTTTGTACATGTATGTGTAGCATGATTAGTAAACCATTTTTGACCATTGAATTTTAAATTATAGATCGTGAACCTAGTCATTGAAACTAGTCTCTTTTATTAAAACTAGCCATAATTATACACATAAACAAAGATTCATGTTTATAATACTGTCAAAAGTAGTGTTTATTATAGTTCTTTCACAGTCTTCTAAACATGAATCTTTGTCCCAGAAACAATTTTGTTTTTTCATTTACATGTCTTTTATTCAATATATTTGTATGTTTTTTTCTTGAACAAGATCGAAGTGCATTTTGTGTTCTTTTATTTTAATGGTAGCAAGGCTTTATACAGTCTGCAGAAATTCCTTTTATGTTGTGAAAATTTAAAGTGAGTTTCCACCTTTTTTTTCATATTTTCATGATTTTATAATTTGACATTCCTTATGCATTTATACAATTACTAATAAAATGATTAATTAGTAAATCATGAAAATGAAAGTAGTCATTTTATTTCAACTTTTATTTTAAACTTGCCATATTTATGCTCATATAGTCACTGTTTTGTCAAAAGCATAACATACACTCAAGCAGGTATAAACATGGTAATTCTCCATAGGTAGGTAGACATCAGTAACCAAGATTGCATAATGTAAGAGTTAATGTACCTGTTTTGTGTAAAGCATAAAACAATAACTAAAAGAGAGAAAAGAATGAAGTTCATATGTGTATTTACATATATATACACATATATATATATCACAATGTGGAGAGGTGCAATGTACAAAACTCACGACTCTGGCATTATTTAGAAATTATTGCAATTTCTTCTTCATTCGTAGATTTTATCCAGAATATTACAGTAATACTTTGAAAGGGTTGATAAATTTCAGCAAGTGTGGTGCATAGGAACCATTACTCTTTTTGACATAATTTAATGGAAGATATTTCTCCCTGTTACTTCATACTAAAGTCTTGTTTGAAGCATAACATGGAAAACATGAATATTAATCATTGAACTTTTTAGAAACATTGATCAAAGTAAGAGAAAATCAGTGTACAAGAATTTTAAGGAAATACATTTCTTTTGCTTTGTCTTAACTCTTAATGTTTTTCAGACTTAAGAATTTGTCTCTTGCGCTAGTTTAAAATATTGAAAGTATATAAACATGAAACGTCATATTTGGATTCAATGCAGAAGCACCATCACTCTGCTTAAGGAAGGAATAATTGTCTTATTTCTTGTATTACATTTTTGTTGGAAACATTTTTCATATATTGGGAAAAAAAATCACCTTCAAAAGATATTATTGGACAAGTAAGCACTTTTATTAGTAAACTCCCACTAGGGAAACATCCAATTGTTATTTTCTTTTATAGTGAATAAAACTAATAATTCCGTCATTGGTGGTTTACTTGTCTACCTAATACAACTAAATACTCGATGAGAAAGGAGGTGAAACTAAAGGACTATGCAAACAATGTCAATTAAAATACTATATGCAGATATTTATTTTTTGTAATACTACATATTTTATTAAGTTAGGACATCTCTTCATTACTTAAATTATATGATTCCTGTAACTCTTTATTGTTTTCTAATTGTCAAGTAGAAAACTACACTATCATTATAAAAAATTCTGTAAGTGAATATCTTGAATAATTCTTCAAATCATTTGTAACCTCTTGAAATTTCTTGTTCAATTGCCAACAATACAATATTTGTAAATATTTGCTTGTTGTCTGAAACCTGGGTCCAGAATGGATGACATTTAGATTAGAATTTCAGTTCAATATGTTTTTATGTAGTTTATACTTCTGCAATAAACATTTGTGAATTTGTTTCTTTTCTAAGCTTTGTTTAACACAAAATTTTAATTGCCATTGTGAACGTATATGCCAACATGTTAATAGTTATTCGCACGCAAGAGATATTCTTTCAAGTGCTTCAGTTACTTCCATATTTAAGAACCAATACAGAGCTGACATTATGTTGATGGACTTCATTGTTAATAATAACATGTCACCATAAAATGCAAACGAGACCTAGTGCATGTAAAAGGAAATGTTGGGTTGTTCCATAAAATGTTGCAGGAATCGCAAACTTTAGCAGTAGAATAAAAAGCTATGTATCTGTCACATTTCTTCTTATATTGACAGGGGCAGGCGTGGTGTAGTGGTTAAGCGCTTGGCTTGCGGCGCTGACGATCCGGATTCGATTCCTGGGTTGCGCCACTATGTCTAAGAGGTTGGTAACCTCCTGCTTCCATGTCGCAATATAACTGAAATATTGTTGAAAGCGACGTAAAACACCAATCAACCAACCAAATCTTATATTGACATTGATTTCTGCGTCACTTGTGAAGTATAACAACACAGGGGGATCTCTTTGGTGTCTGTCTGGTGATCACTTTTCAACAAATAACTAGATCTTTGGTTTGACATACTTACAACAATTTTAATGTCGACACTGGAATTTCTGCCAAATTTCAGTTGTCGATTGCTTCACAAAATGTATAAAATGCTCATGACATCTCTTGGTATGGAGTCAAAATGTAGTCATAGCAAAGACTTGTATATCTTCAAATATATATTTAAAGATAAATAATATGCCCCTGGTGCCATTCAAAATGCAATTCTTTTACAACATCTTGTACTTTTTTCTGTTCAGCAACCTTTTTGTTATTATCCATTGCATAAGTCATTCATTGTTCTAGGTCCATCACGGTTCCAATGTATGTTTAGTCTGTTGTCGATGAAACCAGAGGAGACTAAAGTATTCGTTGTCATTCCGTCTGTTTGTCTGGTCGGATCATGGTTTCCAGATGATAACTTAGGAATGACCAATATTAAAGAAACTTTACACAGTGATAGTACATGAGAGCTTGATTTGGATTATGTTTGGCGTCAGTAGGTTAAATAAGTTAGCCATTACTTAAAATGGATTATGGGCTTCCAGATGATGATTTCTGTAAGAATGTCCAGTATTGAAGAAAGTTTACACAGTGATCGTACATGATGACAGTGTGCATGGGATTTGGTTTGGGTCAGTAGGTCGAAAAGTAGGTCACTGTTACTAAAAATGGATTTTGGGTTTCCAGATGATAACCAATTATACAAATCTTTCATATTGAAAATACTTTACACAGTGATAGTACATGAAGAGAGCTTGCATGGGATTGTGTTTGGGGTCAATAGGTCAAATAGATTTGGGGTTTTCAGATGAAACTTCTCGTTATCCAGACTTTTAAATGATATTCTGGACTGAGACCGATTCCGATCATTTTACACAGATTTGACACCTTCTATACTAGAAGGTTACCTACTTCGACTTCTCCATATACAAATATAATGGAATTTACACGATTTGACTCTTTCTACTGGGTATATGTGACGGGTGTTGCTAGCAAGCAGGAGATGCTCAATTCCCGGGTACCTGATCTCACTCCATCACAGGGGTTCACATATGCTCTTCAAGTAGACATATTTTGTTATTTTCCATTTGTTTTTCATTTTCACTGATATTGTATGTCCTCTGGTTTTATGATTTTATCCATCATCTTTACATTCTGTTAGCAATGTTCAGTTTTCAAGTAACTTTACACAGTGATGGTACATGACGAGCTTATAAGCATTAATTCCAATTTTTGGAACGAATTAAAAGTTGTGTTTCAAAGACTGATGAAAACAAGGGACAAGTGTGGTATGCAACACTGACTGTAAGCTTCTTCGTATTGTATTAAAATTGTATCAGCCTTAAACGTACTTCATAGTTTTAACACGCACGTGTTCCGGCCCAACGTTTGGTGCTTGCACCAAATTGTTTCTTGTTGACACTTGTATTTAGTTTGTGATTGATGTAGATCTAACTATGACAACTTATATTTCCTTGTGTAAGGTATTAATAAGTTGATGCCTCGTGTATGATATTGTAATTGTTGTATTTTTGGATTTGCTTAGTGTAAATTTTGTGAAATAGTAGTGGTACCTCTTTTGGGTTACCAGACGGGGAGTTTGTGAATTAAAATTAGAGTTGTCTTTCTTCCATGTGTTTTGGATTGAAAAGTTTTTGTGTGAGTCGACTAGTGACAAAGTTTATGAACGCTGTCCCAGCGTTGGTGTTCCACCAGTCTATATTGCCAGATTGCAATTTCTACTGCTATTCCGGTCAGCTCAAAATGTAAGAATATCTTTTTTACTATGCAATTGATTATTTTCAGTGTGCTATAAACTTGCAATTTTGTTTCTTAAATGTTGTACTGATATTACCTTTATTTTTAGTTGAAATCCAAAAGTGACCTTGACCTTAGAAATGATCTATATTTATCTATTTTGAGAAATCCATATCATTCAGCTATCTTCTTTACAGTAATCTATATATTTTGATTATAATTGTGCCACGGATTGTGTCTAATTTGTTTGGATAAATATGTGTACCTTTATTTTGCTTAAAGTTCAAATTGTCATCTTTAATCAGAAAGTTCATGATGTTAGTAGTATTTCATACATGTAATAAGCTGAATATGACAACAATATAAGTGTTTATTAAGTGTTAATCATAGGTAATGAAAAGATTATTTTTGTCATTGTCTATTGTATTGTTTTTTCTTTGTTGCAGCTCTTTACCTGCACACATGTGTATCAACTGAATAAATCATCTTAAGACACACATCTTGGTTATCTGGCTGTTTCTGTCCCAGACAGCACATATACTTGCCCTCTACCGGTCGGGGGAGGAAACTTAAACCAACGTTTGCTGGGCCGTATATCTTGCATCGCGAATGCAGTGACCATCTAGTGATCTTGCGCGATCCACACACAAACAAGTGTTTGCCCCGGCCGATTCATAAGAACCGTTTGAAACCAGCTCATGTTAGAGTGCCGAATCCCGTTCCGTATTTGATGGACCGAGTTGTTACAAAACACGATGAAAGACGCTCATCTGATAGTGATATTTCATCCCGGACAAGTGCGGGACGCCACAGACTCCGAAACTCACAATCCGAATGTGACGCAGAACGTTTTACAGGAACAGGAAGTGAGAAAGGACCCTACAACGGAAGAGGAAGTGTATGATGACATTGCGCCACGCCGCAATACTCGAACTAAGCAGCAACCAATTAAGTTCCGTGACGGAACGTATTTGCAGTCTGACTGTTGTCGCGATAGTTCCGATTCCGACTACACTCGCAAAGTGAAGCGCATTCTCGCAGAACGAAATGTTCAAAGGCGGACAGAATATTTGGTTCATTTTGTCGGCGAACCGGCGCAAAATGCAAAGTGGTTACCGAAATCGGATCATAGTAATTATACATTAAAACTATTGCACAACAGACCACCTCCGGTCGTGTAAAGATTTCATGAACTAGTATTGACACTTTGAAATTTGTATTTTACTTTTTTCTCTCTTATATCATGTGTATACTTAGCACATATAGGTGCTGACCCTCGTTATAGTTACAGTTTGTTCAAGTTCGATTGTTAATTCTAGAAGACCCGTTCAGAGTTATATAAGTAGTATATTGTTCACTTTTATCTTGTTATGGTTTCAAATCGTTTGAATTTGGTTTGGATATACAGATACAGATCACTGATGTGTATTTTTAGACTATTTTTGAGAGTTTGCATTTTATCCAAATGGTTTGCATTCTAGTCGCTATATCGTCAAACGAAAATGGCATTATGTCTTATATGTGACGAGCAACATGATCTATTTGCATTTATTTTGAGTTTATCTGTAAATTGGTTTATAGCTGCCCTACTATCGTTCTCAATTGCCTATAGAGTATTTTACACATGAATAAAATCCTATACCTTGTGATGATTATCAAATGTGTGTATGATGGGAATATGTGTTATTTAGGTCTGGCCATCAACTTTTTGTGTGACTGATTTGTGGAAATGTGTTTCACTGGATAATTATCACCTTGTATCTTTCAAAGAGTATGGAATCTCTGATGTGTTTATACGAATTAATTACATTTTCTTAGGCATTTTTTGACATTGAGATGATTCGTTATTATTTTGTCAGAGTGATGTTGAGGAATGTATTAAGTTTTATTTTTGAAGCAAGTGGTTGCTATGATTTGATTGATATTCATGATTTGATTGTGCTTAGTATTTCCTTATGATACATTGTGTTGAACCTGGATGCCCGTCTTACTATTCAAAACAAATTTTAGGGGACTAAATTTGATTTGCGGGGATGTTATATACTGGGCATCCGAGTTTCCGGATTTCATTTTGTACCGTTACCATTCCATACTTTACTTTATGTATGAGTTTTCCTATGTTGGTGTATGTGTGGTCAAAGAAAGGTAATTAACGAGAGCCGTGATTGGCTGATGTGGTGTAGGGAGAGAGGGACTACTATTTCAATGTATCAGGAGATGTGATTGGATGAAATTATTTGATTTATGTATAAATATTGATTCTGCTGTAAAATCATGAATTTTTATCTCATTTCGCTAATGTAAAGATTTAATGACCTAAAAAGGGGTGGTTGTTTACATTTGAATTTTGGCCAATTTTGGGGGGTATCCCCCTTCCAGCATGATTTTCTCGAAATTAAGGTGGATAACCTATGGTAAACTGTTAAAATTCTGATAGAGGAGGGTCTGACAAACATTTTGATATGTGGATTATATATAGCTAAAATGTAGGATGTTGTGTAAACCTTGCTGGAAGTTCGGTAATTTAACATGGGACCCTATGGGAAATGGAATTACTATGCTTTGACCTATAGGCCAAATACTAAATTTCTCAAAAATGCAGTTTGACCTCATTTTCTTGTTCATGCAGTCGATTTAACCTAAAATCATATCAAATTGGCCCCAAATTTTGATTCAAAGTGCCTAGAATTTTCAATATTGAAATTTCTGGAAAAAAAGGGGGGTGGTTTAAATTTGCCAAATTTTAACAAATTAATTTTGTGTATTTTGCATGGATGACTGATTTGATTCCATTGTGTTGGATATTTGAGACATTTGAAACAGTATTTACAGAATTTTACCCCAATTTTTTCGGATTTTGTGCACTTTTTACATCGTGGACTGTGAAACTTGAATTTGTAAAAGTACGCAATTCGATGTAAATTTTTGGGGATTTTCGATAAAAATTATCATATGATCTTCCCCGTACAAGTCAAAAACACACCGAATTAAGCCGAAATGTGTACAACATCATTTACCTCCAAAGTTCTACATAAAATAATAACATCATGGAATGTCTGTATTTTTGTACAGAAAATGGCATATTTAGCTTTCAAGAGTATTATTCAAAAATCAATGACTCACAAATTGATTAAAATTTTATTAGAACATGTTTATTCAATGTATAATGAACAAAACTGAAAGGCTAAACCAGGTAAAAGTCATAAAGTGTTATCAATTTACAGGCCCCTTAGACATGACCCCTAATCCAAATTTGTGCCCATTTTCAATACACTCCAGATGGGGGTAGGCATCTTTAAAGTGACATTTCTTATGAATTACTGCATGGATTTTCATGAAATTTGTGTCATTTTATTCAGAAATCAACACACTTTTGTTTGATAGCGGCTTTCCTAGTTTGATAAAGTAGTTAAATGCCTCTATAGGTCAAAGAAAGGTAATTAACGAGAGCCGTGATTGGCTGATGTGGTGTAGGGAGAGAGGGACTACTATTTCAATGTATCAGGAGCTGTGATTGGATGAAATTATTTGATTTATGTATAAATAAAGATTGATTCTGCTGTAAAATCATGAATTTTTATCTCCTTTCGCTAATGTAAAGATTTAATGACCTAAAAAGGGGTGGTTGTTTACATTTGAATCTTGGCCAATTTTGGGGGGTATCCCCCTTCCAGCATGATTTTCTCGAAATTAAGGTGGATAACCTATGGTAAACTGTTAAAATTCTGATAGAGGAGGGTCTGACAAACATTTTGATATGTGGATTATATATAGCTAAAATGTAGGATGTTGTGTAAATCTTGCTGGAAGTTCGGTAATTTAACATGGGACCCTACGGGAAATGGAATTACTATGCTTTGACCGTTTTTCACTTTCACCTATTGATTGAGAAGAATAAATATCCATATCCATCTCATCGTTATAAGTCAATATACAACAGTAGGACACGTCTACCTATGCATTATAATCCTTTCTCTGTATATATTTGATATTGTTTGATGATGTTTCCCCGTGATTCCTTAGATACGTCGATATAGCTCTCTTATACTCCGATCTTTAAATCTACTACATTATCATAGAGAATCGGTGACATGCATCAACCATGCAAGACGATCTACACGCTGTAATATTGTGGGTTGATGCAAACGTATTACGGTGTCGCTATGGATAGAGGTCAAAGGCTACTTACAGGAGATAATAAAATACATCCTCGATCCCGTTAATTGTAGATGTAATAATAGAAAGATTGTGTCAACTGTTATAGATTAAAGAGTTTATCAGTAATACGAATGATCTTTATCCATTTACTGTATATATAACCTGCTGCCATAATATTGAATCACTGAATTGCCTTTAAGACCCTCTCTTTGTTAGTTAAGAAACGGGTAGTTTTACCTTATAAAGCATGTGTTCTGCCTCAGAGTGTCAGTAACACCTGCTGTTTGAGTATATTAAAAAGATCGCAAAGTGGGGTGACCATAGCATGAACACGCAAAAAGATTGGGGTAACAACATATGGAAACAACGTAAGCAAACTGATAGAATACTTTTAGTTATTACATACGTCCATTGCGTTACTTGTTGGGGATCGCCGCCTGAATTTGCCGTCAAAATGTTATAGCATAATGATAGTAAATATTAGGGAGTGTAGGTATTCTGACACGGAGCAGTGTACGATGGGGTCTGCTCTTTCAAGAACGCTTGATTTGTCCAAGATGTTCATGTACGATTTCCACTACAATTGCATCAGGAAGCGGCATAAATCAGCAGCTAAATTGTTGATGACGGACACCGACGTATGTAGTATTATGGTATTGTTTCTATCATTGTATTAACGAGAGGTGACGCCATCATGAATGTCAATATGTTTCATAAATAATTATTATGGTGTTGACGACATGTGGCGCCATCATGAATGTTAATATGTTTATTAAAACAATACCACAACACGATGAACAAGATGCGTTTGTAAAACATTATGCCTCCCCACCGGCAACAAAGTCCGAAATAACTATTTTTACCTCAAAGGTTACCGTCAAGGTTACAAGGTCATTTGAAAGGATGTTATTGTTGAAGTACCGCATACCGGTATGCACAACCAATATTAAGTCTCTATTTCTTACGGTTCAAAAGTAATAGTTTTAAGATTGAAGTCGACAGACAGACAGGATAAAAAACAATATACTCCAAATATACTTCTAATGCAAGGTCATAAAAATAACTATCAATGTAATGTGTATGCTTTATTTGGATAATTATTCCATGGCATTTCTGAAAGTTTTTTTTTTTCGATGTCTAAGTTATTTCTACACCAAACTTTACCCAGGATTCTTTCTGGGCTAGATTTTTTTTGATTATTGTTTTACGTCACTCCACGATTATTTCACGTATATGGTGACGGCATCTGCCTGATGCATTGCATGCAAATTTAGACCGTTGCAACGGACCCACCCGAAGCAGTGAGGGATCTTTTACGTGTCACGCCTACCGTGACACGGGACCTCGGCTTTTACTGTCTCATCCGAAAGACAGAACACCGGTGTGCCCCGGGCGGGAGTCGAACCCGCGACCTCTCGATCACGAGCCGAGCACCTTATCCACTAGGCCACACCGGCTTTTCTGGGCTAGAAAAATAGCCTTATCTTTACGGACTTCGTATTTAATATAGTATTCAAATCTATGATAACAATGTGAAAAATCAGATTCGATACCAAATCCGAGTATTGCACACAAAACAAAATTGTGGAGACGTGTGTAATTAAGAAAACTTTTAAAGAGTAAATAAAATGACAAATATTGACACAATTGTCAAAATTAATGAGATGCCAGGGAACAAAGCCAAGTGCAAAATAGATATGTGTTCATATATATATATATATATATATAGAGAGAGAGAGAGAGAGAGAGATAATCCAGTATTTTGATGAATGTTACTTAAAAATTATCTTGGAATGGCAACTACTGTATCATATTACCATTTGCAATCAAGTTTGCAGTTTCAACTTTCAGTGTAATTAGATTTTTGACCACCGCGTGTAGATTATTTCACACCTGCTGGACTAGAAAAATACCTTTATCATTACGGACCTCGTGAAAATTTGCAATCAAGTTTACAGTTTCAACTTTCAGTATTGTTTGATTTTTTATCATCGCATGTAGAGGTTTTCACACCTGCTCGCACATTTTATCGAGGGGTCAGATCAACAGATGAACCATAAAAAAACTGTGATGCAAATGTACATGCTGTATTTTTTCAACATAAAAATTTACAATTTAAAATTTACACCCAAAAACGGAGTTGCTTTTAAAATACAAAAATGACATCATTGCTGCATTGCAAATATTGTGTATTCTGTGATTATCAATTATCAACCAACTGTATGTGGTGTTCTGATAAAACCTCTCGCAACAGGTAACCGTCAGATGTCAAAAGATCTCCGCGTGTCATCCCATGGTCTAACAAGACTGAACATTGAAACTGCAAACTTAATTGCAAATGGTAATATATGTTGTCTAGTTAGTTCATTTTGAATTGTAATATATAAATGGAATAAATTAAGTTGAAATACACATTAAGAGTCTTTTAATTTAGATGATATTAATGTCTTCATCACCATCAAACAAATTCCTATGTTTCTAAGGGGTACAGCTCTTCCCAGCGTAGAATGGGAAATTGTATCATATGTATAGATATATGTTGTCTGGTTATATAAATTGAATAAAGTAAATTGTAATACACATTAACAGTCTTTTAACTTAGATGATGTTAATGTCGTCATCGTCGTCGAACAAATTCCCACGTTTTTTAGGGGTAACGCTTTTTCATGGGCTGAAATGAAAGTGGGAAAATTGCTTTTAAAACAAAAGAAAAAAGAGGAGTTACTGGCTCAGTTATGTGGCAGAAGTCACCATGGAGCTATACAATACATGAATATAAATAATATACTAGAACATATAACACATTACAAAACTATTTGATTGTAGTGCAATTACGATACCGACTTAGGACGGTCATTTAATTTGACAAAAGCCAAACAAATGGTGTGGTTAACCGGTTTACGGGCCTACCTTCCCACTCACCGTAACAGCAGAACAATCAAAGGACGTACATTTAAAAATTTATAAATAATCCTCCATGTAAAGAACAAGATTAAACAGGTATCGCATATTGAGGGGTCATAAAAATATAAACACGTAAGGTATTGTAAAACACATAATGGTATAAAAATATATGCGACATCAACATGATAAACCGTGCTCTGCCAGTCTGAAAGCGAGCTAAGACCCTAGATCTGTAGGAGTCCCGACTAACAGTCAGAGGGGACGAGGTTCAGGACCATGTCTCCTCTGGAAGAGGTTTGGACAAGGCCCGTCATATAGTCCCCACCGCCGTGTTAGTCAGCGTGCAACGTTCAAGTAAAGTCTGCATAAGGCTGTAGAGGGGCCAAATACAAGACCTATAGTCTTTTTGATGATCATGAAATAGCATATGCATTCTGCATGGGGGTTCCGGGATCCGCTGTCTCTTTGGTTCCAATTTTTCACCTCGTTTATTTTATAATTTTGATCTACGTCGGGGTCGCGAATGATCGATTTCCATCGGGATGTGACCTTGATCATATGTATGAAAATTTTCTTTACTGAAGTTTATATTACCGGTTTTCATACTGACCCTCTTACGGAAGTTCTGCGTCATCCGTCATCGCATTAATACTTCTGGGTCATCTAAATTATGTAAAGTCGCGTATCTTTCAATATCCTTGACCCATTCCCGAAATTTTGCGTTTTCCCCTCTAATGAGTATCAATCTCCCAACGTATATCTCTTTTACCAATTGCGTGTTGTATTTCTTGCATTTGATGCCCAATAATCCCAATTTAATCTTGTACATTTGCTTCTGTCATGAAAAAAAATTAAACCTGAATTAAAAAAAAAATAAGCCTGAATTACAAAAATTATCGAGGAAAATATAAAGTTAACTTACTTTGATCAGGTGTCTTTTCCACCAAAAGATATTGATCAGGTTTCTTTCCCACCAAAAGATATCCTCCAGTCAGGTCACGGCGACCAAATCATGACAGGTGTTAGTGTTGCGGTTCTTTAAGTTTCTCAGCTGCAGGAGATCGTAAAATTAGTGGAAAGAGAACATTAATAAGTCAACAAAATAATAACGAATAATTGAAGCTCGATAATTTTAATAACCAAAACCAGTTTTGTTACAATATTTGAATAAGTATGATTAACTTAAACAGTAAGTGATTCAATTTCAGAAACAATCAAATGTACCAATTAGACAACGTAAAATAGAAATCAGAATTAAACCAGTTACTTTTAAAATGCATCAAATAAATAAATAGATAGATAGATCCTAACAAAGGGGGAGATTCACCGTACTTAGTTGCCAAATAATCTTCCGTGCTAGCAAATATGAATTTCGTTTATATCGTAAGTCTATCAAATATGGTGAATCTGACCAGGTAATGGCGGTCTAGGCTTATATACGAAATGTTTTTATATAACTTTTGGTAATGACTATTGTATTGTTTATCCGTGCACAAAACACATTACAGCCATTGTATCAGACGCCATTGCGTCAATCATCATATCAATACATGTATTAATGCACATCTGCCCGTAGGCCATTAGGCGGATCTAAGTTTAGTTGTGTGGCAGTTAGTAAAAGGGGTGCGTAAGATGGTTATCTTACACTGAGAGTTCGTCGACTTCTAGAATGTCTTTGATGATCTTGACGTCACCTCTCTTGTCTTCGCAAGTCTTTTGCCATTCTCGATAAAACCAGGCCACTCGTCGGGGTGGTGGTCTTATGATAACATCTTTCAGGTTGATCAATTAGGTCCTGCTTCGACCATGTTCAATTCGTGTCGATCAGGTTCGAATCTATGACCTGTGCTTTCGAAGACGTGACGTCGATAGCTTAAGACAGAGACTCGTATGAACAAAATATTTACAAATTGACAATTACTATTACTATTGACAACAATAGATAGAACGAAGTTTCGAATAATACGTGGGCAAAATATTCAAGAGTTCTTGTTTCATGTAGGCTGTAGGCACACAAGTCTTATGAAAACGACACAGTAACGTGATGATGTCCAGAAAAATAGTTCCCGTCTTGTAACACATTGTTCTCGATCCTTTCGAAATGATAATCACATGCTTCTCCCTGGAAACATCCATTACATTTACGTAGTCTCGTGTTCATACACAGTGCCAGTTTGGTCATCGGTCGAATGTCTTCACACATCTTGTTCGTCTAGCATTCAACGGTGAAATGAAAGAAAACTTTCGTTTTTAAAAACCTCGTTAAAGTTTTTTTTTTTCGACCAACGCCTAACGATTATTCTTTTTTATATTTTGCATAAATGGATTCTTTGTCGAGTTTTCTTCCTCTTAACAGTTTTAATGTGACAAACTAAGCCCAATTGATAGAGTTTTTCTAATATTACATGAGATGATGGATGTGCTATATTTTGTTATAATCATTAATCGTTTTATACTACACTGAGATATATCAAAATTTGCACTAATAAATGGTTGAGACGCGACACATAAGCATCATTCATAAATCCAGAGACATGTTATGTCTCTGTTAAACAATTCATGTATGTTTACTATTATGGAGACCAAATGTAAAGGGGAGTTCTTTAATGTACTCCTATAGATTTTGACTGTTTCTCCTGAAGGGACAAAGGTAACAAAATTTATTTCCAATTATGAATCCAATTTAATTTTGCAATTAGTTGGATTCTAACCGAGATCCTCATAATACCCCTTGCAACATTATACTTACATCAAGTCTGTCATTCTTTTCTGGGTGAATTCTTGTTGTCTGATGTATCATAGTCAGATTTTGGATAATTTCAAAGATACATCAAAACCATGAATGTATTTTGTAAATTTGCAGATGTTATAACGCATTGAGGTCTGTTGTGCTAACCACTGTATCATCATTTGAGTCATTAATATTATGGTTCAAAAAGAAATGCTCATCCACGTCTTTTAATAGTTCAATTTTGTTACTCTGTACAAAGAAAATATATACTTCTTTTTCATTATTCACCGACTGGCTCCGACGAAAACAATGAAGAGAAGACAGATCCTATCGCCAAAAAAAAAAAAAAAATCCCAATAAAACAGAAGACATCTGACAAAGCTGTATGACACAAATCCTCAAGGATCTGCAAACAAAAAAGTGACAACAGCAGAATATACATGGAACATTACAAAAATATTCGATTGTGCTGCGATACCGACTTATGGCGGTTAAATGAAATAACAAACGTCACTCAATTGGTGTGGTTAAACGGGTTACGGGCGCCCACCTTCCCACTCACCGCAAAAGCAGCACAATCAAAGGATACTCATTTAAAAATTTATAAATAATCCTCCATATAGAGAACACAGATCAGCAGGTTTCTCAAGGAGAGAGGTCATAAAAATTAATTACACACGAAAAAATCATATGATTTAGAAATCAAATGATAAGTAAAAGTGTTTCCTGCTGTTCGTGAGAGTTTAATATATCGTGTAGAAAATTCATAAACTAATGCATAAATAAATTTCCATAATTATATTGCCTAAATAGGTTTTTGAGGAGGAAGTTTTTAAGATAATTTTTATGAGTTCCTGTAACATTATAGAAGCCTAAAGGGTTTTGTGTATACTGCAAAAAGACTATCAAACGAGGAAAACTCAGAAAACATAATGAGAAAAGAACAAGCTGCATATGATTGGGCTTCAAAACTTGGAGAGATTAGATGATATACATGATTACAATCTGAAGGCACTAGTCGAAAAAGGGAATTGATGCGCGAAAGACAACCAAAAAACTGAAGACAAAGTCCGAATTTGTTCATCTTGGAAAAGTTTTTTGTCCAAGTACTTTTCAAAGCACAAGTTTGATTATAAAACAGAGAACTCTTAAAACTGAAATTGATGGCTACTCGGGCGAAGGAGATTCCACATGATACTGAATTTAAAGACTTGCTACCTAGATTTAGAGATTGAGAGGATGAGGATTTGTATCGAACTTACAAGGCATTATTCAGATAGGATTTAGACACTTCAACTTCAGAAGCCATTAAAAAGCAAGCAAGATGAAGTCAGTAAAATTGCTATGAAACGAGACAGCAAGACTGTAAATAACATTCAGCAGTTTAATTTCAGAAGTTGTACCTGTAGAGGATATGTTTACAAGGAATTCAAAGAAAGAAGAAAAAGAACAACATGGGTTGAAGGTAATGCTGGTTGCAATTATTCTGAGATCTATCAAATTTCAGTGGATACTATACTGAGACACTACAAGATGTCAAATATAAAGAAGTGAAAATGTTTAAGGCCGCATATAAACAAAGATCAAATGAAATAAAACTCCTCTTAAATTATCGAAAAGAATTTGGTATTAACGATTGTAACAAGTTCCATTTTGCAACGAAATCGTCTTTTCTCACGTTGATCGGGCTGGCTTCAATTAGACAGGTTATCGTCATTTTATGCCAGTCAAGACATAAGTCCTGTCGATAGAAAAATCTTCTTGGATCACATTGGGCATTAAGAGGCAGTAAATAAAGACAATTATCAGTGTCCTTAAGGTGTTAGAACCGTGCTAATTATGGAGAAAAAGCTGAAAAGTGTCGATGAATGCGAGTATGTGTATATCGGATAAATACTTCGATGATTTTTTTGTTTAGTGTGTGATTAATAGGTGCAACGTATGAGAATAAAAATACAGCAACAGCATGATTGTAAGTCAGTTTGAACCTTTATCAATTGCCAAATTATGACCAACTAAGCATTATAAGGAGTAACATTTTCGAAGATGAACTGAATAAGACGTTGTTTCTTGTAATAAGAACGAAAAGGTAAGTGATGTGGTATGTAAAGATAAGATTAATAGATAAATTTGTTTTAGCAAAGAGTTTTCTTTAAATTTTTTTTATGCGTTCGCCATTAAACGGAGCATAATATGCTATACCTTCTTTCATCCGTCAGCCTGTTTGTCAGGAACTTGTAGACAAGATGCAGACTGAACATATGATTGTCATGCTGAGACATACGATCGTCATGATGAGCGATATGATTGTCATACCTATGATTGTCATGATGAGACAAAGACGCCTATTGTTTCTGAAGATCAGAAGTCAAGACTATAGTACCATTTAGAAAAGGAATGTAACGAAAAAATATAAAAAAAAATACGTGGAGACTGATGTTTATTCTTGTTACATACATTGCCAATTATTAATAGTCTGTAATTTATGTGTAACTTGCGATGGTTTCATTTTAAGGTTCATACATACATCATCTGCGAAACTTGCCAATTCAAAAACAAATCACTTGTCAAATCTAATTGATTTTATAATAAGAAAGGGATGTAATTATTGTATCATAGTAACATATAGGTCATCGTGCTTCCAATGAAAATCGGCCTGCCATAGAGGTTCATATCCCTCATCGTCTACAGTTTCAATATCTTGAACCAATATCTTAATAACGCCTTTTTATAAGAAGCTAAATGCATGAAAGAATACTCACACTCTTCAGATATTGAAAGAGTGTTTCATACCAATAGAGAGTAAGAAGTAACCCAATGTTGATTTGACGGTCTCTGTAAAATAGCATATACTTCGTTATGTGATACCCTTTTCTTGTTGTCATCGATTCATAAGACCAACAGTGTAATATTTCTTTAAAGTACTTAGAACATGATACTGAGAAACAAAATTTCCAGCTTATTTTCGGTTCATGTATTTTTCAGAAAACACTGAAAAGTGTGGTCATTGACTGTTATGAAAAAAAAACACTCGCCTTTTCAAAATCTAATATTCATTACCATTTTGATTTATGTAGACTGTTCCTTTATAATCTCCTTGTACTTTGTTTTATCATCCCAGCTTCAGCAAAGTGGACTTTCATTTGCTGGTTACCTATAAAATGTTTAACTGTTGACATTATAACCAGCATTAAGAATTTAAAGCATAAGGCTCTCATTTTTTTTGTGTGTGTGTGTGGAAAGGTGGGAATGTGAAGATGTGTTCAGTAAAATGAATCAAAGTATATAAAATAATTCTTCAAATACAAGTAATTTTTTGTATGAACAAAAAGATCTGGATATCTAAATAACTTAACACTTGTCAAACAAAATACTAATGGGGATCCTCAATCTCTAGTAAATCTATTAGTTCAAACAGTAACATATAAATATATTTCATAGCCAAAGTTCTGAGGTTTTCAATACTACAGACAACAACAATGCTGAGATATGACAATAGCTTACTGGACTTTCTTTCCCCCAAGAGCTAAAACTTAAACAATTCCACTCCTTATTGGAGAAAACGTATTATTTAAAACTTAGAAAATCATCTATGCCAATAATTTCCTTTTTTCCATTATGTACATGTATACTAATACCATTTGAAAAGATTACCTGATGATTTATAGTAATTATTCACTAAAGCAATGCATATTATATGGGCTTCAGGATATGTGTCATTGAACTTCAAGACCTATAACAAAAACAATTAAATAAATAAAATAAAATATGTGAACAAAATGAATAAATCTTCATATTATATTAAGATATATTAAGCAAGACTTCTCAGTAAAGGACGAAGAAAGATAAATTTGCACGCATTTTGAAGGGTCTGGCTTTCTTTTTTTTTTTTTTTATTCCCGATCAAATAGATATCAGCCCGTATTACTTATTTAATGAAATTTCGAAAAATGTTTGAAGTGTTGGAACTCTGAAATTCCAGTAACCAGAAAATTAAAGACTATACGTTGTTAGGGGTGGAGCGGGACATTTCCATCAGCCAACAAGAACACACCACCAGATCGGAGGAAATTCGGGGGGAAATATTATGGGCATATAGTTAAGTTCGTGTAATAGAAAACTACCATTTGTAATGTCTTTTTGGGTTGCCTCGAAGTACAAAGTGTTATTTCGGTGATTTATATTGTTACATACCTTGATTTTAGCTGTTTTTAATGATATAAATACCTCGGTTCACGGCAATATAGTTTTTATTTGGCAGCACTCTGTGCAAAGCCTCTGTAGCGAAGACTGAATCTATACCGGTAGTTCTTTTTTAATTGTTTTGGTCATTCCTTGTCGCAATCAAGGAACAAGATTTCCTCATTTTAGTTGGTTCTGACTAGAAGTTCTTGTTTATCTCGACCAGCACATCCTCCTCTTTCTATAGGTCGTCTTGACGTAGTTTTTTCCACTCCACTTCTTGTCTTTTTGATGATTTCAGTTCTCCTAGACAAAGATTTTCATCCTGTTTCTTTTGAGGAACTGAACAGGCTTATGATGGTGCATTGATGCACTTTGCGCTTTTGGCTACTGCCAAGGTCTCCAAAGTGGTGCTCGCAACTTCGGTTTGTCAGGGGAGCAAATTGCAATCTGGCAAGAGCTTCGTTTGATAGAGGTTGATTATACAACTGGTTTTTAAACGATAGCAATTATCCCCTTGCTAACTGTGGTAATTGTAGAAAATAAGATATCACGGTTTTTGTCTGCCAGTATGAACACTGCGCTGATGAAACGTTTCCTATGGGGAATGTCCGAGATATTCAGTTGATCTTCCTTTGTTCAGTGATGATCTTTTTAGTAGATTTGCTGTTGTAATGGCACGTCTCCAAATACAACTTCAAGTTTAAAATATGTTGATGCTTCTCAAGATATGATATACCGAAACATGTAATCTGGTTCCAAAATGGACCGGTCACTTTCAAGCACATAAGGCCAACGCACTGAATAAAAATTGTGTCTATATCTGACTCGATTCGATTTTGTGGCTTGGTGTTATCCAACACAGCAAAGAAGTCATGTCGAATAACCATTATCTCTGCTGCTGCTGTCTGGAGAACTCCATTGAAACGGTTGTCCCGATAGTCCCCAATGATAGACTTAATACCTTTTGCAGAACAATGGGCTTCCCATATGTTTCGAACGCCATGGTGATCGCCTACTGGATAAACATTTTTCTAATTGAACTGCAGTCTAAAGTATGTCACATTAAAGTGATGTATAGTATGATTTACAGTACTTCTAATTTTGAATAGCTCCATATATCATTGAATCATTTCTTTACAATAATTTAAATTAATATTACAGTATATATCAAACTTTCATTTATGTTTTTAAATATATTACTATATATAACAAATATATATGGATAAAGCTGTTTTCCTAATGAATTTTTTCCTTTCATTGATAATCATGTCCAATAAAAAAAAAGTCCAAGTTTACAGATTCATCGGACCGGGATTCACCCAGGGGCGACAGCTCAGTAAACTCAAGCCCCATCCCATACTTAACCCAATATTATTTCTCATTAAATTTACAAAAAAAAAAAATATTAGTGTTTATTACTTGACGAGCATCCAGTAGGATTAAACTAAACGGTGCTTCTACGTGTATAAAATATTTCATTTACCACCATAACCTAAATATATGTCTTAACACTCTTTGTTTATCTAACTTGCGGAATTTTGACATATTTATATAATAATCAAATGAATAAAAATGCCTCGGGTTACGATATATTTCCTAAAAGTAAAACAACAATGGAGGTCATTTGAGGCCGATACGGCAAGATCGAGCGAGATCAAGAAAAGATAACGTTAATCATAAACAGTATTGTATGTGTTGATATTACAA
Organism: Pteria penguin; assembly: GCA_035048485.1. Taxonomy (NCBI): domain Eukaryota; kingdom Metazoa; phylum Mollusca; class Bivalvia; order Pterioida; family Pteriidae; genus Pteria; species Pteria penguin. The sequence continues at coordinate 54,011,814 of CM068584.1, read as the reverse complement.
ATACTGCCTTTAATGTTATTCTATTTAGATTTCAATCCCATTTTATCCGTTGGTTACATAAACCACGTATAATTTATTCATGTTGACTAAATTATTCAAAATGGCGACAGTGACGCTACCTGAGAATCGCGGCACATATAAACAATCGGCATTTCATCAATTTTATATCACAAATCGAGGCACTGAGTGTTAACGTATTTTAATATTTTATATATCAAAATAATCATTAGAATATGTACTTTCGTGACGTATATGAACCGTAAAGACATGCCTTGTAGACTTCCTGATACACGTGCTCGGTTCACAGGTGATATACTGGCAAGGTTCAAACACGGGTGAACAGATAATTATTTTTTCTGATTGGCTGCCAACTCTCAGGAATATTAGGTGAGTGGAATTTGCATTTGATTATACCTACTCAAAATGCAAATACATTCTGTTTCTGTGTTTGGCGAGATCGTCGATTTCTGTCGATTTTTAACTTTCCACTCGCCGTTAAGAAGATCTCTTCAGTTTTATAGATATATAAAAATTACGTATTTAGAATGGAAATTTTATCTTTCTGATGCTATTAACGGGTTTGGTATGTGAAACGCAAGAAAAGAGATATGATCAGTTAAATGGGACATGGTATGCAATTTCCAAAAATTCCACTGCGATCGCGCGGTCAACTAGGGTTGCTGTTTCTTGGGATCGAATCAGATATGAGTCAAACTGTGCATAATTACACATTTAATAGTAATTAATAACCTGTGTAAATTTCATTTCATAATGTACAACTTCATCACCGAATGACTGATTGTCGCAGGTTGTTCATATATGCTAGATGATGCACGGTTTGTCATTGGCGGACTGTTTGTCCCAGGTGGTCATTTGTGCTGAAATTGGTCATCGACAAAATCTACAGCTTATGTAGTATCATTTGTGTCCGCATGACGCTTGCGTTTGTTTATAGTTTGGTGGGGATTTAATAGAGAAACCATGGAAAAAGATAAGATTCATTTTCACAGCCACCCACCCTCCAGGGAATGTCTAAACGGACCTGGCAATACACTATGGGTCTCCGACAGCAATGCACTGGAGTAGCTGCAAAAATATACTCGGACTATAAAGGAAAGAAATACACTAATCTGCAAATTAAGTCAAATCGGGTACCAAGCAAAAAGACAATAATAATACAGTCCAGGACATGCAAATACTCTCCAAGTATAACCGATGGACCCATAAGCCACCGCCTTCTCTTATAAACATATATTAACAATTTTATGCATTCAACAAAGAGAAACAATGCTAAGGTTATGCAATTCAATACATATATAATTATATATACATATAATATGAGGGCCAAGCAAGACCAAGCCGATTGATCGAGATCGGGCCCATCCGACTGATGTTTAGCTGAAAAAGGCCAAAATGGGGGGTTGAACATAATGAAACCGCAGTTTGAAAATGCCCTCAGCAACCAAGATCTCGTCCTCCAACGACACGGGTTGCAACCCACGGCAAACAGGACGCCTCATTTGGTCTATAACCGCGACCAGCAAGAGGGTGCTAGAGATTCCCCGGGTGCTTCATACGACACGCAAGATGTATGGGGGTCCTATTCTTATCACCCCGGGGACCCCACGGGGGCAAATGTTTAAAGTATGACACCATTTGCAATAACATCATATCTAATTTTTTTATAGATGAAAACATTACATGACGTATTTGAAATGGAAGGACAGTCCAGTACTCCCTACAACGCTGCTTTGAAAGTTATGGTGTGTGGCATATATCAGGTGATGCAATACAAAAAAAGCTAGTGGAGACCTAAGAGAATCTGTGACCATTTGGTTTCCTGACGATATTCACCAGAAGACTTTTTAGGAAAAAGACCCAAAGGGGAACAAACCAGATGGAGAAACGGTTTATCAGCACAAGGCCCGAATATGCGCTTCAGTTCAATCTCTTTAGATATCTTTCGGATTAGACAGTAAAAACCGAGGCCCCGTGTCATGGTAAGGATGGCACGTTAAAGACCCCTCGCTGCTTCGGGTGGGTCCGTTGCAAAGGTCAAACTTTCTGATAAAACGGACATTCTTTGGATGATGCACAATGATGTCCTTTACAGTTTGAGCATTTGATTTCTGCACAACAAGGATCATATTCATCAACATCCGTATCAACATGTCCACAGCGATCGCACGTTTACGTCCTCTACAGATGCGTTGACCATGGCCAAATTTCTGGCAGGTAAAACAGCGTAGAAGAGACGGATAATACACGTGGCAGAGTTTGATAGTTGCTGGCACCGCCGGTGTATTAAACGTTCAAGAAAGGTTCTTGTTTTTATCTATACCATTTTCTTTATAATGAAACGTCTAACATCTCCGACGTTCTGGCTTTTCAACTCATTAAGGATGACATCGTCAGACAAAAGACCCAAATTTCTATCCTTGTCTCTCAGAATACCTTGACAAGTATTAAGATATGTATGTGGAAATTTATGTGGATGTACCTTCACTGGTATTTCTCCGATATGATCACGTCATTAAATTAATGCTTTGTTGCTTCTTAGCACATTCGCCAAGAAGATTGCCGTTCCGCTGATTTGTTATATTTTAAACTGTTCCAGCTATACCTTGAATGGTGTTATCTACTAAGAACGGGGAAGCTTTCGACAAAGCATTATCCTCTGATGATATAACTAAAAATCTGTCCCAATCGTTATCTCCTGGTTAAGGGATCTCAGAACATTCAGCTAAACGTTTTCTTTCGGTAAGAGTTTGGTGGTTTGTGTTTGGAGTATCCATGAAAAAAAATATATTTCATTCTCACAACCACACACCCTCCTGGGAGTGTGCACTGGAGTGACTGCAAGAGTATAAGCCACCGCCTTCTCAAATAATACAAATATTGTTGAGATATACAATATAATCAGATACGAAAAACAGAATTGGTATGTTTACTTTTCTAAACATCGAAACAAACGTTGTACGAGGGCTCGGCATGACAAAGGTGATTGAACAGAATCGGGCCCATCCGACCGCCAGTCTAGCTGAAGTAAGGGCCAAAGTGGAGTGTTAGACACGAACAAACCGCAGTTTGAAAATGCCCTCGGCCACCAGGATCCCATCCTCCAACGAGACGAGATGCATCCCACGGCAAGCAGGATGCCTCATATGGTCTAAAACCGAGACCAGCAATAGGGTGCTTGGGAATCTTAAGTAAGAATTCCCCGGGTTCCTCGTTTGGTCGCCTCATGCGACACGCAAGAGATACGGAGGTCTTATTCTCATCACCTCGGGGACCCCACGAAGACACAAGGTACAGAAAACATATTTGCAACTGCAACTGGAACACGTACAGACATAATACATTGAACCACTACACGGCTAACACACAGTAACATCACCATCGCAGAAATTGTTGCCGCATTTTTTTTTTTTACAGTTTCTGAGTTGGCGAATTCCCCATGGTCTGGGGATTAAAAAAAGAAAGAAAATGATATCAGACCTGTTCTGGATTTTCGTATTTTAGGAGTTATCCGAGGTAAAGATATGTCCATTTCTATACTGTTTACTGGATGAATATATGATGAAATTTCATATAAAGTATGTATTTTACAATGTACAAGTAAAAGTGAAGCACTTGACTCGTTTCAGCCCTAAAGCGTAATACTTTGCTACTTGCCCTGCATGTCCCTAGGCGGATTCTTCATATGTCCTATTCCTATTCTGTGGGTTGGACCTAGTGAGTGCCTCCAAACAGCAAATCATCCAAATATAAATTTTACTGAATAAGTAATAAATCACACCTACAGGCAAATAACAATGAAAGCAAACAGTTTCAAGAAATAATAATTTTCATTACATGTACAGATTCATAATCCCCCACACCAATTATTCAAACTTCACATAAGATTTCAGTTCATTAACTGTCTAGTTGTGCTTTCAGTTTTTTGTTTTGGTTTTTTTTTAGGGTAATTTTTTTTTCTGTTACTGCGTCATTGAATCCGCTCTCCGAAATTTCTTTTCCATTTTTCTTACACCATGCGTTAACTTAGTCTAAAAATAGAAATATAATACTGAGTTTTATATTTCTTGTTTGTTTACAGTTCTCTATTACCATGCATTCATAAAATTACGTGTATAATTCGATCTATATAAATGTAAACAACGTTAGATGTAATCCGCCAGGACGACCGCGTCATCACAACTCATGAATATTCATGTAAGGAGGTGGTGCGTCGATTATAAATAAAATCATGCTGTCCATGTAGTGTTACTGTCATTTTTTAAACGTTCTCGAAGGATCAGGAGTGTCTTATGGACAACTGGTTTCGGGGCCGGGGGTGGTATGTGCAGGTGTCTTAGGGAGTAATTTTTACGGAAAGGAAGGGGGGGAGGAAGACTTTGCAAAAGAACAAAGTAAATAAAACCCAAAGCCAAAGGGATCGGGAATAAGTGAAAATGGAGGTGTAGTATATATGGTAGCGTCCTTAGGAACTTTTTAGTGTGTTTTATATGTAGTATATTTGGTTGCGAAAGTATTTGGTACTTCTTGCGAAAGTATTTGGTACTTCCATCCCCATGAATGCCAAATTTCATGGTACATGGTTAATAAATAATAATAATAATAAATAAATAGATACATAATAAATAAAATAAAAAAGAAAAATAATAATCATATTGGCCAAAACATTTTCCGGCTCTAAAAATCGACAGAACAGTTTTCCAGCTCACACCAGTCTTCCTGCACCCCTCCCCCATAAAAATCAAATGGCTGCTTCCTTAATCGATGGAAAAAGCAGCGATTTCATGGTATCATAATGCTTTTAATAACAGTAAAAAGTAAATAATGTGAAAACAACAAGACTCCATATATATGAGATGCTGTACTAGCTTTCCCATATTTTACAACTACTGAATGAAGCATTTTAAAATGTTTTAGCTGTCAGATACCAAAACAAATACAATTTAGAATATACACAACTAAATGATCTATAACTTTTAACATGCTACACTACTAATAATCTGATATAAATTACAAGGTCAGTGTGGCAGATGACAAGGTCAGTCTGGAATATCCCCTATCATTAAGGCCATTATTGCCCTTTCTACACGTCTACAACATAACATGCTACACTCTTAATGTTGTGAATGACAACTTTCAGTGATATAATACAGTCAGTCTGGCAGATGACAAGGTCAGTCTAGTATATCCCCTAACATTAAGGTCATATATGCATGCCACCTACACATCTATAACATACCGGTAACATGCTACACTCCTAATGATGTGAATGACAAATTTTAGTGATATAATACAAAGTCAGTCTGGCAGATGACAAAGTCAGTCTAGTATATCCCCTATCATTACACTTTATAACATAACACATTATACTCTTAATGATCTGAATGACATGTAGTCAGTGAAATAATACAAAGTCAGTGTGGCAGATGACAAGGTCAGTCTAGTATATCCCCTAACATTAAGGTCATATATGCCACTTTTGCACATCTATAACATAGCATTCTCCACTCCTAATGATGTGAATGACAACTTTCAGTGATATAATACAAGGTCAGTCTGGCAGATGACAAGGTCAGTCTGGCATATCCCTTAACATTAAGGTCATATATGCCACTTCTACATAGCTATAACATAGCATTCTCCACTCCTAATGATGTGAATGACAACTTTCAGTGATATAATACAAAGTTAATCTGGCAGATGACATGGCAGTCTGGCATATCCCCTCACATTAAGGTCATATATGCCACTTTTGCACATCTATAACATAGCATGCTACGCTCCTAATGATGTGAATGACAACTTTCAGTGATATAATACAAGGTCAGTCTGGCATATCCCTTAACATTAAGGTCATATATGCCACTTCTACATAGCTATAACATAGCATTCTCCACTCCTAATGATGTGAATGACAACATTCAGTGATATAATACAAAGTTAATCTGGCAGATGACATGGCAGTCTGGCATATCCCCTCACATTAAGGTCATATATGCCACTTTTGCACATCTATAACATAGCATGCTACGCTCCTAATGATGTGAATGACAACTTTCAGTGATATAATACAAGGTCAGTCTGGCATATCCCTTAACATTAAGGTCATATATGCCACTTCTACATAGCTATAACATAGCATGCTACACTCCTAATGATGTGAATGACAACTTTCAGTGATATAATACAAAGTCAGTCTGGCAGATGACAAGGTCAGTCTGGCATATCCCTTAACATTAAGGTCATATATGCCACTTCTACATAGCTATAACATAACATGCTACACTCCAAATGATGTGAATGACAACCTTCAGTGATATAATACAAGGTCAGTCTAGCAGATGTTAAGGTCAGTCTGGAATATCCCCTATATCACAAGGCCGATATATTGCCACTATAACACAACATATTATACTCCTAATGAACTGAATGACATGTAGTCAGTGATATAATACAAGGTCAACTGGCATGTCTCTTATTATCAAGGTTGTAAAAATATGTTTGGAAGCTTTACATGTATAACACGACCAGTCTGGTTATGACAATTTAGTCTACCATATTGCTATAATTATGATAAAATATACAATTTCTTTTTTTTTTTACACATGTTTAAAAAGTATATTCATTTTTCATTTATTGTTTTCTTGCAAGTACATGTAGTGGACTATTTTCTCCTGAGTATCTTTGGTCCTGAAAACAAAACAGAAAAAAATGTTTATATGTAACGGAGAACTTTATCTTTAGACATGAAGCTAAAACCAAATAAAATTAATACTTTTAATTCTTAAATTACTTTTCAATGCAAGTGACTAGATTTATATGATCTTCATTACCTTTTAAATGATCAGCAAAACTTTTTCTTTTGGTTCCTGACTGTGTTGAATTTTCATTTTCCCCCTTAAAGTAAGAAATCAAATCAAATTTACATGTAATATTTATTAACATCCCAAGAACCAAGTCCTTCTTTCCAGCAAGACCATTATCTGTCTTACTGACCCATCTGGTCCATCTTTGCTCTCTGTGAAAATCACAGATAAACACAAACTACCTGTTAAAGAGTAAGAAGTTATACAGACATATATTATCTGAAGTTAAAGAGGGTTTTATAAGTGTATAAACAACAAAGTTTCTATGAGGGCAAAACTTCAAAATTAATGAAATTAATTGTACTTCACATAATTACGATTAAAATTGACAGTTTGGTATTAAAATATTAGTATTACAAATTCAATTTCTCTTCATAAATTCATTCATAGTAGTGCACATGTGAACACAGACATAAATATGTACCTGGAAATGTCTCCTCTATAGCAACTATTTCTCTCCCGCAAAAATCAGTCATAAAAAAATTGTGGTTCCCAATGCCAATCTGCTGGTTTGTCTGCTGCATTCTCAACCCATTTCTGTACAGTTTGGAGCCCGTGAATGATGGAACTTTTTGTTTCATGTTGGACCAGAAATTCTGCCACTACGCTATATCCCACATTTGTTTTTACGGCAAGGAAGAAAAGTGGGAGGGCATATTTGGTTGTCCTATACGTGGCATCCAGTAGGCAAAGGGAATTTCCATACCTACAATATTCTAAGGTAATTTAGAAGATATAGACTTTATTCCATTGATGTTTTTTTAATAATTGTTAAGAACTTATTTTTTATTTTACAAATTCATTGCTCACAAGATAGTTTTCATAATACTGTAATGGAAATCTATTATAAACATCCAACAATGTTGAGATTGCTCGTTGTTTTGAAAACACATACTATGAAGTATATATACCGGTAATAAGAAGTTTCATATAAACCTGTACAAAAGATGGCGCTGAAATTCAGTTTGGTGACAAAAGAAAAACTCTGTTGTCTCCATTTTTTGTATTTGTGGAAACACTTCATCCTCATCATCCTGTTCCACACACTCTACCCCTTTCAGGATATCAGTTTCACTAGTTGTTGAAGATTCAGATGCGGGCATAAAGAAGAAATGGTCCTTTGGATAATTATCCTGCCACTCTACAACTTTTTGCAGCAGGTTTTCCTGGTCTATCTTGGAATTTCTACACATAAAGAGGATGTGTTTTGTGAAATACTTCTAATGCCCCCAAAAATGCAGTCAATGTTCAGTATTGGAAAAGTAGGTCAAAGATCATAGTCAGTCAAAGCTACAAGGAATACACGTTTTAAATCAAACCTTATTTATTAATGTGCACAAGATATAATCTATGTTAACATTAATGCAAAAGAGTTTTGCCTCAAGCAGGCTGCATGAAAAATGGGCCGAAAATTGTATGCCCAAAACCTATAGTTCCAGAAGCATAAAAATGTCCTTATAATCTTTTCTTCATACAAACACAATAGTAAAGAAAAACATTGTACATCAGTATAGATATGACATTGCTTAAGCAAACAACACAATTATATAATACATGTTACATATTTACCTCAACCGTAATTGAGCAAGATAGATGTGCGTTTTGATTGTCCCATCAGTAGGGTAATATGCAGCATCTGAAAGTGCTGGTCTCTTCATCTCTTTGAAAAGCATGGTGTCAACAAAAACTTGCAAATGGCGGCGCATTTCAGAAACACTTGTAACACCATGTCCTACTAGTTCCCCAATTTTGCCCCTTATTTCCTTGGACAAAGGGTTCATGAAGCCTGTGAGCTATGGAATAAGAAAGAAATCTTTCAATGATATTTCATACAAAAGTTTAGTCATTGACAGATGAATTTAAAGCATATACTTTTAATTTAATCAATAGCAATGTGTTTTATTTGATACTTACTTCTCCAATTAGATGAGTTGATTCATGATTATCATCTTTGGGCAGTAATATATATATTCGCCTCTGTTTTTTGGTTCACAATTTGCTGAAAGATCATCTCTAAGTCTCTCACTGCATTTCCTCTTCAATTTCTCTGTGTTTTTCTGTATCTGTATAAATCATCAAAACATAATCAAAAATGCAAATACAAACTTAAATCTGCTTTCTTTAAATCATAAATTATTATTCATATTCAGGTGGTGTAATGGTCTTTCAGTGTGCTGTCCAACCCTTAACTGTGTTAATCAATTACAACAGAATTTAAAATACTGACCTGGTAGTCAGGAAAAAAACAGAACATCTTTCATTATGATCTTTGCTGGGCAGTTTTTCTTTTTAGTTGCTTGAAGCACTTGCCTGTGCTTCTGTGGGACTGGATGATCTCCCTTTCAAGCAATAAAAATAAACATACCTGTTTACATCTACACCAATAATTTAGATAATTATAGATAAAATTTACCAAAATGTGTCATTTAGGTCATCAGATGATGAATGCCCTTCCTGGAGCTTATAACTTTCTAGCAATACCCTTTTTTTATTTAAAGTGCAATTACAATTTACTATACATTGATCATATTATGTATTAACATTTCCTAATGAATTTATATTAGTATCTTTTAATCAATAAAACGAATAACATATGCCAAGATAAATTTATGACCCTTTAAATATATCACAGACTACATGGTATTCACATTATTCAGATTGTAATATGTTGATAAACATGTGTATAAGTGGCATAAATGACCTTAATGATATGGTATATGCCAGACTGACCTTGTCATCTGCCAGACTGACTTTGTATTATATCACTGAAAGTTGTCAGTCACATCATTAGGAGTGTAGCGTGCTATGTTATAGCTATGTAGAAGTGGCATATATGACCTTAATGTTAGGGGATATACTAGACTGACCTTGTCATCTGCCAGACTGACCTTGTATTATATCACTGAAAGTTGTCATTCACATCATTTGGGAGTGTAGCATGTTATTTTATAGATGTGTAGAAGTGGTATAAATGACCTTAATGATAGGGGATATGCCAGACTGACCTTGTCATCTGCCACACTGACCTTGTATTATATCACTAAAAGTTGTCATTCACATCATTAAGAGTGTAGCATGTTATGTTGTAGACGTGTAGAAAGGGCATATATGGCCTTAATGATAGGGGATATGCCAGACTGCCAGACTGACTTTGTATTATATCACTGAAAGTTGTCATTCACATCATTTGGAGTGTAGCATGTTATGTTATAGCTATGTAGAAGTGGCATATATGACCTTAATGTTCGGAGATATGCAGAATGACCTTGTCATCTGCCAGGCTGACCTTGTATTATATCACTAAAATTTGTAATTTATATCAGATTATTAGTAGTGTAGCATGTTAAATGTTATAGATCATTTAGATGTGTATATTATAAATTGTATTTGTTTTTTATATGTGACAGATTAAAATTTTAAAAATGATGCATTCAGTAGTTGCAAGATATGAGAAAGCTAAAGCATCTCATGTATGGAGGCTTGTTGTTTTTACATTTATCTAGTTTTTATTATGATTTAAGGGATTATGATATCATGATTTGGTGAACTGACAAATACATGAATTATATAGATTTATATGCATGTTCAAAAAAGCTCGAACTCTACTCACTTATAGCAAAACCTCTCTTTTTTCCTCTCCTCCTTCTTCTTTTTATGTTTATCTTTACCATAGATACAATGCCTTTCATATCTTGCCAAGATAATGAAAGGAGTTCCATCATATGGTACAATGCAGGTATCCCCAACATCATGGAACCTTACTCTAGCTTTCTCATTTATACCTACAAGAATTCCTTAAATTCATTTCATGCTACAATTTTAAGATAATATGTATGCTTGCAAATTTCTATTTGAAATTTTATTTAAAATGATGGGATGTCCATATAAAATTAAACATAATTAATAAATTTCACAAGGTATAAGATAATGTTATAGCACAAATACCTTTTAGTATGTATAGATACATTATTTTCATTTATAATTTGTAATTCATTTGTAAAGATTCAAAACCTTTCCACGTATATTTGAAAAGACATGTTTTTTAAATCTATTTCCTGAAATAGAGCCCTGTTTTTTCCTTTATCACGTTTATTTCATTAATCTTTGATTATAAAAGGTTGAATAGATATTAATTTTAAAAATGCTTTGCCATCAACACCCACCATCAACAACATATACAGGTAAAGAGGTAAATTAACATATATTTGCTATTGGAATTTGGATGCAAGATTTAACATGTATGTGATATTTTTATCATCTGACATTAATGCATACATTCGATAAGGATATCAAAATGTCTAGCACTACTGGAGTTCTTTGAGTCAATTATTATCACCCTCAGACAAATACCCTGTGCCATATCATCACCTCTATCTCTCTTGTTCCAGCAGGTGGGCATAGATGCTGACTACAAGTAATCATGCTTTAAGTGGATTCAATTTATCACCCCTGTCTATCTTGTCCCAGTGGGTGGGTACAGATGTTGAATAATTTAGGTTCAAAGTACAATGTATATGTACATATAACAGCTTTCATCTGTTAATCATTATTTGATATTTTACAGTTTACATTTTAAAAGGAAGTATACATCAACCATAGCAACTTTTATTAACTTTAGAACTTCCTGACTATCATTTAGCCATTTCAGCAGATACTTCATACTAATTTTTACAATTATAACCCTTATTACTGCCTACTCAAAAAAAAAAAAAAAATATATATATATATATATATATTTATATATTACACTTCATCTTTTTCATACAAGCCTGATAAAAAATTACTGATTATGAATGTAAATGTTTAATCGTCATGTGTATCCAATCGAGGATTGTAATTTGTAGCCTTGTTACTTGTAGATTCTAGATGATACATTTTATGCTAATTCATTTTAAAAACATGTTTCTACCTACAAACTTCTATTTAAATTGAATTATGCATCTATCTAAACTGAGCTATTCTTGTCTAAAACAATTCAAGAAATAAAGAATATAAACAAATCCTTATAAAAACTTGATATAATAAGATATATAGATCTACATCTACGGTACTTACGAATATTTGATTTTCCGAAGTTTGCTTCTTTTTTTCCTGAAACAAACGTGATAGACTTCTCTATCTCATACGCTCTTCGTACAGCCTCTGCTTCTTCAATCGAATTTACCCACCCGCACATACCATCCTCCGAAACAGTTGTCCATAAGTCGCTCCATCGGGAACATTTACTAGCTTCCATGTTTGAAAAACGAAAGTAAGACTACATAGACAGCATGGCTCTATTTATAATCGACGCGCCACCTCGTTACATGAATATTCATGAGTTGTGATGACGCGGTCGGCCTGGCGGATTACATCTAACGCCTACCTCCTTGCAACACGCACATCCCGATCAACTTTCACTTTCATTTTCAAACGTGTTATTCCCAATAAACTTTACCCAAATTGCCTAAAATAACAGTATTTTAAAATCATTTAGGTTATCAAATTTATAATTTCCTTGTGTATTCCCATTTGGGATGTATCCGATCGGGGTGTATGTCTACCATCATATAGTCCCATCAGCGACCAAGACCGAGTTGTGAATGTGATTCACGAAGCGTGATCTACCGTTTTTAGGGTAATACAAATAATTACGTAAGCTGCTTCAATCAACCAAATAACACACCCTGACATGTTCGGCAGACAGGAAATACAGAATGGGGATAGTTTAACAAATACGAAAACAACAAAAGTCCCCAATAATATTAAGATATATTCAGTCTTGTCCATTTCATCAACCGGTCTCATTTTTTATGGAGTTTTAGGTCCAAAATAGATTCAATCGGTTTGCAAACGGCTGAATTAGCTTTTAGATATTTTGACTAAGTTTTCATCGTATTTATTATTTTAAGTTATAGAACTTTATCTGTTAAAAAAAGGAGATAATAAATTATTTAACACATGTATCTAATTGATTTCAGTTGATCTTTAAAGTGAAATGACATCTGAAATGTCGCATACTTGGTACATTTTTGGCTCATGGAAAGAAAAAGTGGCTCCAATTTTGCTATGTTATGACTCATGAAAAAAAAAAAATTGAACGTCATGTGAGCCCTGGCTATTGGATTGTATCTTTAAACAGAGTTAGTAGCTCGCATTAAAATATTAGTATATTTTAGTAACAGACTATAATGTATAACTTGAACAGACTGCTTGCTGTACAGGTGCAGATCCAGGGGGGGGGGGGGGGTTCGGAAAAAAAACCCTAAGATAAGAAAAATATGTTAAATTTACCGTAATGGGATTACTGAAAAGACCCTGGATATTACCAAAAGACATACAATATGACATGAAAGACAATAAAATCATTTAATATTTAGCTCTGACACCTACTTTTGACCTTTTGGTGGCCAAAATCCACTTTCATTTATCATTTCTACAGAAAAAATGAGTAATATTTATGAACTTTGATATGTAATGATTTTAAGATAAGTTTATTGTCTTGATTCTTTAAATACATGTAGTCTCTATATAATATTAATGTTTCATTAATGTCACATTGTCAATTTTATATCAATAAAAATAGTATGGTTTAAAAATTTTAGACGCAGAATTCAGTTTTATCAGAGGAATTTCCGGCTTACATACAAAATTACAACTTTGGAAAACTTTCAAACTATATTATTTTCAGTTAAATTCTATAGATAGTGATCCTATCGACTATAAAGCATCGTTTGAAAAGCCTATAAATTGCATTCAAAAGTAAAAAAATGTGTAAGTTTGGTAGTGTTTTGTAGAGTATGGTAGTGTTTGGTGTTTAGGAGCACCGTTAAACTTTGCACACTTTCTCTAAAAGTTCTAGAAAAATATTGGTTAAAAACCTCACCCTGGATAAAAACCTTCCAAGATAAGCTCCTGGATCCGCCACTGCTGTATGCATAATACGAACGTGTAAATTAATAGATATATCATAATCAATGCAATACAATACTGATGAAAACGTGTACGCGTGTTTTACATACCTAGTAGGGGCAACCATGTTGTTGAGTGAAATATCGTCATCCAATGAAATCGTTCGGTACAAATGTTACTAGTTTCCCATGATGCAATTATTGAACATATTTTTTTTTTTCATTTATCGAATGTGAATGCGTGTTTTATACCACATGAAAAAAAATATACCATATAAATATTTTCGTTTCAAATATAAATAATCAAAGGACTCAAAAGTCCTGAGAGTCGGCTTTGCTGATTTTAAGTATGTAATCATTTTACCATTTTAGTGGCGGATTCAGGATTTCAGGAAAATGGAGGAGGGGGGGGGGGGGCAAAAATTAGGTCTTTGTTGCAACTACATCGTCATTATATCTATGTACAAAATGCTAATAAAATTTGCTCTCTTCATACTATCTTACGGCAAAGAGTTTGCAATTGCTTGTATCCGAAATAAACTTGCAATCGTCAACTTCATGGCAACAAGTTTTACTGCATTGTTGTCACGAGTCGAAGCTGAGCCAAGGAACGACATTCCCTCAAGTGGAACATTAAATAACCATCTTATTCACGACTCTCGTAATGTTTTAACATCATTTATATTTAGAAACATAAAACATTTACCTAAATATTTATATTGCATTTTCATTATCAGAGGAAATGCGGGAAGATCGATCTTTAAATTTGTCATATATGTGAAAAAGAACTAAAGTTCCAGAACAAGCGATACAAGATCAAGACAAATGCTTTGTCCGGAGAATCACACAAGCGAGTACATCCAACGGTGTCGGTGGTAAACACATCGTAAAGTAGTCCCAACTACATATTATTACGCGAAATTTGAAAACATTATTGCAACTCCTTTTTCGAGTTATTGAAACTAGTTTATGTTTAGCTTAAATTAACTGAGCTAAAGTTACATTGTGCTGATCAAGAATTTTTAAGACAATATCAGTAATTTTTCGGCACTTTATTTTTCAGCGGCGTAGTAAACTCTATATCGGTAGTGAAAGTTATAACCCCTGAAAAGAAAGTGACTGCAATGAGTGCGGCCTCACCGAAGCCGACTGAAAAATTATAGAACATAAATAAGTTTATACAATATAAATGCTGAATTTTACCATATAAATATTTATTTGTTACAACATAAATGAACAATTTTAGAATATAAATATAAAATTATATCACAAAAATATTTTTCGAATTTTGCAACGTTCCACACGCCATACATATGTATTAAATTGTTGTGTTTTATTTTCAGGTGCGCATGCAGCAACTGCACCTTGATGCCAACATTTTCAGAGTGCAGTTGTTGTACCTCATTCAACCTTATAGATGGTCGTCTCGAAGCAGATCAAGTAAACTGCATCACAACCCATCCTGGCTTTGAAGGCAATTGTCTCAACAAATGGGTTCAAGAAGTCTTTTACTATGAATTTGTACAAGATAATGGACTCTTAGATGATGGTCAACTTGTGCATGGGTAAGCAATATGGTAACATGAATATCATGCTATTGTAATTGGCAGGAGAGAAAATGTGGAAAATATTGTCAAGTTTGACACTAACACCATTAAACTATTGGGGTTTATACCCATCCATGACACTCCTCCCCTGCCAGAGGTTTCCAACCCTGTAAACCGAAACAAACAACAATCCAAAGATTGTAACCCTCACAGTGCACATAGAAATATGACATCCATGAGGGCTGGCCACATAGGAATCGAACCCAGAATTTTCTGCAAGCAAAAGAGATTCAAATTCTCATTTCTTTTCTTCTCTCAGATGAGGTCTTGCCTTGATGTTCTTTATCACACGTGCTCAAAGGTGAAAAATCAAGGCCTACAGTACAGAAACCAAGATCCAAACTTGAATTTCCAAAGTTGTTGATTCTAGTAATAATACATGTCGGAGGCTATTTAGATACTTGAACATTAAGTAAATTTCAGGGTGGAAATTGTTAAAGTTGATCACCATGAAAAGTAAGATTGGATGTATTGAAGAATGAATGCCTTAGTGAAACTGAAATTTCATTCTTTGTATCACATAGTTTAGTTTCAAATAATAAGACCTATATTTGCACATTCCTGTTTTTTTTTTTTCAGGCTCTACAGATATCTGGCCTATCGAAGATCTGCCAGGTGGATATGGAGACATCTGGGAAGAAAAAACCGAAAGATCCTACCAGCCTGTGTGGTGAACAAAATCAGGTCGGCATTCCCCTCCCAACAGTACTGTGGGTTCCAATATCCATCATAAACAAAACATGGGTTACTTTGTACACGATTGTTTTATATGTAACGTACATAAATGTAAATAATGGATAAAACAAATGCATTCATGAGAAAAGACATGTACATAAATATAAATATTGCAATTTCTTTTAACATTCTTCCACACAGATTGAACATTTTGATGTTATAAAGTATATATTTTTCATACTGTATATTTTACATCAATGTTGTCATTATATGTACAAGTCTATATTCACAAATAAGATTTCGTCTTCAAGACAAAAAGATATTGTCATTATATATATCAAACTATGAAAAACTGGCAACAAAATGATGGTAAAACAAGGAAGACTACAAATTAAATATGAAAATACTAAACTATCGGTATCTTCACATAACATATTTTACTTCTTTGTTTTGAACCGGCTGGTATGGTGCGCCACCAACTGCTCTTTGTTTTGGCGTGGGTACCTCTGTGATATTGGTACAGGCATGTTCCTTGACGTCTTCATGTTTTCTTTAGCTGCACTGTACGAATGATGCTTCTCACGCTGCCTTATTACTTCATCCAGTAACTCGGTCACATAATCTGAAAAAGATAAAACAGTTTTGCTATCAACACTTGTATCGTCAAGATGATATACATGACTGAATGCAATTGAATTTGAGATTCTGTTTGTGTAACAGAAGGTAACATGAATTCAGGATATACATGTATTGGTGCTCATTTCATGTTATTCATATATTTCATATGTATGTTTATGGTGACAGCATAGAAATTTAATCCTTTGCTGCGGACCAACTTAAAGCAATTCTCAAATTAAGACATGAAGATAAAGTAAACAAACTAGCAGAAACTTTCGTTACTAAACGTCTGCTTAATAATAGTAAAACAAAATACCTGTAAAGTTGTATTATAAAGAATATGAGCACCAATGTCATTTTATCAAACCGGTCGCCTAGCAATCACTGACTCCAGTGACTGACTCAAACTCAGGAAGCTGTTAGTGCGAGGAGGCATAAAGTTTTATAAAAAAAATGACTTGCTTATTATAGATACTGGAGCACCCGAATCAATTCGCACTGTTGAGTGTAAACCCCTTACATTTACGTCAACCAGGTTTGTGCGCAAATGTGTAACGTGATTTATCTCCGGTTGAACCTTTCTATCACTATGCCCATCCTTAGTTTGACCCCACGGATAGGCGCGAACCTTCATTGGTTGCCCCTACTTTGAAACCTTGGTTTGTATTTAAGTTCGCCAGAACCACCATTTTTAATTTCAGTTTGACTTTTCCTACAGACTTGCCATAAATGATTCTTAAAGTTACAAAAATAACAATTTTTATTTTTAGCGTAACAAGATTGTGGTGACGCACAAGACCTACCACATCGTCCACAAGCGTTGGTTATTGGTTTGTTGTTCACAGAGTTCTGTGGTTCTTTTCTGTTGTTTCGACTGGCAGCCATTACGTGTTCATCGACTTCCTTAGCACGTCTTCTTTGCTGAAGTCTCTGAATTTTCTGTCTTCTGGTCCGTGTCCCTGAGTTCCTCCAGAGTCTGTTGGTCCTGTAGTGCGACTGCGTCCTGGGTTTTGTCTCGCAGTCCTTGGGTAATGACGTGGATAAGCCAGTCGTTACTCACGGTCCTGTCCGACGTGGCGGCAAAAAGCGATAAATGTAACCTTCTACAGTCTCCACCGGTCACCTGTTCCACATCCATTAGATTTAGATTCAGTTTGGAAGATGGTGTGAAACGGGACATAAAGCGGACTTGAGGGTAGCGAGAGACTGCTTCATGAGCGGCGCCAAACTAGAGAACCACAACTGTGTTGTTCCTGTTTAAAAAAACAGCACGGTGGAAATGGCCTCATTTTCCGTAAGCTTCATTAACTGATGACAAATTGTGTCCACCACAGTACGGCTGACTCTTTTCGCTAAATTTTGAGTTGTACATCAACGTGAGGCCTAGGTACTGGTGCATGTGATGTTGCCAAAGATGCAACTGCAGGCGGTGGTGCAGCTGAATTTTCCGGGGGCTGGGCTGTCTCTGCCGACAAGGTTTGCTGCCGCCGCCTCCCTTACCTGTGCATTTTCCTGGTACAGGCTCTGCAATTGAGTTTACAGCTCCTTCACCATCTCCATTATTTGTACGTCGGACTGTCCCGATGTCCCTGGTTGTGGGTTGTCGCCCTCTTGATGAGAAGACTTATTTATTGGAGGTGCCATTCTGTTTCTTAGCCAACAACTCATTTACTTTCAGCTCGAATGGGAACCTATGTTTCTCAACCAATTTAACACAAACAATATTAACTTGTGCTTAGCTAGTGCGTATTCGTTTCAATGGGGCAATTAGCTATTGTACAGGACTTGTACATTTTGCCTCTATCTACAGCAGTTAAGAGTGTTTTGTAGCTTCCTGAAAATAATAAAGATTACACTTTGGAAACTGTTCATCCTTTGTTTCTCGACGACACAACTGCAAGCGACAATAGTAAGAATGATTAAACAATATGATAATAAAATCATATAATGTAATAATAATAGTAAAGCAAAATATCTATAAAGTTGTATTATAAAGAAAATGAGCGCCTAGCTTAAGGTATGTGTTTTACAATAGATTTCTGCTATTGATAATATGTATTTCTATACATTTGGAGTACCTTGTTGTGATATATATAGTCTGTGATTTTGCGTTAATATATGTGTGATATAAAATAAGACAGTTGATTTATTGAATAAATTATATTGTGTAAATTTATGTATATGATAAATGTCATGATAAAAGTAATTATTTAGGTTCGTAGCTAATCCTATTATATTTTTTCTGTTGTTTAGTCCATTTCAACTCCTGTTTATGTACCGTCTTAAGTCTTCCTAGTCTGGGACTTGTCGGTTAATGTAACCGATAGGGGTTGACGTTGTGACCTATGGCGCAAAGTGGAACTCATTGTTTATTCTCCGGAATGCTATCAATGTATTTGAACCGATAATCCGGAGAATGCTTCCGTTTCCTGGTTGAAGTGAAAGAAGAGATAAAATTAGTCGTCATATTTATTCTCTGTTCTTCAGGTGAGAGAGAGCTTCTTGATTTTCATCAAGAAACTCTAATGCTTCTTGATTTTCATCGAGAAACTCTAATATATTTAAAACTATAAATTGCCGAATAATAACATGATATAGAAATACAATAATACATAGATATCTTGATGATAACAATTTGCCAAATAATAACAAGATAAAGAAACACACCAGAAATTTTGTTGCTTTGCCTAAAAATGTAAATAGAATTTAATTACAGATATTAAACAGAGCCAAAAACATGAAAATACACAAAAGGCTTTCAAATAATTTACATAAAAGTTAATTAATGAGTGGAACCATTAACGCGTTTATTCTTAAATAAATGTTTTAAATGAATTGATTTATAAAACAAACGCCAGGAACCTTTAAAGTTATGAGACAAAATCAATAATGCACACTGTACGTTCAGACTATAGTATATTTAATATAGTCCATGATTTGTCGTGAAAACAATAAAGTACCCATGGTTGGCTCCTCTCAATAAATTTAACTGTATACTCGATGGATATATACAATCTATAAAGAAATAACCATAATATTTTCTACGAATATTTCAAACCATGATATATTTTTACCTTATACAGTTACATTTACTGATAATTTAACATAAAGTAGAAAATACTTATAGTATGACATTACTAAACCATATTTACCTGGTTGAAGTGAAAGAAAATACAAAATTAGTCGTCTTATTTATTCTCTGTTCTTCAGGTGAGAGAACGAAATAGACGCGGATCCCGATTTGAATTGAGTGCTATGACTCGTCCCCCTTTTCACTTCAACCAATCGATATAATATAAGTTCACTGCACAATATCTACAGACGTTACAATGATTTAAAATTGCCAAAACTGACCAAAGAAGTAAATAAAAGTCATACAATTCTTCATTACGATGTGTTTTGGATGTGCAAAACATCTATGATGGGGTTCGCTTATACCTTAAGGCGTGACTTGGTCATCCGCAATGACTGAAACGGACTTTAAGGGCATTTATATATGAATTATTGCGTATAGAACAAGGAATACCTTCTACACTGGAGTTTGTTATATATTAATTCTAAATAAGAGTCATAGTATGGAAACTGTAAAAGATATATGAATATGAATTGTCAAAATAAGGGTAAAATGTATACAAAGTCACGATTCTCTTTGGGAATGAAAATATAATACCTAAATAAATAAACTATATAGACCATTCATTTCGTTACAGAGGGGAACAATTAGGTACTTCTCCCACTTCCATCCGAAAGTCTCCAAGGACAAAATGCATCTGTAAATCAACTATCACCCAGGAGAGGACAGTGTCATTACCAAGCTTCAAAATGACATCACCTAAAAAGACAGCTTACCTATCAGCTGACAAAATGAAACTGAAAAAAGCAGTTTCCTTGTCTAAAAAGGCAAACAACCCTGGGTACGTTTTGTGCATTAAACTCCTTCCTCTTTTCTTCACAGCTGAAGAATTGGCTAGTTCCCGAGGGCAGGGGCTAGTCAAAGCCAACGAAGGGGACTATAGATTTCCCTTGGACAAAGTCAAAATCAAGACTATGAAGGGTAACTGATACTCAATGTCAATGACAGTTCTGCTAAAACAAAGTACTGTGATGTTAATACCACATAATTGTACTTGAAAATGGAAGTGAATTGATGAAAAAAAATATGAAACAATGTATAAATTAATTTACAGCATTTTTCACTCCTGTCTTAAATTTCAAATCAGCATTATAACTGTACAATTATTTAATAACTGATTATCAGATATAAATAACAATGTTACTTTTTCCTTTCGATTTCAGATTATGTCAAAATCTGGTGCCAGAAAAATAGTTTTCCAGTGCCAAGCGACACAAAACTAAATGATGGCATCACCGAAAAATTCACATATTGCAGAAGAATTGTGGAGATGAAGAAGTGATAGTAAATGTGAAGGGGAAATACATGTTTAGACAGTCAATCAGTCAGTTACATCAGTCCTGACATAATATTACAAGTGATGCTAAATTTAGTACCTTTTCCAGATAAAAATAGAAGAAAAAAAACTTTTACCAGCAATTGGTCACATGCAGAAAATATGCATACCCGCACTTAATTTAGCAATATGTTTATATTTAAGTGATAGTTCAATTATTGAATTCAATTATTGTAAATGTCGGTCGATTATAAATTTGATGATCTTGTTGGGGTAGATGTACTCTATTTTGCATTTAATAATATAGTGTCAAAAGGAAAGAAATAAATTTCATGAAAAATTACGAAAACACTTTTGTCATTCATATAAAGTATTGAGAAAGGAAAAATACGCCCTGATTTGGGGGGTTTTTTTATGCCTCACAGCATGGGCGTTCTTTTTGAAAATACGCCTTGATTTTATATATCAATGCATGAATTAAAAAAATACGCCTTGTTCTATAGAATGGACGCCCGAAGGAAGGAGGTTTATTTTCTAGACAGACAATAAGCCATATAATTTGCATAATGTTGGCAAAAATCATGGTGAACGACGAGCAAAACATGAAACATTAAGGTAAAAATTTCTTATTTTTCATGTTAGAAAGATGAAATATTCACCAGGATTTTCAAACAATTTCAGCCATGATTTTGTATGAAAGTAAGTTTCAGAAATTTCGTACGGGCAATCAGAGATATTTATACATATATGTATATATGGCTATAGTTAAATGTTTTGCATTGTTTATTTTTTAAAGTAATACAGCTTAACATTCGCAATTAATGTTTATTTCAAATTATGTTGGTTAGAAAAAGCCAATATTAAAGACATGATTAAGTCTCCCTCAAGTTTTTCCCATCTTTAACTAAAATCCTTTTCCCCAATGACATTACAAGTGGCCGTATTTAAGCTAGAAGCAAGACACTGGAGAGGGATGGTTGAAATAGAAATACCCCCCCCCCCCCCTTTTCCACAACAAAATTACAATAACCCCACTGTAATGTACTTTATGTGTGAAGGCAGTTATTGAATTCATCAGAATCATGTAAAATTATGCCATTTTAAAGGCCGTTTTGGTCATTTTTTTTTGCCGTTCCTGTAATTGGTCCCCATTCCTGTAATTCGAGGTACCGGTACGAAAAGACATAAGTACTTTACAAGTTCCTCATTATTAAGAAGTTATTGTACAGTAACTGTGTGATACTAATAGTCTAGATATATTCACTTACATGCCCGAATGGGCAGTATCATTCCAGTTAATTTTGCATTTGCCTTTATACTGGTTTTCTTTGAAGTGATTCGATGATCAAGGACAAATCTACGCCGGTCTCCATCCCACACTCGTTAAGGAAGTAAAATCCTGCGCTAAAGAGACATCCCATTCATCAAGTCTTAAACTCGCTACACTATCCTGATTCCACAACATCCTCTTATTCTTATGGCACGATATAATCTCTGGCACACGGCATACTTTTGACCGGCGTTATTATTCTTTAATATTTTTAAATTTCGCGTTTGCTTCCTTGTTTGTTTACATTATACACGTTTTATTTTTATATTAAAGAGTTCCATTAAGGAGAACAACTCTTATCAAAAAGAATAAAATTTTCAAATGATTTCGAAGGAGCAAATTACCACAAATTCTATTTACTCACTTGTTTTTGAAATTAAATCGTTAATTCACTTCTTTCAGCTCATAGAAAAATACTTCATCTCATTGAAAAATACTTCAGAAATATTGTGATGAGTATGCTAAGGAAATGATGGGCATATCAATATTAAAACTGTTTTATGCTATTTCCTTAAAAAAACCGATGTAAGAGGAATAGATTAGCACTGTATACAGATTTTTATGTTTTATTTGATATTTTTCATGTTTACAAGTTGTCCTGTACCTTTATTTAAAACATTTACCAATCAATTTTGAATTTTTCATTACTCTTTAATATTCATATTTTCATTTAACTCGTATTTTGTGGGGCCTGTATCCATTGTAAGAAGACATATTTTTAAAATTTCTTAACAGTTATGTTTTCATTGTACGAGGAGTATTCATGGAAAATTTCATTAATATCTATGATCTAACGTGCAGAAGTGATTTTGAAAATTACATAGGATTGATATTAAGATCTTCGTCTTTGTAGGGGCAGGATTGATGTAGTGGTTAAACGCTTAGCTTGCGGCGCCGTCGATGCGGGTTAGATTCCCGGGTTGTACCTCTATATAAGTGAAATATTGTTAAAAGCGACTTAAAACACCAATCAACCAACCATCTTTGTAACCAAGTAATTCACCATATGCTTTAAGCTGTTATAGACTTTCCATGACTGATAAGTTTTTACTGACCAAATAAGAGTACTTCAGTGTAATCACGGTGTCCTAACAACAGGTCAAACAAAGTTAATTCTGAAATATCTACTTACATTTCTCTGCTGTGAGCAACACTCATCAAACAACCGAGGCTTAACCACTACACCAAGCCTGTCCCTCAACAACCAACTCATCAAACAACCAGAGCGAGGTCCTATTCTTATCACCTCTGGGACCCCACGGGAGGCTATCAATAAGTGTTGGTTGGTTGTTTCAACAATATTTAAGTTATATCGCGACATGGAAGCAGGAGGTAACCAACCTCTTAAACATAGTGGCGCAACCCGGGAATCGAGCCGGATCATCGGCGCCGTAAGCCCAGCGCTTAACCACTACACCAAGCCTGTCCCTCAACAACCAACTCATCAAACAACCGAGGCATGTATACAGTTTCCTTGACTCTACTTTCTTTGTACAAACAGACACGAAAAATGTACATACACTGAATACAATCTTCAATATAACAATCTTCGAAAAATTTGGACAATAATGCAGAAATAGCACTATAATTTCAAGCAATATTCAAAGGAAACAAGTCATCGACTGCTCTAAGATCCACTAGAATCCCATGTATCCCAGTTCTGACACCAATTTTGTCACGGACGAACGAGCACGGCAGATTGGTGACATCTTTTGTAATTAAATAAAGATAAAAGTACTTTGACACTTACTATTTTTACTTTACAATTTATACTCAATAATATCACTAAATCTTACTTTAACTATACAAATGAAATACAAAGCTTATTCTCTATACAATAGAGCTCACAAAACTGTCCCTTCACATGAGCCACATCTTCTAAGGACGGGTGGTGATGTTTTCCTGAAGATGGATATTACATAGATCCGAGTAAGTCCGCTTACATCAGCATTAAGATTACTACGATTTGACGTCTGGATATATTAAGAGCCTAAAATAGTGTAACAAGACAAAGTACAAGTTTACGATTACATACAATAGTATCATAATAATGTTATAAGTAAATCAAACCATGTATCATTTTTGTTATATATTACATGTATATCAATTCCTCGTTAACCATTGATGTATGAATTGAATCTTATATTTAGGCCCAGATATAATAATAATAATAATAATAATAATAATAATAATGTCTTCATAACCATAACATGTATATTCTTTTTTTTTAGGTTTTCAAAGCTATATTGGACTTACTACCAGGGACCATTGCATTGGGGGGAGTGGTGTCGGACTTCGAAGAGTACACTTGTTAAAACTTGTAACTATGGTACGTTAGAGGATCAACTCATTCGTGGTCGCATCGTTATGGGCATTAATGACCAAAACACTCAAAAAAAAATTGTACAAGAAAAAGATCTCAACTTATCACATAGAAAGATTGTAATAATTCACATTCATTCGTAATGTTTAGAACCCTTTATATCTCGGTTTCTTTGTAACTTCATGATCAGTAGATGTATTACATGTAATCTCCTCAAACTCTGTCTCCTCCTCCGAGTCTGCTGTTGTTTCATCGCCTGTTTGTATGGTCTCCCTACTACATGTACATTCAGTCAAAGGCATCTGCCAGAACCTGAATCAATATAAAAGGACTTTATAGATTTGCTCAAGTCTCTCGATATTACTTTATACTTTTCAAGTAGCAAATGGAATTTATATTTAATGAGTGTTACTAGTGCTCTCTAATCATACTTTTCTAGTGAGTTATGTAAAACAGATGTAAAATAATAACAGAGGGATTAAGGGAAGTCTAAGGATTTCACTACACAGTGTTAAAGATAAACATTCTTTGTTTTTTTCTTCATGTATTGTGCTAGTAGTAGTGACTAGTTACAGTACTCGTGTATATGTACAATTTGCTCATATTGGTGATTGTTTAGGCTTTACTCTATTGTACTAAATGAAGAAAGCTTGGCTTTCATTACTACATAACAGATCATTTTAAATTTCAAGATTACGTTAAAGTTGAAAATGAATCCCACTTTATGTATTCATGCCCTATCTGTAACAATGTCAATAATATGGCAATGATTAAAATGTTTACCCCATATCCATTCCTAATTCAGAGCACATATTTGAAAGTCATTGTAATTATTATTTCACCATAGGCAGGAAATGAACCTGCAATCATGAACATTTGAACATGATGTCCCAACAGCGCATCATTTGTACATACTAAACTAAACTTTGATATGACGCACAATTTGTGTGACGTGCCTCCGAGTCGAAATGACTGGCGACAATTTTCAAAGAGATCAGATAAGATAAGATAGATTATTGTTTTACGTCGCACCGGGAATATTCCACCCATATGGCGACGGTCAAAAGTTAACACAAATCGAATCACATTAAAAGGAGCAATTAAAAATATCTAAGAAAGACCAGCTCTCACTGTGTATCGTATTTACACATAAATGATACTACTAAAATGTACATGCATACACAATTAAAATATGTTATATTACAATATATTATATCTTACTAATATATCTTTTAAAAATCCCAGAACTTTCCAAATACTGACATTCTCAAATAAATCACTCATACTTTTTACACTATAATAGTTATTTCGAATGTGTACAATAATATATGTTTAATACTTAACAGACATCCGTAAGAGATCAGTCCAAGGGAAATTTTATTTATTTTTTAGTTTACTTTTGTTACACATGCAACACTTTCATATTGCAAATACTTGCACGTCTTCTTTCCCGTTTGGAAAATGCTAGTTGGCGTTCCCTTGGCATTATAATTGGTAGTCTATCGGAATGTGTGTCACCCTTCGTTTCATGTGGAAATGCCGACGGAACCGTTCCCGGGACTAATCTGACTCGTTTAAATTCGCTAAATCCAATTGACTTTAACAGGGACGGACGCCTTGTGAAAGACTCATCCGTAAAATGGTCGGAACAAATGACAAACGTAGGGTATGGTTCCCATAACTTCTCGGAGGCAGGGTTGCCTGTAACTCTATTAACTTTTATAACCCACAATTTGTACTCTTCCGTACCAACTTTAGAAAATCTAAAAAAAACCCCTAACATTATCATCAATTCGTTTTGTGCAGCCAGCTACCACGCAATTTACCATTTACAAGCCACAAAAAGTCGAACTCTAACCAACGTAAACACGGAAATGAAACTACTTTCACTTTTGAATGACCTTATATTAAGTCACGCTCGGAAAAGTGCTAAAATATACGATCACTTACGAAGTTTCGTGTTTTATTCAGGTGGGTTTGTAGACGGCTTTTCGGAGGTACGATGAGTTATCAAATCGGGGTTTATTTTTGTAAATATCGGCATGTTTTAACAATGTTTGTTGGCTTTTAGATTAAAAATGTATGAAGATAATTATTTTTCCGATGACCTAATAATATTCATTCTTGATATGTATACCGCACAATCAATCAATAAGTGTTGAGTAGTAAACATACATCCGCACGGGACACACTCTGGAGGAGGCTTCAAGACGAAAAGGTAGGCACTTCTGTATTTATAATGAAATTTAGGTGTATATTGATTGATTCTTTCATTAACTTTATATTCCAAATTATGGTTAAATACTAAGTTATTAAATAATAATAACCAGTATAAACATTTGTATTTTTTGCTTGAGTCTTATTTCTAGCTCATCTGAGCCAAAGGCTCAAGTTAGCTATTGTCATAGTATGTTGTCTATCTGTCTGTTGTAAACTTTTAATTACATGTTCAGCTTCTCTGAATAGTCTGAAAGGACTCCAAGGATTGTAATGAAACCAGGCATACATGATGTACTCAAAGTCCTTTACTAAAACTGTTTTAGGATTCATATTTGCTGAAAAGAATCAAGGGGTTTGTCAGACAATTTGTTTGAAATCTTTTTCAACAGCATTTAAGTGGTGTATGGATTTGAAAACAAATTGTCAAATGGCCATCTATAATGATGGGTTATTAAGAATTGCGTTTATGGTAAAGATCTGTCAAATATAAATTGATGTTTTAGCTCGCCTTAACCGTAGGTTCAGGTGAGCTTTTCTGATCACCTGTTCTCCGCCTGTAAACTTTTTGCATTTTCGACTTCTTCAGAACCGCTTGAAGGGTTTTTATGAAACTTGGTATACATGAAGTACTAGAGGTCCTCTTTTAAATTCCTTTACAGGTTGCGCCACCGTGGCTAAACATAAACCTCGGAGGGTACCCCTCTTCAAAAATGTTCTTCTCCAGAACCACTGTATGGATAATAAACTAACGGTATCTGAGTGTTCCAGACAGATGCATGTTTCTAATTTGTTCATTTTGTTGAGATCGGACAAATCGTTTTTGAGGGGATTTTTTGCATCATTTTGGTCTTTGTGATTTCATTAAAGAAAAGCTTCATTTGTTTTCATCCAGCGTATAAAGTTTTTTCTCTTTCAATCATTTTTATTATAATAAAGGTTAAAGGATATTGTGAAGGAATTTTGTCAATATTTAAATTTCTTTCATTAATTTTTTTTATGATTTTAGCTCACCTGAGCCGAAGGTTTGCTATTGTCATAGTGCAACGTCCGTCTGTCCGGAGTTCGTCCGCCGTCTGTCGTAAAGTTTTCATATCAGTTCAGAACCGTTTGAAGGCACTTGATATACATGGAGTACTAAAGGTCCTTTACCAAGTTTCCTCATCCTAATCCCATGGTTAAAAATAGATCTCAGAGGATTCCCCCTTTTGAAAATCGTTTTCTCCAGAGCCACTATATAATTTTCAAAAACTTAATATTAATATACTCAACAACACATATAACATAATGCTTTCTTTTTAACAAAATCCTGAACTATGTTGTTTTCTAACTTCACTTGTTCACCTTTCGGACTTAGTTGAACCTAATTAGAGCATTTTTGACATAAGTCCTCTTGGGCCTCCTGTTTGTATAATAGTTTTTAGCTCACTGAGACTAAGGTTGGTTGGTGTCAAAGGAACAAAGAGAATACCTATTTTATTTTATGGGATGGTGGAAAGTTTCATGTCAAAATTTAGTTATCTTGATTTCATGTTATTTTCTTCATTTATTTAGTACGGAGATAGATAAATAGATATAGTATTGTTTTACGTCGCGTCGGGAATATTTCACCCATATGGCGACGGTCACCAGTTAACATAGTCAAAACAAATTAAAACGAGCAATTAAAATATCTAAGAAAGACCAGCTCTCATTGTATATCGTATCTACACATAAATGAAATTAATAAAATATATATGCATGTACAATTAAAATACGTTATATTTCAATATATTATATTTTATTATACAATTTAACTTCTTTTAAAAATTCCAGAATTTTCGAAATACTGATATTCTCAAACAACTCACTCATAGTTTGTACAGTATAATACTGACTTCGTATGTGTGCAGTGTCTGCACATTCTAACAATAAGTCCATTTATCTGTATATAGCCAAAACACAACAAACAAGATTTTTGAAAGATATCGGTTATTTGTGAATAAGCAAATTTTGTTCAGGTGAGCGACATTGGTCCTCATGGGCCTCTCGTTTTGTCTGTAGTATCTGTGCAGCAAGTCTTATCATTTAAAACTTTGTTGAATTTTAATGATACTAAATTGCAAAATATGCTACATATGACTTAAACATTGAAATATCAAGGTTAAATTCTCTAGAAAATAATGATTTGAAATATGATAAGAATTCAGTTACATTGTATTAACTTACTAATGAAATATGGATTGTTTGAATCATACCTTACACAAGTTTTGCATAATTTTTGTCCTCCCTGAAAGCGTGGGAGCACATAGTTGCTGTCGTGTATGTCCGTCTTTCCAAGTTCATCCACACCTTTCATTAGAATTAGATTTTACTTCACCAAAATATTATTTGGGTTAAGGAATTTTGCATAAAGGTACTTCAAGGTAATTTTTGAAAGGTCAAGGTCAATTATTCACTGTGACATAAAGGTCATTTTTATGCTCCCAGATCAAAGAATCGTTAGGTCAATGACCTTGAACCTACATTTCAAAAATGTGCCTTATTTGAAATTCAGTGCCACCGGGGGCATACATGTTTCTTGTTTGTAAATCACTTCTGATAACCATAGCCACCCAGAAAAACGCTGAGTACTTTGTTTAATTTGAGATTTTAAATTGCCATAAATGAATACTAAGTGATTAGTGTCTTGCTTCATATAAGCGGGTGCCCCAATAGTAATCACTCCGTCTGTCTTTCTGTCAGCAATAACCTTAACATTAGTAAAATCTAATACACCTTTACAGGTAGGGCTTTCATATTTGGAATGTGTATTACTTGTGACAAGACCTTTCTACTGATGTCAGAATGTTTGATCTTGTGACCTTGACAGTGTCCTTTGACCATGGCAATGCCACCCCACAGGCTCTTGGTGACTATATCAGTTTTCTTTTATATTGAATTATTTTCTTCATTCTTGATGAATCGGGGATCATCCATCATTTTTACTGATTTTCTTGTTGTTTGTAGTCATTCAATGTAGTAACTACTATGTCCAGGTTGCCAGGCCAAAGACGAGATGAAATTATAAGCAATAGCGTTTTTTATAGTGATACTTTGCGTATGTTACAAATGAAAAGATTCCCAATGTCATTTCTAATAGAAAATCATTTCAATGTTTGAAGCATCATTTTTACAGATGATTTGATTTTCAGATTTATATCGATGCAGCTAGATGTATGACTTATGAAGAACTAGCTGCATATATACCAGCAAAAGAAGATAGATTGGCACTTAGATCATTTTTATCTCCACAGGCACAGACAGGTGGTAAAAAGCGTAGACTTTTTGATACATTAAGAGAAAAAATGTTAAGAAACAGGCGAGTTGTTGGAGATGAAAGCGATACTGCCCTACAAAAAGAAACATTTGGGAGGTAATAAACATGCCTCAAGGGCATCAGGAAAACTAGAACTTGGATGGATCCACGAAGGTCGGCAAGTCAGAACAAAAAATGGAGGGGCACCCGCAATATTATTCCAAAAACTGCAACTAAGAAAGAAATATTGAAGAAATGTAAGAATTTGTGGGGGTTTTTTTTTTTTCGAGTGGGAGAGCAAAAGGTTTCCAACTAGAGCAATTATCATGTCACATCTTTGATTTCAAGGAGACACCTTTTCCAGATAATGTCAAAATGGGAATTTTTCGTTTTGACCTGTCAACAACATCAAATGAATTCTACACAGAAACAGAGGTTTCAGATAATAGCAGTTTACCAGATCCTTCCATGAATGGAAATGATGAACATGTTCTTCAGCATGCCACATATAATGATCTTTTGAACTTGAATACACTTCGCGATGGATCTGCTTTAACAAATTTTGAACCTGATGAAAGCCCTGTACCACCCTATTTTGCTGATCCTGTAGAGAATTTTGTAGAGAAATTTTAATTTTGAAGATAATGAGAAACACGGCCCCATGAATTGCACATCTGATGAGGGTTCTGGATTGATTGTGCTATATTTAACATCTAGTTGATGTTTTTATGGATCATCTTGAGGGATTGATTGTGCTATATTTAACATCCAGTTGATGTTTTATATTGATCATCTTGAGGGATTGATTGTGCTATATATATAACATCCAGTTGATGTTTTAAATGGATCATCTTGGTGGATTGATTGTGCTATATTTAACATCAAGTTGACGTTTTATATGGATCATCTTGGTGGATTGATTGTGCTGT
The DNA here is from genome assembly GCA_035048485.1 of Pteria penguin. NCBI lineage: Eukaryota > Metazoa > Mollusca > Bivalvia > Pterioida > Pteriidae > Pteria > Pteria penguin. The sequence continues at coordinate 53,980,655 of CM068584.1, read as the reverse complement.
ATTTAACATCAAGTTGATCTTTATTTTTCATCATATTGATGAGACTTGATGAATAATTTGCTATTATAAACATCCAATTCATGTTACACTTATGGTATAATGGTGCTATATTTAACATCGATTTGATGAATAATTTATGCTAATTTTAAACATCCATTTGATGTTAAATTTTTCACCATATAGACCAGAATTGATGAATAATGTATGTTATATTTAAACATACGATAAATGTTTATCGTTTATCATATTGATAAATAACCGAAGTCAAATTAACATCCATTTGATGTTAAGCATTTCCTGCTAATTCATTGCATCTATTAATGTAATGACGATTCATTTCATTTCGGTGTAAAAAGGTCATCTAGTAGAAAGAGAAGGCGTCCAGGGCGTTTGGTTGAGGATGTCAATGAACAAACCTCAAGTGCAACGGGACCGTCCTTCAAGGCAAGCCAAAGCGTTAATGATAATCAGCCTCAGCAACCCTTACCCACTGATAGCTCGGCTGATGCCATCGACTATGATAAACTAGCAGCAGCTATGTTGCGCCAACAAAGGGCTCAGACTAACGTGTCAATACCTAATCCACAGCCCTCAGTGAATGATCCACAGCTTACGGTAAACAACATAAACGAGGAGCCAGGTGTTAGCACCTCTACACAGGCTTGTTGACCAGGATCGTCAACAGTTAATTCTATGGCCATTCATGCATCAAACAATAATTCTCTTAATTTATTTGGTGCTCTTATTGATCAACTTTTTTTTTTCAGGTGAGTATGTGGCAATTAATGCTAATAATCACCCCCACCCCAATTTCAGTGGATGAAGTAATACCTTTAGGCCCCAATATTCCTTTAAGAATCAAGCAAGAAAGTTTGAATGAACACTTTATTGATTTTAAATCCTTATTCCCCAACAGTAAGGAAAATAACATTGCAATACAGATTGAGAATAATTCTATTTCATTCAACAATAATCAGGCTAGCCAATCCGCCCTATTTCTTCGTCAGTGGACATATGCTTTTTTTCATTTTACGTCTATTTATGTGAAGAAGAAATCTATAGAGTGTACTAATCTCCTAAATATGGTTTTACATTTAGGGAAATTGGCACCACTCATGGCGATGCTGCTTGGCGTTTCTATGATGAAAACTTTAGGAAACTAAGGCAGTCAAATCTAGTACTCTGGCAATTGCCAGTTACAGAATATGTTGTCAAGGCATCAACTCTCTCTCAGCCCTTTCGCACACAACAAAAGAACAAAACCCAAACCAGGTTTTGTTACAACTTCAATAACGGCACAAAATGTAAGGCATTTCCCTGCCAGTACAAGCACTCATGTCAGCATTGCAAACAAAACCATCCAAAATTTAAATGTCCGAACGGCCAACGTGTTGACAACAAATCCATCCCTTCCAACAGTGCCCCCAATATTACAAAATCAAAAAATCCCAACAACAATCAAAAGTGATACTTTGCAAAAAGAATTGATTGGTTTCAACGCAAGTTTATTTCAGTATTTTGCATCAAGTTTTGAATACGGATTTAAATCAGGCAGCACCAGCCAAGTTCAACATGATGGTATTAAAAACCATTCTTCATTTTGTAAGGACCCAGAAACAGCTGAAATTAAATTATCTAAAGAGTTTTTATTGATTGGTTGATTGACTTTTGTTTAACGTCACACCACGAATATTTCACGTGTATGGTGACGGCATCTATCTGATGCGGGGCATACAAATTTTGACCTTTGCAACGGGCCCACCCGAAGTAGTGAGGGATCTTTAACGTGCCATGCCTACCATGACACGGGGCCTCGGTTTTTACTGTCTAATCCGAAAGATATCTAAAGAGATTGAACTGAAGCGCATATTCGGGCCTTGTGCTGATAAACCGTTTCTCCACCTGGTTTGTTCCCCTTTGGGTTTTGTTCCTAAAAAGTCTTCTGGTGAATATCGTTTAATTCATGACTTGTCATTCCCTTAAAAATAACAATTATTGTCCTAAATGTGTATTCCTGCTGCATGAAATAAATTCATACTTATTCCGGGTGCAAAGTACTTTCCCTGTGCAAACTTTTTCACAGAAAAAGGGACTCTGGGAAGTTTTTATATTTTACCAGACCAAACTAATTTTCTCATGATTGCAATATTTTGTCTCCAAAAACAACAAAAGAGCAAATAAAATTATTCTTTTACTGCTTGCTTGAAAAATCGTAATTGGACTTGGCGATATTGTACAAAAAAACAGAAACCTATACCAGACGGTACATGTATAAGTGAATTAAGCTGCATCAGAAATACATATTGATTTGTTTCCTTTTGTACATATTATATAATGAAACAAATTTATGCTTATTAAAGAGGAAATGGAAAGGACTGTTGGAAGTTTTGGTAGTTTACATGTGATTCGGCCCCTGGTGGTGACAAGAGTCTTCATAGGGGAGGCATGTACAACTCTTATTTCCATCCTGTCTGGTGGTTGGGATAGGGGGGGGGGGGGGGGGCAAGCCAAAGCATGTCCTTTAATCCCGTCATTTGAAAGGTTTGGCAGAGGATTAGTTTTCAAAACTATAGACTTGTTTGTAATCACAATACTTTTCATGTCTTTCTTAATAATTGTATTCAACAGCATTCCCGTCGCGCAAACCTTCATGCCCCCTTTTTTCGACCTATCGTATAAAGTTCCATTGACAGACATGAACTAGTCAGCAAACCCAATAGTCACAGATTCTTTTAGGTCTCCACTTGCGTTTCTGTATTGCATCACCTGACATATGCCATACACCATAACTTTCAAAGCAGTGTTGTAGGGAGTACTGGACTGTCCTTCAATTTCAAATGCGTCATGTAGTGTTTTCACCTATAAAAAATTAGATATGATGTTACTGCAAATGTTATACTTTAAACATTTGCCCCCGTGGGGTCCCCGGGGTGATAAGAATAGGACCTCTGTACCTCTTGCGTGTCGTATAAAGGAATTCTTACAAAAGATTCCGAAGCACCCTCTTGCTGGTCTCGGTTTTATTTAGACCAAATGAGGCGTCCTGTTTGCCGTGGGTTGCAACCCGCCTCGTTGGAGGACGAAATCCTTGCCGCTGAGGGCATTTTCAAACTGCGGTTTCTTTTTGTTCAACACTCCATTTTGGCCTTTTCTTCAGCTAGACGGGCGGTCGGATGGGCCCGATCTCGATCAATCGGCTTTGTCTTGCTTAGCCCTCATATAATATGAATAAATAATTATGTACGTGTTGAATTGCATAACCTTAGCATTGTTTCTCTTTGTTGAATGCATAAAATTGTTGATATATGTTTATAAGAGAACGTGGTGGCTTATGGATCAATCGGTTATACTTGGAGAGTATTTGCATGTCATGCACAGTATTATTATTGTCTTTCTGCTTGGTAACCGATTTGACTATTTGCAGTTTAAAGTATTTCTTTCCTTTATAGTCCGAGTATATTTTGGCAGTTACTCCTGTGCTTGCTGTCGGAGACCCACAGTGTATTGCCAGGACCGTGTAGGCACTACGTGGAGGGTGGGTGGGTGTGAAAATGAATCTTATCTTTTTCCATGGCTTCTCCATTAAATCCCCACCAAACTATAAAAAACGCACGCGTCATGCCGACACAAATGATACTACATAAAACCTGTAGATTTTATCGATGACCAAATTCAGCACAAATGACCACCTGGGACAAATATTTTGCCAGTGACAAACCGTGCATCATCCAGCATACATGAACAACCTGCGACAATCATTCATTCGGTGATGAAGTTGTACACTATGAAATGAAATTTACACGGGTTATTAATTACTATTTAATGTGTAATTATGCACAGATTGACTCATATTTGATTCGATCCCAATAAATAGCAACCCTAGTTGACCGCGCGATCGCGGTGGAATTTATGGAAAATGCATACCATGCCCCATTTAACTGATTATATCTCTTTTTTTACGTTTCAAACACCCAAACCGTTAATATCTTTAGAAAGATAACATTTCCATTCTAAATACGTATTTTTATGTATAAAACTGAAGAAATCTCTTTTACGGCGAGCTGAAAGATAAAAATCGAGAGAATTCGGCGATCTCGCGAAATACAAAAACAGAACGTATTTGCATTTTGAGTAGGTATAATCAAATGCAAATTCCAGTCACTTAATATTCCTGAGAGTTGGCAACCAATCCGAAAAAAGGGAATTATCTGTTCACCTGTGTTTGAACCTTATCAGTATATCACCTGTGAACCGAGCACGTGTATCAGAAAGTCTACGTCAATTGCTTGGAAAACTAGAGGGCATGTCTTTAGGGTTCATATACGTGGTGAAAGTACATATTCTAATGATTATTTTGATGTATAAAATGTTAAAATACGTTAACACTCGATGCCTCGATTTGTGATATAAAATTGATGAAATGCCGATTGTTTACATGTGCTGCGATTCTCAGGTAGCGTCACTGTCGCCATTTTGAATAATGTAGTAAACACGAATAAATTATACGTGGTTTAAGTAACCAACGGATAAAATGGGATTGAACTCTAAATAAAAGATTAATAAAGGCAGTATTTGTAATATCAACACATAAAATACTGTTTATGATTAACGTTATCTTTTCTGAATCTCGGTCGATCTTGCCGTATCGGCCTCAAATGACCTCCATTGTTGTTTTACTTTTAGAAAATATATCGTAACCCGAGGCATTTTTATCCATTTGATTATTATATGAGTATGTCAAAATTCTGCAATTTAGATAAATTAATTACCATATGATGGTAAATAAAATATTTTATACACGTAGAAGCACCATTTAGTTTAATCCTACTGGATGCTCATCAAGTAATAAACACTAATTTTTGTTCTAAATTAAATGAGAAATAATATTGGGTTAAGTATGGGATGGTGCTTGAGTTTACTGAGCTGTCGCCCCTGGGCGAATCCCGGTCCGATGAATCTGTAAACTTGGACTTTTTTATTGGACATGATTATGAATGAAAGGAAAAAATTCATTAGGAAAACTGGGTAACAACTTTATACATATATATTTGTTATATATAGTAATATATTTAAAAACATAAATGAAAGTTTGATATATACTGTAATATTAATTTAAATTATTGTAAAGAAATGATTCAATGATATATGGAGCTATTCAAAATTAGAAGTACTGTAAATCATACTATACATCACTTTAATGTGACATACTTTAGACTGCAGTTCAATTAGAAAAATGTTTGTCCAGTAGGCGATCACCATGGCGTTCGAAACATATGGGAAGCCCATTGTTCTGCAAAAGGTATTAAGTCTATCATTGGGGACTATCGGGACAACCGTTTCAATGGAGTTTTCCAGACAGCAGCAGCAGCAGAGATAATGGTTATTCGACATGACTTCTTTGCTGTGTTGGATAACACCAAGCCACAAAATCGAATCGAGTCAGATATAGACACAATTTTTATTCAGTGCGTTGGCCTTATGTGCTTCAAAGTGACCGGTCCATTTTGGAACCAGATTACATGTTTCGGTATATCATATCTTGAGAAGCATCAACATATTTTAGACTTGAAGTTGTATTTGGAGACATGTGCCATTACACCAGCAAATCTACTAAAGAGACCATCACTGAACAAAGGAAGATCAACTGAATATCTCGGATATTCCCCATAGGAAACGTTTCATCAGCGCAGTCTTCATATTGGCAGACAAACACCGTGATATCTTATTTTCTACAATTACCACAGTTAGCAAGGGGATAATTGCTATCGTTTAAAATCCAGTTGTATAATCAACCACTATCAAACGAAGATCTTGCCAGATTGCAATTTGCTCCCCTGACAAACCGAAGTTGCGAGCACCACTTTGGAGACCTTGACAGTAGCCAAAAGCGCAAAGTGCATCAATGCACCATCATAAGCCTGTTCAGCTCCTCAAAAGAAACAGGATGAAAATCTTTGTCTAGGAGAACTGAAATCATCAAAAAGACAAGAAGTGGAGTGGAAAAAACTACGTCAAGACGACCTATAGAAAGAGGAGGATGTGCTGGTCGAGATAAACAAGAACTTCTAGTCAGAACCAACTAAAAAGAGGAAATCTTGTTCCTTGATTGCGACAAGGAATGACCAAAACAATTAAAAAAGAACTACCGGTATAGATTCAGTCTTCGCTACAGAGGCTTTGCACAGAGTGCTGCCAAATAAGAACGATATTGCCGTGAACCGAGGTATTTATATCAATAAAAACAGCTAAAATCAAGGTATGTAACAATATAAATCACCGAAATAACACTTTGTACTTCGAAAGCAACCCAAAAAGACATTACAAATGGTAGTTTTCTATTACATGAACTTAACTATATGCCCATAATATTTCCCCCCGAATTTCCTCCGATCTGGTGGTGTGTTCTTGTTGGCTGATGGAAATGTCCCGCTCCACCCCTAACAAGGTATAGTCTTTAATTTTCTTGTTAATGGAATTTCAGAGTTCCGACACTTCAAACATTTTTCGAAATTTCATTAAATAAGTAATACGGGCTGATATCTATTTGATCGGGAATAAAAAAAAAAGAAAGCCAGACCCTTCAAAATGCGTGCAAATTTATCTTTCTTCGTCCTTTACTGAGAAGTCTTGCTTAATATATGTTAATATAATATGAAGATTTATTCATTTTGTTCACATATTTTATTTTATTTATTTAATTGTTATTGTTATAGGTCTTGAAGTTCAATGACACATATCCTGAAGCCCATATAATATGCATTGCTTTAGTGAATAATTACTATAAATCATCAGGTAATCTTTTCAAATGATATTAGTATACATGTACATAATGGAAAAAAAGGAAATTATTGGCATAGATGATTTTCTAAGTTTTGAATAATACTTTTTCTCCAATAAGGAGTGGAATTGTTTAAGTTTTAGCTCTTGGGGGAAAGAAAGTCCAGTAAGCTATTGTCGTATCTCAGCATTGTTGTTGTCTGTAGTATTGAAAACCTCCGAACTTTGGCTATGAAATATATCTATATGTTACTGTTTGAACTAACAGATTTACTAGAGATTGAGGATCCCCATTAGTATTTTGTTTGACAAGTGTTAACAAGTTATTTAGATATCCAGATCTTTTTGTTCATACAAAAAATTACTTGTATTTGAAGAATTATTTTATATACTTTGATTCATTTTACTGAACACATCTTCACATTCCCACCTTTCCACAAAAAAAAAAAATGAGAGCCTTATGCTTTAAATTCTTAATGCTGGTTATAATGTCAACAGTTAAACATTTTATAGGTAACCAGCAAATGAAAGTCCACTTTGCTGAAGCTGAGATGATAAAACAAAGTACAAGGAGATTATAAAGGAACAGTCTACATAAATCAAAATGGTAATGAATATTAGATTTTGAAAAAGCGAGTGTTTTTTTCATAACAGTCAATGACCACATTTTTCAGTGTTTTCTGAAAAATATACCAACCGAAAATAAGCTGGAAATTTTGTTTCTCAGTATCATGTTCTAAGTACTTTAAAGAAATATTACACTGTTGGTCTTATGAATCGATGACAACAAGAAAAGGGTATCACATAACGAAGTATATGCTATTTTACAGAGACCGTCAAATCAACATTGGATTACTTCTTACTCTCTATTGGTATGAAACATTCTTTCAATATCTGAAGAATGCGTGTATTCTTTCATGCATTTAGCTTCTTATAAAAAGGCCTTATTAAGATATTGGTTCAAGATATTGAAACTGTAGACGATGAGGGATATGAACCTCTATGGCAGGCCGTATTTTCATTGGAGGCACGATGACCTATATGTTACTATGATACAATAATTACATCCCTTTCTTATTATAAAATCAATTAGATTTGACAAGTGATTTGTTTTTAAATTGGCAAGTTTCGCAGATGATGTATGTATGAACCTTAAATATGAAACCATCGCAAGTTACACATAAATTACAGACTATTAATAATTGGCAATTTATGTAACAAGAATAAACATCAGTCTCCACGTATTTTTTTTTTGTTTTCGTTAAATTCCTTTTCGCAAAGACAAACGTTTACAATGGTTGACAGTTGTAGTCTCGGTTTAGTTTCTATCCTGACTACAAGCTTTTTCTAAATGGTACTATGGTCTTTACTTCTGATCTTCAGGAACAATAGGCGTCTTTGTCTCATCATGACAATCATAGGTATGACAATCATATGGCTCATCATGACGATCGTATGTCTCAGCATGACAATCATATGCACCATGATGGAGTATTGTAGAGGTTACGGTTCAGTCTGCATCTTGTCTACAAGTTCCTGACAAACAGGCTGACGGATGAAAGAAGGTATAGCATATTATGCTCCGTTTAGTGGCGAACGCATAAAAAAAAATTTAAAGAAAACTCTTTGCTAAAACAAATTTATCTATTAATCTTATCTTTACATACCACATGACTTACCTTTTCGTTCTAATTACAAGAAACAAAGTCTTATTCAGTTCATCTTCGAAAATGTTACTCCTTATAATGTTTAGTTGGTCACAATTAGGCAATTGATAAAGGTTCAAACTGACTTACAATCATCTTGTATCATGCTGTTGCTGCATTTTTATTCTCATACGTTGCACCTATTAATCACATACAAGACAAAAATCATCAAAGTATTTATCCGATATACACATACTCACATTCATCGACACTTTTCAGCATTTTCCCCATAATTAGCACGGTTCTAACACCTTAAGGACACTGATAATTGTCTTTATTTACTGCCTCTTAATGCCCAATGTGCTCCAAGAAGATTTTTCTATCGACAGGACTTATGTCTTGACCGGCATAAAATGACGATAACCTATGTCTAAGTGAAGCCAGCCCGATCAACGTGAGAAAAGACGATTTCGTTGCAAAATGGAACTTGTTACAATCGTTAATACCAAATTCTTTTCGATAATTTAAGAGGAGTTTTATTTCATTTGATTTTTGTTTATATGCGGTCTTAAACATTTTCACTTCTTTATATTTGACATCTTGTAGTATCTCAGTATAGCATCCACTGAGATTTGATAGACCTAAGAATAATTGCATCCAGCATTACCTTCAACCCATGTTTTTCTTTTTCTTCTTTCTGTTGGTTTTCAGATTTGTCAACAAACACCATACTTTGAATTCCTTGTAAACATATCCTATACAGGTACATCTTCTGAAATCAAACTGCTGAATGTTATTTACAGTCTTGCTGTCTCGTTTCATAGCAATTTTACTGACTTCATCTTGCTTGCCTTTTAATGGTTTCTGAAGTTGAAGTGTCTAAATCTTATCTGAATAATGCCTTGTCAGTTCGATACAAATCCTCATCCTCTCCATCTCTAACTCTAGGTAGCAAGTCTTTAAATCCAGTATCACGTGGAATCTCCTTCGCCCGAGTGGCCATCAATTTCAGTTTTAAGAGTTCTCTGTTTTATATTCACACTTATGCTTTGAAAAGTACTTGGACAAAAAACTTTTCCATGATGAAAAAAATTCGGACTTTGTCTTCAGTTTTTGGTTGTCTTTCGCGCATCAATTCCCTTTTTCGGCTAGTGCCTTCAGATTGTAATCATGTATATCATCTAATCTCACCAAAATATAAGTTTTGAAGCCCAATCATATGCAGCTTTTTCTGTTCTCATTATGTTTTCTGAGTTTACCTCGTTTGATAGTCTTTTTGCAGTAAACACAAAACCCTTTAGGCTTCTATAATGTTAAAGGAACTCATAAAAATTATCTTAAAAACGTCCTCCTCAAAAACCTATTTAGGCAATATAATTATGGAAATTTGTTTATGCATATATGAATTTTCTACACGATATATTAAACCCTCAGGAACAGCAGGAAACACTTTTACTTATCATTTGATTTCTAAATCATATGATTTTTTCGTGTGTAATTAATTTTTATAACCTCTCTCCTTGAGAAACTGCTGATCCTTGTTCTCTATATGGAGGATTATTTATAAATTTTTAAATGAGTATCTGTTGATTGTGCTGCTTTTGCGGTGAGTGGGAAAGTGGGCGCCCGTCAACCGTTTAACCACACCAATTGAGTGACGTTTGTTATTTCATTTAACCGTCATAAGTCGGTATCGCAGCACAATCGAATATTTTTGTAATGTTCCATGTAAATTCTGCTGTTGTCATTTTTTTTTTTGTTTGCAGGTCCTTGAGGATTTGTCATACAGCTTTGTCAGATGTCTTCTGTTTTGTTGGGAATTTTTTTTTTTTTTTTTGCGATAGGATCTGTCTTCTCTTCGTTGTTTTCTTCGGAGCCAGTCGAGGAATAATGAAAAAGAAGTATATATTTTCTTTGTACAGAGTAATAAAATTGAACTATTAAAACACGTGGATGAGCATTTCTTTTTGAATCATAATATTAATGACTCAAATGATGATACAGTGGTAAGCAGACCTCAATGCGTTATAACATCTGCAAATTTACAAAATACATTCATGGTTTTGATGTATCTTTGAAATTATCCAAAACCTGACTATGATACATCAGACGACAAGAATTCACCCAGAAAAGAATGACAGACTTGATGTAAATATAATGTTGCAAGGGGTATTATGAGGATCTCGGTTAGAATCCAACTAATTGCTAAATTAAATTGGATTAAGAATTGGAAATAAATTTTGTTACGTCTGTCGCTTCAGGAGAAAGTCAAAATCTATAGGAGTACATTAAAGAACTCCATAATAGTTAACATACATGAATTGTTTAATAGACTGGATTTATGAATGATGCTAATGTGTCGCGTCTCAACCATTTATTAGTGCAAATTCTAAAATATCTCAGTGTAGTATAAAACAATTAATGATTATAACAAAATATAGCACATCCATCATCTCATGCAATATTAGAAAAACCCTGTCAATTGGGCTTAGTTTGTCACATTAAAACTGTTAAGAGGAAGAAAAACTCGACAAAGAATCCATTTATGCAAAATAAAAAAAAAAAATAATAATCGTTAGGCGTTGGTCGAAAAAAAAAACTTTAACGAGGTTTTTAAAAACGAAAGTTTTCTTTCATTTTACCGTTGAATGCTAGACGAACAAGATGTGTGAAGACATTCGACCGATGACCAAACTGGCACGTGTATGAACACGAGACTACGTAAATGTAATGGATGTTTCCAGGGAGAAGCATGTGGTTACCATTTCGAAAGGATCGAGAACAATGTGTTACAAGACGGGAACTATTTTATGGACATCATCATGTTACTGTGTCGTTTTCGTAAGACTTGTGTGCCTTCAGCCTACATGAAACAACTCTTGTATATTTTGCCCACGTATTCGAAACTTCGTTCTATTTATTGTTGTCAATAGTAATAGTAATTGTCAATTTGTAAATATTTTGTTCATACGAGTCTCTGTCTTCAGCTATTGACGTCATGTCTTCGAACGCACGGATCATAGATTCGAACCTGATCGACGATGCATTCGTGTTTAACACGAATTGAACATGGTCGAAGCAGGACCTAGTTGATCGACCTGAAAGATGTTATCATAAGACCACCACCCCGACTAGTGGTCTGGTTTTATCGAGAATGGCAAAAGACTTGCGAAGACATGAGAGGTGACGTCAAGACCATCAAAGACGTTCTAGACGTCGACGAACTCTCAGTGTAAGATAACCATCTTACGCACCCCTTTTACTAACTGCCACACAACTAAACTTAGATCCGCCTAATGGCCTATGGGCAGATGTGCATTAATACATGTATTGATATGATGATTGACGCAATGGCGACTGATACAATGGCTGTACTGTGTTTTGTGCACGGATAAACAATACAATAGTTATAAGAACATTTCGTATATAAGCCTAGACCGCCATTACCTGGTCAGATTCACCATATTTGATAGATTTACGGTATAAACGAAATTCATATTTGCTAGCACGTAAGATTATTTGGCAACTAAGAACGGTGAATCTCCCCCTTTGTTAGGATCTATCTATCTATTTATTTATTTGATGCATTTTAAATGTAACTGGTTTAATTCTGATTTCTACTTTACGTTGTCTAATTGGTACATTTGATTATTTCTGAAATTGAATCACTTACTGTATAAGTTAATCATTCTTATTTAAATGTTGTAACAAATCTGGTTTTGGTTATTAAAATTATCGAGCTTCAATTATTTGTTATTATTTTGTTGACTTATTAATGTTCTCTTTCCACCAATTGTACGATCTCCTGCAGCTGAGAAACTTAAAGAACCGCAACACTAACACCTGTCTTGATTTGGTCGCCGTGACCTGACTGGAGGATATCTTTTGGTGGGAAAGAAACCTGATCAATATCTTTTGGTGGAAAAGACACCTGATCAAAGTAAGTTGACTTTATATATTCCTGGATAATTTTTGTAATTCAGGCTTAATTTTTGTTCATCATGGCAGAAGCAAATGTACACGATTAAATTGGGATTATTGGGCATCAAATGCAAGAAATACAACACGCAATTGGTAAAAGAAATATACGTTGGGAGATTGATACTTATAGAGGGGAAAACCCAAAATTTCGGGAATAGGTCAAGGATATTGAAAGATACGCGACTTTATATAATTTAGATGACCTAGAAGTATTAATGCGATGACGGATGACGGAGAACTTCCGTAAGAGGGTCAGTATGAAAACCGGTAATATAAACTTCAGTAAAGAAAATTTTCATACATATGATCAAGGTCACATCCCGATGGAAATCGATCATTCGCGACCCCGACGTAGATCAAAATTATGGTGCGATCGATGTAGAAGAAATAATCATAATACGACAGACTGTCGCCGTAGGTATAAAATAAACGAGATGAAAAATTGGAACCAAAGAGACGGCGAATCCCGGAACCCCCATGCAGAATGAATATGCTATTTCATGATCATCAAAAAGACTATAAGTCTTGTATTTGGCCCCTCTACAGCCTTATGCAGACTTTTACCTGAACGTTGCACGCTGACTAACACGGCGGTGGGGACTATATGACGGCCTTGTCCAAACCTCTTTCAGAGGAGACATGGTCCTGAACCTCGTCCCCTCTGACTGTTAGTCGGGACTCCTACAGATCTAGGGTCTTAGCTCGCTTTCAGACTGGCAGAGCACGGTTTATCATGTTGATGTCGCATATATTTTTATACCATTATGTGTTGTACAATACTTTACGTGTTTATATTTTTTTGACCTCTCAAAATGCGATACCCGTTGACCCTTGTTCTTTACATGGAGGATTATTTATAAATTTTTAAATGTACGTCCTTTGATTGTTCTGCTGTTACGGTGAGTGGGAAGGTGGGCCCGTAAACCGGTTAACCACACCATTTGTTTGGCTTTTGTCAAATTAAATGACCGTCCTAAGTCGGTATCGTAATTGCACTACAATCAAATATTTTTGTAATGTGTTATATGTTCTAGTATATTATTTATATTAATGTATTGTATAGCCCCATGGTGACTTCCGCCACATAACTGAGCCAGTAACTCCTCTTTTTTCTTTTGTTTTAAAAGCAATTTTCCCACATTTATTTCAGCCCATGAAGAGCGTTACTCCTAAAAAACGTGGGAATTTGTTCGACGACGACATTAACATCATCTAAGTTAAAAGACTGTTAGTGTGTATTACAATTTACTTTATTCAATTTATATAACCAGACAACATATATCTATACATATGATACAATTTCTCATTCTACGCTGTGAAGAGCTGTACCCCTTAGAAACATAGGAATTTGTTTGATGGTGATGAAGGCATTAATATCATCTCATTTTGAAGACTCTTAATGAGTACTTCAACTTAATCTATTCCATTTATATATTACAATTCAAAATGAACTAATTAGACAACATATATTACCATTTGCAATCAAGTTTGCAGTTTCAGCGTTCAGTCCTGTTAGATCATGGGATGACACGCGGAGATCTTTTGACATCTGACGGTTAGCTGTTGCGAGAGGTTTTATCAGAACACCACATACAGTTGGTTGATAATTGATAATCACAGAATACACAATATTTGCAATGCCGCAATGATGTCATTTTTGTATTTTAAAAGCAACTCCGTTTTTGGGTGCAAATTTTAAGACTTTGTGTAATTTTATGTTGAAAAACTACTGCATGTACATTTGCATCACATTTTTATTTGATGGTTCATCTGTTGATCTGACCCCTCGATAAAATGTGCGAGGTGTGAAAACCTCTACATGCGATGATAAAAAATCAAACAACACTGAAAGTTGAAACTGTAAACTTCATTGCAAATTTTCACGAGGTCCGTAAAGATAAAGGTATTTTTCTAGCCCAGCAAGTGTGAAATAATCTACACACGGTGGTCAAAAATCTAACAACACTGAAAGTTGAAACTGCAAGCTTGATTGCAAATGGTAATATGATACAGCAGTTGCCATTCCAAAGATAATTTCTAAGTAACATTCATCAAAGTACTATATATATACATATTTATATATGAACACATATCTATTTTGCATTTGGCTTTGTTCCCTGGCATCTCATTAATTTTGACAATTGTGTCAATATTTGTCATTTTATTTACTCTTTTTTGAATTACACAGGTCTCCACAATTTTGTTTTGTGTGCAATACTCGGATTTGGTATCGAACCTGATTTTTCACATTGTTATCATAGATTTGAATAGTATATTAAATACGAAGTCCGTAAAGATAAGGCTATTTTTCTAGCCCAGAAAGAATCCTGGGTAAAGTCTGGTGTAGAAATAACTTAGACATAAAAAAAAAACTTTCAGAAATGCCATGGAATGATTATCCAAATAAAGCATACACATTACATTGATAGTTATTTTTTGACCTTGCATTAGAAGTATATTTGGAGTATATTGTTTTTATCCTGTCTGTCTGTCGACTTCAATCTTCAAACTATTACTTTTGAACCGTAAGAAATAGAGACTTAATATTGGGTGTGCATACCGGTATGCGGTACTTCAACAATAACATCCTTTCAAATGACCTTGTAACCTTGACGGTAACCTTTGAGGTAAAAATAGTTTGTTCGGACTTTGTTGCCGGTGGGGAGGCATAATGTTTAACAAACGCATCTTGTTCATCGTGTCGTGGTATTGTTTTAATAAACATATTAACATTCATGATGGCGCCACATGTCGTCAATACCATAATAACTATTTATGAAACATATTGACATTCATGATGGCGTCACCTCTCGTTAATACAATGATAGAAACAATACCATAATACTACATACACATATGTATTGTTTTCATGGGTAACGGTAATAAATATTAGCATCACATTATGAATCTGTGTTTATTCTATGATCTCCATAGGCATATGTATCCCGATGCTCTGATCCACCGTTTGTTATCGTATGGAGATAGGGTGATTTTGTTGATCGACTTCAAATATAAAACATGTCACTTCTTATACTCTCCATTTGATGTCACTCTATTTGCTTATTAAACAAAGTCCAGATAATCTTGGTGTGTAATGCATCGTTCCACAACCGTTTTTGACACTCCTTTTGCTTTCTGCACGTCTTTTCCGATCCTTAATTCATAAGAATACATCTTTGAATGGATTCCACAAAAAGGATACCACTGGTTCACCTATAAATAAATAAATAAAAATAACAATCATAAATTTGTGTGTAGACATGATTGAAAGAAAATGGTTTAAAAGAGTAAAACCTTACCGTTAGTTTCATCCTTCATCTTTAGTACGACTTTCTTATTTTTTTCCCTCCTCAAAAAGTGACCATCAGGATATCCAAATGTGTCATATAAATCTATGTCCTGTTCCATGCTTCTGTAAAGGTCTTTTATTCCTTCAAAAGAATAAAATAGGTTGTCTGGTGTCCGTCATCAACAATTTAGCTGCTGATTTATGCCGCTTCCTGATGCAATTGTAGTGGAAATCGTACATGAACATCTTGGACAAATCAAGCGTTCTTGAAAGAGCAGACCCCATCGTACATTGCTCCATGTCAGAATACCTACAATCCCTAATATTTACTATCATTGTGCTATAACATTTTGACGGCAAAGTCAGGCGGCGATCCTCAACAAGTAACGCAATGGACGTATGTAATAACTGAAAGTATTCTATCAATTTCCTTACGTTGTTTCCATATGTTGTTACCCCAATCTTTTTGCGTGCTCATGCTATGGTCACCCCAGTTTGCGATCTTATTATATGAACTGCCCTATAAGCATTTTTAATATACTCAAACAGCAGGTGTTACTGACACTTTGAGGCAGAACACATGCTTTATAAGGTAGTTACCCGTTCCTTAACTAACAAAGAGAGGGTCTTAAAGGGAATTCAGTGATTCAATATTATGGCAGCAGGTTATATATACAGTAAATGGATAAAGATCATTCGTATTACTGATAAACTCTTTAATCTATAACAGTTGACACAATCTTTCCATTATTATATCTACAATTAACGGGATCGAGGATGTATTTTATTATCTCCTATAAGTAGCCTTTGTCCTCTATCCATAGCGACACCGGAATACGTTTGCATCAACCCAAAATGTTACAGCCTGTAGATTTTCTTACAAGGTTGATGTATGTCACCCATTCTCTATGATAATGTAGTGGATATAAAGATCGGAGTATAAAGAGAGCTATATCGACGTATCTAAGGAATCACGGGGAAACAACATCAAACAATATCAAATATATACAGAGAAAGGATTATAATGCATAGGTAGACGTGTCCCTCCTAGTAAGTAGCACTGCACGAAACATCACCTTTTCATCAAATTAAGTAAATCACTCCAAGTCTAAGTAGTATCTACTTTATACATAGCTTTGTCCTTAGATAGATTCTTTGGTTCAGTTCTCGGTCATTTTAGTTTCAACACTGCTCTTCATATTTTATATATTTTGAGTATTTTTCATACTTATGCTCTGGACAAAATTTAACACAAAAACTATAAGAGATATCAATATGAAACTTTATTGGTTGATGGATCGAACCTGGGACCTTCCGGTCTTAAGCCAAGGTTAACGCTCTTCCTCTGAGCTACGGGTCCTATTTTATGTATTTTATATATCTAGAGAACAAATCATTTTGACACATTACTCTATTTTGTGAATTTTACTACAATTGTTAAATTGTAATACCAGTACATGTGAATATATTTAAAATGATTTTTTTCTTCGGTTTCAGCTGTGGACAACCACTCCGTAGCCACCACATCAATTTCAAACATGTCACAACCTGGTTCTTCAAGCAAAAGCACCACAGGTCTATTCGACAAAACGCAGACACTGGCATTAATAGCCATGTATTCAGAAAGGAAGGACAAGTTTGAGGATCCAAAATTAAAGAATAAAGGTTTATGGGAGGAAATAACCTTGCAGATGAATACGCTTTGTCACACTGGGTTCAGCCCTCAGGAAGTCGAGGGGAGATGGAAAACCATTGTCGCAAGTTACAAAAGATGCAAAATTCACCAAAGTAAAACTGGAAAGGGGAGGAAAATTTTTGAATTTGAGGCAGAACTAGACGACATCCTAGGAGACCGCCATGATGTGAAACCAGTATGCATATTAGAACCTGGAACTGAACACGCCAAGAAAACCGACCCAGAACCGTTAGAGGAAGGGGATGCAAATTCCTCTAGATCATCATCATCCACACCAACACCCATCGAAGAAGATGAGAGTGAAGGTGAGAATAAAATACCCACAAAAAAAGAAAAACCAACACATCTGCAAGTTCACAGATTTTGAAGTTTTTGAATGACTTCTGAAAAAGAAGAAAAGAAAAATTAAGAGAGGTTAACTGCCATGCAAAAAATGCATGACGAGAAAATGAACATATTCAAAACCTAATTGATGTCATGAAAAAAAAAAAGTAATTTCTTACAGTAGCCTAGATCCACATAGTTCATGACTTCCATTTTGGAATTTCTGCGTAAATACATTGAGAGAAAAACTACAAATTTCACAGAATTTTAACTTGCATGTTGTATCAAAAGTGTAAGGTATGTCCGTCTGTCTGTCATGCTTTGCTTTTGCTAGCACCACATATTTTTTTCATGGAATAGGATAATCATTATGCTTTGAATTATAAGTAAATGAGTACTAAATTACATATAAGTTTCATATTTAGATCGAAGGTACATGAATTTACGTAGAAATGCCAAAAATGGACTCACAAACTATGTTGATTGCAGTATGGGAAAGGATGTAATCTATTTATGACAATATACTATTTGCCGGTTTTGGTAAATGACAATTTTTTTCCAGGCAAGTGCGTTTTGACGTTTTTCATAGTGACATCATAACGCATGACATAAATGTGTTATGATGTCACTATGAAAAACATCAAAACGCACTTGCCCGGACAAATAAATGTCATTTATCAAAACTGGCAAATAATCTATTCATAGATGTGTATGCAATTTTCTTTCAGAGGCAGTTTTCTATGACAGAATTCCACCTGAAATTTGGGCGAAGATTTTTTCATACTTGAATATTTGTGATCTGGAAAGGGTTTCTTGTGTAAATCTATATTTTAATCATATTTTCTGTAGCCCTCAATTGTGGCATTTGTTTACTTCGGTAGAGTTCTTCAATGTTGCTTTGTTGGAGCCAGAACAATGTGAAAGCAGTCTCGAACAGTGTGTGAATTGTAAATCTTTAGACATTGATGCCAGTCTAGTAAAGTCCTTTAATTTTTTGCACATGATGAAATGGCTAAAACACTTGTGATAAGAGGAAGTTCAAATAAGAGAATATCATGTCCAAATATCTTGATGAATTTGGGGAATTGTAAAAACCTTCAGTACCTTGAGATTTCATCACTCCCGCAAATACATGAGATAGTTTTACTTCAACTGTCAGAAAAACCATCTAAAACTTTGAAGTATCTACATGTTCGCAACGCATCAGATGTGTCTCCAGAGTGCTTAAATGCAATGTTGGCCAACTTGTCAAATATCAAGGCAATTTGTATGACACCTTCCTCAAATCTTGAGGGATGGGCATCAATACTAAACATGTACTGTGGTAAAGTGTGTTTTGGACATGAAATACTTGACAGTATGCCACATAGGCTGTTGAAATATCATTATTCAAAGTACTGTATGATGCCTATTGATTCTGTTTAAGTGTACTTTATGCATGAACAATGTGGAGAAATATATGTATGTACTGTGGAAAAGTGTGTTTTGGACATGCTACGTAGTTTGGGGCGCCGTTTTAGTTTTTATTCCAAAAGTGATATCACATTTGTTAAAGTGATATCACTAATTCGAATTGGTGATATCACTATAAACTTTTCTGAAGTGATATCGCTAATTTGTTATAGCGATTTCACTATAACGAATTGGTGATATTACTATAACAAATTGGTGATATCACCAATTTTAATTAGTGATATCACTTTGGGAATAAAAAGTAAAACGGCACCCCATAACGTAGGCTGTTGAAATATCATTATTCAAAGTACTGTATGATGCTTATTGATTCTGTTTAAATGTACGTTATGCATGAACAATACATGTATGTACTGTGGAAAAGTGGGGTTTGGTCTACAATTTCATAGATTGTTGTTTTTTATGAGAGTTTGCTTTCTTGTTGTTTTTTTTTAATACTAATGTGCACTCCTGCTCCTTTTTGTTAAACATTCCAGGTAGGATCCTGTTGATTTTTATTATAACTTTTTATATATTCTTGAATTATACATTTTTATGAGACTAGTCCACTTGTTTTATGCCCCGGAATGGAATTCTGGGGCATCTATTTTTTGTCCTGTCTGTCTGTACAGTGACTCTGTCTGTATGTGGCACAAAACTTTAACTTTCTCAATAACTTTTGATCCGTAAGACATACAGACTTCATATTGTGCATGTGTATGTGTCTAAAGGAGACACAACTTTTGGTACCATATTTTTGACATTGACCTTTACTTTTGCCCTAATATCAAAGATGCCTCCGGGGGCATCCTTGTTTCACAAACACACCTTGTTTTGATATTAATGTGCACTCCTGCTCAGTAAGCATTTCTGTTAAACATTCCAGGTAGGATTACTTTTTATGAATTCTTGATTTATACATTTTTTATTGTTGATGTTTGCATTGGCATATTTTTGCTATCTTTTTGTCAGATATACCGGTATATGCCAACAAGTAAAGTATTAAATCAACTTAGTAAAGACTAAAGTACTAACTTGACTTGCCACATGATTGTGTCAGCTTGTCAGATATAATGCCTAAAGTTGAAATATTGCCCAAATATGCTATATTTTGTAAGATAACTAATCAACATTTTTATCTTGCAAGTCAGTATTGAAATCTAAGAAGTCAGCATGAAAATTTGACAAAGCCACATAATTTTCTAAAAAGTCCACAAATATCTGACAGGTAAACTTAATCATCTTTGACAAATCAAATTTGTTCTAAGTGGCCTTGTGAAATCTTTGTCAAGTAACTTGCTAAATAAGTATGTCAACTTGACAGATAATTAAAGTGACCTTTATGTCAAGTAAACTTATCACACAATTATTTTGGGAAACCAAATTATCTGATGAATTGACATAGATGTAGTAATGCGAGTTACACCATGGTTTGCCGTTGGCCAACTGTCTTATTTTACAACTCTTGTTTTGTTGTTGATGTTATCTAGGAAGGATTTAAATAAAATATAAAGAATTTATTTCTAAATTTGCTATTACTTTTGTCTTAAACTGTTGCACATAGCAACATGTAGAGTACCATCTGTCTATCTTAGTGGTATCCCACTCTAACATGTATGGTCATATGAATTTGTGCACTTGCATGCTCTAAATCAAACGATGTAGAGGTCATGATCAAGGTCATAGGGTCATAAGGTCTTTCATATGAATGCCATTTGTAAGGGTTGTATTATTTCAATGCATGTATACATGTACATTGGAAAAACAGATAATTAACAGTTAATTTAACCACTAGCCTGATCAAAGGAAACGCTAGCCCCCAGTATTGGGCAGTGGGGTTTGTCAACCCATGATGGTAACGTAATATCTTGAAGGACTAGAACAGCATGTGGCTATGACCCAATTTTAGATGTGGAATAAGGAAATACAACTACAATATATATTTTCAATTCTTTTAAAGTCTTTAATTTTGCTGATTTAAACATTTGTGGTTTACTTTGATGGTGTTGTGTGATTTGCAGTCTCTTCAGCATACCCTCAGCATCGTGTTGGAATTGCTGTGCATGCTGAATATTGAGGGGTGGCAACGGATCTTCATCAAAGAATTCTTCAAGTTTATCTCCCTCCAATGTGCATATATTGTGCAAAACACAGGCTGATGCAACAACTTTGCATATGTATGATATGTCATTCATATCCACCAGTTGTAATCGACGAAAACGTCCCTTTAGAATACCGAAAGCATTTTCTATTATCACTCTTATTCCGGACAAACGCTTGTTGTATCTGATCTGGTTAGGTTGCAGGTGACCATTGTCTCTGTAGGGTGATAAAAGCCATCTTTTACAAGGGTATGCTCCGTCACCTAGTAAGTGAAACTGATCACAGAGAATCCGGCCTTGTTCCCATATTTGTGAATTTTTCAAAACTCTTGCGTCATGCACACGCCCTGGCCATCCAACGTATATGTCTATAAACATTCTGTTTTGTCTACAAATGCCTTGCAGTATAATTGAATGATACTTCTTTCGGTTAAAATAATCTTGACTGTGCGAATGTGGTGGTTTTATACGAATATGTGTCCCATCAATTGCACCCAAAACTCCTGGAAATCCTTTTTTCTGTTCAAAGTCATTTGAAATTGCCCGATACTCTGCACGACTTGGCCATAAGTTGAATTTCCTCTTCAAATGGTTGTTGAATACATCAAGCAATCTTCGGTTGTGCTCATGGAATGTTAAAACTGACACATCAAATCTGTCTGCTATAGATCGGATAGTTTCCAGGGATCCAAGGTACCAGAGTGTCATAAGCAAGTTCTTCTCTATTGTTGCCTGAGGGCGTCCAGACCGAGGTTCCCTTAGTGCCAACTCCGGATATGCTGCAATTTTACAAGCTATTATATCGAACGTTTCCCGTGATACTCTGAAAAATGACCGGAAAGTGTCTAGGCTGTATCTCGGAACAACTTCCTGTACATAGTCTTCGACACGAGGCCTGTCTTCTCGACTGAAAAAGGCAAAACATTATTATAGAGGAACAGAAAGCATAGTATATCAATTTCTATGTAAACTATTTGAATATCCTATCTGAAAGTAACATCACACAAAATGATTAACGTTGAAAGAGAAGTTCAGTTACATGTATTATACATGTGTACACATGTATCAATTTGCATAGTCAAGTCCTCCCCCTCAATTTCTGTTGAAACTGAGAATGTCAAAGCTCTCAACTGCCTCTCTCAAATCATAGCTGCCCATTATCTGATTATCGTATGTATACTCCGGCAGCAGGTCAAAATTTTGGTACTATATATAACAATCATTACATAACCAGTGGCCTATATAAGGGAGTGTACACATTGTGATAGGCTTAGATCTCCAGTGGGTTCAGGGCAACGCCCTAATAGTAATACGGGCCAAAGGGACAAATTCGCTCTAGAAACTCAACTTTCGGCTGTTTTGACAAGTGTTTCCTAAGTTTGGGCGTATGAGAAAATCGAATCGGGTCCATTAGGATATTTGGCATATTCATATGTAGGCCGGGTGCTTTTGCATAAAGGCAGCTACGCCACTGATTACATTGATACCCTGAAAGACTGCAGAAATAAGTCTGGAACTGTAAAATCCTTGAAGTGCCATAACTCTGGAAAAAAAAACAAGTCAATCATACCGAAATGCAAACTGGTACTTACCCTCATTGAAACAGTCCAGAAAACATGACCTCGGACGGACGGACAACGCCAGAATAAAATCTGTCCCGTTTATGACGAAAAGGTAAAAAAAAATATATATGTAAAATGTCCCTTTTTATAATTCATACTCCCTGTATGTCCCATAGAGATAGTGATGTAAATATTGTGACGGGGTCATGACCCTAATCAAATCAAATCAAATATAGGAAAATGGTATGTAATTTCTTTTTGACTTGCATATAGAAAAAAATATTTATGTACCTTTTCTAGTTGATATCCTCATCCTCAGTTTCGGTTTGAAGATCTGATGTCATTTCAGCATAGATAATTTTTTTTCTTGTTTGTAGTCCCCTTAAATAAAAAAAGTGTTACAACTTGAATTTAAGTTGTTGAAAGTTAGTATCTAATTCTTATTATTCATGGAACACACAAGATAGTTTTTAATAATTGTCTTTACAAACGTTAACGTTGGTTTTATATATTTAAGGAATGATTCAAATTTGTTTTCGTTGGATGGAGGTGTACCACGAAAAAAAAAAGGACAGAAAAATGCATCATTGCACCCATTCCTTATCATTTAATTCCTGTCAAACATGTTTTTATTCTCAGAAATTGGCATATATGCACTATTTCTCAACATCTGTAAATTTCTGTCGCTATCGTGTGAATATTGACATCACAGTTGAAAACACACGGAAATAACTTTGTCAAAGAAGTTGTGGATGAGATATGCCACAAATTTTTAAACCAATCAAAATGCATGTTACATGTAATATTAAATGATTGATCATTACCTTTATACACAACTCTTACAGAGAGTGCTATAAACTCATTTTAAGGTGAGACGCCATTTTTGACAGCAAGACTCCGCTTTGAGACCTTGAACTTCCCCTCGTCAATCAACCAGTTGCTTGGTAAAATTTCCACTGCATATACAGTTTTATATTCTTAATAAATCAATTCCAATCGGTGACCTACTTTCGCTTTGTGCAGCTTTGTTATTGTCAATATATTTAGCTCACCTGGTTTGAGCCTTTTTATGCATTCTGAGTCAATGCACTTAGGTGTGACGTCACATGGTCATACAAAAAGCTTCTAACTCATATTCTTACATAAAAACATACAATTTTCAATGCATAACATACACGAAAAACCCTCAATAAACAAGAGGCCCAAGTTGGCCTAGAGTACCTAGATTATCAGTCATGCATGAAGGAAGAATTCATTTATTTTTGCATTAATGTGACTAAGTCAACACAGATGTTGAAAATATGTCAAATTTTATTTCGGGCTAGAATAAAAAACAACACTTTTTTGCACATCCATTCAGGTGATTTTGATATTAAACATTTCCTTTGTCTCTGCAAGAAGTCATTCAGGGCAACAAGTTAGTCATTTTCTTTAGGTGGGGCCTTTTGTTGACTGATTTCAAGTCTGGGTCATGAACAACAATTGTTTCATATATTGTCCAGATCTAACTTAAAATTGCCTAATTTCATATGTTGAGTGTTGAGAAACATCTAAAAACTTATTTAGATGTGTAAAGAAATGAAAAAAAAATTTTTGACCACAGCTGGATTTGAACCGCTACTCTCCATATTTCAATTACCAAGTGGTATATGTACTATTGTGAGAACTGCTTTTTAGACATGGTGGAATTATCTGTTAACCAATTTGGATGAAATTTACCAAATTGATAGAGGACTTTTAGTACTTCATGTATTCCATGTTTCATTAAAATCTTTCATGTGGTATACCAGCAGAAGTGAAAAATGTGATTGAATTGTTCCTATACACCCTCATTTGGAAGTCTTAAAAAATTCATAGAAAATCCAAAAATTGAGATGTTGACAAAATTCTTTCAAAGTAACAATCCTTACCATAATTATGATCACAATAGTTCATAAGAAATCATCATTATCAATTAACTAGGAAATATGACACTTTTTTCTGCATTGAATCACCAAGTCCAAAGAAATGTGGGAAAAAAATTCTAAAATTTGATTTTGGAAGGGAACCAAAATGACAATACATCTTCACTCATCCCTCTAGATCATTTCTATGCATTCTGTTTGTCTCTGTATACAGCCCGTATGAAAAAGAATATTGTTGAACGAGGGAACTCTTTTGTGACCTACTCTTGACTATGGTGGCGCCACCTGTAAAGAGGTCTGGACGAAAACAACAGAATTTGAAGAGGATCATAATTGACTTATTTCCACCAAGATTTATTAAAATCCTTCAAACAGTTTTGTAGAAAAAGTTGAAAATGTGAAATATGGCCACCCCCCCCCCCCCCTCTTTTGTTTGGAAGTCTTAAACGTAAAATTCCTAATTTCATATGTTGAGTGTTGAGAAACATCTAAAAACTTATTTAGATGTGTAAAAAAAAATTTTTTTGACCACAGCTGGATTTGAACCGCTACTCTCCATATTTCAATTACCAAGTGGTATATGTACCATTGTGAGACCTACTTTTAGACATGGTGGCATTATCTGTTAACCAATTTGGATGATCCGCACAAAAAACAAAACCTTAATGGGGCCAGAAGGCGAAGCACCCGGAAGCTGCTGAGAAGCAGTAAAACGTATACGTTTCCATATTTGAGTGCTTTTCGACATATGATAGCTATATGTAGACATGGTTAAGAGTATACATGTACAAGATTAACAAAGTAAACGACATACAAACACACACATTAATCGAAACGAAGGGAATAGCACTGGATCTGCCTTTGTAGTTGTTAATATAAATGTGCATTTTATCATATTGTATATATTTATGAATGACTTGTGTATTTCTTCGTAAACCGGCGTGGCCTAGTGGTATCGCGCTCGCCTCCTGATCGGGAGGCCGGGATTTGAGTCCCGCTCTGGTCATGCCGGTGTTCTGTCTTACGGATGAGACAGAAGAAACCGAGGCCCTGTGTCGTGGTATGCATGGCACGTGAAAGATCCCTCACTGCTTCGGGTGGGTATGTTGCAAAGGTCAAAATTTGTATGCCCCGCATCAGGCAAATACCGTCACCATATACCTGAAATATTCATGGTGTGACGTTAAACAGAAATCAATCAATGTATGGCACATAGTCCTTTACACATTTTTAAAATGTGATCTTAGATCCGACTTTTTATAGATTAATTTCACGATCAGTTGATTTCCCCTCCCTTTTTTCAACACTGTGTACAGCTGACCGTTGAAAATAACTTAGTAAAAGCAAATTAAGGTCACCTAATTGTGGCGCTGACCATAACCTAATTGATATCCCCGATACGAAAATAGGTATTGGAATCACGTTGTCCGTCCGCCCGCAGACATGAATTTGTCCGGATTGTTTCTGTATAAGAATTGATTTAAAATTTATGCTCAGTATCACCTAGAGGTGTGAAATTCCTATTTTCACTTCATCTGAGCCATTGCTTAACTTTTTATCACATGGTTTTACTGCTCTAAATAATTTAACAAATAATCATAATTTTGAAAGAAACTAATACTATTAATTTCGTTTCAAGAGAATAATTAGCTGCATTGGGGGTATTTGCCCCGTATACGAACAGCTCTAATTTATATTTTTTTTTTTTTTGGTTATTGATAGGGAGGCCCAAACTCTTTCCTTAAAAACACATGAGATACACTTTTTAGATACCTTTAATTTATTTGTATCACAATATACCAAAGAATAAGTAAGTTACAAAGCATGTTTTATAGTCAACAAACTCTGAAAATTTCACGGGTTTATCTCGAGCACTTTACAAGGATTGTAAGGATTGTGTGTGATTTATGAGGATTTCAAAATGGACAATATTGCATTTTTACACCTTTTCCAAGCAAAAGAAAATGCACAACCTCGCAATTTTATGAGGGTATAACTTAATCAGCTATGTATAAAATTTGTGATTTATTTACATTAATCTACTCTATGTACTACAGGTATTACGGAAAAAGATAAAAACATTGGTTGGAAGTCTTATTATCTCAAATATAATCTCTTAAACTTGACGAAGAATGGTTTTTTATTTGATGAAAATGACGAAGTCCAAATGTCCAAGGTCATTTTTCTAAAAACTTATACAAGGATTCATAATAATGTAAAAACTTATTTAAAATGGTTACTTATGAGGATATTTGAAGGAATTTAGATTGTATGACAAAAAAAAAAATAAGCTCTGTATAAGCAAAAACATTTTTACCTAAATCAGGGGCGGATAACTCTTTAAAAAATGTGAAAAATATCACATACCTTTTAATTTATCATAGTATAGCTTAATATTTTATATTAATCTACTATATGTATTATATTCATTATTTTAAAAACACAAAAACTTTTCATTAACAGTGTTAAAATCTCAAATATAAACTCTTCATGAATACAAATTGTCGTAAAGTTTGGTTGATTTCAATTCCTGTTCTTTATTTTTCCTTCATGATAATCCTTCACAATTAACAGGAAACCTGATAATTAGTCCCTTTCTTTCATTAATATGAATAGCCAGTTTATTAAGATCGCTAATTAATATCTTGAAAGCTGTTGAAATGTATGAAATGAAGGTTGATATTTGCTGGGTCAAACAGCCGGTTGAGGTGATATTACGTAATAATTTAGCCGCACAGGTGACAGGTGATCGCCCTAGACGGCGTTACCTCGATAAATTGAAAATATTGCAACTTGATTAGGAAGTCAACTATTAAAGATATTATAGAATTCGTCTTGGGACTGGCCATCTGATTGGACATGACGAGGAGTCAACGCTGTCGCTGGTGTTTTCGTGCGAGCTGTACTGAAAAACACACTTTTTCGAGTGCCAATTACAGGTATATCGGGAATATTAAAATTAGAATTATTTTCTATAAAGTCTTCAAAACATAGTTATCTAAATAAAAAATGACAAATTTAAAACCTTTATTTCGTTTTTTTTTTTTTTTTTTGTGAATCTTAGGTCACGCGACGATTGGCGTTTCGTAGTACCTTAACACAACTTGTTCTCTCATTGTTATATACTTGTTCTCTCGTTTTAATATCTACGGTGGCGGATTTATAGGGATCGCTCCCCCTTTTTGCCACAATTATGAGCAAATCTTCAGATTTCGCTCCTAAATTGGCAGAGTATTTTTGTTTATATTGGACTTTCACTTGTGCAACCCCCCCCCCCCCCCCTCCCATTTCGGAAATTCTGGATTCGCCACTGATATAAATACCAAAACGAATTAAAGAGGATTAAAACGAAATTATTTGAATCAAAATAGGCTCTTAGTCTCGTCATTTTTCCTTTAACAAAAACTGTCTCCCTTAAATATGAATAAATTTACACCCCCCCCCCCTTCCTTTCGCAGAGGTCTAGACTTATCTGCAATTAAAATGTAAGTCTGAAGTTGTAAACAGTGGGGTCAATGTAAACTAAATGATGAAATGATGTCTTATTTTATCGCACAATATATGTCTTGGTATTTATTACATTGAAATGTGTATTTCTGTACATAATTCTATACGACAATACGTGGAGGTCGCCCCGAGTCGGAGGAAACTCGTGTAAAATCGTATTAATAGAGCTACAAAATTACAATAAACTATATAAAATCGTCAAATTTTTAATTAATGTAAATACCAATAATTATCAATTCGAATGTAAAAATCGTTCACGGTAAGTATTAACCCACGCGCCTACGCCGTTCTTCAAATTACATCATGAATAATGAAAAGAAACTTTTGAGAAATAAAACTTTGTAAATAATAGCTACGGGGTAATTTTTTTCACAAACAAGATAATCATAATTACTTCTATAGACATTGCTTTCGTTATGTGTTCTCTTATTTGAGAACTGTATAATGTACGATTGTTTAATATGTATATCGATGTAATCAAATGACTCGTGAATGGCCGACCGTTGTTTTGGCAAACAGGAAGACGCTATCTTTTTATTTTTAAATGTTTGTAGTCATTTCTAGGTATATTTTCATAAAAATGGTATCAAATGAATCGGGGGAAACATACTTATCACATATTATGGGCCGGTAGAAATAAATTAAAAACTGAAAATTATATATTAAAAAAACTTATGTGTGCCCGCATCGTACATCGTTCTTCCTTCGGCGATCAGCTGTTTACAGGTAATGGACGTATCTACCTGAAAAACCTCACTTCACTGGATTTGATACATTTGTGACCCCGAACAACGCCAGTGAACATATCGCTTTTATGCTCATTGATTCTAAGCGCGCCGTCAATTATAATGCAAAATAAACATCTCGCTGTACCGCCGCGGTATCGTTAGATATTTGAATGATTTTAGCTATTTTCAAATTGCCCTAATTTCTTTATTTCTACTCCAAATGAGATGAAATTTAAGAAATGAGAGGAAATCAAAATGAATATTCTAATGATATGATTTTGATTTACATGTTAAAAATATTTCCCGATAAATTATTGATGCGAAAATTGCAAACAACGCATTTTGATTAATTTGAACTTAGTCATTTGCGATGGGCCTCACTATTATTGATGACCTTATCATTTAATCTAGAAGATGAAGCTGACCTTATTCAGTCAGCCACGAAGGCGTACAACAAGTGTTTAAAAACGGTTAAGACGAAACCACAGGATGTACCTCTGGAGTTGTTCTCCTTTAATCACAAAGAGCCATGGCCGATTGGGACAGAAAATTAAAACAAATCGGGAAGAGTAGAGAGAGAGAGAGTAAAGAACAAGAAAGGGAAATGAGTCCCAGAAAGAAAATACAAGCAATGTAAATACCAGCAAAGCAAATCAGCAATAAAACAAACGGAGACAGCAGTCAAAGAAGACCTTGTAAAGATGAATCTTTTGTCTAAACAGTTCAATGATGATGTAGAAAGTCTAGCAACATCAAGTGCACCAATTCCTACAACTGTAACTACAAAAGAAAAACCTCCAGTAGCAAGTACATCACCAATCTTGCCTTGTACATCAAAGCGGCAAAAAAACCCCAAAGAAACTTCAGTATCAGAAACCTGGAGTATTGTTTGCTCGAATAACCAGGAAGCACACGAACAAATAGATCTTCGAAGTATTTTTTCCCTTCTCTTTTATACAGCAGTACGGTATCTTCTTTTATCGTAATTTTATGTAATTTAAAAATCGCTTGCAGTGGATTTCTCGATATTTACAGTATTTTTTAATATTCTGTAAATTAAAATAATTTCATATACATACATATTCAGTATAAACAAAAATATGGAAATATTAATGACATTCAGTTCAAATAATACATGTTGGTTTTTTTTTTTTTTTTCTTTAGCTCCTCCCACTTTAGTTTTGGAAATGTTCATTTTGTTACGCAACAGTGAGGTGCAACATTACATGAGGAAAATGTTGAATACATACAGGAAAAGTTGTGTCAACAAGTCATTTCTTGCAAATGACGATGAGGTTATTTGATAGAAATTATTATTATGACATACAACTAGGTTGCAGCTTTTTTGAATTAAGTAAGATATTAATACCGGCGAGATTAGAGTTCAAAAAACATAAATGTACATTTTCAGTATGGAAAAATACATACAGAGTATGAGACACCGTACACATACCTCTTTGACCCATCTCATTCACCATCACTCCTGCATTTTACTCAATATCCTTCTCAGATATTTACCTCCATGCTGAATTCATCAGAGCCACAACCTCTACATGTTGCATCACTACAATATACAGATGACACTCTACTATTACCACAGCAGAACAGGCCCATTTTACATGATCAGACATCAGTTTAGGTTTCAATTTACACCACCATTTTCATCCACACAACCACAAACATTTCAAGGCCAACATTCAACCATTCCTGAATCCCTTCAACAATTTGTTATGGCACAATCATACCCACAGCAAGGTCAGATACTACAAAAGCAATTAACATACAATCATGATACATCTACCTTGGAAATCAGGTTCACCTTACTCCATATCTCCTTCAGCCACACTCACCATCACATACCTTGTCGTCCCCAGCTGAACATTAGCAGTCAAGACCATTGCGGAGATCACCAAGGAACATGCAAACATACAGCAGATTACTGTTTATTCAGTTGACGGGCAACTACAAGTAGACAATATATTATATAAGGACTTCGTTGGTCTGTATATGGTCCACTTTTAGTACCCCAACACAGTAAATCACTGTTTATTCCGTTGTTGGTTTACTACAATTAGACTAATTATAAGGACTTTGTCTATATGTGGTCTACTTTTTGTACCCCAGTACAAACTGAATCACTGTTTCCTCCTTTGATTGGGTACTGAAAAAAGACAATATATAAAGACTTCGTCGGTCTGTAAATGGTCCACTTTTAGTACGCCAACACACAGTAAATCACTATTTAATCACTTGACGGGTTACTACAAGTAGACTACATGTAAGGACTTCGTTTGTCTATATATATATGATCTTCTTTTAGTACCCAAACATATAAAGAATCAATGTTTATTCTGTTGATGGTGTACTAAAAGTAGAAATAGAAAAACGATGTTTCCTGTTCTCTCACTACAATAAGAATTCCACTTTGCATTATAAAAAGGTTTCTTTTGTTTACATGTATAAAGTAAAAGGGGCTTTGGTATTAGGAGGAAGGGGGTGGGTTAAAGGAAAAATGATTTCAAAATATTTGGGTACTATACGTAGATTATATATATTCTACTTGTAGTATCCACTCAACGGAATAAAGGGTGATTCAGTATGTGCTGGGGTATTTCAGGATGTTGTAGGGCCAGCGAAATTATGGCCATACAAAATTCGTAAATTATCCTGGACAGGAATATTACACATTTTCATAGAATATCAGTGTTTTTTTTTGCGAGGGTAAATGGACTTCATGGAAGTTTATTGATGGGAGTGGGATTCAATTAGACCTATGTACCAAGACAACTCTGCGGAAAATCACATGAAAGGGATTTTTTTCAATTCGCCGAAAGTGGAAAATTTTAAGTTACGTGCATATAATGTATCACAGATGTATATATACAATGTATATGGGTGGCTTTATAAGGATATATAAACATAGATCGCATAGGTAAGCTGTTTATCATACATTTAAATTTTTTTTTGGGGGGGGGGGGGGGGGTGTTGCGTTCAAAAAGGGGGTTGGTTAGAAGTCCCTCTTTTCTATTTGATTTTCATTTTAACTTGGAAATGAATATTTTTGCAGCTGTAAATTGTTACATAATTTTAAATGAAAAGGGAACGCTATTTTTGTTTTTAGTATCAAAAATAGTTCAATCTTTTACAGGAAATAGATGACAGGACCTGAACCACTTGACTACATTGATAACATTGCTGAAAATTGCATTTGTATTAACATGATCGGTATAAAACACTACATGATATGAAAATTACAGATTGTCAATTTTCTTTTCCCTTTGGTGGAGGAGCAGGCGTGGTGTAGTGGTTAAGCGCTTGGCTTGCGGCGCCGACGATCCGGGTTCGATTCCCGGGTTGCGCCACTATGTTTAAGAGGTTGGTAACCTCCTGCTTCCATGTCGCGATATAACTGAAATATTGTTGAAAGCGACGTAAAACACCAATCAACCAACCAACCAATCCCTTTGGTGGCCCCTCTGTGGTACTTGGACTTACGTCCAAATACATATTCCTCTAATTCGACGGTCCCTTCCAGGACCGTGGTTTTGATCACATCATGATGGTATTGGACCATCGCTTCCCGGATAAAGCTCGCCCGTTGCATTGCCGTATTCGAGTAATCAATACTTTAACAGTTTGCGCATTGTTTCAACGTTATATTATCAAGATATGAAAAGAATCCTATCAAGAATGTCTAATTTTGATCTCTCGAAAAATGTGTATTTGAATGCTGGAAACACGTGGTTGCGATTAATTTTGCATCGAAAATTTTCTATAACAATTGACCTGGAATACATTAGCAAAGAACACATACCGTCCCATTTTAAACGTTTAATTTGCGTTGTCAAATTTCCTTCTTTTCGAGGAAAATTATTAATCTGTGATTTATTAGACGTTAGAAATTGGGTGAAAAATTCCCCGGATTGCCGACGTGTTCGAATCCAATACGTGAAACATTATTATTAAGGAAAATGAAATTTCAAGTTTCCTTATAAGCTCGCATCTCGGAGTCACCTGATGCCATGGTAATCGGGGAATGAAATTTAGATTTGAAAACAAGAGCAACGCCTAGCGTGGCATAATACGCCCGTCGCTTAATTCGGAGAGGATCAGTTCGCATTTGGCATGATTTTCATGAAAAACATCTGACGTTTACTGACGTTAATTGCGTTTCATAGCATTTTATCATAGGATAAGTCCAAGGGCAATAACTCCTGCAGAAATGGTCCTATCTAACCCATCGTGGAACTTGACCTGCAAACAAAAACTTTAAATGTTTAAGAAAAAGCCCCCCCCCCCCCTCCCCGTTTCCTAAAATTATAAATTTCTCAAAAATGAAGAAAAAGATATCAATACCTGTAAAATATGTGGAAGTTCGTACATTTTATTTGTTTCATGGTAAATTTCATAATGTTACAAAAATTAGATTTTTAATGAATTTTCAAAACGAAATCTTGAAATTCATAAGTCCAAGGGCCATACATCCGTCAAAAGTAAGTCAATCGTAACAAAACTCGAACTGGTACTGACGCCGCTTGGAATAAAGCTATATACAAATTTCAAATCAATATCTTGAAAGACGGCAAAAAAAGTCCGGAAAACATGACCTTGGACGTATGTTCCTCCCCCCCCCCCCCCCCCCCCCCCCCATAAAATTATAAATTTCTCAAAAATGAAGAAAAAGATATTAAAACCCGTAAGATATGTGATAGTTGGTACATTTTACTTGTTTCATGATGAATTTCATAATGTTTTGACAAATAGATTTTTTAATGAATTTATGAACAAAATCTTGAAATTTGTAAGTCCGAGAGCCATAAATCCGTCAAAAGTAGGTAAATCTTAACAAAACTCGAACTGGTACTGACGCTGCTTGATATAAAGCTATATACTAAATTTCAACTGAGTATCTCGAAAGACAGCAAAAAAAAGTCCGGAAAACATGACCTAGGACATATGGTCAACCCCCCCCCCCCCTCTAAAATTATAAATTTCTCAAAAAATGAAGAAAAAGATATTAAAAACCGTAACATATGTGATAGTTGGTACACTTTACTTGTTTCATTAGAAATTTCATAATGTTTTGACTAGAAATAGATTTTTAATGATTTTTTTTTAATTTTGAAATTTATAAGTCCAAGGGCCATAAATCCGTCAAAAGTAGGTCAATCGTAACAAAACTAGAACTGGTACAGACGCTGCTTGAAATAAAGCTATATACCAAATTTCAACCCAATATCTTGAAAGACGGCCCAAAAAGTCCGGCAAACATGACCCTGGACGGACTGACGCACGGACAGATAGCGCCACAATACATCCCGTCTAATGACGGGCGTATAAAAAAGTAATAGTACACATGTGCATGAATAATAAATTAGAAAATTATTCTTAATTCCAACAATTAGATTTAATATATATTGTAATCCAGATATCATGAACAATGAAAAGGGAGTAACACAGATAAACAATGAAATCTCAATGAATTTTACATGTAAATAAGTAATTTTTACAGGAGTTGTAAACCACCTTACACTGACTGGAGTTCATGAATTATAGCATCAGTATAAAATTTGTCAAGTTTCTGTAATATTTGGGACCAGAAAATGTCATTCTCTATATTGATACACCTTTCAAAGTCCACACCACAAAATCACACCATTTTCTGCATGAAAGTGCTTATTGTCCCTGGATTTGAAAATGAGTCATGGCTCATTTTTTGCCTTGGTTTGTCATTTTCATCTAAGGAACAGTAGAATTGTCGGTCATGACAACTCTCTTCAATTGTACAGTTACGCAATTTTAATGAGTTATGTCCGGCGCTTTCTTGGGACTTATTTTTCTTTTGTGAGGTACATGCCACTTTTTTTTTCTGATGTTCAGGACAGTTTTCCCTCTTTCATTTGCTTGATATATCAGCCACCGCATATATTACTGCAGCAACATGATTGCAAGATTCACCGATCCTAGAATATAAGGCCCAAAAGGTAGCTATGTACTTTTACTTCATTTCATTTAATCTTTCTCTTGAATATCATGTTTTACACAATTATAGGACTCAATAAAAATGAATTAGAAGTGAAATTTCAAAAATTAAAATTATGAATATCTAAGGGTACAAAAATTTATGTGATACATAAAGTTTAAGAGATGATTATTAAGGCATTAAAAGAAATCCCCCCCCCCCCAAATGAAAATCTTCAGAGCAAATCAAATAAATATAATAATAATGTAATATTATTTTACCCTGCAGTACAATCACAGCTTAGTGAACATTCCCTGTCTGTTCTATCACTTGGCTTGAAATCATGAAGTTTATTTTTAACTTCATGGTCCCAGGCTTCTTGCGTTAAATTCTCACTATAATTTAATATACATGATTTTAAATTTGTATAAGGAATTTTACCTACAGTACTATACCTATGTAAAGCTTCTTTTGCTGCTGTATCGGCTTCAATATTACCGACTAAACCCATATATCCTGGAATCCAACAAATTACAATCTCAAAATTATTTGATAACAGGGAATGGACTTTCTCTAACATTCTCAGAACATACAGATTACTTGTATTGAAGTATTTAATAGCCTGAAGACACGACAAAGAGTCAGAAAAAAATACTATAATTAGGTAAACGAATAGATAAAGAAACGTCGTTATCAGTTACTGCAGCAGTTGCAACTCTATCATCATCCTTAGAACCATCTGTATAATATGATTTATAATCAGAGTGAAAAGAAGCGATTTCCGAAAACATTTGTTTATATTGCAGAGAATTAGTATCTTGTTTCTTATAATCTGCTAATTTTAGTATGACTGTAGGTCTCTTCATTAACCATGGCGGCGAAGAAGATATTTCGTACTTATCTATATCAGGCAGCGTGATATCAGCTTCCTCGATAAGTGGTCGAACACGTAAGCCTATATTTTAAATGCTATTCGGTTTATTATCATATTTAATTTCATACTTCGGCTTAAAGACACAATTAAATGCAGCATTTGTTGGGTTTGCATACAATGTAATTCTATCTCGTCATAGCTACGTTCACTACGGAACCACGGGAGATAAGGCGCGGTGAGCGGCAGGTCAGTTTTACAGCTGTGTTTGGCAGTGTCGGACGTTATATTGTTATCGCTCTGTTTTCTTGTTTTATTGTGTTCTTAATATAATTTGGATAGTTTTAATCATTACGTGTGATTCACACGTTTAATTTGTTTTAATTGTGTGACGCACACAGTTATATAATCGTGACACACGATTTGAGTTCCTTGTACAGCATGTCTGATGACGAGGAGCGATCGCTAGGTGACGCACCTAGTACCGCATTGGGTGACAATAAAGCTCATAATGCGCTCAGTACGCACAGTAATTTGGCGACTACGTCTAGTACTGCGGCGACAACGCCTACATCTGGTATCTCCCTGCTCCTACTTCAAAGTAACATGGAGAAAATCGCAAATTCCATGGAAGCCATGGGCTCCGCTTGGAAGTCTCTTGCTCTTACCAGAGACAAAAGTCATAGCCCCCAAACTTCATGCTCAAAAAGACCACGTCAGTCCGACTCGGACACTGACAATGGAGGGGCGAAAGAGCAAAGCAGAATGCACAATCACATGAAGATTCCGACTCGGACACTGACACTGATGATTGTGGAGACGATAGCGATGATGACAATGAGTCTGATGCCGAAGCTTTGGTTAATAAGGCTTCCACAAAACCAAAGGGAGATAAGAAGGAGGTTCAAGCCAACACAAAATTATCGGTCATGGCAGAGCTCAATGAAAAGGGACCTAAAGTCGACGATTCAGTTGCAAAAACAGTATATAAACAATGGTTGGCAAAAATGCCTTTTAAGGTATTACAAAATAAAAGAGCAAAGTACTCTGTTCCTGAAAATTGTGAGAACCTTATGGTGCCTCTGGTCAACAAACCAATCTGGAATACGTTAGACCGGTACCACAAAACGCACGATCTGAGACTCTCAAATGTTCAATCTACGTGCGTCGCTGCGGGAGCAGCCATTACGAAAAGCCTTCATGACCTGGTCACCTCTGATAACATCGAGGTCCCGAGTTTAATTAGACAATTGACTGACGCAGTTGTCCTACTCGGCCAGGTTAATTACGATTTATCTCTACATCGAAGAGAAAACTTGAGGCCTGCTCTTTCTGGGGAATATCGAGACTTATGTAACTCAGAACACCCAATGTCACAAAACCTTTTCGGAGATGACCTCTATCAAGGTATGAAAATAGCCAAAGAGACACAAAAGCTAGGCAAAGACCTTAAGCAAAAAGGCTATAAAAAGAGCTGCAAGTCCAAAGGCTACAAGAACCGTAAATACGGAAAGCAGGGAAATTTTCAGAAGGCCAAAAACTTCAAACGCCGCAACAAAAAAAGTCCACAGACCAAACAGTCGAAATCGGACTCAAGCGACAACTAAGCATAGATTATGCGGTAAGTTATCTTCATTCTTCTGTAGAAAATTTAAAACAGACTTTGTTAAATAATGCACAGCATTTTCATGGAGGCAATATAAAATGTTTTGTTGAACAATGGCAACAGTTAACATCTGACCCAGAAATAATTGATATTGTCACAGGTATGCATATTCCATTTGACAGCAAACCGCGACAATATTCGTTGCCGACGCAATTAGATTTCTCTGATGCAGAAATGATGATCATTGATAATGAAATTCAGGGTCTTCTGGAAAAGCAAGTCATCAAATCATGTAATATTGAACAGGATGACTTCGTATCTACTATATTTGTTCGATCAAGACAAAATGGCAAACATAGTATGATTCTAAATCTAAAGCCTTTGAACGAACATGTGACATATAGTCATTTTAAAATGGACTCCTTATCATCAGTTCTTCATTTGATTACCAAGAATTGTTGGATGGCATCAGTAGATATGAAAGATGCATATTATAGCTGCCCGATCTCATCTTCACATCAGAAATATCTTAAATTCGTATGGATGGATCAATGCTATAAATTTACAACTTTTCCAAATGGACTAGCATGCTGTCCTAGAAAATTCACAAAACTGTTGAAACCTGTTTTTGCGTTGTTGCGACAAATGGTTCACTTGTCAACTGTTTACATTGATGATACATATCTACAAGGTGAAACACCAGAAGACTGTTTTCAGAATGTTTATGATACTGTACATATATTACAAAACCTCGGGTTCATTGTTCACCCAGAGAAATCTGTACTGAGACCCTCACAACAAATTGTTTTTCTCGGGTTTGTGCTAGATTCTGTGAATATAACGATTCGTCTTACTTGTGAAAAGGCACAAAGGCTCAAAACATTTTGCACAAAGTTACTAAACAAAGACAGGGTCTCCATACGGAGTGTTGCCATGTTGTTAGGCTATATGACAGCTAGTTTTCCTGCTGTGATGTATGGACCTCTACATCATCGCATACTAGAGATGGAAAAACGAAAGCTTTGAAATTAGCTTATGGCAATTATGATGCCTACATGACCATCTCAAAAAACGCAAAGAAAGAAATTTGTTGGTGGCAACAGTCTATTGCGTCCTCTTACTATTTGATCAATAGAGAGGCACCTACAGTTATCCTACATACTGACGCTAGCAACGCTGGCTGGGGTGGTGTCCTTGGAAATCTGAGGGCCGGGGATAGCTGGACATTAGCAGAGAGCCAATATCACATAAATTATCTAGACATCATGGCTGTCTTCTTATCTCTAAAATCATTCCGCGACCATTTGCGGGGAAAACATGTGAAGGTCATGACGGATAACACTACGGCCGTCTTTTGTCTAAACCACATGGGCACAAGCCATTCTAATAAATGTAATGCATTGACAAAATCAGTGTGGGAATGGTGTATTTCTGAATCAGTTTTCATAACAAGTGCACATATTGCAGGGTCACTCAATACGGATGCAGACATAGAGTCTAGAAAACGCCGTGAAACAGAGTGGAAACTTAATACATCTCTGTTAGAATAAGCATTGCTACAATTACAGTTTAGTTCTGATATAGATTTATTTGCTTCAACGACAAACAAACAAGTAGCGAAATATGTGTCTTTTCAATGTGATCCCGATGCATGGGCTGTTGACTCGTTTACACTTAACTGGAGGTACTTTAATTTTTATGCATTTCCTCCTTTCAGTGTGGTAGCCAAAGCTCTTCAAAAAATTCAGACGGACCAGGCAATAGGAATTATTGTAGTTCCCCACTGGCCAACGCAGTCGTGGTTCTCAAAACTAACCGAATGCTGATATCAAATCCAGTAATCCTGCCATCGGGGAAACACATACTGCAACTGCCATCAAACCCACTGGAAATTCATCCATTGTACAAAAGACTTCATCTATTGATATGTCTTGTGTCAGGGAATGCCTCGAAAGTAAAGGACTTTCAGGAAAGGCTGCCAACCTCATTCTCGGAGCATGGCGACAAACAACCCAAAAACAGTAATAAGACATATTTCGATCAGTGGCAAGCATACTGTAATACCGCAGGGTGTGATCCATTTTATCCACCTTTGAATATTGCAATTAACTTTCTTGCGGATCTTGCAGACAAAGTTGGCTACAGTGCTGTAAATACGGCTAGAAGTGCGCTTTCTGGAATTGTGTCATTACCTGATGTAAGCGTTTTTGGGAAACATCCCCTTGTAAAAAGACTTTTGAAAGGTGTTTTTGAAGCAAAACCATCATTACCACGATACAATGATATCTGGGATGTAAATAGTGTACTTAAGTATTTGAAGAATATGTGCTCTTATGACGCCATATCATTGAAGGATCTTACCTACAAATTAGTTATGTTACTGGCGATCCTTACGGGACAGAGATGTCAAACATTGCATCTTCTGAAACTTCCTCATATTCAGATTACAAATGATGCATGCGTTTTCTATATTGTGGATTTACTGAAACAATCCAAACCTGGAAAACATATTCAACCTATTTCACTCCAGGCGTACACAAAAGACCGCAGTCTGTGTGTTGTTACATGCCTTCAGAGGTATCTTGAGGTCACGCAGTCTTTAAGACATTCTTCTAATGATGGCTTGTTTATAAGCTATTTAAAGCCACATAAAACTGTAACACGAGAACCGTTGTCCAGGTGGCTGAAGACGGTTCTGCGAGACGCCGGCATTGATGTTTCAATTTATAGTGCTCACAGTACGCGTGCCGCGTCGACGTCTGCTGCTTGCGCAAGAGGTCTCCCGATTGAAGATATAATGAGATCTGCGGGATGGAGCAGTGATCGGACATTTGCAAAATTTTACAAAATGCAAATAGACACTGCGAAATTTGACAATGCCATTCTCAGTGATGTTGTGTTTGTTTGATTATTGTTTTACGTCACTCCACGATTATTTCACGTATATGGTGACGGCATCTGCCTGATGCATTGCATACAAATTTAGACCTTTGCAACGGACCCACCCGAAGCAGTGAGGGATCTTTTACGTGCCACGCCTACCGTGACACGGGACCTCAGTTTTTATTGTCTCATCCGAAAGACAGAACACCGGTGTGCCCCGGGGGGAGTCGAACCCGCGACCTCTCGATCACGAGCCGAGCACCTTATCCACTAGGCCACACCGGCTTGTGATGTTGTGTAATTATCACATTTTCAGTGTTGAAGTCATGTGTAGCATTGTATTTAGTTTATATTATAGTGGAGTTCTTTCAATAGATCTTATGTTGTTTATTACGACACTGTTGATCTGGCAGACTTGGCTAAACATAGCCAGTCTTTTGATCTCCTCGCAGACACATGGCTGTCAAGTCTCCCGTGGTTCCGTAGTGAACGTAGCTATGACGAGATAGAATTAGAAAATTAAACGAGACTTACCTGTAAGTTGAAGTTTGATTGGAATTCTATCGAGTCATAGTACGGAACGTAGGAATCATGGGCCCACCCGATATTGGGAACCCTCCCTAAGTGGTTCATGTGTCCACTTCGGGTTTTAATGTCTGACCTGCCGCTCACCGCGCCTTATCTCCCATGATTCCTACGTTCCGTACTATGACTCGATAGAATTCCAATCAAACTTCAACTTACAGGTAAGTCTCGTTTAATTTTCTAATTATCGCTCTTCTTATACCGTGTAGCAATAAGACTCTCGTTGTTTGCATTGTGTTGAAATTTATGAACGTTCATAGTGCACATGTAACACACATCAATAATATGAAATCCTCAGTATTTAATAATAATAATAATATCGAAATTTGGAATTTTAACTAATTGCATATGATTATTTTATTTATTATTTCCAGAATGTCAAAACCATGCGTAGATTGTTATGAGACGTTTGATAACATAGATTAGTTGATTGCACATCAAGAGTTACACGAGATCGAAAGTCAGGTAGAATAATATATGTTTGATATTAGTAATTACGTATTAACGACTTAATGCAACACGCAAGTACCATAAGGGGCAGTCATTGTGACACTCACTACAATATACCATATTGGATATTTATAGACTCACGGGATTCAGAGATGAGACATAGTGTTCGAATGAGTAAGTGTCTTCTGCCTGGATAGTGTCACCCGAAACAATTACCAAAACTGAAATGAAATATTAAACAATTTCAACCTAAAATCTAATGTGATCGAAAACCTATGTAGACAATTTTCATTATGTTATTTCAGATCATTGACGATTGGATTCCGGATGAAGAGCAAAAAAATGCATATATGGTATGCCACAGAAGATTTGAAAATAAGAAAAAGTTGGTCCGACACGAACAAGCAGAACATTCCGACCAACGATTTAACTGTGTGGTAAACAGTTCAAATACAGATGTGCAAAAACGCGACACGAGAAATCTTGTCAGGGCAAAAAGAAAGAATCAATCCACCAGTACAAAGACTGCGGTCATGTATTTAGCTGTAAGAGTACGTTGACGAGGCATTCGGACAAACATTTTACATGTGACAAATGCGGTCGACAATTTAAATATAAAAATGATAAGACAAAACATGAGAAGTCCTGTCAAATATTCGAATGTGGACAGTGCGGGGGACTTTGTTCAAATCAATCTAATCTGGGATCTCACGAAACCAGTCATTATGAGACGTCGAAAAGACATAAACATTATAATTCCCCACGGCCCTCGATGTCCAAATCCACATTTAATCTGCCATTCACGATATCTATGACAGGGAGCAGAGTGCTTTTCAACTGAGCCTTGTCTTTGGTGTAATACTTCAAAATAGAGCTTATCGTTATTTTAAACTATACGGAAACGTTGTAGTGTTGGAGATATGATGGCTGAATTATTACGTACGAGACCCAATACTAAATGGATTCCTGTAATTGTCACCAACGTATGGTTCACCGTATATCACACCACTTGTCCTTTACGACGCGGATCACATAAAGGAGAAACCTTCTATCAATGTCAGACCTGCGATCGTCATTCCGCTACATCATACAAGCTTACGCGTCACCACCGCACCTGTAGTAAGGAAACCAAATTCGTGTACCCAGGGGGCTTCCATACACCATCTAAAACGATAGAGAAACTGATGGAATACAACATCACGGTACCCGCTCATGATCGAACATTTCCTTGGTTCATCGTTTTCGATTTTGAGGCCATGTTACAAAACGTACAAGATAATTCTAGACATTTAAAATGGACGCAAAAACACGTACCCATCAGCGTGTCCATCTGCAGTAATGTGCCTGGTCACGTGGAACCATGATGCATCGTAACGTCCAATCTGGACAACTTGGGTGTCAGAAATGATAGAAGTAATGCACGACATTGCCGAATGCGTTGCAGGACTCGCAGGGGAAAAGTGGGGCTGGGCAATGACACTTCTCAAGGAAATGATAAGGAAAGAGGAAGAAATGGACCAAAGAAGAAAAAGATAACGATTTACAGGATGTTCCTAAGAAAGACAAAGACACCCTTTTGAACTCATTATATGGAGAATTAAAGGGTTACATGCATCAAGTACCAGTTTTGGGATTCAATTCTGCACAGTACGACCTAAACCTGATAAAAAGAAATTTTGCAAGACACCTATGTATGGAAGAATCCCAAGGCTTATCTGTCGTGAAACGGAACAACGAATATGCC
The DNA here is from genome assembly GCA_035048485.1 of Pteria penguin. Lineage (NCBI taxonomy): Eukaryota > Metazoa > Mollusca > Bivalvia > Pterioida > Pteriidae > Pteria > Pteria penguin. Next base: position 53,937,586 of record CM068584.1, on the reverse strand, counting down.
TGTATGTCTTCTGCAACTTGGAAATTTCTAGATGCAACTCATTTTCTCGCACCCGGAATGTCTTACGCCAAATTTCTAAAAGCCTACGGAATCGAAGAAAACAAAGGGTATTTCTGTTACGATTGGTTTGACAGCGAAGACAAGCTGATCACCCACAACTTCCTCCTCACGAGTTTCTACAATGCTTTTGCCAAAGAATATGGAGAGAGGAAGGAATGCGTTCTTTTCAAGATTTTTTGATATGGTATAATAATTTAGATGTCAAACCCTTCATTGCTACGGAACGCCTACAAACTTCAGTCTTTTATAAATTTATATTTTTTTATGTTCCCATGAACCAACAGGCTTTCATTCAAATTAGCATAGACACTTTACATACCCATTGGTTGTTTTAACAAGGTTTGATATGAAAAAAGAACATTTAAATAACAATAATACATAAAACCCTGCATAATGCTTCGTTTCTGTTGCTAACCCGGGAGCGTGACTCCGACGTGACCTCAATCGGAACGCACATAGATTACAGAAGAAACAAGTTGATTCAGGAGTCAATGACCGAGGGGAACTAGGTGAATCTGACGTGACCTCCAAGGGGATGCACTTACATTATAAATTGATTGATTTTTGTTGAACGTCACACCACGAATATTTCACGTATATGGTGAAGGCATCTCCCTGATGGGGGGCATACAAAGTTTAGTCTTCTATAGATGTATATTTTCTTTGTTACCAGGAACCAGTAATTTAGGGCTTTATTCAAATTAGCATAGAAATTGCAAACCCCATTGGTTGTTTTAACAAAGTTTGCTAGAAACAAAGAACCCGAGTAGTATATAAAAGCTGATTTTCTTAGTTCTAGTTCTTCAGGGGGAAAAAATGGATCAAAGGTATGTAATAATATTTTCCTGAAGAAAACTTTCTTCACGAAAAATAAAATGGATCAAAGGTATGTTATTATATTTTCTTAACGAAAACTTTTCTTTCGTTTGAAGGCTATCCATAATGTTTTAGTTGTATGCAAACTTGTTACATTAGCAATGAAATCGTTCTTAATTCATATTTCAGACAAGAAATTATCGAAATATCAAGCAGCCCTAAAGCAAGTCCTATGAGTAGCCCGCTATTGGGATTAAATGAATCGTAAGTATGATTTATCAAATCATATTATTACTCTCTTGGAAGGGGGTTTGTTAAATGGTGCATACGTAAACTGTTTATGCATGTTAATGTATATTTTACATCCGGTTACCATTATTGCATCTTCTCACAAAGTGGAAGTTCTCATGTTTTCATGTAGCAACATTGGATTGTATACATTTCATTTACGTTTTCTTATTTCATTGACGACAGAAGCCAGCAGCCAAGGAGTAGCCCCCTATATTAGTTAGATTGAGGGAGCGAATCGTAAGTATAATTTATTCAGCATTATGAAGGCATATCACTTTTTGTCCCCTCCTTCCCTCTCTCTCAACATTCGACCGGAAGCATCTAGAGTATTACAACAATATTTCATTTACGTTATCTTTTTAGATAAAAGGGTCTTGCCGATATTCCAAAATTATTTGGACTTTCCTACATTTCAAACTTGAGATAGACATATGGTAAAGAAACTAAATTTATCGTAAACAAATATGAAAATTTGTAAATACATCAATATATATATATATAATAAAACAACGATATTTTGTACATTATTGATGAATGTGAGATCAGTTCTTTATAAAAATGGAATCACGTACTACCTTGTCATCAACACGGAGAAACAGACATATGTAATGTACCATTAAAAGTATACGGAAATGCGACCCCCCTAAGAGGACCTTCGAGTCTTTATTGCTCTCCTTGAAGCGTTCTTGAAAGGGCAGACCCTATTGATTACTATTGTGTGTCAAAACACGCACCCTCCCTAATAGGAAATTGTCTTTTCTTATGTTAAAACACTATGAGTCGGGTGATCATCCATAAATTACGCAATGGACGTATGTAAACACCTGAAAGTATTCTAGCAGTTTCCTTATGCTGTTACCCCAATCTTGTTCGTGTGGCCATGCCATGCTTATTTTAGTTCTCGATCTTCTTATATTAATTGTACTATAAGCATTTTTAATATACTCAAACAGAAGGTTTTACTGACAGTTCGATTGGTCGATTTAGAAAAAAAAATGCTTTTTAATGTAAAACTACTTGGTTCTTACTTAACAAAGAGAGGGTCTTAAAGGGAATTCAGTCATCCTATATTATAGAAACGCGTTATATATAACAGTAAATGTATAACGAATACTCGTATTACTGATAAAATCTTTTACCTAAAACATTATCACAAACTTCCCTTTAAAAGATGTACAATTCCCGGGTTCAAAGATGTATTTTATTATCTCCTGTAAGTAGCCTTTGAACTCTAACTATACTGGTGCTGTAGCAGTTTCCGGACTAAAGCAGTTTCCGGTCGTCTCGTTATTTGAGATACTTCCAACAAGTATATTTGCCTATTGTTCACCATATCACCAAAATTGTTCATATTCATAATCGTATACAAAGGTTTAGCTCGGTTTTGAAGAAATAAATATAATTTCCACCTTACTTTCTGTGTCTGTATTGTGTTGTTGTTATTTCTCGCGTTGGGGAAGTGATGTCAGCCTACCGGAAAGCAAATCTCATTATTTGGCAAGTCTGTGTAACATTTATTAAAATTCCTGTGACTGTTGATTTACTATTTATCCTTTATTAATGTATGTCTATTTAACGATGATGTTAACATCCCATACTGAGCCCCAATACTGCATTAAACGTCAAGACCGGAAACTGCTTCAGTAAACAAAGAAAAGTGATATTGAAACTTCGTGTGGAAAAGGGGCTCATTTGGACAAAAAGACACTTAAATGTTGAATTCTTTTTACATTTTTAATTATCTTTATAGTCAATCATTATTTATGCCAATTATCAAATATTTTCGTAGTGTAAAAAAATAGTTATCGACCAAAAACCCCCCAAAACGTCCGGAAACTGGTACAGGACCAGTAGCGACACCTGTACGCGTTTGCATCAGCCCAAAACACAGCAACGTGTAGGTTATCTTACATGGTTGATGTATGTGTCACCACAATGCTCTAAGATATCGTGTTGGATGTCAAGACAGAAGTAAAATTAGAAAATTAAACGAGACTTACCTTGGTTAAGGTGAAGTTTGATTTCAATTATTGGAGTAAATATAACCACTGTAGAGATCAAGTGAATAGCACTGCGCAGCCGCAAAATCATACTTTAAAGGTCAATTTGTTGTGTTTTTTTTTTTTTTTTTTTTAATTGGAGTGCATGCTGTATATCAAAATACATGAAAACCATACTGTAGAGATCCACCTGTCAAACTTATGAAGGGTGGGTGGGTGGCACTTGATCTCTACAGTGGTTATATTTACTCCAATAATTGAAATCAAACTTCACCTTAACCAAGGTAAGTCTCGTTTAATTTTCTAATTATCTTTCGTAAATACCACTTACGAGATCACGTGAATCTTTAAAGCTCACACAATAAATTGACAATGACAGTTCATTCAAGTTTAACTATTTAATACAGCTTCAGCAAAATTTCCTTCAACAACCACTTCTTTGTCATAATATTTTCTGAAAGTCTCAACATTTGACCACCCTGCTTTTTTCATGATATCATCAATTGGAATGTGACATGCTTTTGCTTTAGATACAGCTGCAGAACGCACACTGTGTGCTTTGAACAAATTTGTATCAACACCCGCTGCACACATAACCGTTCTTATCCAACGTGCTAATGTGTCTCTGTTACAGCCTGATAAGGCTTTACAAAACTGATGAAAAGAGAATCACACTTTCTAAGAGTTACTGTTCTTGATAGATATTCACACATAACAGTATATACACAAAGCCTCCTGTCTGGAGCATATGCCTTCAAAATTGTCATAGGAACAACAAAATTAGGTCTACTAGTCTTCAAAAGATCATCATACCAAAAATCAAACGAAGATTTCTTCTTTGTCATATTACCAAGTTTTAAACAATGAATAGATTGCAATCTTGTAGCACATGTAAGAGCAATCAACATAACTAATTTAAGTGTTAAATTTTTCAACGACAATGACTTCACGGGTGACAGAGTTCTAAGATATTGCAAAACAACAGAAACATCCCATGTATGAGTGTAACGAGGTTTTGATGGTCTCAAATTATACACTCCTTTCAAAAATCTAATCACTAACGGATGACTTCCTGCGGTGAAACCTTCATATACAAGCCCCATCGAAGACAGAGCACCCCGTGCAGTATTAAGTGCACTGTAACCTAATCCTGAATGAAATAAATTTGTCAAAAACTCTATCACTGATTCTATAGGTGCACAAAATGGATCAATCTTCTCTTTATGACAGTGCTGAAACCATCGCGCATGAAATGTCTTATATTGTTTCGTGGTTCCAGGCTTCCATGATGCCAACAAGATAGTGGTTGCCTGTTGAGAAAGTCCTCGTTTCTGGAACTGAGTCCTGACAACCGGCACGCCATCATTACAAGGGAGTCTTTGAGAGGATGCTGAATGTTTCTGCACGGTTGCACAAGAAGATTGTCTGTCATTGGTAGAATCAGTGGAGTGTCTATCTGGAGTTCCATCACTTTCGTAAACCATGGTTGCGTTGGCCATACTGGTGCAACTAGAATGCATTCTCCTCTGTCCTGTCTGATTTTCATGACGCATCGACTGATGAGGCTGAAAGGAGGATTAAGATATCCATAAATACCAGTCCAAGATATACTGAATGCATTTACATACTTAGCATCAGGATCTGGAGTGTATGAACAATACTCACTAACTTGTTTGTTAAGTCTAGAAGCAAACAGATCTAATGTAGGTGTGCCCCATTTATTTACAATCTGATTAAACACTGATTTCTTCAACATCCATTCAATTTGGTCATCAAACTTTCTCGACATTCTATCAGCAATCTGATTATCTTTTCCTGGCACATAACAGGCTGTAATCCAAATATTTCTTTTAATACACCATGACCAAATAGTATTTGCCAGCAAGTCACATTTTTCAGATGTGATACCTCCCATATTGTTTACATATGCAATAGCTGTCTGATTGTCCATGAACATTTTTACATGTATGTCAGCTTTATCTGCACAAAATGACTTCAATGCAAAGAAACAAGCCAATAACTCTAGGTAATTAATGTGATTCTGAGACTCGGACTGTGTCCATCTTCCACCAGCTTTCACTTGGTTCGAAACTGCACCCCATCCTTCAAGAGATGCATCAGACATAATAGAAATGTCAAATGGACATCGAGAAATGTTTCTACTGGAACTAACAATACTTTGTACCCACCAATCAAGCTCTTCTTTCATGCCATTAGTTATGGCCATATAATCATCAAAATTATAAAATGAATGACGGAGAGCTTCAATTTTTTCCCTCTCTAAATTTCTGTAATGTAGAGGTCCATATTCCACAGCAGAAAAACTTGCAACAATCAGTCCAGTAACACGAGCAATGTCTCTAATTTTGGCAAATTTCTTTTTTCTTAATGTTTCACATGCATCATGTATGTCAGTTTTCCTGTGCTGAGTAAGAGTCACAGTCATGGTCTCAGAATCAATTACATTACCAAGAAATGTAACCTGTTTTGATGGAATGAGTATAGACTTTTCATAGTTTATGACAAAACCTAGACTCTCTGATAAATTAATAGTCTCATGAATACTTGCTTCACATTCTTCAGCAGACTGACCAACTAAAAGTGAATCATCAATGTAGCCTATGATAGCCACCCCTAGTCTTCTCAATGTAGCAAATACTGGCTTCAGTAATTTTGTGAATATTCTAGGTGCACTAGCTAAACCTTGAGGCATGCAGGTATACTGATACACTTTATTTCGCCACATAAACCTAAGAAACTTTTGATCACATTCAGCAAGAGGCACAGAATAGTATGCATTGGTAAAATCTACACTGCCAAAATAGCAACCAGGAGATACCAAATTTACTGCACTTTCAAAATTGTCCATTTTAAAATGATGGTAAACAATATATTTGTTTAGCTCTTTCAAATTTAAAATTACTCTAAATGTACCATTCTTTTTGGGCGTGTAAAAATTGGTGAAATAAAACCGATTTCATTTTCTGTAAACTGAACTTCTTTAACAACATTCATATTTATCAAATTTTGAACTTCTTGATCAATTATTTCAGATTCAGTTACATTACATTTCTGTTCATATGAATTTGAAGTTTGAACTGGAGGCTGATTATCCACAAATTCAAGTCGACATCCTTTTATAATTTCCAATAGCTTCTTATCTGATGTCATTGTTTTCCACTCCTTAATAAAATGTTTCAGATTACCTGCTTGAAATTCTGACTTACCAATACTTGCCTGGTTTTTGTCTACTTTTGAGGCCCTCTGAAACTGACCTCTCCTTGAGAAGTTTTTTGAATCACCATAGCTGTAACCGCCACGTCCTCTGCTGGCACCATGACCTCGCATGAATCTACCTCTGCCTCTGCCTCTGGTTGCCGGAAATCTACCACGGTAACCGCCACCACGTCCAGAATTCAGGCCAACTCTATTGCTAATACGAGAACAATCAGTGATGTCTTTCACTGTTTTTGGCACGTCATCGCCAAATAGGAAGTCTGTAAATTGTAAGTTATGGCTACAGAGATGCGAGTACTCTCCTTTCATGTCGGGCTTCATAGCCTCTCGTCGAAACATACAAAGTTGTCGATTAGCATGACCAAATAATGCTAATGCCTCCATGGCATTGCCAATCAAATCCAGAATTTCTGGTGCATCAAGTTTACCCATCTTTTGAGTGAGTTTAGTGAGAGCTATCGATCCTTTGATCAGAGAAGTTTGCACATTCTGCATTTTCTTGTCATTAGTTCTTGTACTTGGGCTCAAAAAATCCCACACCATTTGATTTGTGAGCACAGTCACTAGTGACGTTACGTTTTCTGGTCTATTAAGCGTTTTAATCAAATCCGCATGACCTCCTTCTTCCATTCCCTCTCGAAACCAGTCATTCACCAACTTTGCAAGTTCGTCATCAACCGACTCATCACAAACTTCTTTTACGTGAAGTTTCTTGCCGGCAGTCACAAATTTATTATCAGACTCAGAGGCAACTTTTTGCTTTTTACACAGAGGTTCATTATTATTTCCATCTGCAGAAACATCTACAGTCGCACATGCATTATCGTCATCATTGCCCTGACACTCAGAGGCATGTTCAACTTCACTGTCAGCATATTCTGAGTAATCATCATACCCATAACTGTACAGTTCATTCACTTTCGAGTTCATTTTATCGATTTTCTCGTCTTGATTTTTCTGATTTATTTGAATAGTCTGAAGTATTTTCAATATAGATTCAGACTCCGACATGTTTGCAGATTTTATCAATTGAGTCGCCACACGACCCTCTGCAGCATTGTGCGATTCCGAAACACACGTGCTTGACGGTTTTGGAGAGCCCAACGACACTCCTAATCCTACGACAGGTTTCGCACTCGAAACTGACGGTTTTGGAGTAGATCCTCCTGTTGTCTGCTTATTAGCGACCTTACGCTTCCCTTTTGAAATGTTTCCACTGACAGTGGAAGATGCCTTCTTCGCTGCTTCCTCAACAGCCGTGATTTCATCGTCAAACTTACAACGTTTAACTTCGGCTTCCGCCATTTTAATGTCAGTAAAACAAATTAACCGATTCGATTTAACAAACCGAAGCCCCGAATAATGAAATAAAAACCAACGTCCGTGTACCACGGAGTATTAAAATGATAAATTGTAAGACCTGGAGTAAAACTATTATTAATAGATCTAAGATAAAGTTGACTACGTCAACTGAAAATATCAAAATTTTTCAAGAGCATGTGAGACAACGTCTCGCTCTAACGGCTGCTCGCAGGTCAATGATTTCGCGGCTGCGCAGTGCTATTCACGTGATCTCGTAAGTGGTATTTACGAAAAATAATGAGAGCTGTTTAGGTATATCCAAGGGAAATAATATAAAAGGAATAAACAGACCAAAGATCTACAGTAGCTATATGACAGCCCAAAACTTAAGACTGAACATGCTATACGTCAAAAGAAAGTTCTTTTCAAATGCAACCGAATGGTGCAAGAATTATTTATCTATTGTCCTTTGAAAATTCAGATAATGCTGTTCTTTACAACCACTAAACGTGGCATGTAACACGTCATATGAAACATTTCTATCCATGCCTTTTACATGGTGAAGGTTCCATCTGGCTTCTTTTACCGGTTTTTGAGATATTCAACCTTAATATTACCAATTTTCGACTTTGTCGAAAAGCATTTATATTTTCTGGTAAGAACTCGCACCATTATTATAGCTTTACACTTTTACTTCAATCATAATGCAGATGAATGCAAATAAAAAACAGTGCATTATCAAAGCTTAAAAGGCACACTGACACGTCTCCTCACCACTAATTAATCACAATAATGTTATTAATATTTGAAGGAGTATTTGCAAATCATGAAAATGGTATTACTTTTTTTAATTACCAGGTAAATTATACCCTGTATTGGAGTTTATATACAGAAACACATCTTTTAGACTTAAATGCATAATTCTCAAACATTAATATGAAACATGTACAGAACCTTTGACCTTCAGTGTTGTTAAACTTTAGTATGAACTCCATGCATAATTTGATTAAGGTGATTCCTTGTTAATCTGGACAACAGTAAAATCTGTAATATTTATATCACTGGATGTCCTTCCAGGGAACAACTCTCTATATATATATATACACCTTGAAATATAACTCAGTAGGCTGGAATATCAGATACAAATACTGTATGTCCATATTAACAACTCATCACTTTATTTATTTAACTAGTGCTAGGTATGCATTTAATATGGAACAGAACCTCTTACCCTGGTAGAAATATTTTGCATTCATGATAATAAATCCATGCATGATTTTAAAAGTGCAACTGCAGGTATGCTACTAAACTGAGTTACACAAGCGGAATACATTTTATACCTGTGAAATCACATATGCAGAGTACCATTTTTCACGTCCTTCATCGTTTATAAATTTGTTTTACAGTTTTTCCTACCAACTGAACATTACTGCAGTTACTTTGCTCATCATGAACATTAAAGACCTCACAAATAAGTGTTTTTACATTCACAGCCAGTATATTCCACGGTGGTGGCTTTTTCGTTTTTTATATGCACCGCAGTCAGTAAAATTATATATACTCTTGTCTGTTGAGGTATGTTGCAAAATATCCTCTTTTTTCTTTCCTAAATCGGAGTTGGGCTTTCAAAGCATCCACTTTTTCGGTTGCATTCAATGTACCAAGTACCTGGTCAACTTGCTCAACAGTTTGCCAAGGACCCCAGAAGAGAACGTCATTGGTGAGCAGAAGATTTTCTTTTAGTTTCTTCTCTCTTGCAGCTGCTACTTTCTGAAGTTTCCTTCAGCATCTCTTCATTGCACCGAATTATTTCTTCTTTTCGTTCCTTGTACTATTCTCTGGTTTTTTTTTTTGCTCCAATTCTTGTTTCGCTTGTAAAGGCTCCTTGAATTCCAACCATTCTTTTAAATGCAAACATCACATAGGCTTCGGCTTCCAAAGTTTTGATGTGCGGTTTGTAACGAATAAGTCTGTCAAAGTAGGCAAAGACAAATTCTGAATATTTATTGCGTTTCAACACCTGCTGTAACACTCAACATGTCATGTGTTGGATTTTCATAGCTGCCTACATAGTGATCCCTACATAGATTCTGTGCTTTGCCATAGCTGGAAGTAAAACAGAAAGTATGACACTGCAGTGGCCATCATATTCTGAGTCTATCAGCACTATACATGGCATGGTGCTTTACCATAGTCTCCTCGCCAAAAGGAGACAGATCCATATTCATGAAATCATCAATGTTCCTAGAAGCGTCGTGTTAGAAGGTAAGTAACTGGTGATAGTAAATGTTCATATCCAAGATGTGTACATCCTTGTTTTCTATCATATGCCACAAAGGTGACGTAATCAATTTGCACCCACCAATAAAAAAGGCACATTTAAATCGTGCAACACCCACTTGTTAGATCCATGGTCTTGTAGAAATTCCTTCATTTTATCCGACAGGAAGTAGATCATACAAGCAGTATGGAATAAAATATGAAAGCGATTCCCTCTAAATGGGATAAGTGGTAAGGTGTTCAGGAAGGATTTGATAAGTCATAAAGGCACCATGACATCCATTCTTCGCCAAATACAAATGCTTTACATGCAGTTCTAATAAGACGCAATGTACCAGAGTCGTCACCTTTTTTGAAGCGTTTGTCGTAGATAGGTGTTTCCTTCAAAATTAGACTCCTCTAATTCACGCAAAGATTTATCTGCAACGTCTGCAAAATAAAGCAGAGAATGTAGGCCACAGAAAAAAATTATTCATACGCTCTAAGCCAATGCGGTCCTCTACTGGTAAATCATCCCTTGATTCCACAATTTGCGGTATGATCTCAGCTAGGTGCTGTTCTAGAAGTTCGTTGAATTTCAACTCCGTTGCTGCACGGTCTGACATTGTGTTCCTGATGTGGCAGAGAAGGTCTTGAGAGGCTGAGTTATTTGTTTTGTAATATCTATCATCAATGTTCCATAATATGTCCTTGAATGATTCTAGTGTATCTTTCCCTGATTTTGTAAGCAAATCCCTTAAACCAACTACAGAAGGAACACTTTCACTGTCACGCACAGCATACACTCCATACTTATTCCCATATTTCGATGTTTCAATTGTAAGGTGTTTTTTTCTGAGAAACTTCCACAGCAACTTGTCTTTGTGCCAAAATCAAGCGTTCAACATTCATGTTGTTCACAGTTATTGTGCTCGGAAGTCTGTTTGCCTTCTTCCCAATAAAGTTTAGAGTTGCCTCAATTACTGCACCAACATCGGCTATACTAACATGGTTCTCTAGTAATGCATAACACACTTGTGAACATCAGTGCTGTACTTCTTGGTTTCCTCATCGTAGAGGGCAACAGTTTCATTTTGAAGTTTACTTAAATTTTCTTGACGTATAGCATTTTCATATTCTTAGGCTGCAATTCTATTTAGATCATCATTTTCATTTTTTAAATCTCTTATTTTCTGGTCATTGCTATGTACATTATCAGCTTCATCATCAACTATTATTGTCTGATCTCCACCCTCCAGCTTTAAAACTTTCCCTCTCAAATATGTTTCTCGTGCCCTTGTTCGCTTCAACTCTTTCCTGTTTGACCTTTCAGTGTCTGGTTTATAGTCTCTTATATAACTTGGTGACATCAGCATTTTTGTCGTCCAACTGTTGACACAGTTCTTTTGTTTCAATTTCTCTTGTTTTTTATCTTGGAGTGTATTTGCTAGCTCATGAACAATTATCGATGTGGTAGCTTCAGAAAAATGTTGTAGGTTCCTCAAATCATTCAGTAGAGAACTGTTATGTTTAGCTTTATTTGGCTCTTTTGTTGGTACATTAAAATCTAGTTGCAGGAAACCCTCTAAATTTTTCTTCTCTATTGGTCTATATTTTGATTTAGATAGATTTTTGAAGGTGTCGCTCAATCGTTTTACACTGTTGACATAATTCTTTAAATTTAATGAATACTGTCCTGATATCTTGAACTTTTCCAATATAGTTGAAGCAATGTCTGTAAAATCAATTAAATTGATGATTTGTTGATTTTTAGCTCACCTGAGCCAAAGGCTCAAGTGAGCTGTAGTCATAATGCGTCGTCCGTCGTCTTCCGTCCGTCGTTAACTTTTTCACATTTTCGACTTCTTCTCTGGAACTACATTGCAGATTTGGATCAAACTTTGTGTAAATGATGTACTCAAGGTCCCCTACTAAAACTGTGTTCGGGATCCAGATTCCCGAAGGGGTGGATCCAGGGCGGGACCAAAAAGTGTACCCCTCTTCAAACATCTTCTCCGGAACCAGTGTATAAATGGGGAAACTAATTGCATTTCAACAATCTATAAAGATGGGTTATTAAAAATTGTGTTCGGGGTTAAGATCCGTCAAATAAAAATTTACGCTTTTTTGACGTGTTTCTGGACTTAGTCATTTCAATGAAGAAAAGTGTCATGTTTTTCAGTTAATTGATATTGATGATTTCTTAATGACTATTTTGATCATAATTGCATAATTGTGGTAAGGAATATTATTGTGAAAGAATTCTGTCATTATCTCCATTTTTTGATTTTTTATGATTTTTTAAAGACTTCCAAAGAAACAAAAAAGGGGGGGGGGGGTGGCCATTTTTTACATTTTCAACTTTTTCTACAAAACCACATGAAAGAGTTTAATGAAACATGGAATACATGAAGTACTAATAGTCCTCTATCATTTTGGTAAATTTCATCCAAATTGGTTAACAGATAATGCCACCATGTCTAAAAAGTAGGTCTCACAATGGTACATAAACCACTTGGTAATTGAAATATGGAGAGTAGCGGTTCAAATCCAGCTGTGGTCAATTTTTTTTACACATCTAAATAAGTTTTTAGATGTTTCTCAACATATGAAATTAGGAATTTTACGTTTAAGACTTAAAAAAAAAAGGGGGGGGGCATTTTTCACATTTTCAACTTTTTCTACAAAACTGTTTGAAGGATTTTAATAAATCTTGTTAGGAATAAGTCACCTATGATCCTCTTCAAATTCTGTTGTTTTCGTCCAGACCTCTTTACAGGTGACGCCACCATAGTCAAAATTAGGTCACAAAAGAGTTCCCTCCTTAAACAATATTCTTTTTCATACGGGCTGTATACAGAGACAAACAGAATGCATAGAAATGATCTAGAAGGGTGAGTGAGGACTTATTGTCATTTTGGTTCCCTTCCAAATCAAATTTTAGAATTTTTTTCGACATTTCTTTGGACTTGGTGATTCAGTGCAGAAAAAAAGTGTCATATTTCCTAGTTAATTGATAATGATGATTTCTTATGGACTATTGTGATCATAATTATGTTAAGGATTGTTACTTTGAAAGAATTTTGTCAATATCTCAATTTTTGGATTTTCTATGAATTTTTTAAGACTTCCAAATGAGGGTGTATAGGAACAATTCAATCACATTTTTCACTTCTGCTGTTATACCACATAAAAGATTTAAATGAAACATGGAATACATGAAGTACTAAAGGTCCTCTGTCAATTTGGTAAATTTCATCCAAATTGGTTAACAGATAATGCCACCATGTCTAAAAAGCAGTTCTCACAATGGTACATAAACCACTTGGTAATTGAAATATGGAGAGGAGCGGTTCAAATCGCCTGTCCTTTTCGTGTTACACCATGTAGATACTGTTTGATTACCGGAACAAATGTTTGTGTGCTTTTCTCTACAGGAATATATTCATATGGGTCATCTAAGGTATTTTCTACTCTCAGTGAGTGACACTCAACCAACTGGTCATCCAGTAAACATTTTTATGTAATATTACCTGACAGTGACAGGATTGGCTTGAGTGGACTGCAGCGTTCCTCTCTTTTGGTTCCTTTTAAAATATTGTACAATTTGAATCCATTTCCTATGTAGTATTTTAGTAAATGGAAATAATGAAGTAAATGAATTCGAAGGTGTGCATGATGTGAAGAGGGAAAAAATAGTGAACTAATATGTGTACTTACAAATTGCAGTCTTCTTTAATGTAGGGCGTGTGAAAAAATGCCTGGCTGTCACTGGATAACTGAAAAAAAAACTTCAATGATGGCAGTAAGTCTCCATAAATTGCACCGAGATAATTATGTTTTGTAGTATTTCAGTAAATGAACATACTGAAATTTGTAAAATTGTAACAGGCGAGGAAAAAGATACGGCCAGGCTGGGATTTAAAACCCCAACTTTCTCCTTACTGTGCAGACACCCTTTCAACTGAGCTGATATACCCAGCCCCCATTACAAATTAATGAATTAAATGGTGTGTGTAGAGAGGAAAAAGTGTATATGTGTACTTACAAATTGTCTTCTAATGGATTTCTGGTGCTTGTAGTTTCGGAATATACTCGGTGACTGGCTGTCAGTGGATAACTAAAGCAAAAACAAAAACTTTCAGTGCTGACTGTAAGTGGACATAAGGGAAAAAGTGAGACCGAGATAAATATCTCATGCGAACAACGTAGTATGTCATGGGAAAGATAATTAGATATTACCATTCAGCATACTCAGAGGCTCAAATCTAGATAATCATAAAGTTACCAAGTAATAGTAATACATGTACCGTAGTAGAACTTGCAAAGTTTATATTTTACTTGACATGTATGTACCTGATCTGAAGATCCCTCAGAAACCAAAGATTTTTGAGCAACTCTAAAATTTAAGTGGCGTGCCACTTTCTGTGCTGTTGGTTCTGTTATGTCTGGAATCTCAGTCTCTGATTCTGAAGTCAGGACCTCACCCTCGGTCATCTCGCCCACTAGAGTAATTTATAACATTAATGTATTGTTTATATACAAAAGAAATGATACCACATGGATATAGCAGTGCTCATTTATGCATATAGTTACTCAGTTTAGTGGTCAGATTCATGGATTATATTCATTAGGTCTAATCGCTAGGATTTCCTCTGACCGCAATTTGTATGCAAATCAAAGCTTGTGTAATGAATGGGAAACTACGTTTCAAACTGCGAAGAATGAAAGTATTCATGGTCAGATCATGTAAAGTATTTATCTCTCAAATATATGTACTGATATTTATTGCAATAGTAAATGGGGAGCTTTGCCGGCGTCTGTGTTGCTATGGAGTTACTTTATGGTGACGGGAGTTATGTTTTCTTTAATTCACCCTGAGTAACTTTATGGGTTTTGCGCTCGTTTGCGACGCATTTTTTTTTTTCATTACCAGAGACCCTATTCTTCAAAAGAATGTTTTCTTGTCCAGATTTAATTGAACCAATATGATCCATGAAGGAATCCCTATTTTCCCAACTCACTGTGTTTCTGACATTCCTCGCAAAAGCTGTGAATGAGCCTTATGGTCAATAGGATGTTTGAAATACAGTATTAAATTCATCAATAAGTAAACATCTAGTTGACCCCGATAAAATCAAATGATAGAATGAAATAGTACGAAAAAAAGTCAAGCCCCATATGATCAACAAAATAGCCGCCGACATTACGTAGGACGACGCATAACCGGGGAGAAAATGCGATTTTCAATCTTGTGACCGTGGTTTACAGTGTTGCTTTGCAGATATTTTAGTTAAGGTATGTGTAAAATACTGAAAACAATTGTCTTCTTATGTATCATCAGCAGTATGACCTAGAAATCAGTATCTTAACGTGACCTGTTTAACATATAACAAACGGTCAAAGTCGCATAACCGGCACATGCTTGTCGTAGCTTATACATCTATAGTAGGTTGGGTGTTTGTGCAATGAAATTGATCTGCTAACATATACAGGCAGTATACACATGTGGGTCTTTCACTTTTAGTTTAATGTTTACCTAAAAATACTTCTTTTGAAATACGTCACATTAATCCTATTCTTTTAATGCACACAGGAGCATAAGTGTTTCACACTGAATTCATCTTATCATGAACCAAAATTAGAACCACTGTTTTGTGATGTGTTTTTAAATGAAAAGTATCGAGTTCATTCATATTTTAAATAATAATTTTATGTCCATTAAATTTACCATTACATATCAGTTGAACAAGAAATTATTAAATCATTTCTATTGTATCCTGGATAGAACAAAAAAAGTGTACTGTCCATAACGGTCTGGGCATTTGTCTCGTGCTGTCCCGACTCAACAGCTTACACCAAGGCGTCCGTAAGTCCAAAAAATGTATTGTCCATAAGCAGAATAACGATATTCTTTGTCAATATCCCTATCAGCTCAGACAGCTATACAGTTGAGAAGGTCCAACACCGTGTCGTCTAATATCAGTACAAAGAAATCCTGTGAATGACCAGAAGTAAATGAAGACCTACATACCGTATAAGACATATTTTTGCACATTTGATATTGTCAAAACATGCTACTAATATGTAAAATTTATCACCATATTTACTAAAGTACTATATATAATTACATACAATATTTTATTGTTTACTTGGGTAAAGGTGATGCTCCTAATAAATGAGTCAAAATTTAACACGTTTGCATCAAGAGTATGGAGTTCTTTTTAATCTATTGCTTGAGAGGAGGATTGGTATGGGAAAATATAATTTCTGATCAGTAGTGAAAATAGGTGACAAGTGTGATTCAAAAATAATTCCATTGAAAACCTTAGAGTGCTGACTTCTGTAATCTTGAGTTGTATACTCCGGGAGTACTGGTGAACTGGAATGTCTTGTATTAATAATGTATAACATCACCATGTTCATATTAGCTGTTTAAAACTTACTTTGTTAGGGAAAATTCTGATTCCAAAAATAAATACACTGAAACAGCTGTCATTCAGATGTTGAACTTTCTTATCGATAACATTTTTGTGGTGTTTGGAGGTAAGGTTTTTCAACAAATTGTCGGCATTCCAATGGGCACTAATTGTGCTCCGCTTCTGGCTGACATATTCTTTTATTCGTACGAAGCTGAGTTCATTCAGTCTTTGCTTTCGCAAGGGAAAATAACAATTGGCTCTTGGCTTCAATTTTACTTACGGATATATAGATGACTTGCTTTCAATTAATAATCCTTCATTCGCGGATTACCTTAGCATCATCTATCCAAGTGAACAGGAGGTCAAAGAAACCACAGAAACCACAGAAACTAGTAATTTTAATTCGTATTTAGATATTATGTTGTCTTTCGACATTAATGGTCAATTGAACACCTCACTCTATGACAAACGTGACGATTTCAATTTCGCTATCACAAACTTTCCTTTCATAAGTAGCAACATTCCATCATCGCCCGCATACGGCGTATTCATATCTCAGTTAATACGTTATTCCAGAGCATGTTCAAATTACAATGACTTTGTTCTGAGGGCTAGGCGACTTTCAGTTAAGCTGCTCAACCAGGGTTGTATATGTGCTAGACTAGCATCGTCACTGAGGAAGTTCTACGGTCGTTACGAGACTCTTGTTACTCCATATGATATCTCGTTATCCAGACTTTTAAATGATATTCTGGACTGAGACCGATTCCGATCACTTTACACAGATTTGACATCTTCTATACTAGAAGGTTACCTACTTCGACTTCTCCATATATAGATACATATGGAATTCACACGATTTGACTCTTTCTACGGGGTATATGTGACGGGTGTTGCTAGCAAGCAGGAGATGCTCACTCTCCCCGGGCACCTGATCTCACTCCATCACAGGGGTTCACATATGCTCTTCAAGTAGACATATTTTGTTATTTTCCATTTGTTTTTCATTTTCACTGATTTTGTATGTCCTATGGTTTCATGATTTTTGGACTTGTGGTTTGGATTTATCCATCATCTTTACACATCAGTCTAAATTGTACAAGTAAATCAAGTTCACACATCAGTACAATTAGAAAAATATATACATCTTGCATTGCAGTATTGAGTTCAACATCTGCCGCGCTAAACTCTGTCAAAGCTTGTTTCAGAACAGAACCTTCAGATGGACTAACATAAGATAGAAATGTTTCTTTCAATTCTGTTTCCCTTCTCCTACAATGCAGTATTCCATACAAGGTCTTGCAATATAGACAGGGAAATTAATGATTTTACCAACTGCTTCCCATTGTTGATGTCCAAAGTCGTGCCGATGAAAGAGAACCTTGCAGTCCTTGCCAACTGTGCCCGTCGCATATATCTCCTCCCAAAATTCAGTCAAGCAATCCCTTGTTACGCCACCTTCATCTTGCGCTTGTTCAACCGAGCCATTATGAAGGATCATCTGGATTTGATTTTGCTGTTTGGTAATAAATATAGAATATATATACCTTTTAATACAACAACGTACTGGAAAATGCCACTACTAGTTCTTTTAATGCATGTCCTTTGTGGACTCTAATAAGAATTTCGTCTGATATAATGTCTTGACTCCAAATCAAATTGAACAACTCCACTCTTATTTGGGTCAAGGTTGTAAACAACCTCTTCATGTGTTCCGTCTGGTAATGCGACTTGCATAGATCTCACTATGACAAAATAATGAATAAGATCACGAAGAGTAACACCATCAGAATCAGATGAAAGGACATGCCTCTGACGGAAATTTTAAAAATTGGACACCAAATGTACCATGTAAGTCGGGATTCTCGTGTGATAGGAATGGGAGTGTAGCAGATCTGCAAAAACAGAAAAATAAACTGTTTTCCAATCACATGCTAATATATTTGTATTCTTTGTAGGATTGGGACTTATGAAATCAATATGGTCAAAGCACTTTTTAAGTTATTGTGGGAGGTCATGGAACTTGCAAAAAGTCTTGACTACACGTCGACTAAAGCGTTGTTGGCATGTAAGAGTGCATCAGGTTCGTTATTTAAAATCACAATTAAAACTAATATGACATTGTTCCTTTCTTCTATACTAATCAAGAAATAAACAAATAGATTGATTCCTAATACAGATAATGTCACCTTTTAATGTATGTAAAATTTGTTTACCAGTTCACCACAACAGTTGGCAACATATTCAATTATGGTTGATGCAGTTTTTACTTTCTGTCTCGCCCTCCATGTGTTCGGGGCCGGTGTTCGGCGTAATAACAGGCAATAAATGTCTGCAAAGAAAATTTTGCACCTCTTTTTTTATGGCTTTTTACTTGGAGACATACATACGAGATACGATTGTTCGCCTTCATTGTCCGACAGAAATCCATTCGTTCATTGAAAAACACAAATCTTACAGTGTATCTGGAAATCCATGCGAGGGCGAAGGTGGTGATTTTGTATTAGAAACAAAAAAAAAAACCACGAAGCAGCCTCTACCACCAGGGTTGCCAGATGATGACACGTGGACGTTCGTTTGTCGCAATGTTGATAGAGTGGATAAGGTAAAAAAGGGAACTTTTACTTACAGTGCCAATAACTTGTGCGCATTTGCAAAATTTCATGTTAGCCAATTATAATTATAATAAATCTTGACATCACTTGACTAAAGGAGAGCCCTCCCTGTATAAAATTAGAAAATAAAAAGTGTTATATCATTTATTGGACATCATGACGTGGACAAACCACTTTATTTTGTTGACAGCGGTCTGAGTGCGTGCTTGGATACCAAAGCATTTACAGTGAACCCAATATTCACACTTTACTCTTGGTGGTTGAATTAATTTGTCACAACCTGGCCATAAAGCTCTGGTGTCGAGCTTCCCTTCGCCGCATATTCGGCAAAGGGACTCATCTTGTACAACTGTAAAGCTACTTTCGGTTGTTTGTGTACTTCTTTCTACTTTCATAATTTTTCTTCGTCGTTGGGGCGAAGGAAAGCCATTCTCGCCACTATCAGATTCCTCCAAATTTGATTTGGACTCGGTCTCGGGCACAGATGGAGCAATTGTCTAAGAATCCTTGGTAAATAATATAAAATTAACCAAACAAAATATAATGAAAAAGTAAAATAGAATAGAATAAAAGAGAACGTATGTTGAAGAAATACATGAAAAATAACTTAAATCAAAACTTATCAAGCGGGTTAAACCTATGAACACAAATGGAAGTATTGTTTAACCAAATATAAAGAATATGAAAATATAAATAAATAAAATGTAGAAGTAAATATGAAGTATATAAAGTACTTTTTCCAACACATGGAAATAATTCATATGATAAATTAAGTCGATTTTGTAAGTTAATTGTTAATGTTATTAATGCACTTCTTATTTTGATTTATAATCCATGTATAAAATGGACAAAATGTTTATTATACATTTATATTAATTCATGTAAAGTAAATGAATTAAATAGAAGTACTGTATACCTCCGCTTGGGAATTATATTCATATGTATTCCCAAACAAATTCTAACCTCTGCCCCCCCCCCCCCCTCGCTTTGTGTAGATCGCATGCCTGTATCATAAAATATTTATGGTGTCAATATTTATTTTTTCAATAACAAATACGATATAATGACAACAAAATTACATTAATAATGATATTTTGTATTGTTGTTATTTTTATAATTACTGCATCGGCTTTTATTATATATGTCTTTTAGGATAAAAGAAAATTTCAGTCGCACCATGAGCGTCACGAATGATGACGGTGACTATGCCTATACAGTAGAACCTGTCCGAAGGCATTCACAAAATTACGGTATAATATATATATATATATATATATATATATATATATATATATATATATATAAATCCTTATGTATGTGTATAAATGCATCTATGTATGTGTATGTATGGACTCCTGATCGGGAGGCCGGGTTTCGAGTCCCACTCTGGTCATGCCGGTGTTGTCTTTTGGATGAGATAGTAAAAACCGGGGCCCCGTGTCGTGGTATGCATGGCACGTTACAGATCCATCAAAGCTTCGGGAAGTTCCGTTGCAAGCGCCAAAATTTGTATGCCCCTCTTCAGGCAGATGCCGTCACCATATACGTGAAATATTCATGGTGTGACGTTAAACACTCCCCCCCCCCCCTCATGGCCTGTTAAAGTCGTTTTCATGAAAAAAAAAATTATTAAAATACATGTTTAGAAGATTTTTATTTATCTATTTGCAGGCAATCCATAAGATTTGATGAATATTTAAAATCGGGCGGCGAAACTGCAACCACGAGTTTTTGTGGTCTAGAATTAGACACAGAACTAGTAAATTTCTCTGCAAAATGTATGAAAACTTTCATTCGTATTTGGAATTTATTAAATAAAATAGAAAAATATCATCACGAAAAAACATTTGAACCGGTCTATATCAATAACTTGGAAAGACAATCATATTTTGCCATCGAAAATTTAACCAAAGATAATTTAATTGCTTTAATAGAAGATGAAATTTCAAAATTAGAAAAGGAGTACGGAGTTATATTTTAAGATCAAGGTGGCGGAAAGTTAAAGGGAAGGCAAAAAGCAAATGTCACCATCTTCCTGGAAGAACTGGAGGACAGCCAATAATTAATGCAAGTTATATGTAAACATTATGTTAAAGAACAATTAACCTTGACATGCAGGTTAAGTTATATGATATATACTATATAATATTATACAGTTATTTCATGGCTACTTTGGGAACAGTCAAACTATTGTCCCAAGGTAGTGGAGAAGACCTGGGAAACTTACCCGAGGCCGAAGTTTATTACCCAATTCATTGTGTGGTTAATAATTAGCATGGCGTTAATAATATAGAGTCCCTTTTCTCTAATAAATCAAGAATGTCTTTCTCGGAGACACTATCAAATCGCGACACAATGTTGTGGTCTGGCAAGATGCCGGAAGTAAACAAATGACACTTTTGCGACGTCACTTGAGCGCTTTATCACGAAAACGCTTTCGCTTTGGGTAACAGTTCGTCACGTGATCGGGAAAATGGGTTTACTGTTACCCTCTTGCCCTGACTGTTACCTATTTGCATAGAATAAGGCGGATTTATTGTGAAACAACATAAAATACGTAACATTAATTTATATAGTCAATTAGGCAATAACATAATGATAACATATGTCCTGTGAAATAGTAGGTAGCGAGCGTATATTGACGATAACGCTATTGTAACGTCAAATTATTGTATATGTAATAGTTGTTATTATGAGATTTGGAATATTATATGGATTATATATTCTATAAAAATCAGGTATTTATAAAATAAATATATAATTCATACACACTCTAACGTGTTCTGAACGTGAAGTATTATGTGCATTGTACTCACCACTGTGTTGGACATGATGCGAACAGCCGAATTTCTTCCGACAACGATGTTATAATGCTCAAACGCACGTGCAATTACTGAAACGCGAGACTGTTTATTCCCGCTTTTGAGAAACAGTACCGAAAAACAAAGACTGTCTTTCATATTAGAGAGTGTTCCCAACTTGTTATTGACAATTTGACATTATATATATAAAATAACTGATATCTTGAAATATCCATTGTCGGAACCTGTACGAAATTCCACGCCCGTAAAGCAGGTGTCATATAAGGCGTAACTGCCACTGTTTTCCTGGCGTAATATCGGATTCCTTATTTTAACTTATGATAGCAGTCAAGGCGTAAACCAGGCGGAAAATACCTGGGATGGGAGACGGATTATTTAAATTAGTCCGCCTGGGAAAAAAATTACGCCTGGAACAGGTGGCGGAATTTCCCAAATCAATTACGTCTCAAGATTGAAGACACGGAAATGGTTATGCCTGGAAAAAAATTACGCCTGGTTTAATATCACGCCTGGAAAAAAAAATATGCCAGGAATTCGCTCTCTTTCTCAGCATAGAAAGATAAATCATTGAACTTTTTAGCATAAAATGATAAGTTTTAATTAGAGTTGTTGGAGGTATAAAAAGTCACTTTTAAAATGTTTTTGTCATTTGCTTTTTCTGTTGCTTCCTCGCATAACTAATGATCTCTGTAATGGCATCATTACGTGTTGGTTCAGATGGTGGATTATATGAATTCTTCTTACACCATATTACTACATAGTCTGAAATTTGAATAAATACACTATGTAAATAATTTAATCAGAATGAATCAAAATACAATACATTTGAGTTTACTACAACAAAAATTGGAACATGTAAAATATATTAATGAACAACAGAGTTTAAAGCAAACATATAGTTACTCTTTAAAATATTCACCTATTGAAATCAAACACTGTTTTTACTCCTTTAAAATGACTATACCTTTAATAGTAGAAATTTTGGCTTTATCTAGTATAGGACGACTATCGTTGGTTTTGTTGCTTGTAAGTCCCTGTCCTCTTGATTCTGCCAACTCATCTATGGAGAATATTTCTCCTAGAAGTTTATAACAGAGAGCGTGACCCTTTTTCTTTTCATTACTTCCCAGTAATTCCTCAGACTTTTTGTATTGAGTCGCAGTTTTTAGAAGCTTCTGGTTATCACTTTCTATGTTTTTAACCTCTCACTTAGAACACTTTCTTGGTTCTCAATTCGTCGATCATTATCCTTTGTTGAAATACCTTCCTCTGTAAGTCACGTAGTAGATGCATAATTTATATAGCATTTACATCATTTGTTTACTTTCTTCAAAGAGAATTGTCCTTGTTTTGTTTTGTTCAATTTTATCCAAATTTGTAACAATGATTAATATCACCTGTCAGTCTGCTTAGTGTCCTCACTATGTACGCAAGCACGTTTTTCTTGACCATAGGTATTGATGAGGTCCGTTATTGTTTAGACGTTAAACTCCGTGATCCCTTGTAGCTGCTCATGCGGCACCATAAGCCTAATGGCTCATCAGCATATGGTATATAATACAATATATATATATATATAATTAAATATATATTATAATTATAATATATATATATAATTAAACCATATGTACATAGTGAGTAGTACATTATAAATGTGAGTACAGTATATATAGTGAGTACATGTAGTATAATATATAAGAGAGTACAGTATCAATATATATGATATTACATAATAATAATAAAAAATAGGACTTTAAATGTATGTATGGAGGTAAGAACAAGAACTTCTCAAAATCATAGCATTGATCAGATATTTTGCTAAGTTACATAAAGATCTTTTATTTTTTATAGATAGTAACTGTACGAGCTTGAACATTGACGGGTTTCTCCAAAAATACTGCTTTATAAACACATTTCTAAGATAACTGTATTTTGGACAGACAAGAATGAAATGAAAATCATCTTCAATTTCATTTAAACTACATTTATCACAAATTCTTAGAGCTCTGTCTACATTTGCATATCTGTCTCTTTATAAAAAAATCATGATTGGATAGTCTGAAATTTGACAGTATTCATATGAAAGAATCAGGTAATGATTTACGAAGATAATATTGTAAGAAGTGTGTATCTGGTAAGTATTTATACAATCTACATTTAGGAGACGTTTCAAAGAATGCAGTCATTTCTTGAATAAAAATATTCAATTTAGTCTTAAAAGCATGTAAAAAGAAATCTTTACTACATGAAGACTGCCATCCAAATATACCCAAAACCCATTTGTTATAGCATATCTTTGGCTTTACGTAACTAACTTTGGTTAGCATTGATGTTATTCAACATATACAAATATAAACTTTTGAGAATACAGTTTTCTATGTCTAAAAATTTTAAACCAATATTTTATAACACAAAGTTTTTCTATACAATTGTAATGGTTACACTTCCCAGTTCTGAATATACCATTAAATTAGGAACATTTCTTTCTAATTTTAAAATTCTCTTACAAAATTGAGTTTGAACTTTTTTCAATATGTTTCCCCTGAATAAATCCCCATACCTCACTACCATAACATAAAACACTTTTAACATATGCATCAAAACATGCAATTTTGACTCAACATTCAGTTACAAATATTTGAAATATAAAACATACATTTTCGACCTTGAAGGGCTAAAGTATTTTGTGCTTATGTCAATTTTCCATTGTACAGAAAGTTTAAACCCAGACAAGAAAAACTGTTGACAACTTCAATCTCTTCACCATCATAAAACCATTTACAATTATTTGTAATGAGCCCACCATTTCTGAATACAACAATTTTGGTTTTATCAATATTTACATTCATGTTTCATATTTTACCATATACATGCAAAGTATTCAACATATTCTGCAGACCATCAATACTCTCAGAAAATAAAACAGTGCCATCTGCAGGGAGAAGTAAAAATCGAGCAATGTCACGCAATTCAACAGATTCACAATTACTATTAATCAATTCATTTTCAAGGTCATTTATATACAGAGAAAATAAAATCGGAGACAATCCCTTGCCCTGCATTAAGCCGGTAGACATACTGAAAAGGGCAGACAACTCTTAATGTAATTTTACGCAATATTTTACATCATTATATATAGATCTCAGAATAGTTAACATTTTCCCATTAATACCTTGTCTACACAATTTTGAAAAAAAAAAGTTTACTTCTGTTTACACTGTCAAATGCCTTTTCTGTAATCTACATTACAAAAATATATTTTTTTTCTGTGTCAGTGTTTTGTTAATTAGACAACTTGATGCAAAAATGGCATCTATAGTACCATAACCAGGCCTAAAGCCAAACTGAGCGTCAGAAACAATACTATATTTGTCAGACCAATTAAGAAGCCGGTTATTCAACACAGATGTAAATAATTTCGACAAACAACTAACTAGCGTTATACCACGGCAATTATAAGGGGCATTATGATCCCCTTTTTATGTAAAGGAATGATTACACCTTTAGACCACTCTTCAGGACAATTGCCAGACTGAAACATTTTATTGAATAAATGAGTTAACAAAGTTAAAAATATATCTTTAAAGGTTGTAAAGTACTCATTTAAAATATTGTCAATTCCTGCAGATTTATTATTTTTGGCTTTCTTCAATACATCTAAAACCTAGATGTTGCAATCTACAATATTAATAGTATCATTGGGTTGATTAACATTGGTATTTGTATCACACAGATGTACACTTTCAAAATGGTTTTTAAAATCTGCAGTCGACAAAGTAGTACTGGTTCTATTATTTTTACTCTTTTTAAAAAGTCTAAAAAAAGGTGCCTCGGACTAAATTTGCGCATATGATCAAATTTATTTCCTTCAGTGCGCATGTAAATTCTCTTAACTTTTCTTTCATATTTCTTATACAACATTCTGCTTTCAACAAGAATAGGTCTGCTTGTCCGTGTTCTGTTGCAATTGAAATTATGTTATGAAGACTTGTATCTTTTATATAAATATTTACAGTGATTATCAAACCAAGGCTTGTTTACAATAGACGAAGATGCTTTCCTTTTATCAGTTTTGTTTGAAATAGTAAATGACTTACTACAAAAAGGACCAAAAACATGTTGTAATAAATCTGTAAGGTTTTTTTTTTCACAAAAAATGTCAGCCTCACTGTTACTTATTAAACGTGAAAGATTATCTTTGCGGTCCAGAAGGACAGAACGCATATTTTCAATAGCACTAGGTTTCCATTTATAAGTAGTATGTAATTTTCAGTTGCATCAACATTTGCAGTATTATCATCAGATGTGATAACACATGTAGAGTCATTTCAAGGAGAATGAACCCCCCCCCCCCCAAAAAAAAAAAAAAAAAAACTTAAAAAAAAAAACACACACACACACAAGAAACAAACCTTGGTTCATCTTAACCAAACCCAAAATGAGTGAATCGTGACAGCCTCATACTCTACACGTTCGTATGTGACACAGCTATCATCATCTGTACTCTCCATGGGATCGCCCGTTAGTGGTTCTTCTTGGATTAGGTTTGGAATGTTAAACGACGATTCTACAGTTCTCAAGTTAATAGTGAAGTAAAAAACGAAGAAGTACCGAAGGGTAAACCATATCTCATAGTCCATGGAATAAAGGGGACAATATCGTGTTTAGTGTCATATTCAAAGAAATGCGAACCCCAATAAAATCGAGGTGAAAACCCATTATTCGTCAAACTTTTCACTGAAAATAGGTGACAACAGTCTATAGTTAGATGGCTATATTTTGAAATGATATTGGATAAATTAAAGATATTGCATATCCGGATACTCTTGTCCGCTTTGGATTCTTTCATTGAAAAGTGAATGTATTGCGTACTCAGTGACACAAAAGGATCAGTATATTCGTTATTATTGCTGCTTCCAGGTAATGAATTGATTTTTTATTGAGGGTTTTTCGTGTTTGTTATGCATTGAAAATTGTATGTTTTTATGTAAGAATATGAGTTAGAAGCTTTTTGTATGACCATGTGACGTCACACCTAAGTGCGTTGACTCAGAATGCATTAAAAAGGCTCAAACCAGGTGAGCTAAATATATTGACAATAACAAAGCTGCACAAAGCGAAAGTAGGTCACCGATTGGAATTGATTTATTAAGAATATAAAAACTGTATATGCAGTGGAAATTGTACCAAGCAACTGGTTGATTGACGAGGGGAAGTTCAAGGTCTCAAAGCTGAATCTTGCTGTCAAAAATGGCGTCTCACCTTAAAATGAGTTTATAGCACTATCTGTAAGAGTTGTGTATAAAGGTAATGATCAAGCATTTAATATTACATGTAACATGCATTTTGATTGGTTTAAAAAATTTTTGGCATATCTCATCCACAACTTTTTTGACAAAGTTATTTCCGTGTGTTTTCAACTGTGATGTCAATATTCACACGATAGCGAGAAATTTACAGATGTTGAGAAATAGTGCATATATGCCAATTTCTGGGAATAAAAACATGTTTGACAGGAATTAAATGATAAGGAATGGGTGCAATGATGCATTTTTCTGTCCTTTTTTTCGTGATACACCTCCATCCAACGAAAACAAATTTGAATCATTCCTTAAATATATAAAACCAACGTTAACGTTTGTAAAGACAATTATTAAAAACAATATCTTGTGTGTTCCATGAATAATAAGAATTAGATACGAACTTTCAACAACTTAAGTTCAAGTTGTAACACTTTTTTTATTCAAGGGGACTACAAACAAGAAAAAAAAAATTATCTATGCTGAAATGACATCAGATCTTCAAACCGAAACTGAGGATGAGGATATCAACTAGAGAAAGAAAAGGTACATAAATATTTTTTCTATATGCAAGTCAAAAAAAAAAATTACATACCATTTTCCTATATTTGATTTGATTTGATTAGGGTCATGACCCCGTCACAATATTTACATAACTATCTCTATGGGACATACAGGGAGTATGAATTATAAATTACATATATTTATTTTTTTTTTACCATTTCGTCATAAACGGGACAGATTTTATTCTGGCGTTGTCCGTCCGTCCGAGGTCATGTTTTCTGGACTGTTTCAATGAGGGCAAGTACCAGTTTGCATTTCGGTATGATTGACTTGTTTTTTTTTTTCCAGAGTTATGGCTCTTCAAGGATTTTACAGTTTTCCAGACTTATTTCTGCAGTCTTTCAGGGTATTGGATTGAAACTTGACATATAACTATAACATATACCGTTGGATTTCGAAAATATCACACTTGTCAGTACAGAGTTATGGGTCCTTGATTTTTTATTATTTTAGAAGATTATTAAAAATTCACTACTCACTCAATCACCTGCAAATTTAAATTTGCGCTAGAATTATATATGAACTATTTTAAAATAAATGAATATTACAGGTTTATATTTCTTCTGTACTCTCACATTTTTGACAAAGAGAAAACAGGGGGGGGGGGTGTTTAAATTCTTCTAATGGCCATACCATCTTACTGCTTTTATGGATTTCAATAACATTACACAAGGTTCTTGTCCTGGGCCAAAGCATGTGCTATCTTGAGTCCGGAATAATTTGGCGGGGGGCTCCACACTATAAATTTTCTCACATCAAACTATGCAACGTGCGTATTACGCCACGCGCTAGGCATTGTTTTGGGGCTTTTTGCGAAGCATGGGGTTATGTTTGCAGTTGGTCTTGGATGTAATCTTTGTGCAGCACTACACAGATTTTTTTTTTCAAAGGTTAACTGCAATCATACCAAAATGCTTTGAAAAAAACATGCGTAATTACTTTCCTTGTATTGATTGATATGAATGACTAAATTTGTTTTTTATTAAATGTATGTACATTTAATCATGACTATTAATGATGACAAAATCCAGACTTGCATTGCTGATGTGTATTTCAATATTTTTAAAAGACCAAATCTTCGCTATGAAATCCGACTCGGATGATGATGTGGAGCTTGCTCACCTCATTAAATATCCAGGTAAATCAGTGCCACCCCTTATTAACCCCCCCCCCCCCCCCCCGGTCAACTATCTCTTCTCAATCCGTTTCAACTTGGTTTGAACAAACAATTCCCTTTGCCAAAAGTCTCCAAGGAAATCTACCCCCCCCCCCCCCCATGGAATTATTTCATCAACCAGTACTTTCCCTCAAACACCATCAAGAACTTCCCTTGGACCTTCATCAAGTCCAACATCTTCAGCTCTACCTATTTTGTTTGACAGAACAAAGCCAAGAGGCAATATAGGAGGTAAGAAAGTTCATATCTATAACATAATCATTCATCAAGATTTTTGGGAAATTATTACAAATACAACAGTTTTTGTTATACATTTCTATTTATTATGCATTATTAGTATGTTTGCAATCAAGTTGAACTGATCTAGTGATAAACCATCAACATGTACATTCGTGTAGGTCCAAATTGAAAACACAGAAATTATTTGAGTGGTGAAGAAATGTAAGGTTGCAAAAGACTGCAGTTGTCATGTAAATCTCACAATTATTACACTGCAGGCTTTGAAAGGAAACCTTTGATGTTGGTGGAGGAAGTTAAAATGCAAGTCAGCTTAAACACAAAAACTGTTGAATGCTCTGTTTGAAAAAAGATAGACACTGTCAACAGTGCATCACAATCAGATACAACAGAGGTAGATGGAAAGCTCAGCAAGTTATTTCCTGTCCAAACCCAAGAAGATGTCTGGAAATGTGAAGACATATTAATAAAGTGGTAAATATACATTTTCATCTTTAAGGAGTTTTCAACGAGGATGGAATAGTAAACTTAATCTTTTCAAGACTTGAGGTAGCTCCCATCTTGGTACACTTCAAATTCATAAAGATTATGTTAAAAAATCTAAATTCAATTTCTTTTTACTTAAATAGTCTCAAAAATACTCTACATTTTAAATGTAACTAAGATAGATATGGTGGTTTATTTACCAACTGTTCCTTGCAGGCATGACGCATATACATACGCCCGCTGTTTCCCGGTATGGGGCAGTCAACCAGGAAAGCTCATCGGAGAGGTTGCTCAGGGAAATGTTTTCTTGTAGCAGTCTCTCTGATTCAAGTGATGACAAAACAAAGGAGGTAAAAGGGTTGCATCTATGTCTATTCCTTTAAAAAAAAGTCTGCTATCCCAAGGGATATGAAGAGGCGGTAGTGTCGGCAGCTGATGCTGGTAAAGGCAAGGGAAAAGGAAATGGAAAGGGCAAAGGAAAAGAAAGAGTTAAAGCAAAGGGAAAAAAAAACAAGTGAAAATATAAATCCCTATTCTAAAAGTGACTTTGTCTGCTCTGACGTTGATTTTCAGATCTAGATATAATTTGTAATTGGGAGAATTGACGAGATACGTAAAATATTTCAATCATTTTATAACGCATTATTGCCATTATATACTGAGTACATGTACAAATGCCATTTATTAAATCTATCCGACTTACTTCATTTGTTCAATGAAGACTATAAACAGATGGGCCCATCAGTGGTTATTAAAACTTGCATTCATCTTCTTCGCTGGCACGCATTGGTGGTTGTGACGTCATCAATAAAACGTTTAGGTGACCGAGAATGTGAGTTAAGTGCAATGAGTTGAATATTCATAGTATTCTGAATTTCCGAAAAAGGATTCGCGCTGTGGGGCAAATAACAGAATATAGCCGGACAAATCATAATATTTTGTTTAAACGAGCTTCCAAAAATATTACATTGGCAATGTTACAGCAACGAAAAACTTGACTTCAACAGGTTGGGCACACCCTCGCTACACCGATACCTTCTCCCTAATGCTAATAAATAATAATAATAATAGTAAAAAAAAGTATGCACTGTACAAACTGATAGAAAAAAAAAAGAGCGTAACATCGTTTCCCAAGCAGGTAAAGAGCGAGTATCCAAACTCAAGTAGGTCAGTAACAGAAGTGTCATCGCATGGCATTTGCATTGACCTAAATAGATAAAATCTTTACATTTTAAAATTAATCTTTTACTTTAATTTGCAAGAATCCGGTCCGGTCTTCCCTCTATGTTTATTTCATTTAAAATTTTAATCACAAATGAAAATGTATAGGAAACACATTTACCATAACAATTCAGAATCTATAGATCTAGATTAAGTAAATAATTTATACTTATTACATATAATATTTTGTTTCTAAACTTGGTTTTCCTATGTGAATTTGAAAACTGCATTTGGAAACATGTTTCAAGCATTCTGTCTAACAAACATATGTCAAAACATCTCGTTGTAATAGTCTACGTATAATGATATATAGAACCACTCGCGGATACGGGCGTGACGTCCTAGTGTCGCATTATTTGTCGCCATTTGTGTAATTGGTTATATTGAATTGTCTTTTGTACGAGTTGTCTGTATCACGCTTTTTCCTCGAATAAACCCATTTGTGCTAGCTGATCAACTTGTTGTGGATTTAGGACAGATTATTGCAGCAGCCTCGTTGGCGTGGTGGCAGCGTTTGAAAGAACCTACTCTCCTCTCTGTAGTGGTGAAGAAAACATACACTTATGGACTCTGACGTGCTTCAATGTTCCATAGTCAGAGGCAACTCGTGCTGAGTGTTGCAGTCCGTGACAAAAACGTCACCGTGAGTTTGTCCTAACGTAATACATTGTTATTTCCACAAATAGTTTGACAGTATTAGTACTACCCACTTACCATGGCATCCATACGTGCTCCCAAGCAATGGAGTCTCACAAAAACAGAGGACCATAAACGTCGTTCGAAACCTGGCGTCAAAATTTAGTATATACTCTTACATTGGATAGCAATTTTGACTCTTTCTTGGTTAGTGGTGTTACGTGGGAGAAGAAGTCCAAGCAGTCTCCTAATCGTGGGTTTGCTGACGATGCTCATCCTGTACCTGAGGCCAACCGTCGTACTAAAGAGCAAAAGGTCACCCTACTTGAAATGTTCCTGGGACAGATCGCAAACTATGCCCCTATCATTTCACGAAATACGATAGTAAAGAATTCGACTTCAGTTGATAGTATTTGGCAGTCTATTCGCCTTCATTATAGCTTTCAATCTTCCGGAGCCCATTTTCTGGATTTTGGTAATATAAAGTTCCAACCAGACGATAGACCGGAGGACCTTTATCAGCGCATTATAGCCTTTATAGAGGACAACCTCTTGGGTCCCGATTCTGGTTTAAACCATCACGGTAAAGTAGTGGACTGAAGAGGAGGAACTTACGCCGACCCTGGAAAATATCGCTGTACTCGCTTGGCTGAAGCTTATATATGAAGACCTCCCCAAACTAATCAAACAGAGATATGGTACGGAGCTTCGTTCACGCTCCTTAGCCTCCATTCGCCCAGAAATCTCACAGGCTATTGATTCACTCCTTGAAGAACTACACAACGCCAAAGTTATGAGATCATTTGTTACCTCTCACCATGTAAAACGTAATTCTCCTATTCCTAAGTCTACAAGTAAGGGGCCTGGGCATACTCCATCTTGCCCCCCATGCAAAACCGCTGGTCAGCCGTTTACACACTACCTAAGTAAATGTGTATTTCTACCTGCAGGTGATAGAAAGTACTTAATGAAGGCTCGCCACATTTCAAGCATCTATGATGCCTGTGAGATAGAGTCGGAGTGCGAAGATTATACGTATGAGAATAGCTTGAACAAACTCGCAGCCACTATTGACGCAAAGGAAAATGACACTCATTCAGTAAACCGCGTAGAAATCGAACAGTCACCATATTTAGATGTTTTCCACGGCCATGATACAGTAAGACTGACAATTGATTCTGGTGCAACTGGCAGCATGATGCGCACTCCCTGTGCTAAGTATCTTGGGGGTTACGATTAGTAAAGGCACACAAGCGGTTCGTCAGGCTGATGGGACTTCATACCTAAAAGTTGTTGGTGAGGTACGTACCGTTTTCGTTTACGACAAACAAAATTTATTTTGAAGGACTTGCTGTGGAAAACTTGGATGTCGATGTGCTAGTGGGAATTCCAAGTATGAAATACAATGACATTGCCATTCGACCAGCAAAACCACATTGGAGATAATCTTGTCTATACTTACTCATCTCGTCAAACGCAGGCTATGCGTCATTCAGTATGCAGAGCTGATGTTTTGCGTGCTCCAAACTTGACAACGACAGTGTGGCCAGGCAGCTTCGTTGAAGTAGATGTACCCAAACACTTGCCACAGTCAGGATGTACATTCGCACTTTAACCCCGCACAGACTTACCACCGCATGATCGACGGATTTCACCTATGATGGTCACTAGCGTCAATGGTAAATTACGCATCCCCAATATGTCATCCTTTCCCCAGCACATAAAGAAAAACCAACATTTCTGCCAAATTCGCCTCACCCACTCTTTCGACGACCAACTAATTTTGGAGGAAGATTCTGCAGTTGTAGCCAAGCCTGCCTCTGTAACAGATAGTCAGGTTCGTGTGCCATTTTCTAATTCCGTCCGGGTGGATTCGGATAAGCAATTACCTTGTGATATTGTCTCCGAATTCCGGTCTACATTACAGGAGTTTGATGATGTATTTAATCCTTCATTCACTGGCTATAATGGGGCAGTGGGACCTTTCGAGGCTACTGTTAATATGGGACCTGTCCAGCCTCCCCAACGTAAAGGCCGTTTACCCCAGCTGCAGGAATTACAGGACAAATTCGACGAGCTCGAACGTATCGGAGTTTTTCAAGCGTCCCGAAGATGTTGGCGTCTCAGTAGAGTACCTCAACCCTTCATTCTTGGTGAAAAAACCAAGTGGTGGTTTCCGCTTGGTTACTGCGTTCGCCGATGTCGGACGTTATGCAAAACCCCAGGCAGTCACTTATGCCGGATGTGGATAGTATATTAAGACAAATTGCGGCAGTGGCCTTACATCATCACAAACAGACCTTACCAAAGCCTTTCACCAAATCCCATTATCGAGGAGTTCTATGAAATATTGCTGCACAGTGACGCCTTTCAAAGGAGTTTCGCGTTTATACTCGGTGCGCAATGGTATGCCAGGTCTGAAACGGCCCCTCGAAGAACTCATGTGCAGAGTTCTTGGAGATCTAATCGCAAAAGGTACTGTCGTGAAACTAGCTGATGACCTATACTGTGGAGGCAACACGCCATCCGAACTTTTACGCAACTGGCAAGATCTGTTGAGTGCTCTCAGGTCGTGCAATTTGAATCTTAGCGCGTCTAAGACAGTCATAGGGCCGAGGGAGATATCTATTCTCGGTTGGATTTGGAGCAATGGTACAATCCGAGCAAGCCCGCACCGCATATCGACCATATCATCCTGTGACCGCCCATCAAATGTCACCGGTTTACGTTCGTTTATTGGAGCGTTCCGAATACTAAGTCATGTCATACCAGATTCCGCTTATCTCGTTGCCCCCTTAGAGAGTGAAGTCGCCGGAAAAAAGACTCTAAAGAACTTATTGCTTGGTCCGATGAGCTTACTGAGCATTTCCATCGAGCGCGCGATGCGTTGAAACACCATAAAACTATTGCGCTAACCCGAGTAAGCGACCAATTATGGATCGTTACTGACAGATCAGTACAACAGCATGGGCTTGGCGCTACGTTATACATCGGAAGAAAATTCTAAAATGTTGCTGGGCGAATTCATCTTTAGCGCCAAATTACGTGGCAGACAGATGGCCTGGCTTCCCTGTGAGGTGGAGGCTTTGTCTATCGCGGCAGCTGTGAAACACTTCGCGCCCTATATTATACAGTCCTGTAATAAAACGTGCGTACTGACAGACAGCAAGCCATGCGTACAGGCATTTGAAAAGCTTTGTCGAGGAGAATTTTCTGCCAGCCCTCGAGTTCTGACATTCCTTTGTACTGCCAGTCAGTTTCATGTATCTATTCGACACGTTCGGGGGATGTCTATATTACCCTCCGATCACGCAAGTCGCAACGCTCCGGAGTGTCTCGAGTCTTCGTGCCAGATATGCACTTTCGTTCGTCAGTCGGAGACTGCCGTTGTACGCCCAGGTACCTTTAAGGATGGAACCGCTCGTCTACCTTACACGAGCCGCTCTGCGTGGTTTCAAATTCAAGCGGAATGCCCAGATTTGCGGCGTACTCACGCCCATCTCAAACAGAGCACATGATCGTCTCGCAGGTTGGCTAACGTCAAAGATGTTAAGCGTTACTTACAAGTCGCAACCATTGACAAGAATGGTCTTCTCGTAACAAGAAGTTGTGACCCGTTTAAACAGATCCAAGTCCGTATCCTAGTTCCATGACAGGTCTTGCCTGGTCTTATAATGTCCTTACACCTGAAGCTGGATCATCCTTCTTCTCACCAACTCAAGACGGTTTGCAGGCGCTATTTTCACGCACTCGACATAGATATGGCAATTGACAAAGCGAGCGCTAACTGCCATACATGCGTATCTCTTCAGAAATGCCCTAATATCGAGATACCTCAAACAACCTGCGATCCTCCAGAAGCCATCGGTACATCCTTTGCTGCTGACGTCATACGCAGAGAGAAACAGCTTATACTGCTCTTGTGAGAATGTGTTACTTCATACACCGTGTGTGCTCTCATTCCAGATGAGCAAAAAACAACACTCCGTGATACTTTACTCTCGTTGTGTTCTAGCCAGATACCGCTCGATGGCCGGTTCGCCGTTATCCGCATTGATCCCGCACCAGGATTTGCCACCCTTAGCAATGACCAACTTTTGTCTAAACATCGTATTTCGATCGAAGTAGGTAGACATAAAAATCAAAACAAGAACCCTGTTGCTGAAAGAGGTGTTCAGGAATTAGAAGAACTTTTGCGCCGTGATCCCGGGTGCCGTTTTGTGTCTCCGCTCTCGCTTGCATTAGCTACTGCAGGACTTAACGCTAGGATCCGTTGTAGAGGATTATCATCTCGCGAAATGTTTACGCAAAGAGACCAGTTCACGGATAAGCAACTCCCCATTGAAGACAGAAACCTAATCTTAAAACAGCATGAAATGCGAAAGGAAAACCACCTGCACAGCATGGCTTCGAAAGCCCCACAAAGTTCACATCCAGTTACATCTAATCTTCGTATAGGAGACCTCGTCTACCTATACTCTGACCGTAATAAATCAGCAGGCCGTAACCGTTATCTCGTGACCGCCATAGATGGTGTATGGTGTAACATCCGAAAATTCACAGGTTCTCGGCTTCGGCAGTTGTCTTATCGTGTCCGACAAAGTGATGCGTATCGTACACCGTTTCCTGCGGATCCAAGCCATTTTGCTCACGATTCGTCGGACGAGGAAGAGGACACCTCCTCACAAGTTCGCGAAGATTAAATGTCCCGAAGTTCCTCCCGAACAATCTCCTCTTCGCCTCCTCCACCTAACATACCTTCCGTCATTTCCGACCCACCCACCCATGATGACAGAGGGATGCTCTAGTTCTCCACAAATATGCATTCCTCCCACTCCAAGCCTCCGACGTTCGGAACGTGTGCGAAAGAAACCAGTGCATCTAAGTGGTTACGATCTTTACTGATGTGTGTTCATATGTGTGTGAGGGGTATAATAATCCCCAATACCTGAGGATAGTCTTTCCTGTGAAGGTATTCTCATTTCATTGACATGCCAAATTGTTGTTGTGGTTAATAAGTTAACATAATTCATTTCTCTCTTAGAATATTCACAGTGTAAAGACAATGCTCAAAGACATGTTGAACTTGATTTAAAAGCATATTCATCATGATTATATACAAGTAGTATATAGACATAAACTTTTGTTTCTAAAAAAAAGGTGGTAACGCCATTTGTGTAATTTGTTATATTGAATTGTCTTTTGTACGAGTTGTCTGTGTATCACGCCCTTTTCCTCGAATAAAACCATTTGTGCTAGCTGATCAACTTGTTGTGGATTTAGGACAGATTATTGCAGCAGCCTCGTTGGCGCTACACGCATGATTAACAGGGGCTCCATGAGGGTTTATGTAGCATAATTCTATATTAATCCTCTCTAGTTAAATGTAAAAGTTATATTTCATGTATATTTAGTCATGTATCATAGCTAATATTACTTGTTTTACTAGGCCGCCCGTAAGGGGAGGCACTAGCTGTTTCTATTTTTGGCACGGGTTTGTTTGTACCTGGCCGCCCGCTGGGGGCAGCCGCATTTATCTATATATAGAAGGGCGGAATCCCTAGCCCAAGCTCAGAATGTTGTTTAATTTGTGACTGTGCGGATCATTATGTTGTGTTAACTATTTCAGGTGATTATCTTATGTGTTTGTGTATACTTGTACTTGAGTATAGAGAAATGTAATTAACCGTTAAACTTTTTACCGACTTTTATTCAAACAACGAAATGTGATTGATTGCCTGGGGCAATTCAATATTGGTGATCGTCTGGGACGATTGTTAATTACGCTACCAATTAATTAGCAAACCCTGTGTACTGTGTGGCAGCATTGTGAGGTGTACGTACGACCACGTTACAACTGGTGGCAGCGGTGGGATCGAATTCGATTCTCGACTTGTACATCCCATCATGATTTGCGGGTCAACTTGGGTCAGGGGTAAAGAGCGCGTAAACACGGAAGTGTAAACACAAGACCACAAGTGCCTCGAGTATTCAAGGTTAACGCGACGGAATGGGGAAAAAAGGACTTCTGTGTGGCGTATGGGTGCAACCACCACAGGGCATACGGAGCCGTCTGCAATTCCCGGAGGAAAGGATTACTTTGATGCGTGGGTTAGCGCTTGCAAACGTGAAGTCGTGTGTGGTGGAAAGAGGCAACGGTGGATGCCTTCTCCGTATCAGAAACTATGTAGTTGCCATTTTGAGGCAGATAATTGCCCAGATCCCAAGTCCAGAGCTCCTGACAACAAAAGAAAGATACCTACCATCTTCAGCCACCGACCTGCCCTAGGAGACGCCCTGTTTCCAAGTGGATGCTAAGGTAGTTTAACTTTACTGTATGAATAATGATATTAATAATAAATCTTAAATTAATGCAGTACCCCTTGCTTTGTTTTGCCCTTTCTCAGACAGTTTCTTACTTTCAATTTCAGCTTTGATTAATGAGAATTTCAAAGTTTGAAACTCTCATAGTTATTGCTATAAATGCACTAAATTGTATACGTGATGATGAAGTATTGTAAACATACACATTAAAAGACCTCATTATCCTGTTATTGCCAATTCCCAGGTGAGTTACACATGTAATGTGTATTATATTGCTTGATTAAGGGCATAGGGTAAGCTACAATAAAGATCAGACGATCATTTGAAAATATATTTGTCAACCCCTATATGCATGTCTGGTGTTTTAAAGTTACATGTATACCTGTTGGCCATATTCTAGTTTGTTATTAATATCTAAATTCATAAAATTGCAGGTCAGAAAATAATGAAAATATGCCTACACCTGTTGAAGAGGTGCAAACCACGGGTCAGTATCTTAAATTATAAACTTGAACAGATGTTATTATAACAATAGAAAGCCGCTTTCGTTGACCTATAAGGTTTTAATCTATCTGCATTTATCTGTAGTCAGCTTCTGCTGCTGCTGATCACTTTCCTAAAAGATGTGGGAACAAGTTGCTTTTTAATTTTTCAAAAATGTCTACAAGTAGACTATACCCCCCCCCCCCTTCAGTTATGGAGGTTTACTGATTTCGACATGTCTGCCTGCCTTTAGACAAAGTGGTTTCTGGCAATAACATGATATGACTATTCCAACCAACAAACATGATATTCCAAGGTCTCTTACCGGTAGGAAGAACACTCTATTGATTTTGAGGTAATAACATCTCATTTTAATTTAATTGTGGTACCCATTGTAATATTCATTATAGTATACATATGATATGATAATGTTTCAGACCCAATTAATGCAGATACAGCCTCATCTGAAGTTATGGAGACAGTAGAGCCTGCTGTTAACGGATATATGGACGTAGAATATCTCATACTTTTTTGTCACATATGAATTATTCAAAGCAACATATAAATTGCTATATCCATAGTGCTTCACAAATACCTTTTAGCAATTAGTCTGGATCCAATACTAGTTAGTCAAATTTCTTTTAAATTACATGCATATGTCTTGTTAACAATATAGATACTATATTTTCTACCAATGCCATATTTTGCACCGTAGAATCAATTCATTTTAATGCGGATGGCTATTCTTGAACCTTGAATGCATTAAGTCTGATCTCAAGTGAAATATCATACATATATGTGTGTTTCATGATTTTAATTTATACCCATGGAGAAGTACATGTATTACTAGTGCAGATATTCCACACAAATTCAGGGGTCCCTGCTAAAAGAAATTGTACATTTTTGTGTCGCCTGCGAATCATAGTGGCACACAGGGATCACTTTGTCCAGCGTCCGTCCATCGGTCTGTCCGGTAGTCACACTTTTACATAATACACCAACAGGCGACACCTGTGTTCCTGGGAACACTCCATTCTAGTTATAATACATGTAACAGTATTTCTGTGGCAAGATGATGTTCACCTTAAAACTATCAGGATTGGCTACTTTACCATTATTTGAAACATGCTTACCTGTCTTATTATTGTTGGGGCAGGCTTGGTGTAGTGGTTAGGCGCTTGGCTTGCGGCGCCGACGATCCGGGTTAAATTCCCGGGTTGCGCCACTATGTTTAAGAGGTTGGTAACCTCCTGCTTCCATGTCGCGATATAACTGAAATATTGTTGAAAGCGACGTAAAACACAAATCAACCAACCAACTTATTATTGTTTCAGGTACTCAAGAGTGGACATGACTATCTCGCCACACTGGAGGAGGATGAACCACTAGTCTTTGGTGACTCAGACTTCAAACGAGAGTTCGAGTATTTACAGACAACATCATCCCTGTATGAGTCTATGGTGTTAAAAGATCAGATATTTAGCTTTGACATTGTTCACTCTAATCCAAAGTTGTTTGAATTTTACACAGGGCTTGATGTTCATGTTTTTGATTCATTATTTACTTACTTACAAAAGAAAGCTAGTAGGCTACAGTATTTTCATGGCAAGAGAACCTCCAATGTTAAATCCTTCATCTTGATGGTCCACATCTGAAGCCTGGAGCTATGCGGCAACTGTCACTGCAGGAGGAATTCTTTAGTTTAATTTATCGATTGCATTGTGGGCAATTTCGTTTAAGTGAATGGTGCCCTTCGTATGGGAATAAGTGAGAGTCAGTTTATCTAGGAATTTTACAACCTTGGATCAAGCTTTCACATCACTGGAACTAGAAAAATGCTGTGCAAGAATGCAGAACCAGATGATGGGCAACACCCTTTGGCCTAACTGCTTTAAGCCATTTCTCCAACTTGCGAGTTTATAATTGACTGCACTGAGCTCTTCAGCGAGACCCCCCAGGGGCCTTTTCTGTGGAGAATCATAAGCAGATACACAGCCAATACAAGCACCACAGCACGGTGAAATTTCTGGTAGGGAATCCATCCGCTCGGGAAGCTGTTGCCCACCATATCTTAAGCCTATGGTGGTAGAGCAAGCGACAAATTAATTACTCAAGAAAGTGAAAAGGACCTCCTTACATCATTAAACCAGGGCAAAAAAAGTTATAGGTTGACAGAGGATTTTTACCATTGAAGATGACCTTCCATGTGGTGTGAAGTCATCATACCATCTTTTAAGGGAGCCAGCAGACAGCAGATACCACGTGATGAGCTAAACAAAATCCTAAGTATCATTCTCCCGAGCCAGAGTACATGTTGAGAGATGTATGAGAAGGATAAAGACTTTTAACATTCTTAGGGCAAAGAGGTTGCGGCTGTCACAGATTGATGTTTACGAGCAGATTTTCAATACATGTGGATATCTTGTCAATTTTCTAAAATCCCTTCATTAAAGCAAGGTGATTCATAAGAGAACGATTTTGGAAAATTAATAACGATATATTCCACATTACAATCTCTCGATTGTACTCTTGCATTGGGA
The DNA here is from genome assembly GCA_035048485.1 of Pteria penguin. Classification (NCBI taxonomy): domain Eukaryota; kingdom Metazoa; phylum Mollusca; class Bivalvia; order Pterioida; family Pteriidae; genus Pteria; species Pteria penguin. The sequence continues at coordinate 53,896,794 of CM068584.1, read as the reverse complement.
GATGATCTTGAATTCCATTAGCTTATTCTGTAGTATCTGCCGTTAAATTATCATTATCATTCAGCTTGTATTAATATATTTGTCCTCCGCTTTCTCATTTGTCTGTCCGTCTGTTCAGTTTCCCCCAAAAATATTAACCTTGGTCATAACTTGTGTTAAGCATAAGGAAGTAGAGCTTTGATATTTCATATTGTATTTACTTGTGACAACCCCTTTCATGTGATATCATAATGGTTTGACCTTGAACTTGGACCCACTATGAGGAGAAATTAACCCTTGGCCATACTATTTACATGTACAACTGTTTATAAGTAGGGCTTTGATATTTCTTTGTGTGTTTTGCATTTGATAAAAAACCTGTCATTTGTTGGAAGGCACAGACGATCATGTTTGATTGCCGGGTTACACCACGATGTTTAAGAGGTTTGATAAACTCCTGCTTCCATGTTTGCAATATGACTGAAAAATTGTTGAACTTTCACTCACCAGTATAGATTCACAGCCATTTTAAATGCTGCGACGAAGGACATGTTTTCATACCTGAATTTTTGTGTTAAGATACATAACATAGGTTTATTTGTGGTGTTTTATTGTCAAGATAGGGACCAAACCCTTGGATCATCCAAGGAAAATAAAACTCTCATAAATAAAAGCAGGTTTACAGTAGTTATTCTGTTTTAACATACAGTCTAGTTAAACTATGTCACAATTTTGAAACACCAAGATGGGCAGAACCACTCACAATTCCTTCCAAATCCTCATAATCTTCAGGGTAATACTGAACACATCTCCAGTGAAGACCATTTTGCTCGATGGAAACATTTTACAGTCACACTGCACACTTGCTTCATCATCTGAAATTAATTCTGCTCCATCTTTCAATGGTAAAGTGACAACTTACCAACACATAGAAATCTTGTGCTCATAGGAGTATCAATGTTGTGTATTCATTGGCAGTCCAAGGCATGCTGGGACAAGGGATGTTACCAAAGAAAGCAGACAATTTGTTTTTCAAGCATATTATCCCAAAACTGTGGAGTTGAACGACTACTTTTCTGATGAAAAATATTAATCTGTTGGGGATCCAACCACAATGAAATGAGTACAATGCAATACAGTAAGTGCCATTTGCGATCAGCACTTGAGTATGATAGTTTGTGTGTAATTGCGTAATTCTACGATTACTATTTCTTTTTTTGAGAGAAATTGTGTTTTTGTCAAACTTGTTAATTGGATTTTTCTTTTCATCAAAGATATGGGGAATCTTCTTTTAACTTCGAATCAATGCTTTTGGGCAGCAGTCACACTGTAAAAGACACCATCAGGTGAAGCTGCAAGGGTAACCACATGGAATGAACAAACATCCCTGGATATGTAACTTTTGCATTTTTGTGTACCCTCTGCGCCATATCTTGTTCAAATTTTTGTATAGCAATTTTCTCATTGATTTGCCCATATCTAGTTAGCAGCATTTCCAGAAAAAACTAGATTTTCCCATGAGTGTATCAACTATGTTTGCTCACATTGTTTGCTGCTTTCCCATCTCTCAAAGCAGTTACGGGCTTGTATTGACCCTGTGGGCAACAGAGGCTGTAATCATGCCCTTTCTGTAAATTGTACCATGCGCTGGTTAGTTGCACTGTCACGAGTGAGCTTTCTCTAAATTTCTATATCTTGGTACCAGACCTTCTTTATTGACGACTTAAAGATCTTTCACATTTTTCTTTCATAACTGCCATATAATCAAGTAGAGAGGGGGGCAAAATGGTGTTGCAATTTTTGTTTTGAAATTGATGTTAGCACTTGTAGTGTATATCTTCTTCATGGGATGGTATCATGGGGTTATCTTGTACTTTTCAGAAAACGGTGGAACAAATCTGGCCAGAATTGCATTGAGTGATCTGTGTAAAAAACCTGTTTATTTGGGGGTCTAAATTTTGAAGGTTGATATATCTCTTAGGATAGGGGCATTTGGTTTTACATAGCCTCAATGAGGCCATTAACTCTAAGGTAATCATTGAAATGTAACATTTCTGTTCATCATGGGGTCTTTGGGTCATTGCTCAAATGCTCTAATTTCTTTTTTCCCTTGGTTGCTTTGTGAAACAAACGCTTTTCTCTATTCGTAACTTGATGTAAAAACTTTGGCTTGTACTTTAGAACCTATGTATGAAATAATATTCCCCCCATTTAGTAGATTATACCATCTGTCCATATGTAATTAACCTAAACTGTCGTGTTTATGGAAAAATCACCCAATTTAAAAGGTTTAAGAGCATCAACTGGAATTATTAGAGTGTGTATGTAAATTTTAGTTACTGTTTTTTTAAAATTAATCTCACTTTTGTTCAATTGATATTGTTCTTTAATTTGTAAATTTTTCAAAAATTGGTTTACATGTATGTGTATAAATATATTATATGCAAGTATTATTTTTAAAATTGCAGCAGAACCCTTATATCCATTGGAACAGGTGTTGAATAAATGTAAAGAAAATTATTAAATTTCTTCCTATTGGTTATTTACCAGTACATGTACTTACCTGTGTAGAAGTACTTACCTTAAGCAAGTGTACATAGTACATTTAGGATAACAAATTGCAAAGGTTAAACATGTTGTGCATGGATATGATGTACAGCAGAACAAACAACTCTAACATAATGTTCGAAGACCATTAATTATAAGAACTGAAAAAGAATATTTAGAAGCCATGAGCATGCTTATGAGTATCAGACCAGCTGACAGCGTATTTAATACCCTGTGGAAGGCACACTCAGACCAGCTGAATGTGCTTCCTCCTGCTCAAAATAAAACAAAAGATATGAAATGAAATATAAAGTTTAAGAATGCAAGTCTCATTCATCACCTTTTGGGTCGTTTATCCAGTATGCCAGTTGCTCCGTAGTTGCTGGACCATCAGGGAGTGTCTGCATTCCTTGCGAGATGAAACTCAGGCCAAACCAAACAGTAGCCCTGCAAGTTGTGGCTACATGCTTGTCCAGCACTGAAATCATGAAGAAAATGTGCAAGTAAAACAGCAGCCTGATGGAGTATGAGTTTGATTGTAAAAGATTTTTAAAAGACCGAGTAGACAAAAATGCACATTGTAAGCAATCAATGTTACAATGGTTATATACTTACTGAAACATGTTGCAAAGGGTCGTAGATGCTGTTGTGATTTCAGATGTTGTCTAACAAGTTGAATTTTAAATACATGTATATAAAAAACTTATTATGCCCTATATTTTGTGGGCATTACGCGGTACATGTATTGTTTTTGTCCTGGTCTGTCATTGATTGACCTTGGCCATAAATCTGAGACATATAAGTAGGTCTATTGTCTTCTGCATAATTGTACTTGTACCGAGAAATAATGGATTAATATTTGGCAGTAACACCAAGGTACAATGACCTTGAGAGTGACCTTTTACAGTTAAAATATCTTTTTTTGGACTGTGTTGCTGCTTGGAAGGCATAGTGTTTCACAAAACACAGTTATTGTCATTGGAATCATATAGATACGAACACAGTACTACATAAAGTGTTGTGACAGACCTTCACGATGTCAAGTCTTAGTGTATAAGAGCGTAAATGGTATATAACCAATCACTCTCTGGTTGGCTAAATTGACCAGGTATATATTCATGTATTGAGATTCATGTTGATGTCGGTTGGAAAGTCTGAAATTTTAATTGTCAACCCTTTTTAACAATAACTACACTTTGGACATTGTGAAAATGACAAATCTTGGTAACCCACCTATACCCAGCAACCGCAAAGGACAATATGCACCAGTTGCGTTTAGCTGTAATCTTTATCCACAATCAAACTGTTGTCTCATACACCTTTCCTGATGTCCATGCGAAGCCTTGGACTTGCATCTGATGAGGCCATATATGACTCACTCTCTGATAACTTATTTAACTTCAAAGGAGTGGAAGATTTCATGATGCCCACAAATCGTAAGCTTCTGGAACTGTTTTGTTTATCTCGCAATTGCAAGGGCATCAGAATAACTCTTCGAATTACTCCATTACCCATTTTTCACTGTTGATACCTTCTCTTTCACTGTTGAATTAAATTACTCTTTCACTCTCTCTATTGTCAGACTAATGGAATTGTTTCTGATATCTTTTGTCCACCCACCCTTTGCCTTGCTGGATTATAATCTTGTATATTACGGTCTCCCACAACACATACATTCAAAACTTGGCTTAATTTAATCCGTTTCTCTTCTAATCTTAAGTTTTTCAACTTTTATTCCATGCTTTATCAAAACGTTCATTAACTTCTCGTGCTAACTATTTCTTTATATCAATTAAACGTCTTGATTATCTGTTTTCAGAATGGTATATTACACTCTCATTAGCAGATATCTATTAAAATTAATATTAACTTAAGTTTTTTATGTGCCATTAACATCACTATTGCATGATTCTATATTAACCACACTAATTCATGATGTTATATCTGGATCTGACCCCATGGTAAGATGAGATATACTACTAGATATATCCAGACAATTTAATACACTTGCAGCTGGATTGGTATTAATACGTACTAGTAGGAATTAGCAGCTCCATCAGTTTCCATGGATTTAGGACCTAATTATCTTAATATAAAACGATATATATAAAGTTTAGATCAAAATCCTCTTTACTTTACTCTTTTACTGAGATAATTTTCAGAATCGTACAAGCACTTTTCCTTTGTATTCGCCTTGACAAGTTGTACAAAAAAACATGTGACACCAATCACACATAAACAGCCGATAGAAAGAAACGATGTGGGAAGGGCGAAATATTGATGTACAAGTTACAACATACCATCCAATATTCACACTCACAGAGTCGGACTGTAGTTTACTCGAGCTGAGGGTGTTTGACGCCTGTCGTTGTTTTTAGTGATGAATTCACGGCAAAATAATAATGAATACATGGTACGAAAATGAACGCTATTGGCCCATTCTATCTGAAAATAACTCGTTTGATCTTCATTTACTTAACCTCCACTAATACTCGCATTTTTCACTTGTACGTGACCGCACATCGCAACAACCCACCAACACGCAGCATGTTGATGTTTTACCCTGACCTCAGTTGAC